>CM031696.1:20339644-21049123 GCA_018466805.1 Hippocampus abdominalis
GACATGGGTTATGGCAGCGAGGGCGGGGACCATCCTCATCACCTGCCATCTCCGTGGCCCTCTTGACACTCCCTCACCCCTCCAAAGAGACACACACACACACACACACACTCATATATACTCCATTCTCCGGTCCCCCCCACCTCTTCTTTCATCTCTCCAGCAGGAGCTGTCTCCTCGCTGGCAGAGCGACCAAATAATGGAGCTTGTCACCGGCCTTGTTCTTTGTGGTTTTCAGGGCCCAGGAAAAATGCAAACACTCCATTGTAGTCATTAGTTTTCTCATCCTTTCTGGGTTGCCCCTGGTGGGTGGGAGGGCTTTGACCCGGTTCAAAAAGGGACTCGGCGAGGAATTCTTTTCTGGAGAAAGTGAATTCTTGATGTCACATGCTTGCTGTGTGCTTGTGTGTGCCTATCCTGAACCTTTTCATTGTCCACTACAGGTTCCCTTTGGAGCAAGAACCGACAGGGGTGCACATAAGGCATTTGCGTGCATGTTGGCCCCTCCGGGTCCCCCTCCTCAACTCATCAGTCATTTGTCTCAGTTAAACCAGACTGGTACAAATGTGAGCCACTTGAATGATTTGTGTAATGAGCTCCGTGAGTGTCTGGTGGAAATTGATTGTTGTGACACTCACAATGGAGTGCTGCAGGGAACCCCAGCAGAGGGGTGGGTCAGGTGGGGGAGTTTGAAGCATGTTGAAGAGGTAGGAAGCAGGTGGTCAGTACTGTTCATAATGTTCGCAAGGGTCACTGTTCTACTACTGTAGATACAGATGGAAAATATTTGCATAACGCACGGATGTTTAAGTCAGACACTGTTATTGTGTTTCAGTGTCAAATTGTCACGGAATGCCGGGCGTGGATACACTAAGAACAGTGTCTTGCAAAATGTTAACATTGGCTATCAAGGATGAAGAGTTATAGCTCACTTGACATCCACTTGTAACACTTAGTTGAACTTGCTCTGTTTTTTTTTTTTTGGGGGGGGGGGGGGGGGACCGCCCTGTCTCATTCAAGTGAGCCATGCCCCCCCCCCCCCCCCCCATCCTTCCGGGAGCCTTGCATTACTATGATCACAACAGAATGCTGTCATAGGGATTTAATTGTGTTTTCAATGGCAGAGGC
Organism: Hippocampus abdominalis; assembly: GCA_018466805.1. NCBI lineage: Eukaryota > Metazoa > Chordata > Actinopteri > Syngnathiformes > Syngnathidae > Hippocampus > Hippocampus abdominalis. The sequence goes on from CM031696.1 coordinate 20,340,773, forward strand.
AGCATTTGATCACCTAGCCACTGAGTTACACGTCAGTTAGCTTGCAGGTCAAAAGCTACCTTGTCCCATTTGGCAAAGTTTGCTGTTGGGAGTATCTCATATGTTTGAGTTTACATCTTCTCCCTATTCTTTCGTGGGTTTCCTACTGGGAGTTCCACTTCCTCCCGCATTCCAGAAATGCGCATATGAAGATGACTGACTCTGAATTGACCATCAGCGTAAATGGGACTGTGTCCTGCAACCTGTCCGGGGTGTGCCCCGCCTTTCCCCCATTGTCTGCGAGAATATCTCTTGCTCAGCCATGAGCCAATAAGCATAGAAAGTTTTGGGATGAATGGAGTTTATGTCCTGGATCTCATTACATTGTTGATGTGTACCAACTGTTGTTGCCTGTCAGTATGCATCGTGCGTCTTTACCAGCTTATCCGATTCCGACATCCCTTTGAGTGGATCCCTAGATCCAGACACATGACTGACTAGAGAATGTTGTCAGGATATTGTGCGCAAGCTTGTAGATACAAACAATTTGGGCCTGACCGGGAAGCTAAAACCCAACGCCTGCGTTTTTTTTTGCTGCCTTTGTAGTCGCTTGAAATTCAGCTGTTATCTGGAATGTACCAGCTGTCCACTGTACACAAAAACTGCTGCCATTCCCAAAACCCGATCCTGGCTTTCGAGTGAAGAAAGGGAGGGGGATCGCCAGCCCTGTTACCCCCCACCAGCCTCTGTGGGTTTAGAATTGGGGTCCCCTGGGAAGAATCTGATGGACAGCAGTGGAGGGGAGTAAAGCAACAGGCTGGCCATCACACTGGGCCGTGATTGTCAGTTCCCAGGTGTACGAATCAGCATGCACGTGTGTATGTTTGCCGTCCGGTGTAAAGATGTCCTTCTATGTAGAAGCATGAAAGAACAGTATTCAAACACATGTGTTCACACATCTTGGCTGGCTCGACAATCGGTCTCTTTGACCGACGACGGAGCTTCAAACAGACTGATAACCCGAAGAGCAGGAGAGATGACTTTGAAGTCAGGCTTATCTACTCAGCGGCGAACAGCCCTTAACCCCCATGCAGTAATTATCCCAAAATTGGACATTTCGGACACTTTGGATGATTTTGGACTGTTGGACAAATGGACACCACAGACAAAACAGTGAAAAATAACTCCACGAAGCTGAAATTTTGCATAGGATGTATATCTATGTCTTGGCCAATTCCCACTGAACATTTTGAGGGGTTGAAAGTGAAAAAAAATTAATAGTGAAAAAAGTTGTTGCACATTGGAAGAGGGACGTTTTTGGGAGGTAATACCCTTCATGCAGCCGCTTAAAAATACTGCATGAGGGTTAAACAGGTCTACAATTTGATCGCCTAAAATGACTGAACGAAGTGGTGAGGTCACTGTCAAGTATTTTTGACGAATCTGGAGGAGGTAGCCATGCGTTTTACAAAATGTACTTTGCATCGGCCTGAGCGGCATTCATAGTTGTTCTGATCGTAGGAACACGGCGGTCACATTCTGCAGAACACCTCTGCGGCATATTTACGTGCAGTCGCTTTCCCTCATTTTCCTGGAAGCGCTCGTGCTGCATAATATCGAGTTCACACTTCATTTGATGTTGTTATCTGGCATTAGCCACAGTCTTCCTTCCTTTCGTCTTCTCCGGAGCCCCCCTCAGGTTAGAGGGCCCCTTCTCATCTCTCCCCTTTTTTTTTTTTTTCTTTCCCCTCGCTAAACGACTTAACCAAACTAATGAATTAGCCAATTAATCAGAGCAGGACCCTCTCCCCTGCCCTTAAGTGCTCGTTTATGGAGGCGGACCGCCCCTTTGACCTCTATCCCCCGGAGGGCGCATGCAGCTGGCTCCGCCGAGTTAACATTAAATAAATATCATTTCAAGGCCGTGTTAATTCCTCGCATAGCCGTCCATAAGTAATTAGTCACACTTACTGTATGCATTCCAGGTTGTCAATACGCGTGTGTGCGTGGGCGTTTGTGCACAGTAGCTGCAGGTTGGTGTGTTTGTGAGTGTTTTTAATCCATTTAAAGCAAGTCCAATTCAGCCACTTCCTCTCCACACCAAGCTTATCTGTAGCTGCTGGGGACAAAAATCATTTGCAGTCGAGTAAAATGACTGGAAAATAATGGGGAAATATCAAGCGCATCTTCATTTTAGTTTTTCTCATTTATTCCGCCGAGCTTTATCGGGTTGAACACATCTCAACATTTTTTTTTTTTTTGGACTTAGATTTTATTTTTGCCCATTTCCTGACTTTTCATTTCCTGACAGATTGAGGCACACCATTTAACAGTTTTATTCATCTGCGCCTGCAGGCAGGGCCCGACGTTACAGTCAATAAAAAATGGCCGAGCTTTGCACCCAAAGCCCGCTCCCCTGCACCCCCCCCCCCCCAGCTTCCCTCTCATTTGTGTGCATAGTGCCAGCCGTGAATTTAATGGAGGGAAAATGTTGTGATTACTTAATGGTTTCCCAGGCAGTGGTGGACGGGAGAATTAAATTCCGCATCTGCTTTTCCGAGGCGTTAATCTCCTCTGCTCACATTCTGCCTGTTATAATGTGCACACAGGAGATAATGTTCAAACCAACTAAAATATGGCATGAAGGAGCACAGGGCTGTCGCTAACCCTGTGATGACAAAATTAAGTTTTAGTTTTTAGTCTGAACTAAGGTGATGGTAAATTCAATTGGCAAACTACCGAGTGCCATCACAGTGCAACCTCCACAGTCACATGGCCCAAAAGCGGTAGAATTTGGATTTCAAACAAAAATATGGAGATTTATAAATATATAGAATGTATAGAAAGTCCATGCCAGGTGCATAACAGTGGCAAAACCACTGTAAATTACCTCCGGCCTACCCGCTTTGCGCAGCCACTGTGGGGCGCTTGACCCGCTCCATGAATTAATTCCATCTTTCCTCACCCCTGATCTCCTTCTTATTTCTAATTTACATCGAGATCATACACGTCTGAAAAATGATATCGTAAAAAAATGAATGTACTAATTACCTTTCGCTCTAATCTCCCCGCCCTTTTTTGAAGCGGTGTGTAAGGATGTCACTTATTTCACAGTGACAGGGGTAATGTATTCACAAAAGTGCGCCATAAATATGAAGCGTTCGGCTTGGGCCTCCTCCTCTCCGATGGCGAATTGACAAACATTCACGCAGCCAAATTGCCCCCGCGGTGTCACTGTGAAATAAGGTTCTTGACCCAGGCCTCTGATGCGTGCTTATATTTCTACATCGCCACCCACTCCTCACTACTTCCACCTCAATCGGTTTTCATGCGTGGCCGTTTTGGAGGTAAGGGGTATTTTTAATACACCTGTGAAATGAAAACGGGCTCGTCATGAATATGCTAAAGTGGAGCTGTCACAGCACTCGGAGTGATATCCGCTCAACCCCGCCATGAGGGGATAACTGACTCCTGCTTTGAGGAATGAGGTGGTAGGGGGGGGGGGGAAATGTGGGGGGGTGATGGAGGGTAGCTTATGCTGCCTGCCACTGTCATTTGAACAAATGGGCTTATTAACAGTTCAGAGGCCAAGGACGACAGCAAGGTGACGCAACTCCCATGGAGGATACGAAAGAAATATTGAAGTGCGTTCGCCCGCCATCTCATTACAGCGTAGCCTCGTCTGAATGTCGTCTTATGTCCGGCTGTCACCCCAACTGCTTCCTCAAGTGTTTGTTTGCGTCGCCTCGGGGTGAACCCGTAGCGTGCCTGTCAACATCTGTTTGCCCAAGAATTCACCTTTCGAAATGACTTTGACTTTCACAGCCAAGCATGCTGTCATTTTACGACGCGCGCTATGACAGTGAACTTTGGCACTTTGACATCCCGACCTCATTCTCAGTCACACTAAAGCCACCCCTCGGAGCTTGGAATGAAGAGCAATATAACGGTGATTTTCGCTGGTCGTCGTTGCTAAGCTCAGTTCAAACAAACCTCACCAGAAGTCATGAAACATTCCAAATAGGATAGGGTTATACAAATAATCTTTCACAATTGAAATGAGCACTTTCAGGGACCGTGGTTACTACAGTGGACATTCAGGTTATCCATGTACTAGTCTCTCTAGTCTCTCCCCAAAAAAAAAATCTGTCTTGTGCTCTTTCTGATCGATGTGCCAAGGACAGACTCTCGGCTCATCACACAAGATTAATACAGTCAAACCTCAATTTTCGAACGTCTCGGTTCTCGACCAGTTCAGTTTTCTACCAAAAAGTGTCGAAGTTTTTTATGCCTCGGATGACGAACAAATTTCGGTTCTCGAACAAACTGAGCGCACTTGAATGCACCATTTGACTCCTCTTGCCTTCCTTACACGAGGAAGTGGCGCTTTCCATTGTGAGTAGACGTGTTCAGTAAACATTTTTATTTTAAAAAGAGCGTGGTTTCGGTTTTCGAACGATTTCGGTTTTCAAACAGCCTTCTGGAACGGATTATGGACGAAAACCAAGGTTTGACTGTATTAGTCGTTCTTCGTCAAGGATTAGGAATGTATGCCTGTCAGTTTTGTTATATGATCTGTCTATATGTGTTTGTGTTTAGATATAAACCAAGAACACCATCAAAAGAGATGCTAGCTATTAGCTAATGTGTCTATAGAATTTCCCATTGTAGCTAGCATTCAGGTAGTAGAGGCTATGTGGTTGCTTTAAAAACACACGTGTAATTCTCTTTGCTTTATCAGTGGCTATACCTCTGCCGACCCACTGCCTGTTGGGAAGTTGGTTAAGTGAGTTGAGTCACCTGCCACCATCTATAAAATGCTCGTACCTGAAGTCCAAGCTCGCCGGAGTTTGTGGTGAAGATCCACGCAAGCATGGACAGAACATGCAAATTCCACACAATAAGGCCATAGCCCGGTTCGAACCTCCACGCTGAAAAGAATGGCGCATATGTCCTAACCACTCGTCCACTCTTGACTGGTCACCAGTCAATCATAAGACACATATCGGAAAAAACAAGCCTTTACGCACATTCTGCCATTTGACCTCAAATACCATGACAGTGAACAGTGCAACTTTGACATCTTAATGCCATTTCCAGTTACACGAAAGCCGCCCCTCGGAGTCAGGAATGACATAAAATATAACGCTCATTCCAGCAGGTCATCAGTCAAAGACGCACACTAACCTTCGCTAAGTTGCTGTGCCTTCCCTCTGAAGGTTGCAGTATTACACTCTGCTTTTTTCCACTTGGCTGTTTTCCAGATGCTCTCCTTGCTACCCTCAGTCCCCTCTTGAATAAAAATGTTGTGCCTTTGTACCATTTCAGGATACTCGAACAGAAACGACAAAAATACTTCACAGTATCCACTTAGCTGGCCTGTTTTATCGCAGTTCGTAGTCTCCTGTCAAATAAGTAAATTTTTCTATTTTGGACTGTCAAGCGGACCCAATAATTAGGCCACCACGAGCTGTGTCGTTATTCCACAGCAGTCATTTGGACTTAAACTTAGTGAAGTAAACATCAAGTAGGAGGGGAGATATTAAGGGTGGCGCACGGACGATGGAAAAACCCATTCAGCTTTGTTGAGGATCTGGATAAGGGCGCAGTGTGATCTTTATGTGAATACGACAAGAAACTATTGAATTAATTTTTACCTGACAAAAATTTGGCACAAAGTCTTTCTGCTTTCACCTCTGCAACTTTTTGAAGTAAAGTACAATCTGGTGGGGGGAAGAAGGGAAAGTGTTCTCCTTTGAACCGCCACTTTTTTTTTCTTTCTTGCGTGTGAGTATGCAGTCATTACCCTTTGGTGTCACACTTGGCATTTGTTTTAAGTCAACTCTTTTGGCGCACGCAAAAGCACAGCCTCGGCCCTGTGAAAGCCTGCATGAAACGCTTTGCTTAACCTGCTGACACCAAAGAACCACTTAAGCCATTTTTGGCCCTGTCATCGTCTACGAGCGCCCTGACTTGCTTTCCGTTTTGGATCAATAAAAGGGGGGAGACAAGACAAACACAAAAGAAGGTAGCCAACGGTAAACACCATTTAGACTGCGATGCTTGGCAATTACAGAAATAATTTGGGCCTACACACTAATGGCGGCCCGGTGGTGTAGTGGTTATTGCGTTGACCTCCCAGTGCAGAGCTACCGGGTTCGATTCCAGATTCGGCCTTCCTGTGTGGAGTTTACAAGTTCTCCCTGTGCCTGCGTGGGTTTTCTCCGGGTACTCTAGTTTCCTCTCACATTCCAAAGAAATGCATGACAGGCTGATTGAACACTCCAAAAAAATTGTCCCTAGGTGTGAGTGTGAGCGCAGATGTTTGATCGTCTGTGTGTGCCCTGCGATTGGCTGGCAACCGGTTCAGGGTGTCCCCCGCCTACTGCCCGAAGACGGCTGTGATAGGCTCCAGCACGCCCCACGACCCTTGTGAGGATAAAGCGGATCAGAAAATGGATGCATGGATGGGAAGAACAAACTACATTTTCGATTTTCAAAGACATGCTAAAATCATGTGGTAGAACAGACCTTCATAGGTTGCACCAAAGAGGTTGTGTTGGAGTTGAGGGTTGGCTTTATTCTCCATAGCTGGAGGGCATGAGGCCACCTGGCAAAGAGGGAAGCGTCAGTGATGAATGCACCTTGTTTAGGGTGCCGTCGTCGAGATGAGACAGACGAGGGGATCAGCGTGATGGATGATGGCCGGAGCGGGAGGGTCTGGAGGGCTTATAAGACATGGCCCATGAATCTGTTCTACATCATCGGCTCCTTTGATCATTGACACAAGTTCAGAGATGGGCCTGTGTGCATCTGTCCAAACAAACAAAAGCGTCTTCCCTCCCTCCACAGTGGCCATCCTCCAACCAACCCCCACCCCCCTTGGCTCTCATTTGGAACTAATGACGCAAACACGGATCACATGTGAGGGACGAGATGGAGTGATTAAGGAAAGGATGGCACAGTAGCCAAAAGCAGGGGGCTTGTGTTCTGTGAACCATGGCAGGAGCCCCTCCTCGGCAATGACAGACTCAGTAGATAAGAGATGATCCATGAAAGCCGATCGGTGCGCTGACAGCGGGGAGAGGGGCCGGCGGGGCGCATTACTGCGGGTAAATGCAGCTGTTGGGGCCAAACAAGTCTTGGGCAGCCTCTTGCCATCATGACGTCACAAAGCAAGAACCCCCCACCCACCCCGCCCCCTAGCATTCCACCCGCGGCACATTTCCACACCAGGCCCGTTGCACAACTTCATTTTTGGGGGCGGGTGATGAAATTCACTTCCCTCTGCAACGTATTGACAAGATGCCGAGGAATGCGAGTGCAGAGGGTCGCAGGCGTTCTGACAGGTACGACATGGAAGATTAGGACCAGGATTTAGCCGGGGACGAATCGCACTGAGCCACAGTTACGAGTTTTCTCTGACTGGCCTAACGCACTTAGATTAACGGGGCTTTAGCGCACGTCTCTGGATAGACAGACAGAAATATGGACGGCATGGAGAATGCGATCCACTGTGTAGAACAGGAGACTTTCATGTACTTTTCCCCCCTCACTTCAGCAGAAATTAGCCCGTCTTCTGAGGATGGTGTGCGGTGGGGGGGGACTGAGAGAAAAAAAAAAAGCAGTCGAGATGATTCCCTCAAGGAAATGAAAGGCGGTAATAAGCTATTTAATTTTATACTTTATGCTCAATAGATACACTCGGGCTCCTTATTGCTATTTAAATGATTATTCCAGCCAAATTATTTTAATCCATTTTCAGAGGAAGGAATTGTACATCCCTCATTTGAACAGCTAAACGGGGGCATCCTAGTACTTCACGCGTCGACACAGTAAATTAGAGAACTAAGAGCGCCCCCCGTCCCCGCCCTCTTTTATTTTGGCGTTCATTTCAAAGTATTATCTCGGTAATGGGGTATCCACACATCCCCAGGAATTATTTTACATATAAATGCTGAATTAAGCACACAGACTTGAGGCTTCTTGGATTGTTTGTGTCCTTTTAACAAGGAGCATTATAAACAACCTTCAAGTAAACCGGTGACAAGCAGGCCTTATTCGATCAGCGCCATACTAAATATGTGACAACATTTGGAAAAAAAAGGGCATTTTCTTTCAAGCATTTTGGCCTGAATAATTCTGAGTGACAGCACTCTGAACTAGTGGTTAGCACAACTGCCTCAAGGTTCTGAGGTTCTGAGTTTGACTCCCACAGTGATAATTTTACAGTTTACCTGGAGCGAGTCCCAGGGACTCACTGATCAGAAAAGTATGAGTTCCATTATGCATTTAGAGAGTCCTAAATTTCAAATTCTGAAATGGTCTACTTATTCAATTGCATATGATAATTACACAAACAACAACTATACATTGACAATAGGTGTATTTCTTATAAACAAATGCTGCAAACATGTTATTAATTCAGGTATACAAGATTTGTTGAGAAATACGTTCTTATTTCATCCCATGGTTCAGGTTTTGAGTTGATAAATTCTGCGCGTCAAAGTCAGCTTATCATCGCAAAAAACTATCCAACTTTAGTTGCTTCCTCTGTGATATCTCCGCAATAAACTTTCGCAACACTTTGTCTCGCGAGAACGGAAATCTCGTCACGCGAGATCACTTAACGCGAGATCAAAACAACAATGGCGGCGATTGTCGAACTGCGACACTGCGTTGCTGGAAAAAAGATGTACCATAGTTTTTTTTTTTTGGTTTTGTTTTGACTGAGACATTTCCTTGCGTCCCAAAAATGCACATTATTTGGAACTGTGCGTCCCGCGGGAAAAATTATGCGTCTAAGACGCGGGACGCAGAGGTAACGAGATGACTGCTCTCAGGACCGGCCTTTGTTTGAGGAGTTTGCATGTTCTTCCCGTGCCTGTGCGTGGGTTTTCTACGGGTACTCTGGCTTCCCCTCACACTTCAGGAACATGCATCTTAGATAAATTGAAGACCCCAACTTGTCCATTGGTGGGAATGGGAGTGTGAATGGTTGCTATTCTATAAACAGTATTTGGCTAGCAATCAGTTCCTGATGTCATTCGCTAGGCTAGGCCCCTTTAAGGCACACATAAAACACGCTAGTTTTTGTTGTTTTGGGTGATCGAAAAGATTAATCGTTTCTGTATTCATGACTAAGTTGTGAACAAATCAGACTTGTAAGTCAAGGTGATGACAATTTGGGAGCCTCGCATGCTATATCCTGCTTGATCTGCTTCTGTCTGAACAAATACATCGCTGCCAATGAATGGAACCTCATTGCTGGGGGTATGAAAGAACACGTTTTCGATCAAAATGCAAGTCATGCTACGGGCTCTCCAATCCTTCACCGTGTGTGATTCAAAGCTGGCTTTGAGATAAGAGCGGTACATGAACTGATCAATTTCATATATTTCTTTGAACTTTTTTTTTTTTTTGGATCTTGTCTCGTTCTCTGGCTCGCTCTCACCTTTCGACTCACATTAAGCGGCGAGGTGAAAAACATGAAAAGATGGCTGACCTTTTAATGAAAATGTCAGTAGTCCTGTAAGGAGGAGGGGCCAGGCCGTCGCCATGACGCCGGAGCTGGCGCAAAAACTCAGCTGTATAAGCGCCGTGACAGCCCCTCTTTTAAATGTCTGGGGTTTTTTTTTTTCTCTTCACCTCTATTGTTTTAAGCTCCGAGGCCTGTCTTCGGCAGAAGACAGAGCCGTCGTAATAAGCGTGCCAATCCCGTTACAGTCAGCCTTCTTGGCCTGCTCGCAAAACAAAAGAGGACACACGAAGATGCAACCTAAATCTCAACCAGATGTTTTGCATGAAAGGCAGACAAAAGGGAAGAGTTGATAAATGATTCCATGGTAATTCCTGTAAGTGGACTTGAAAAGACGGAAATAAAGAAACCTTCCTTGAGGGCTGATGTCACTTTGTCTTCTTCTTCTACCGAGGAGCTTCCACCACATCGCACCATTTTACCTTTTTGTGATGTTTCGTCTCACGGATGCTATTTTGAGCACGGTGGCGGGACGTCAAGACGAAGGTGTACTTTAAGTAAGTGACAACCTGACGCCGGGCTCCATTTGATGCCCAGCAGATCAAAGCCCTCACGGCGAAGCCGTGCTAATTTGAAGTCTGCCGCCGTGATGATCGCTGCACGTGATTAGCCCACAATGGCGCTCTTATTAATCACATCACTCTGATTATTCTAATTTGACTCGACTCTCCCTCTCTCTCAGTCTCCCCTCTGTCGTTTCCCAATAAAACTGTCAAGCTGGGTCGACGGCTCTCCGCGGTAAGTGGGTGACATTTAAAAGGCTGCAACATGACTGACAGTGTACTCACAGAGGGAGGGAGTTAAGAGTGCAGAGAAGAACGAGGGGGTTTCGAGGGGGGATGCCCATGTTAATACGTACAAATGGGTAATGTCTCCCACAGCAGGTGCCCCCCGAGCAGACAAACTGGATAAATATTGAGACTCTGTCTTACGTAGCAGCATGCCGAGTGAAACCCAACTGTTTTTGTTTTCCCATCAACCTTGTCTTAAACGAATTCCCATAGCTTGAGTGTAGCACCCCATATGGACTTGAACCAAAGTTTCCGGGAAAAATATGACTCTAATATCCCACAGAACTGTCATGAGTGATGTCGACATATCACAGGAGACGTCAGCTTAGCTTTAGGAACTCTGGGATGGTGTCTTTTTCTTGAAATATTGTCAATACAGTAATCCCTCATTTATCGCGGTTAATGGGGACCAAAACCACCCGCGATAAACGAAAATCAGCGAAGTAGCGACCCCCCCCCTCCTCCATATAGGTACATGTAGATAACATTTTTAAGGCCAAATTTAATGGTATACATGCATGTAGAAGTAAATTTTGAAGTAATTAACATGACTTAATGCTGTATACTAATAGATTTAAACATTTATGAGTTAGGTTAGTTTATGAATAACAAAATACAATAAACATATTATTTATTTTTTTTTTAAGTCCGCAAACGGTCTGCGAGAATCTGCGAAAGTCAGCAACATATACAGTACTGTACTACATGTATATGTATTTAAAAAAAAAAAAAAAATGAATATGTTTGAAAAAATCCACGATGCACTGAAGCCGCGATAAACGAACGGCGAAATAGCGAGGGATCACTGTACTATTCTTTTTTTTCACTTGTCTGACAGTTTAGAATGTTAAAATGAGAAGTGTGAGACACAATGTCTGGACAAATACGGGAATATACCTGTATGCTATATTTAGGTACGTAGCTACTCCCCGCCCAAATAATCCTTAAATAAACCTTTTCCTGTTTTCTTTGACAGAGACTAAAACAAATTCTCTGTGTGCAAACCTTGCTGTGCGAGGCCACACGCTCAGTGAGAGTGGAACGCTCCACCCCGAGTGAGAGTGTTTTGTGCGTCATACTCAGTGTGTCCCCGGCTCAGAGCCCAGACAACACCGGTGCACATCCTCTCATCAGACAATGGAGGCTGGTTGCCATGTAATACCCGCACAGCGGGCGTCCGCGCTGCCTCGCATGGCAGGAAGCTCCTCCAGCTGACCCGATGCCGCCTTGCATATACAGTACAGTCACAGGAAGGTGCTAAGGACAGCGAGTCCACCGTGACATCCCTTTTCTGTCATACAACTACAACATACGGTTTTAACTCAGATTCCTGTCAAAGTCCGCAGTGTGAGGTTTATTTCGAAATAACCTCTGTTTCTCACACACTGTGCTTCGTCCTAAAGATAAGATCAATATTTCAAACAAATGGCCGAAACAGTACTAATTTGGTTCGGAAATACATTTTACGCTTTCGATGATGACAATCTTGCATGGGTCTGAATTGGTTTTTAGGAACCGTGCATTATGACATGTTAATGAAATATGTCACCTTACCACACTGGCTAGCCTGAGCCCAGATAAGAACATTTCAAAACTGGGAGGCCGATGTGATGTGCCCATAAAGTGAAAACCAAGTATGTAGGCCTGTTTGCCAATGATGAATATTCAGTTTTCATTATGCATCAACATTAACATAATGACCTACCAAGGATAAACAAAACTAAAACCACACCATATTTTGCACCAATACCCCATGGTCTGCTCCCTGTGAGGACGCTTCATGGGGATAAAAGACTGTCTGCTCACTCTCATGTCATTCTAGGACGCTGCAGCGATATCCAGGCAGGGACTCCATAAAGGCCTTCAATTATTGTCAAAAACACACACACACACACACACACACAAACACACACACACACTCCAATTATGCTGGTCCAGTAGAAGAAAAAGTCCCTTGTAATTGTCCATGTGTGCACGTGTCTCTGGGAGTTCAACCAGATTAGATATGGAATAGTCTTTTGTTTGCGTTGGGGCACCGCAAAATGTTTGGAATGTGTTTTTTTGTTTTTTTTAATGTTGCAGGAGAACGAGGAAAGTGGGGGTAACACATTTGCATGGCCAATGTGTACACAAACACATACAAGACTCCCGCTGTGTTTAATACACTCCAAGGCATGTGATATTCACACCTATCAGACCAGAATGCCCGTCCAGACTGGTCCATTTGGCATGCAGATGGCCCTCCTGGTAAAAGTGTGGTGTAATTGGTGCAAAACCGTGCCACTGTGAGTCCGAGCAGCCGTGGTAGTGGGTGGGGGGGGGGGGGACTAATTTTCTGGACAAAGGGCAGGCGTTTTTTTTTTTTTGTTTTTTTTTTTTGGCTCCATAGTAAATCGCCGAGGAGAGCCTATATTGCACGAGGCCATATGTTCACCACGTCTTGGAGCAGCCAGTATGTCTTTGTGCGCGCGTTGCTGCAGGGTCATACGTCTTTGTGCGCCATGTGTTATGGTGTGACATGGCCATTATGGATGAGTGCTGACAGCCGGTGGAATGGCCACAGACAGAGAGCTTGTACTTGTTGTGTTAACACTGGCGGGGACACAATAATCTGCTACTTGTAAAGCAGGTATCGTCCTGACACAACCATTATTGTGTCCATATGGTAATGAGGACTGGGGAGGGACTGGGAAATAGATTTAGAGGAGGCCGGTCCTGGGCCACGGCCTGAGATGAGAGATGGGGGGGTTGAAGAGGGAGGTGGGAATGGGGGCATTAGGTTTGTTCTCTTGCATCACTGAGCACTGAAGAGTTGTCTAAATTGCCACAATACAAATTAGCTAGGCTGAAGAATGGACGAGGGAGGGGTGAAGCAGATGACAAGTCTGAAGATTTAACTCAAAAAATACAATGAGCCCCTCCCTCGTCTGCCCACATCCTGCTCTCGGAGCAGACACTCAAAATGGAATTAAAAAGAAAGCAGGACGGCCGTGTCGTTGGTGTCTTCTAATGAAGCAAGAGAAGATGCAAGTCAATAGAGCAATTCATTAACAAATCAAAGTCCCAAAGGGCCTGGCAGCATGGCCGTGTTTGTGAAAACCTACGTTAAGAATAGATGCCCATATGCTGAGGGTCAGGAGGAGTTGGGAGTGGGGGGCTTTGTGCAAACGTCGACCATTCAGCACGGCCATTTAGATTACCGCCGTATAACGGGGCCAATGCTCACACAACGCAACTTCCATATGGTCCATCAAAGTTGATCTCCCTTACTTCCCACGGATTGGACTTTCGTTGCAACGTGTGCTGCATTGCATTCATTCAAAGGATGTGTCAAATTCCACTGATTGACTGTTTAGAATTTTGAGGTCACTGTGTTGATTAACAATTTTATAGCATCTGTACCGAAAACTAAGGGTAAATAGAGAGCAATTCAAATGTATATTAACATGTGATGTCCATTTGAAAAAGGTACATCAAGATTTTTTTTTTTTTTTAACGTACTCAACAGGACAACAAATGTAAAAAAAAAACTTAAAAATACCAGTGAACTACTCAGAATTGACCCCTCGGGAATAATGAATGCGCCTCAAAATGTAAACATGATCTGTTGGATTTACCTGGGGCTTTAAAATGGGGCGGGGCTCCCACTGACAACAAGTGACCATTCACTTGACGGATTAAAAAAAGTAGGAAATCATTCACTTTGTCGCCAGTGTAAACCCCAATGGTAAGATACGTTTTTTTATGTCCGCTTTTTTTGGACAGATCTGTAGAATTATTCTTTAGATTCAATCATGCTTGCTTGCTTTGTTTGTCTGCTTTGCGTCCGTGGCGCTTTATTGTATTTTTGCTGTATCGCTTGACATTACTTGCTGTTCGCAATCGGTAGTGCAATCACTCACGTTTAAAAAAACGTGGGCAAAAGTGATCAAGTTAAGACTTTCAATGGTAGTGGTGTGGTTAGTTCTGTTTTGTGGTGTAGTGTTGCCACATCATGGTTGTCCGGCTGCATTGGAAAGTTTGAATAATGATTTTGCGTTACGGCTCGAATTAACAGTGCCGGCGTTTTGCTTCCGGGTTTGACTGCTGGGATTTGTAGTCCTTTTGTTCGGTTCCAATTGTATGTTTCCTCATTCTGTTTCGACTATGAATGTTGATGACATAAATAATTTTGGTTGTATTTAAAACATTACCAGAAATAATGACGACAATGATAAGACGCCATGCTTAAAAACCAATGGGTTGCGATAAAATCATGATGGTTGATAAAATCATTGTTAAAATGAAGGTATTAAGTCAGTGACTTAACATTGTGATGCATGAAGATAGGTCTATTATTATTATTATATATTTGTTATTACCTGATGTGTGCTTCAATAAATGACCAAAGAGTACATAACGGGAGGGATCCTTCCATGATAAGTGACGATCCCTATTCAGAGGGCCGGAAAAAAACGGAAATAACTGAACGTGATCACTTTTAAGTCATGATCCTACCTACAGCATTAACATCTCTACTCCTTGGAAACATGCATGCTCAAATGATGACGCGATCGATTGCTGCTTTGGTCCGGCGGCTGCACAGTAAATTTGTAGCGGCAAAAGTGTTCACACATGTGCAGACTGAATGTTCATACTTCCCACATTATCACGTGGGTGGTACTTGTTCAAATGATACAACAGGATTGTCATGTTGCCTGTTTACGATGATGTACCTTGCACAATGGCTTAATTTTCTCCACCTCGCTTTGGCGATACCTCTCTTGTTAAAAAAGCTTCATCTTCGGAAAGACAAAGCCAAGTCATGGCTGCCCATCAACTGCCAGTTCAGCTGCATGTTTAGTCATCGCTTACGCCTTCCGATTAATTTCTGTTTACTTCTTCATTCTTCCAACTAAAGTTGAGAAGGAAAAGCCGGAAGGGGTGGAGGGTTGTGGGGGCAATACATAAATAAATAAATAAAGCCCCTGTACAGCTTGGTACCTCATAGCCCAGGGACCGGTGGTTGGGTACCACTGATCTACTGGTTTCTTCATAACCCTTCCTCCCGTTAACATTTACAGCCAGAGCAACCACACAAAACCTCGCAAACGCAGAGAGAACATGCAAACTCAACATGAAAGATTCAATTTGCAAGTTGATCCACAGAAGTGTGAGGGAGAGGTACTGGCCACTCGGTCACCAGACTGCCCAAGAATCTTCCATCTCATAAAAAAAAAAAAGTATCAATTATCTGTAGCTGTAATAATCAAGGAAATTTAACCCAATCCTAAATCGCAGATGTTCAAGTCATACAGTTCCAGTCAAGTGTGCCAAATGGTGCGCTCATCCTTTACCTCTGAGCCAACATTCCTCTTTCCGTCATGTCGCTCATTTGCGCTTCAGACTCTAACCAGCAAACCGCCTACACGTCCCCCACTACCTCCCACCCCTCGCTGCAGAGAACCTTTCAGGGGACTTTAAGAACTTCTCGCAGCAGTGGCGTTGATGTTGTTCCACACGAACGTGAGGGCAGTACTGATGTGACTGAAGCCCCATTGAGACGGCAGTGACCCGCCGAAGAGGATTCCAGCCTGGAGGGCACTTCACATGACTCTTTCAAATCCGCACAAATAAAGCTCTTTATGGCCTGAAAATGGCCCCCACAGAATGGGTGCTACAGAGCCCCCTGAAAAGCCCAACACGATTGTCATGGATATTACATGACACAAGCAACAACGGGCCAAGGAGACAAGTGTAGACGGCGAACAAAACTCGAGCAGACTTTTCCGTGCGGTGGGCCAGGGAATGTTGACAGGCCGCTGAATGGTCTGTTTAACCCTTTGAAAGTGAATGGGGGCTCCCTGAAACAAATGTATTCTGATAGACTTTGTACGCACCGGCGACACAAAAAGTACACTAAGCCCCCCGCCAAAGGGAAGCAGGCAGAAGGCGAGAGACGAAAATAAGATTGGAAAGGTGGGAACGTGTTTGCGCCAGATTCCATCAGCCCGGCTCCTTCCATTTTCTGGCTCCAACGCGTCCCTTTTGAGCTCGGCGGAGAGATGATTTAAGCCTTGACTGGGCTCTCGCATCCGTTTGGACTGAGCCTATTTAGAATTTTAGACAGACTGTTTGTTCACAAGAGTCTGCTGCGGTTTGATGGAGAATGTCAAGCCTGAAGAAAACACTCTTCCTCCTGGCTCATTCATTCGAGCACCTACAAAAACTTTTTTTTTTTTTTTTTAATCGACGCGCAGGAAGAGGAGGGGATGTGCGCTTGACTGACAGCTACATAGAAAAGAACGACTTGCCCACAGGCCTTAGCAGAAAGAAGGTGGGGGTAACTAATAATAACATCATTAAAAAATGCTAATCACCACCATGCTAATGCTTTACTTTGTAATTAAACTTTGCTCTAAAACAGATATTACTCCTGCTGATTTAAAATTGAGCCAATGTGACAGTTATGGGGGCTTTTAATTGCAAAATTACTCAGCATTGCTAATTGTTCCACGGGTGATTGAGGAAACACTACGCCAGGGTACTCCATCAGGGCGGGCGATGGAGCAGCGGACTTTCTGGCATCACCACCTTTTGAGCATCCGTGCATTCGCTGTACCATCATCATGATTTATGTACTTGTGACATTTTGTGTGTATTGATTCTAATGTGTATGTGTGACAAATTGTCAATAATTAATTCTGATAAGAGTGTTCTGTTTGTTTCGGAGGCTTACACAAAAAGTTGCATATCATTAAAAAAAAAAGCAACATTTAGTTTATTTTATTTTTAAAAATTTTTTTAATAAAGCTTCGGAACAAAGAGTGAGTTTACTTTGTTCCGTGATCATGCTCGTAACTCTCATATCTTAAATCTTCATTTGCCATTGCAATGAGTGGAAATGCTATTGATCCATTCCAGCCCCCACCCCTGAAAAAGAAAAAAAAAACTCAAAAAAGTGCAATCTATAATACAGTACCCTTACCCAATAAATATTTACAGTAATGACATAACTCACTGTAATTTAAATGAAAAACATTTTGCCACATTTTCATGTTTCAATGTAATAGACAATTTGCTACTCCTCCTGGTGTGTGCACCTTTGCCAGACGTAAGGGAGGGTTTCCCAACTCACAGAGGAGTTTCACAAGGATAAAATGCGTGTCTGTATGTGGTTATAAGCTTTGTCTACCTGTTTTGCTTCACACTTTGTGTTCAAAATCCTTTGCTTCAAGGGTCACATAAAAGCTAACACATAGCAACAGCGTTGCATTGTTTTAATGCAACGCTGTTGCTATGTGTTAGCTTTTATGTGACAATACAATACAATACATCTTTATCGAGAGCTTGACTGTTTACAATGTTTGTTAGCATTAAGCTAAAAAAAATGTTCAAGGCAAACGTGTGTGGTTGTTTTCGATGCATACGTTTGATGGTTAACTCTAACTGGGAGAGACATGAAGCAGCTTGAAGCCTCTTTCCTGAAGAATTGTTCACAAACACACTTCCGGGCCAAAACTGCGTATGTCAGGACTGTTGTAATTTAGGGCCCCCTGTAGGTTCAAACTGTGACTCCTGATTTCAGAAATTAGCCACATTTGGTATATGAAGCCCGTTTTCCGATGCACAGTTCACTTATTGATGTGTTACTTCATTTTTGTTTGCTTGTTGTTTACAGTCACCTTCAGGGAGAAAAGAAGTCTTACTTTGGGCAAAAAATAAATACAATAGACCCTCATTTTCCATTATTGTTGTTTGTTTGTGTGTCGTCCCGACTGACATGCCCATTGCATCATTGTTTTCTCCATTTTTAGCGGGACTATGTTCCAAACCAAGAGAAACGAGTATGGTGTAGTGCAGGGGTCGGCAACCCAAAATGTTGAAAGAGCCATATAGGACAAAAAACCTCCCAAAAACAAATATGTCTGGAGCCGCAACAAAATAAAAGCCTTCTATAAAACATACAATGAAGGAAACACATGCTGTATGTATGTAGGGGACTGGACTGTCTCAGAATTGTTTGTTATTCATTCCTTTGTTGTGTGTTCACAAACGCCCCCGTAGAATTTATTTTGTGATTTCCTCGCTCGATTTTTTGTTTTGGTATATTGATTTGGCTTTTCCTAGTGTCAGTGAAGTGATCATTAATTTCCGTTTTTCGGAGGCTGTCTTTGAATGCCTCTCGAGTCGAAAGAGAAGAGAGAAGGCACAAAATTGGACACAGACGTGTCTCTGTTTGTCGGGACTGTTAAAAGCATAAATAAAATATACGTTTTGAAAAAACCAACACCACAGTTCTCTTTTTTCGGAGCTGCAACATGTATCTATTTGAGCTATATTAGCCTACTATCAAAATCTTTTTCCATTTTCAAACATTTTTTATCAAGCTCCAGGGAGCCACTAGATTTCGGTAAAGAGCCGCATGCGGCTCTGGAGCCGCGTGTTGCCGACCCCCGGTGTAGTGGAAAAGAGGTTGTGACAGTATGTACATGTACTGAATTATTTTTTCTTTGTTTGTTTGTTTTTGACACTCAACATTAATCCGACATACCTCACGCTCTAGCCACACATACTTCCAAACAAACACAGTGCAGCTCAGCTTCGTGCCACCTCTACATAAGTGACAGGGAGTTCCAACGTTGGCTCCAGTAGCCAAACTCAACAGCAAAGTGCTGCAGCTAATCCGCCAAACTCGACTCTCAAAACATCCTCTTAGGAAATCCCACCCCCAAACTTCTGCCTGTCGACGGTAATTCACAACTTTCAGAAAGTGCACGACGAGGTAGAGAAATGTGCTTAGTTCAGCTCCATCTTGTCACGGCACCGTGGTTTTGAGTGGGAGCAGACACTGCCGCCATCGTGGGGAGGCTTTTGCCGCGTTTGTGTCGGCGCCACTTCCAGCCAGCGAGCCTTGGTGACAGCCGCGGGATGTGTGAGATGCATTGAGATGTCCTGATTCTCGGAATCCTGCCACCGCTGTCGCCGTTGCGAGGCCGCGGCCAATTATGCCTTCAGCATGCAAATGTCTCGCAGAGAAAGAGAGAAGGAGTGGGGGGGGGGGGTTCTAAGACAAAGATACAATGAGATCTGTGAGGGTTCCCGTTTGCACTCCACTCCAGTCTGAGACTCTTGTTTAATTGTCGTGTTTACCGGGAGACTACATCCCATGTCATTAGCACACAGTGTCGTGTCATTTGTGTTGTCACACCACTCCACGGCGCCACGAGGTCATTATCGCTGTGACTGGCTTGAGTGGAGAAAATTGACATATTTTACATCACTAATGCACTCTGAGAAGTTGTTTTTCCCGCCGCCATCAAACAGCCATGGGGCCAATTAATTTCTGACCGATCCAAATCCTGATGAGGGCTGTTGCACTTAATGGGCTCAGTTTCACATCGCTCCCTGCTTGATGGGACAGACAACTGTAGCCTTTTACAACAGGGTCTGACGAAAGAACACTTATAATTACACAATGGATATGCATATCTGTGATATGTTTGCAATGGAATAACAATAAAGCTATAATTGCAAGTAATTTAGAGGAAAATAGAATTAAGGCCAGTCTGCTTCCCGTGCCCTTGAGCCAAGCACTGAGCCCACGAACTGATCTTGGCTGCAACACATCCCGCCTTTAAGCATAAATATGGAGTAAGAAATAAACATATTTTTTCCATTCATCTTCTAAAGTGCCTCTCCTAATTTGGATGGCGGGAACCTACCCCAGATGACTTGCGGAAGGAGGAGTGAACAATGGAGTGCGCGCTGACCAATCATAAGGCAATATGCTACGAAGTAGAAGACAAACAATCATTCACACCCATGGACAATTAAGAGCCTTGAATGCCCCTAAAATGCATCATTTTGGAACGTGGGAGTAATCCTGAGTAACAGTAAATTTTAATAGGAAGCAGAGGAAGCTGTGGGAACCACTCATCCAATGTGCTTCCTAAATTTGTCTTCATTTATCAATGTATTTTCATATTTATGTCTTTTTACTTATGTAGGAATATTTTTTTAACGCATTTAGTATCAGCCAATTCTGGACCACGTCTGAAAAGACGTTTAAAAACGTCTTTGGGAGTGAATGAGTTAAGTGTTTTACTTTATTTGCTTTGGGTTTAATCAAACACTATATTTTATAATATTAGTACACAATAGATATAGAAGAACATTACATTTAAGGAGGTTCTCGTGGTTATTTATGGTTTCCACGGCCAGGTTAACTACAGTATATTTGGTCATTAGAATGGCCGTTCAAAATGGAAGCGACTCAACTCGATTTTTCCTATTCAATCAAGAAATATAATTGTAATCATAACTGTATAGTATAGATCATGACCGGTCATTGTAAGGAAACATTTACTGAAGGCATATATTAAGTGTTATGGGGGGAAAAAACTAGATCAGACTTCATGGTGCTGTTGAATTATTACAGCAGACGAATGCATTAATATCAATGAAGTATTGCACGGAAAATAAATTTACATATTTTTAACGTATTCATTGCTTGGATTTGCACACCTTGGAGGCTGTGCCAGCGCCGACAGTAGAGTGGGAGGAGAGAGCGAATAAACACCGGTGGGAGTGGGAGGTGACTCCCTGACTGCCCGGTCAACACAGGTGGCACATTCACAGGAAACACATTTAATTATGCTCCTTGGTAACAATGCGTTGTCCTTACAGCGGCTGACATCGATGTTGACAAAGGCCGCCGCCGCATTCTAATCAGCAAACAAAATGCAGCCGAGCACCCCCCAAGGCCCTGCCGGTGCATCATTAGCTAACCACCTCTGAGTATCCAGGGGAGGAAGCGGCAGAGTGCAGAAGTGTCATCCAGCATCACGCCATCAGGCAGCCAGAGCTCGCTTCCCACCCCGGGAGGAAGAGGCTGACCAATTGACGGACAGACGGGGGAGGGGGGGGGGCAATGCTGCATCCCTTACCCGCGCCGTCCCAATAGGGCCCGGTTTAACAAGAGGGCTGACAGGCTGCAGCTGGGTCCTGCCTAACTAAGGCGGGGACATTAGCGGGGCCCTGTGCGTCTGTCTCATTAAAAGACATCAGCCTTCCATTCCCGTACTCGCCACGCACTTCCGTGACAGCTCCCCCCCCCCCCCCCCCCCCCCCAACCACTCCGGCGGCGGGCAGGTGACGGGAGGAGATGTTGACATAAGAGCGCGGCGAGGGACAGGGGTCAAATGTAAGGGAGACCCCTGTCTCGAGGACAGTGATGACCTCGTTAGGGGCCCCTGACAAAGGAGTAACCGTCTCGGCGTCGCGGTGTACGCAGGGGAGGGTGACATCGCGGCCAGCCCGACCACTGACACGCCACTGCTCGCTAATGAGCATCAAAGCGGCTGTCCTTCAACTCGTAATGAGGACATGTGAAGACAGTATCACACCGTAACATGGACTGTAACTGCAGTCTAGACAGTCCAGACAGAGCTGTACCGCTACCTTGATTTACGAACGTTTCAAGTTACAGATGGGCTCACAGAACCAATTTAGTTCATAACTTGAGTTTCCACTGTAGTCTATTGAAGAAATGCTCATATCTAACCCTGGCGAACCCACGGGGTCAAATTTGGCCCCTATGAATTCTGCTACTCAAATGCTACCCTTGAATCCCAAAGGGTCAAATTTGGCCCTAATCCTAAATTAGGATTAAAGCACTGAATATTTGAAAAAACATAAATTTGGGTGTTCAGTAGACGTATAGCAGTCATTTAATGTATAATTAATCATTTTCCAAATAAGAAAAGGGTTCTTGGATTCTCCAGGGCTAAATGATGTATTTGGTCAAACAAAAACAATGTGGGGTTAATGTACGCTACAGTAGATGTGTAACTGTTATGTCAGAAAATGGGACTGACCCCAACTGATCCCCCAACATCCCCTCACCCCCAAGGAGGGCACTCATGCCCACACCATAGTGTGGCTCTACATTGCCAAGCCCACAACCTAAAACCTAACCACTGGATCACTGTGCTCCCTCCTGCATTTTCCACTTGCCCTCACTTGAGTGCTTTTTCATCATGTGAAACCAGATTCATGCACATTCCTAATTATGCAAAAGGGTCCCAGC
Source organism: Hippocampus abdominalis (assembly GCA_018466805.1). Taxonomy (NCBI): domain Eukaryota; kingdom Metazoa; phylum Chordata; class Actinopteri; order Syngnathiformes; family Syngnathidae; genus Hippocampus; species Hippocampus abdominalis. The sequence continues at coordinate 20,363,151 of CM031696.1, forward strand.
GCAGCGGCATTAAGCGGCCCCTCGCTCGCTCAAACCGACTGCTTGTATACACTTCCCAGCATCCTTCCTCCGCTGGCGCGGTCTCCAGAGCTCGTCTTAAAAGAGGAGGATGAATGGCGTGATGAAGTGCGGGTCACACGTCTGTTTGATCAGGTGATAACGAGGGGGCTGGAGAAATCATCTATCTGCAATAATCCCCCCCGACTCGGGAGAGATGCGGCGAAACACGCCAGCGGATGACAGATGCACACACTTATCACCATATTCAGCAAGGGCCTTCATTATCACTGTAATGTGAAGCAGGGGAGCCCACAACCAAAATGTCCAATTATTCAGCATCTCGTTTATCAGCCTTGGCTTCGCTTGCTGGGGCCAAAAAATGGAAGCAGACAGGCGTTGTTGTTTGTTGTCATTGGAGGAGTGGGCTTGTTAAAAAAAAAAAGGATAATAACAATAACATAGAGCAGAGGTTGTCCAAAAAAAAAAAAAGATGACACTCCTTTAGTCCCAGGCTGAATTTACAGTGAATGGTTCAAGTGAAATTTTGTTACTCTTCAAGTGGAATACTTCTGATATGGGTCATGACAGCGTAAATAGAAAAAAAAAAAAAAACTGCCATTGGTGACCCGTTGGCTATTTGTCAACGCGAGTCCAGTGTCAACGCAAATATTTGGTATATACCCTATCAACGCAGCTTGACGTCATGGAAGAAAATTCATTGCTAATATACACAACCGTGTATGCCCAAAGAAAAATTAAATCAATGCAAATAAGAACCCGCGATAAATTGCGCAATCACAACTAAGACAAGTCTACCATATAGTAGTGATTAGGTGTTATCACAAATCCAAACTACAGTTGACCCCTGTGTATTCGCAGCTTGGCATCCGCAGGTTCGCATATTGGTGATATTGTTTTTTTTTTTCCAATATTTTATCAATTTTGTCATTTTTCCCAGTATTTCTGATGGCTGTTTGAAAGTGCTCTATAAATACAGTTGAGTTGTATCCTCATTCCCCCCTTTTTTTACATGGAAACATATATTATCAGCATTTTATGAAAAAAAAGAAAAAAAATCACAAAAAAATATATTTTTGAAACTAAATCAAGGGTCCATGCCAGTTGCTCATCTCTATTCCAGACCAACCCGCAATTGAGGATCATCGCAAAAAGGAGAGACTATTAAAACAAATTAATAAAAAGTCCACACACTGTAATCACAAGGAAAACTGAAACACACTTTTTAAATGTATTTCACAGCAAAGAAATACATAAAAAAGAATAGAAACAAATTATGCTTCACAGAAAAATCTGTGCTATTGTGGTGAATTTAGATTTAGAGGTGAATCTACAGAAGGAGCTTACTGTTTGTTTACTGTTTATTTCATGTTGCCTCACTGATTTTTTTTGGATTTTTTTTATGGAGTCATTTCCGTACAATTTGGGCATCCGCACTCGCGGGTTGTTTGATTTGTTCCATGCATGTAAACACAGCCAGGATGGATATGTGTCACTTGAAATGTCTGTGGCAATAGACAGCCAATATAGGTATTAAATTGGAACTGTGCACTTGGACCTCCGGTGTAAATCCACCTTCATTTGCCGTAACATTTCCTCCTCTTCTTCAGTCACAGTGAAGGAGAGGATCCCATTTCCTGCTGGAGTCCGTGTCAGGGAAATCATGTAACCATTTACATTCGCCAGAAAGAAGTATGGAGATGAGATGAAGAGTCAGCAGGAGGCGTGACACAGACATAAATACACAATGACAAATCTAACCAAACACAATCGCAAACGCTCCCGTCCACGGTGTCACAGGACAGTCTGAAGTCACGTCACCGGTTTCGATGCGGAGGCCGTCGCCGCCGTCTGTTGTTGTGCTTGCAAATGAAAGGCTGAGGCGAAGCGAATGAACAAAACAAACGCGCTAATGATTGTTTAGACAGCGGAAACATGAGGCAATTTTGGCTGATTATCACGACAATGTCTGCCAATAACGCTATTGTTAGCAGACTGGCCCAAACTCTGGTGGGGAGGGGTGGGGGAAAAAAAAAAAAAAAAAAAAAAAAGAGTGATTGAGAACAAAGCGGGGACAGCTGAACCCTTCATCTTTTATTCATTACATAAATGACATTTTAACAAGAGAAAATTCCTCATTATTACTTCATTGTACTGTATTAGATCTCTGTCTCTCGGATTGATAGAGTGATGGCGCTTTTATGAATATCAATATGTTTAGACAGAAGGGCTGTTGAAGACCTCAGCCAAGGTCAAAGATATATGTTATGACAACAGCCACAGTGATAACACAGCAATCGGGTCAATAGACGGCGGTAGGAGTGAAAACATAGTCTTTGTACTACCGGTTGTGATGTATATCTTTTTAATTGCTGAGGGGAAAGAAAAAAAAAAACAACTGAACACACGATTCACCAAACAATGTCAACTACGGTCTACTGCAACGTTGAGTCACAAACGCCCCCCCCCCCTCCCCCGGCCCCCCCAGGTAAAATCCAAAATTGGACAGTCCAATTGTCCTTCTCTTTGAAACTGGTATGTAGCAACATAAATAACGGATAGCCTGTTGATGAGAATCGCCATTGTGTGTTAGCACGAAGCTAAATTTGGCTTTGGCCACAATTATTGTGAGATGCATTATCACATTATCACGTACTGCTGAGACCATGGAGCACAGTTGCTAACTCTGCACGCTGTTAACCAAAACAGCAGCGCCGAAGAAGACAAATAGCCTTTCGGATGAATTCAAGCGCCAAATATCACTGCAAAATTTAAGTTGTGTTTCCTGCACAGTATGATCTCACGCTATATGAAGATGGCGTCTTTAATCATGGCTAGCTTTGCAGTAGCCTCAATTTGTGATTGTTCCACATCCAATATTGTGTGTTTTTAAATGCCTGTATGCCTCCATAAACTGTACTTCCTTTTTCATCTTATTTCATACTCCATAAATGTTAATATGATATTATTTCCCAAAATCCCTCCTCCAATTGTCACCCTCCCATAAAGGATGCCTCCCCCTTCTGTAGTTGAGTACGTGATCACCCCTGTCCGCTATTTCCAGAAATATGGTTAAAAATATGACTGCATTGACCAATGTATTATCATGTTTTGCTTTTAATCAGACACCATTACACTCATTAGTGAATCGTAACGCAGTACAGGTCATTATTTAGTCTGGCTAGTTAGGAATGGTATGAGTTTAAAAAAAAAAGTAAATCAATTGAAAAATGCATTATTCCATTTTTTTAAAGTAAAATGTTCATAGTCTTTTTTTTTTTTTTTCACTGCAGGTTTGTGTCCTGATCATAAAACACATTTCAGCATTTCTATTCATCGCAGTATATCCTCGAACGCACCGGTGCATTTGAATTTACATTTTTTTTTTCTTTCTGAAAAATCTACGTGTCAGTCACCCGCGAGGCGAGTGCCGCCTGACAAGTGAGAATTCATTCATTCATTCATTCATTTTCCGAACCGCTTCATCCTCACTAGGGTCGCGGGGGGTGCTGGAGCCTATCCCAGCAGTCTTCGGGCAGTAGGCGGGGGACACCCTGAATTGGTTGCCAGCCAATCGCAGGGCACACAGAGACGAACAACCATCCACGCTCACACTCACACCTAGGGACAATTTAGAGTGCCCAACGAGCCTGCCATGCATGTTTTTGGAATGTGGGAGGAAACCGGAGCACCCGGAGAAAACCCACGCAAGCCCGGGGAGAACATGCAAACTCCACACAGGGAGGCCGGAGCTGGGATCGAACCCGGTACCTCTGCACTGTGAAACCGACGTGCTAACCACTGGGCTACCGGGCCGCCCACAAGTGAGAATACTTTATTCAAATTGGTCTTGGGCGGCCGAGAGCAGAGACGACGGTAAACGTCTGAATGCCAAATGAGGTATTTATGAAAAACGGAACCACGTTGTCCTCCATCCTAAAGAAGCATTACGCTCGCACGAGACGGAGAAAGTGGAAATGTTGACCTTTTACGCCCGGGAGTATGGACACACACACACACACACACACACACACACACACATACACTCACACACTTCACCATCTCAGCTCTAGGGACGTTATCTCAAATAATTACCGTCGGCCTCCCCTCTCCCCAGTGGTGGCTGCTTGTGAGCGGGTACCAAACAACAGCAGGTCACCGCGGACAGGCTCCAGGAAGGAGGAAGTGAGTGTTAGCAGAGTGGAAGATCTAAAACCGGCCTCCTATGGCCCTGGCAACAGCTCTTAATTAACCACCCAGGTATTCTTGAGCCGCACGGCCCGCTGCCCGGCCGGCCATATGGCTGGAGCAGCGCCACCGTCCTAATTGCCAGGGGAAGCGTTGCATCAAAAAGAGCTCAGCCAACATAAAGCTTGTGTAAATTATTTTTAATGGTTCCCTTCTGGCAGGGGCGCGTGTTTGTCATCACAAAAAGAGTGGCCAGGGCGATTTATTTGCCCTTGACCCCCTTTTTGTTTTTTTTATCTTTTTTTTTTTTCTTGCTCCCTGCGTGACGGCGTGACCTGTCTACCTGATTCTCCCTTGTCTCATACACACAGACGGGCCGAGGAGCCATTAGCTCTGTCAACCAGCAACTGCCCCCCCCCCCCCCCCCCCATGCCCCTCATGAATTGAATGAGTGGTTATAATGCAAAAAGTGCCAAGCGCTAATTCTAAATGACTCATTGCTGTTGTACTTTAATTATCGGTCACCTCATGGCTGTAAATCTAACACGTTAAATTCTAAGTTTGCCCTTGTTGCTAAATGTACCTTTTAAAGAAGAGCAGGTGGTACAATTAAGACTGTTCACACTTGGAGAACATATTTTAATGTTGATACCGGCAAGTAAAAACCATATAGGAGGTCGTCTTTTTATGACGGAGGTCAGTTCCTACAGTGGCAACGAGACCCCAATTTGTACACAAGTTGGAGTACTCACTAACATATACGAAAAGAGCAATATCATCATAATTACAGTAAATACACACACTAGCATTTTTGTCCTCACACCCAAACGTTTCTGAGTAAAAAGTATATGCAGCAAGTCTTGTTTGGGTGAAAATGTTGGTGAAATTGGTCTTGCCAGCCTCTTTTTTTTTTCCCCTTGATCCCCTTTACCCACTTTTGCTACCTCCCTGGCCCTCGCTTTCGTCCCCCCCCCCCTCAGTTTACTTTGCTAATTGTCCCTGGAGGGGTTCGTCAGGGACAAAGTGAGCAGCTTATTGCAGTTTTCCGCTTGTGATATTTTTGACTCTTGTAGAAGGATGTTGCAAAGAAAATGAAGGTGGCGGTGAACAAAACCCCAACCACCAGGCTCTCCTCCCAGTCCACTTCCCAGTATGCCGGGAACACAGGACATTTCCATGCCCCCTCCCACCACCTCCTGCGGGTCTCAAGCCAGGCTATCGGTGAGCTGTTTTTATAAGGAAGCGAGCCAGCAATCTGGTCAGAGCGACCTCACATCTGCCTCGCTAATGAGGAGGCTGGCGTCCTCCCAATTCGCCTCCTTGTAAATTGTTCTGTATACCTACACGGGTCACGTACACTGTGGGGTCAGCCTGCAAGATACCGGGGAGGCGCAAGGCAGCGCAAAAAAAATAAAAAATAAAATTTAAAAAAACATGCATAAGTGATATTTACACAAATGTGTTGATATGTCGTCATGTGACCCCCTTACTAATTATGTACCAACAAGCTGTTGTGATGCCAAAATAGGACGTTGACTGCCACGTGAACAACAATCTCAACGGCCTTTAACTATATTACGTAATATGCAGTGACAATGTCAAATGTCAAATGTTATAAAGAGATTTTTGGTCTCTTTATAAATATACTAGCTAAACCCCGGTGGACGAAAAAAGACGTTATGGACGAGACTACTATTGTAGTAGAAAAATATATATTTGGACAGAAAAAGAAAAACATACAGATGACCGAAAGAGAGCGTGTCTGTCCGACCTCGAGCGTTGTGTCGTCTCAACTACTTAACTAACTTAGCTGTTGTCGTGGCTAGGCTAGCTTAGCTGGTGTCGTAGATCAAAGCTCTTTGATGTGTAACGTCCGTTGCGTCAGCACTGATTGGTTGAAGCCAAAAGACGCGCGTGCGTACACGTCCACGCCTGATGCACGCACAGCGAAGAACAGCGGACTATCGACTGCTGAGTCGCGCTTCACTCGAGAGGCGTTGCTACAGTTACTTAAAATTGCACGGTTAAAAGGTTTATCATGGCGACATGTTGTTATTGTATCATATTGTACCTGCAAAACAGATCCTACTCATAGCTGCGCAGATTTCAAACTGTAGTTGGATGATAAAAATGGTTTTGCAATAAAGTCAAAAATTACTCTTCCCAATTACTTTTTTCAGAGAATTCAAACGCATCCCTAAACACACATCCGCATGAGTGTCTTGCCCAAGTATGGACCATAAACCTCAGGAAAACTCACAAACTCAAAACCCCAGCTGCTCTTTCGTCCAAACTCCGGCTTAATGACTTGGTTGATGCTTGGTACCGCACACAGCGCACTTGAGTGGAAATGAAAGCATAATTGCCGCCATAGATCCAACACACAGTGAAAATAATACGAGCACGCCTCCATGCATTTAACTGCACCAACCGCCCCCCTCTCGCTGTCTCTTGACGACATCAGAGTCATTACTGCACTATATTTTAACGGTGTTTTCCTCCAAAACCTCACACGGGCGAGTCACGCTATCGGGCGCAAGTGTCTCCAAACAGACCCCCGTGCATTGACTTGATCTGCTGCCAGTTTAATGTACCTATCCTGTGATGAAGCTCCAAATCTCCTGATTGGCGGTTTCTGCATCTTAGGCCAAATGAGACAGCGACACAGGCGGCTCGTTCCCAGTTTTAATGAGCCTCACACAGCGAGACAGGGAATGTGATATCGGCCAACGCGGGCTAATCCGAAATGCCCTAAAACAGCAGGGCCATGAATTAAGCAAAAGACACGCATGCCTGAAACAGCAAACACTTTGTAAAGCAGCCTTTTGTGCTGTCACTTTGACTTCCATTTACAGTGCTTAAAGTTTGTCTGGACAAGCCTCTTCTATCTGTCCGCTTTGCAAACACTCCAGTGATTCTGCTATGTTGTGACCTTAAATTAATCTTCCATTCGTCTATGGTAATGTAAGATTACACAAGAAGCCTTTGATTTTTTTTTTTTTTCCAATTTCTGGCCCGAGCACGTTGATGAGCATTTTGCAATGAATGGTTTCCTAGGCTGTGTCTAACTATTTACTTTTCTGAAACATCACCATTAGGTCTTTTCACTTATGTATTATGATTTTGCTTTTCAACACGTTTAGCGCATTTTGCAACTACAGTGATCCCTCGCTATTTCGCGGTTCGTTTATCGCAACTTCAGTGCATCGCAGAGTTTTTCAAAGATACTGTATTCATAAAAATAAATACATCAATATATATATTTTTTTTCATATACATGGAGTACAGTACGGTATATGTTGCTCTATGTGACTCGCTGTTGTTTTGATGACTTTCGCAGCTTCTCGCGGACCGTTTGCGGACTTATTGCGTGTGGTTTTGGTCCCCATTAACCGCGATAAACGAGAAATTACTGTACACAACCTGATCTCTTTCTTCCAGTAACACGAGTCCATTTCAATTATTTTGACACCGTTGTACATGTAGAAAGGCATAAGAAAATATAGATGTCTGGTGAGAACCATTGGGTTGCCTATTAACGTACAGCTGAACGTAATGTTCATCCTTTCTGAGGTGGAAAAGATGCGGCGGAACTCCACTCAAAACTCTTGGTTGTGGGGTCTAGCTGTGATGATGGATTGAAGGGGATGGATGGCAGCAGGAGGGCACCGTGACAGTGACAGCTGGAGCCTGTAGGGGGAGCTCTGGCAGGGGGAAGTGCTGTGAAGTGGTAGAGTAGAGGAAGAGGAAGCTGCAGGTGTGTCATTTGTAAATAGTCAACATGTGAAGTGATGAACAGCGTGCTGGACGTTTGCTGCCAAGCTTGTTGGGGTGAAAACCGCTCACCTTTCAAGAGGGATGGATGCCCCTAAAATAAATTAAAATGATCAATGAAGCCCACACAGTTGAGAAACTGAAGAAGTTTGTTGACGTGCGTTTTGGTGATTTCTGACTGCCGGCGGGATGCATCAACCCAGTCAAACATGGACAATAATTCTATAGACAGATGGTGGAAGTGAGTGAAGCAGAGCGGGGAGTTTTGCGAGGATGACAGGAACAGTGGCTCTGGGGTAAAACGTGTGTTGTTGTATTCAGAAAACAGAGGTTTCGGGTGGTCGTCGCCAAAAACCAGAGTGGTTGGGAGAAAAAGGGGGCGAGGCGGGCAGTAGGGGCTTGGTGATGGGAGAGTGGATCTTGGAGTAGGTTACATCGGCGGTGGTGAGGTAGAGGAAGAAGAGCGGGTGAGCGAATCTTTGTCACTCAAGGGCTGAGATGACTACAGTGAAAATCATGTTTGCAGAAAGACATTTTTCACAACGGGGTTTTTCACTGTAGCAAATTTGATCTCAGATGTAAACACACACACACACAAATGTATGTGTACACGCACGCACAAACGTGTGTGTACTCTTTATTTGTATTCCAATAGAGCATAAGTATGAGCATACACTGACTTATTAGACACTTCATATGTCAGTTTAGAAAGAAAAAAAAGGGAAAGAAATTGCGAAATTTACGATCAGCATTCACTTTCACTTACATCAATTTCTTGGATAATGTATTTTATTTTGCTTCCTCCATCTTTCATTTTGATCACTTTTACCCTCTCTTCCAGCGTCAGAGCGCTTGTTGTCTTAGCTGCTTGACATCCAAAGGTCCGTTTTGTCGCCATTTTAGCAATGCAACGGTCTTGCTGCATCTGAAACGAACAATAACAAATACTTCCTGGACTACTGCGCATGTGTAAACCAGTGTGGTGGTTGCTGTTGCCGTTTCCGAACGAAGCAGTAGAGGTTGCTGTTGGATTAGACTTCGTTGTAGTGAATCTCGTCGCGAGGCAAGAGCAGAGAAAAATATTTCGTATAACGCAACAGGGTTTTTTTTCCCATTGTATGGGGGCAGGAAAGTGGGAATGGTGTTAATGCATGAAGATTTTTTTCACACGAGGGGGTATTTTCGCCCATGAAGGTTTTGTTGTAGAGTTTCACTGTACGTGTCATTCATTACTGTACTGACAAACTACAGAAAAGGAGGCACACTTGCACAAAATTGGTCCACTGGAAGCAGATGAGTTCCTTACAATGCTTAAAGAGCAACTCTCTCTTATAGGCAGAGGCTTTGTTCCGTTGATCATCTGCTTGTCATGCCAATTTAGTTAAGCTAAATGAAACTCGCAGGTGCTCAGGGGCCCCTATTCTTGGACCAGACAATGGATAGGGGGGGGGGGGCATCGCTACCTCAGGTTGGTGTCATCGGGAATTAGATTAGCACATTTTAGATTTCAGAACAAGGGTTTGTGTGGTGGTGGTGGTGGATCACAGCAGTAAATCGAGAACATAGACAATATCGGTTAGCTTTCACAGCTGTGCCCAAAGCATTTTTGACCAGAGGATAGCTAATCCTGAAATTTGGAAACACCTTTCCAGATCATCCACAAATGTGTCTTGACATATTTGACATAAGGTGTACAATTACGACTACAAAAAAAATCCCCAAGCTGCTCCAATTGCTTTGATTTGCCACTCCTGTTGTTTGTCCACAAAGCTAATGCAGTGATTCATAAATGTGTTCAACCGAGAAGATGACAAGCAAACAAGAGCTGCACATTAAAGCCTTCCGAAATACATCCCGGAGTCTAAAAACTTAATTTCAAAACAACAACAACAAAAGTGATATGATATGTTTTGAAGGGACGGCTTTTCAACTCGACAAACGGCGGCGTATTTGACGGCAACTTGGTGCCAAAGCAAGCCGTGATCACACAGACAACAAGAGAGCGGCCGTGTAAACATTGCAGCACAAAAGAAATGTTGAAACGCGACGATGGGTTTGCGATGACGGCTGATGGACGCTTTGAAACGCAGACGCCAAGTATTGTCACGTGCCGCTGACTCACGGCTGCTCTGATATCTCTTTTGCTAACAGCCTCATTTGGAGTTATCCCGTCTGTCTCACGGTGTGATGAAAACGCTCCTTCTTGGTGCACTTGAAGGAGGCAAAGTGATCTTATTTTAAAAGTTGCACGTTTTAATATCCAGACGCTTTCGCCTTAGCTACACGCGCAGCAGCGTGATCAATGGCTCGGTTAAATTATGGTGCCACGTGGCGGCGCGGAGGGGGGGGAAATTCATTACCGCGCAGGGTCGTTTCCTCCCAAAACAAAAACATTTCATTGCGACGGAAAAGCTAAATTAATATTGGCTTCGCGCGAAGCCGATTTTATTTGCTAAAGAACTGCCACTTTCTCCCGCCCCCCCCTTTCACTTCATCCGCCGCATGAAGGATTGAACGTGTGACTTGAGTAAAATGACTTCCACGCTTTCACACACAAACGCGCACACATCTAATTTCACTCCCCTTGTTTCTTTGCCTTTGTCGCCGCCGCAAACACACAAAGCGACACGCGCACGCCGCATATGCGTTGCAAAAAAAGCATTTCATCCTTCCTTTCACCAAAAGGCCTTTGTTTCTCCATGATGCCTTGCCATCAAAGGCGCCTCGAGTCTCACTGTTGACTCTGGATGAGGCTTTTCGACGTCACCACATTTAACTGTGTCAAAGTCTCCACATCAAGGGTGTGCTTAGTTCGTTTGATGAGCAAACGGTGTGAGGACGGTAACGAATAAAACGTCCGAAGTGTCTGCGGTAAAGATGGCATCAAATTCGAATATTGGGACGACAGTTAGGGGCTGTTTACAAAGACATTATTTTTAACTGCACAATCAATCATACATCGTTTGGAAGTTTGTCTACGAGTCTCAGAATGAAAGTGTGTGTAAAAAAAAAAAAAAAAAAAAAGTGTTCAAACGTGTGTAAAATTATGCAGCGCTGTGTGCTTGTTAGATGATTCTGTCGTAACCCTGCAGCTACCCTGATTGATTAGATTTATTGATATTGCCATGGTTCTCAACAGTGCCTCTGGTGGCAAAACAAAGCAAATACAGTCAAACCTCGGTTTTCGTCCATAATCCGTTCCAGAAGGCTGTTTGGAAACCGAATTGTTCAAAAACCGAAACCACAAGTTTATTGAACACGTCTGATCACAATGGAAAGCGACTTCCTTGTCTACCCGAAGAAGCGTCACTTCCTCGCGTAAGGAAGGCGAGTGGAGTCAAGTGGTGCATTCAAGTGTGCTCAGTTTGTTCGAGAACCGAATTTCAGTCGTAATCCAAGGCATAAAAAAACTCGAAATTTTTGGTCGAAAACTGATTTGGTCAACAACAGAGACGGTCGAAAATCGAGGTTTGACTGTACTAGTTTATTTTGTTGTTCGGAACTTTTGGAAGCAAAAAATCTTAACCGTATTTTATTGCCGTGTTGTCAAGGGAAAATTATACAAATCGTTTTCTTTTTCACCGATCACCGTCGTAGCATGGCTGAACCTCCAGCCCGCATCCTCCTTCAAGTCTGCTTGGTGCCAGTGCCGCTTGCGTCATTAATCTGTTTCGCCGTCTGACTCGGCTTCTCGTATAACTGATTTATTCAGCTCCCTCATCATCAAGCATTTGTTTACCGTGAAAACATAAAAACAATCAGGATTCTGATGTGCGAAGGATAGCGTTGCGCGCGGCTATTTATTTGGCCATAAAGACAGTATGCAAAGTCATCCCAAACGGATGCTGGGGAAGGTCAGGGGCACGGACAAGGCGACGAGAGATGGAGGCTTGGGTGTACGATGGCTTTGAATAGCTGATGAAGTCCCGTTAAAAGTTTTATAAACATGGCTGAGGCTTATTGACTGGGAATGAAATATGCACCTTGTTTCCCACTGCTGACTGGCCAAACATGGAATACACGTGTCCCACAGCATGCAATGAAAACCTCTTAATCAGGATAAAGTCAGATTATATATTTACCAATGCTTTTTTTTTTTGTTCTATTTTATTCCTTTTCATTCAGCCGAACAAATCACATCCATAAAGTGAATGATAAGTGACTTGCGCCTAGCATTCATTCAAGTTCGATTGGCCCCCTAAAAGTCCGCCCAGCAAAGTACAGGCTGCGGATGTGACGCTGGTGTTTATGTTGCACGTGTAACACTGAAAACAGCTTTTTTTTTTACGACCACTTTTGCTTGAGCAACACATTTAAGCACGTAATTTTTTAGGTCAACATCATTTCGGGTCAAAATTAATCCCATTGTTCTGTCTCAATGTCCATCTAACAAACAAGTAATATGCAATTCATAGTAGCAGGAAAAGCCTTTATTTTCCACTTCCACTTTGTCGTCTTTTTCACCACCTTCCAGGGTTTAAGAGAGCACGTGATGGCAAAAACTGTTTTTGGGTCAGTCCTGATTTCTTTATCCCTTAAAGCGAGGCACATATCACGCACCGCTGTGACGATCCATTCGACAGTAATACTTGGCATACGCCCTTTCTTCTTCTACTTCTGCTTTGTTTTCTTAAAAGCCACCTTCCACACTTTTAGCTAACATATTTGACACTGATTTAAGGTGAAAGCAACATATATGCTCTCTTGTGACCATTCCGCATTTTCTGCAATGTGATGTCACCATCGACTCTCTTGCCAAAAATATTCAATCGGCTCCTTTGACTCCGACATGGACTTAACTGGCATCCGATTCTTGATCAATCAGGTTTATTATGAGTTTAGTCCACCCTTTGTGGCGAGAATATATTCATCTTCTCTGGAAAGAATCGTCTCAATGTTGAGGGAAGTCCAGGCGTTCAATCATAAGATGACACTCTTATGTTGGACGCGATGGCCTGGTTCTCCATCTCCACTCTAATTCTTCCCAAAGATGTTTGGTTGGGTTGAGGTCAGGACTCTGAGCAGGTCAATAAAGTACATCCACTCTAAACTCTCTCCCGCATCCTGAATGTCAGTGCATACTTCTGCTTTGTTGCCATTGTCAATGGCTTCCATAACTCTCTTCATTTGCTCAATTTTGGCACATTTTTGGGTGAAACTCTATTTCCCATTATGAAAAATGATGTACAACCATTCTTGGCAGTCAATCCAAATTCGGTGCTTTTACAAACGTTTTGGGTCAAAATATTTTCGGTTTTAGAATGAAGTAACTGCACCATAAAGAGGCCATAAATTCAGGTTGTAACATTACATAAAATCAATTCTTGTTATTACTGTCGCAGGTGGAGTGCAAAATGATACGCCTCATATCTACATTTGTCATCTGAGCGTGGAGAAATTCTATTTTTATTTGTCTTGCCAACAAAGACTGGGACGACAGCTCAATCAAAGGACGACGCGAAAGCAGCCGTGATCGATGCCGAGAAGCAAAAGCGGGGAAAATCATTGAGAGGCTGCAGGGATTCATTCGCTCAGCTGCCACTTGCAAAGTTGACGTCTGACGACCCTTTCGCACACCGCCATGTAAAACAACAATCATTTTATTTTTCATGTGTCCATTATTATTTCGATTACATTTGATGGATTCGGGTCGCCCTGTGTTTATATTCAACCTCAAGTCCTAAAGCAAGCGCATGCAAGACCTTCCCCTTGAAGAACCAGTGAGCCATCATATATATTTGCATACATTTTAATCCCCCACTAACACCCAGACACATATGTTATGCACACACAGACTGCATGTGCGAGTACACAAACAATTTCTGAGGTCCCCCCCCCCCCCAAACCCCATCTCCACCCCACGCCATATGCCCCAGACGAAATATTGCACGTAGCCTTCAAAATGCGATGTTTGGGTCAAGCCAACTTGCACTCCTAAGTAATTTATAATGCGCTTTTACTCAGAGGTATTGCGCAATCTCATTATCATTACATTTTTGCATATTTAACAACAGTTTTTAATTAGAAGGTGTTTCATTATTCATGCACATAATTTGAGTCGAGCACGAGCTGTTGAGGACGGAAAAAAAGGCGAGGTGAGGAAAAGCCAAAAATGCAGATTTGATCTTTCTTTTTTTATTTATTATTATTATTTTTGCTTGTAAGTGCATCCAGACAGTAGTCTTGTAATGGCTCTTTTAATTTAGCTAATAGTGATCATTTCGGGTACCTTTATGCATTTGCTCACTTCCCAGCTATGGGAGTTGTTCCCCAGTGCCGAAGCTGAAGAAGTGTGCTTTTGGCTTGCGTTGTGGTAGCTTTTTTTTTTGCTACAGCTCCTTGATGTATTATTAAAATTGGAAATGGACTCTGGGGACAGCATCTAGTTATGTGCTTTCATTTGCCGAATAAACCAAGCGTTGTTTTCATCTTTGCTCATGATTGTTAATGGCGCCGCTGATGAGAGGGGTGTGTGTGTTTGCTCCCGCTCTCTTTATCGGCGCACGCCCGTCATTACTCTGGCCAAATAGCCCAAGCTGCTGATTTTGTTTTAGGTTTTCAATTAGTCATTTGTCTAAGCACATCTGTTACTGGCAAAGGCCCAGAGTGCGAACAGCCCACTCGGTCTGGCGCGGCTCACATGTCCTTCAAGGAGGCCCTTGGTGGTGAAGAGCACTTTGGAGCTCCTCATGGGTGTGTTCCGGGGTCCCTTTCACATTTTACAGTGGAGTCTACAGAGAAAAGGTGCTTCCAAAAAACAAACAACAGAAAAAAAAAAAGGACACCCACCGTCTGTCCTAGCGTGTGTTTTTCTGCTTGGGTAAAGCCCCCAGCGTGTGGAGACCTGATTGTGTGACGCCGCCTCCAAAGATTTAAAGTTCACTCTCCGCCACTGGTTATTGTCCGCATACATCTCCCGGTATATTTTATTTGCTTTTAATAATTTATGTATCACAGTCTGCTTATTCCCTACCTCTTCACGAGTACTAAAATTGATGAATATACAATGCGCCGTTCTTTGAAGGGCTCTGTTTAAATGTGCACTGTTGCAAGTGAACTGCATATTTCCTGAGTGAAGTAGACGTGCTATTTAACTTTATTCATTTTCTGTCACGCTGGGATGTGCGCTCACATCTTTTTAGCATATTATACACAATGTGTTCATACCAACGAGTGTTCTATTTGGCATTGGCATTTAATGTTTGAAGCTAATTGCGTGCGTTTTTGGCATCATGTATCAAGTATCAAGGACAACTTTACTGTCAAATGTGCTGACATACAGCACAGATGAAATTTCCTCCATCTTAAACAGACAACAAGAGGAGCCGCCGCGGGTGCCCACGCCGCCATGTCTCTCAATCACTCAATTTACTGAGGATTTCAGCTTGCCCGACTGAATTCCGCCTTCTGCCATCAACAAAGTGACACAGTATTCCCAATCCCGCGAGGGTCCGAGAGTGCAAAAATAAGCTTTCAGTGGATGAGAATAGCAGTAAGCCTCATTAGCTTTGGCTATACTAATCACCGCTAGTCATAAAAATGTTTGGGTCTTGAAAGACTTTTTTTTTTTTTAATCAATCATGAAAAGCAGATTAACAGATTATATTTCTGTTGAAGCGTTTGTGTGAAACATTTGCATTATATGGTAGCTGTGGCCAAGTGGTGAAGATTTTCACCTCCTACCATGAGACATTTTTGTTTTTGTTTGTGTGCAGTGAGCTTTTTTGTTCATGCCCTGTATTTACTGTGATCGGTAAATAACTGCAGCCTATCCCGGCGGACATTGGGTGAGAGGTGGGCCTTTATACTGGCCTGGTTTCCAGTCAATCGAAATGCACATACAAACATCACAAGTCCATCCATCCATTTTCCCGATCCGCTTATCCTCACAAGGTTCGCGGGGGGTGCTGGAGCCTATCCCAGCTGTCTTCGGGCACTATGCAGGGGACACCCTGAACCGGTTGCCAGCCAATCGCCCCGCAATCACAAGTGCTATTATCAAATAAGAGTACAGTTTATGTTGAACCATAACATGCGTTTTTGCAATGAGGGAGGAAACCGGTGTACCTGGAGAAAATACATGCGAACGCCACACACAAATGTCCCAACTGGGATTCAAACCGGGATCTCCTGAATGCGAGCCAGGCGAATATTTCACCTTGCCGCTTCACCTGATCCGCGCAACCAATAAGGTAGACATTTAAAAAGTAATAATAAAGAAACGAGAACTAAAAACTCTTTGTGTGTTGAGTGTTCTAAAATGACAGTCAAGTTAGATTTATAGCTTTTCAAAAGTCAGCAGAAGCACAGTTTGTCTGTGGTCAGCGGTTTCCAGCGGGAGCGAGCGCGTCCGACGCCTCAATCATATTAAATGGCGGTCTATTTTTGGGGTGGGCGACACAGGCATCCCGGCCCGGTGGAGCTGTAGCCAATCCCTGATTGTCGAGAGTTCAGGGAGGGTTCAGTCGTCAGCACCGTCGGGTCTGACTGATCCAAGAGGGACTCCCACTGGGCTTTAATAAAACATTTTGCTCATTGTGGAAAGTAATGACCAACAATGTAAACTTGTGACTCGACAACAGATGTTGGCATGCTTAGTGGAAACAAGGTGCTGTAAAATTAATTTCATTTGAATTATTTACTGCATGCATTACGTGCTTGAGGAAGTAGGTGGGGGCGACGGGGCGGGTTTGGTTGGCAACAACAACAGAAACATATTCAATTAGAGGTGAACTAGTGGGATGAAAGGGGGGGAGGGGGGGGTTGGCGGGGGAAATGGCAAAGAGAACGATCGCATGTGTTTGCTCTTGAAATTCCAAAATGGGAATCAGAGCCACAACTGCTGACATCACCCGTGTGATTCATATTTAATCGGATTGATTCTTTCAGAGTGTCACTTCAAAGGTTCTGCTTGCTTAAACTTGCCCAGAATGTTTCCCCCCCCCACAATAAAATGAAGTCAAATGAATATTTGGACAACTGCAGTTGAAGAGGCGGGCATGACTGTTTGTGCTGAACTGGCTGAAGACAAACACTGAGGAGATTGTGTTTAACTCATTCACTCCCAAAGACGTTTTTAAACGTCTTTTCAGACTTGGTCCAGAATTGGCTGCTACTGAATGAGTTAAGAGGAAGTTTTGAAAAAAAAAAAGACCACAATAAGGAAAGACCAAAAGGAAAACTACGTACAATGTGTGAGACTTCCTTCGTAGGATTGGTATTTGGTCTCATTGCACATATTGCACATAATGCATATCTAATATAACAACAGGATTCATATATCAAATTATAAAAATGCAACAGAGTGATAAATGATTTCAATGTATCGATCTTCATCGAATATTACACTGTCTGAAAAGAAATAGTAAGACATGAAGTTAATAGTTATGACATTTCTCTATCATAACGTATTTATTAATTAACAGTAACATTCTTTATCGTCATATTAACCCTTTCAGGAACAGCGGTTACTACAGTGGACAGCTTATCATGTTATCAGGTTAAAGGGTGCATGAGAGGGTAAATACCACAAGAAATAAACAATACATTTGACTTTCATTTTGCTGATGAGAGAGATTATCGCGTATTGATTGATTATTATGAAAGTAATTTCATACTGAGCAACCAGGACAAAGACAGTTGAACTGCTCCTCTACATTGCATTGAGTTAAATTTCCACTTGTGCTTATAGTTGTGCTTCTCATCACACTTTTACTTGTTGCCCCACTGTTGTGACATCAGAAAAAAAACATGCTTGGGGGGGGGGGGGGGGGGGTGGTAATCTTTTGGACGCTTAGTGAGCAGAAATACAGGACATTTATCTCTGTAGTTTGGAGGTATTTGCAAAGTCAGGAGTTTGTCGGCTTTTATTTGTTGGTCATTTTCGACATGATTTCTTGAAAATACGAATGCGTATTTGCAGTCTGTGAACAAGCGGCAAACCCGTCTCGGGTCTTTTTGTCCAGGCGGGACAAGCGCCAACTGGGCTGCACTTGCTGTCGTATCAGTTGGCAGCCGGCAGCGTGAGGCCATCACAGAGGCACAAAGCTGGATTTCCTTCATCGCCCTCAGGCCGCATCGAAACAGCACGAAGCCGCTGTTGTACCGCCGCGCTGTGGAAAAATAACAGCGGGCGCTATTTATACAACAATATTTCCTCCTAGCCATTGACCCCACCCCGACGACCCCCACCGTGCGTTATTCATCTACGTGTTTATTTTCTTTTTGTTGGTTGTGCAAAGGTTGTCTTTGTTTGCAATGGTCCTGCAGAACCGTTCAGCTGAGTGTGAAGTGCTGGGATACAGGAAGTGAGCTTACTCTTTCACCCGAGCCGTGTGATAAATGGAGACACTTAACAATAGTGTATCCTGTGACCCGCAGCCTCAGCTGCTGACATCAACGTGTCCACATCTTTACACGTCCTCTTCTTCCCCCAAAGCTTGCCTTATCAGCTACGCCAATGTACATTGCCGAGCCCCTCGTACAGTGGAGCCTCTGAGGTTAAGCACAATGCATTCTGGGATGTTACCCACTTCTGATGTTTCTATTTGTCTCCCGAGTTTGACATACAGTCAAACCTCGGTTTTCGAACGTCTCGGTTCTCGTCCAATTCGGTTTTCGACCAAAAATTTGGAGTTTTTTATGCCTCGGATGACTAACAAATTTTGGTTCTCGAACAAGCTGATCGCACTTGAATGCAGCATTTGACTCCTCTCGCCTTCCTTACACGAGGAAGTGATGCTTCCTCGGGTAGACGAGGGAGTGACGCTTCCTCGTGTTGCTTTCTATTGTGAGCAGACATGTTCAGTAAACATTTTTATTTTAAAAAGAGCGTGGTTTCGGTTTTCAAACAATTTCGGTTTTCAAACAGCCTTCTGGAACGGATTATGGACGAAAACCGAGGTTTTGGATCAACCTCGTCAGTCGAGCGGCACCAAGTAAAAGCATCATTTGACTTTTTGGGGATTTTCACTCCTGGGGGCAGCACTTCATCACCAAGCCACTGAATTAAAATTAAACGAGTTTTCAGAACATCAGCCGTGCAGTGCTGATGTTATTTCTTTTTCATCAGGTGGATGTCTTGATTTTGTGATAGAACAAGGGCAAACGATTTGATTCTGATTCCAAAGTCATCCATTACTGTCGACGCAATTAACAAATTGAGATTTGGAGGGCGAGTCTGTGCCCTAGTAATAAGTAATGTGTGTCCAATATTACTGTAACTGCTGCCTTGCACACAACAGAAGTCATTTAAAGTTCACAGTTCAAATGAAGTGAGAAAGAAAAGCCAGCTATACACAAAACACAACCAGCTGTAGCGGTGAAGAGATGAGTGCTGCATCAGCATTGCACGCACACACACACACACACACACACACACACGCACACAAAGAACCCATTACCCCATTAGCCCAGCAGTCTGAAGTTTCACTCACACTTATGTATTATTACTAAAAATCCGACAAAGGGTTTTGCACGTTTGTCTTTGGCATCCACATTTCACCGCAACATCCGTCTGTCAGCACACAGTCTCCGTGATTCTCGGAGTCACGGGTATGACTCATTCCAGCGCAATGCCACATGTTCCCGGCACAACTTGATCCAAACCGGCTTCGTGCATTATTTGTCCAGCGTTTAAAAAAAAAAAAAAGAGAAGCTTGTCAGCTTATTTGCGGTGCGCCGCAAGCGTCGCCATCGCGTCACTTCCACGTCCCCACATGGCAACGCACTCGACCGACGTGGCCGCTTACTCGTATCGAATTCCCATGCTAAAATATCTGACTCATCCATATCACATGATCTCAATATTTGCTCTTGATTGACTGAATGTGACAAAAAATATCACTGAAGAATTTGACCACATGTACAAGAATGCAGATTTTCTCCAACATGAAACTTACGCAGATGTCAACTAACTACATGTTCTCCTAATGTGACTGTGCTATAGTAATATAATTTCAAGTATGACAATCGCTCAATCTGGGATTTCCGTCGCTCATTCAGTATGGATTATTACACAGCACTGTGACTCACAGTTCTGTTTTAAAGTCCTTCTTTCTTATACGATCTGACCTTGGAAGAACCTACATTCTCATTGCTCACCATTTCAGTCACTGGTGATGCAATATTTGGCTGTCTATGATCTAAATTTGAATTTGGAATCACTTTTTTCTTGTTGAGCAAAAGAATATTCTGCAAGTAGCTTAATGACCATTCTACTTTTGAATTGTTATCTAAAGTTTAGCCCGGGGGTCGGCAACACACGGCTCCAGAGCCGTGTGTTGATCTCTTTAGTGACATCTAGTGGAGCGTTCATAAAAAATGTTTGAAAATGGAAAAAGATTTTGATAGTCGGCTAATATAGCTCAAATAGATATAGATATATGTTGCAGCTCCGAAAAAGGAGAGCTGTGGTGTTGTTTTTTTTTTTAAATGTATGCTTTTATACTTATCGACAAACACAGACACGTCTGTGTCCGACTCCGTGCCTTCTTCTTGTCGTTCGACTCGAGAGGCGTTCAAAGACAGCCTCAGAAAAACGGAAATTAATGATCACTTCACTGACACTAAGAAAAGCGAAAAGAATGCACCAAAACAAAAAATCAAGCGAGGAAATTACAAAATAAATTGTATGGGGGCGTTTGTGAACACACAACAAAGGAATGAATAACAAACAATTTTGAGACAATCCAGCCTCCTACATACATACAGCAGGTGTTTCCTTCATTGTAAGTTTTATAGAAGGCTTTTATTCTTTTTGCGGCTCCAGACATATTTGTTTTTTGGTTTTTTTGTCCTATATGGCTCTTTCAACATTTTGGGTTGCCGACCCCTTGTTTAGCCAATATAACTGTTTATTGGTTGATTTATTGGAAACTCAAATGTTGCGCCAAGAAGTGGTGTGTGTGTGGGGTGGGGGGGGGGGGGGGGAGTGGTTACCGATATGTCTGCAGCATGTGCCACTTCATTGGGTCCAATACACTAGTGATAAAATCTAATGTGACTGCTTGGCTGTGAAGTGCTGCGTTCACAAGTGAAAATACAATTCGGATTGCCTGGCACATGTTTTACTCATCACAGTGTTGGCTTATATTAGGACTCGCTGAAAACTATGCATTGGCCTGGCTGTAGAGGAACCCTAGAATTAGTCATTTCATTCACGGTAATACAAGAGGATGCCAAGTTCACATTAGTCCTTCATTTTTTGTGTGTTTTGACCAAAGAATGCGAGACCCCTTTAAGTGTGGAGAGAAAATGCCCAAAATGAAGTTATTTCATAATTCATTCATGAAAGTCCAGCACACGCTAATAACTGTTTGTTATGCAAATGAAATACTTTTCATATCCAATAATCTTCAACTCGACTAAAATATAGAGAGTTTTCATGGTGATCATAGATTGTATGTTAATGGACCACCCTGTTGTTTTACTGTTAGCATTTGTGCAAACATTACTGTTCAAACGAAATGATCAGACAATGTTTAATTCAATGCTGTAGTTATACTTGTGTTAAACACGTTCATAGACTTACTGCTATCAAATCGCATTTGCCATAGCGAAAGTAACCCGCGCACTCGATCTTTTGGTCAGGGGTACTCGTATTCCTTACTTGTGCTTCAAAGACAACATATTAATTCCTCTAATCTGCATATGGATCAGAACAATTCGCCTTCACACATCTCGGGACAGCCGTGCCTATTCAGAACACATTAGACAAAGTGTGACACTGTCACGCTGGCAGATGTTCTCTCCATTCCCAACCTATTTCCTTGTCACTAAACCACCAAAGCGCCCCCTTTTGCTCCCTTCACTCGTCTTCCCTCCCCACGACGGCGTACAAACACACGGCGAAAGACAAAGAGAAACAAGATGAATTATAATACCAAGTGGGGTCCCGGCGGTATTGAAGGGTGTTTGGGGGAGGGGGGGACGGTGAGGGATGTTTTTTTGTTCTGCTTGGAAATATTTCTCACTTTTTGAGCGGAGCACGCTCTGCTCCCACATGTATTGTCTGGCTGTGATCATGTGTCAGAGTGGTACAAGTGGGATGCGGGGCCGGGTGCCCGGCAGGCTTGTCTGAAGCAGACGGCTTGTTTGCGTGTACTTAACAGCTCCTCACAGCTGTGTTCTCTCCAAATGTAACAGGAGAAGACCTCATCCATCAGAACGTCGCATTCCCCCATACGCCCCACATCCCCTCCCCACACTCCAGCTTTCTTACTCCTCTTATACGCCGCCCCACCCCCTGCCCGGCTGCCCTCCATTTTTTCGTTCAAGTGCCTCCATTGCGCAAATGTCAGCAAACAGGCGAGAGGTCGCGTCGGAGGTCAGTCTGCGAATGGCAGCGTCAGGCCGCCTTTTTTGTCTTTTCAAGTGGGTGTGCATTTCTCAAGAAGTTGCTTATGAGCAAGACATCCAGGCTAGACACATGTTTAAAGGGGGGCGTGGAGGGGATGGGGACTGTGACAGCTCACATGCAGCTGGGCGAACATTAACCTGCCAACAAAGGGTCCGTAAGCTTACGGTCACACAACTCCTAGGTTGAATGTAAGCAGTTCCACGGTGACCTGTTTGTAGGAAAATAAAACACAATAATATAAAAGTATAAAAAATCCATTCCAGGATTAAACTATTGCCATCAATTCAACTTTGTAAGGTGTAAATTTGGCACTTCAAATGAATTCCTAAAATTAAAATTAAACCAAAATATTTAAACACTAACAATTGATGGCAAATGAGGAAGGAGTTAATAAGCGTCACTACCTCGTCTAAGGAAGGCGAGAGGAGTCAAAAGGTGCATTCAAGTTCGCTCAGTTTGTTAGAGAACCGAAAGTTGTTCGTCATCCGAGGCATAAAAAACTCAAAAATTTTGGTCAAAAAACGATTTGGTCGAGAACAGAGACGTTTGAAAACCGAGGTTTGACTGTAGTGCATATATACTGAACTCAACTGTATTTATAGAACACTTTACAACTACCGCTGAATACAAAGTGCTGTTCATGGAGCAAATATCATATATGCAACAATAAACAATGAACAATAACTTAATAATTGAGTCATAGGCTAGCTACCTAGCTAGCAGCTAATGTTACTGGTTGATTAGACTATGGGGATTGCTATGGTTAACAGTCGACCCCATCTTTACTTCCCTTGTCTATATTTCTGTCATTTTTTTCACCACCAATCAGTTGCTAAATTGTCAGTTACCTGGATAGCACTAGCAGCTAAGGCTAATGCTCTATAACAAAATCTCAATGACGTTCACTGTATCTACTGAGCTTTACTCTGCACACCAATCCCCATGGCTACCAATGTTCAACTCCAGGTGTATTTCTGACCACATTTCGGTCATTTCGCTGGATTTGGTGACCTTGGGAGTGACTGGATTAGTTGTTCCACTGGTATATTGAACCAGCAGTACTGCTGTTTTGATTCAGCACATTGTGAAAATACCGAGTTAGTCGACATTTGAGTCTCGAACAGCTTCCACCGATCTGGAAAGATATTGGAATGTGTCTCTGTCGATTTTTTTGTCCATTCACCCAGATGAACACTTGTGAGCAATCCATACAAGGCTTTATGAATCTTTGCTTTGTGCACTGGGAACAGAAAAGGGCCTGTTCAAAACTGTTTCCCACATTGTTGGAAGTATAGACCTGTCCAAAGTGTGTTGGAGCTAGAATGGACCACATTTTTTTCCCCCCACAAAGAAAAGTCTCAACCTGCTTTGAGTGCGTCCGTGTCTTGCTCCCAGGTTACTCACACATCATTTCTGCACATCGCCCAGCCATTAGTCACTAGGCGTACGTCGTAACCTTTATGCCACTGATTAACCCCGAGGTCTGCATAGGAGGTTGGAGTTAAAAGTTTCCAAAGACAAGAAAACACTTTCGCCAAGAGAAGGCGACCCCCCCCCCTTTCTCTGGTCCGGCTCAGTGCACAGCCTGTTAATGTTTCACTTTGATTTCAAATACAAGGCGATAAATTAAGGGGCATTCATCAAAGTCAAAGTCACTTTGTTGCCGCCTGACAAAAGCCACTTTATGCATAAATTACGACGCAGGGAAAAAAAAAAATGTTTATCTGTTTGAAGTCGACAAGCAGGATTTACTTATGGCAACAGTGATACATGTAAATATGTTTTGCATTTTAAGTGTCAGGTTGATGTGCGTGTACTTGTGACTTCCTTGGCAACAAACGGAGAAATGGAATGAGCTGCACTGCATCACTGCCAACAGTAAATATGATATGGATATCATTGAGTATGCTATGAGAAAAAAAAAAAAAAACGCCACATTGGTTTTGTACAGATAGTGATCCAGAAAAGAAACATATTTTTTTTATTTTTTTTTTTATTGCTGTTTTGGCAATATATTCTGTTACCATAACAAACACTGGGAAGTACCAGCACTATTATTTTTGTCTTATTATTCCGTGCATAGAAGAGGAGAGGTTATACAGAGCAACTTGCTGGTTGCGCTACACGAGGCCTTCTGAGTAGCAGAGTGACAGTGGGAGCATTTGGGTTCAATTTGTATCCAGAGAGAGCGAGAACGCTGTGTACAAAAACAGCTTTAGGTAAAACTCCCGCATATCGCTTCACCAAGTTTAAAGACAAAGATATTAATATGTGATTGCAAGCACAACCTTGTGGTTGAAAATAGGCATTCCAGTTGCAAAATGCGCGATTCGTGAATGACCCAAAATAGCGATATGGTTTCTTGATGGATTCCTTTCATGCCATATCAGTCTATCAGCACATTTTGTGAGACTTCAATGTGGCACTCTAGAGCAAGTGTGCGGATAACTATACATCAGGAAACAGGAATTTATTGTGACATTGAAATGTTACACACACTTCCCTGTCCTGGTTGCTCCGTCTAGTATGTCACCAATAAGAGCAAAATAATATGTATGTGACTTGTAAAATTGACTGTGCTGTTAATAAAGGTGATAAGATAACGGTTATGTCCATATTTCCTTGAAAAATTTTTCAAAATCTGAACACATCAGAAATTCAAAAATGTGTTCAAACTCAGAGTTTTGACTGTTTAAATGTATCCAAACTTGTCTGACCTGCTCAACAAGACTCGTTTAGATTGCAAACTTTTAAGTGTACTTTAAGTGCACAAATAAATCACACTCTCACGCACTTGAAAATATGTCAATATAGTATACGACCGGATAAAAGTGATATAATGCGACACATAAAGTAAGTGCTCAAACGCAAACAAAACGCACACACACACACACACACACACACACACACACCTGGAGCTGGCACTATATGATACGGCACTCCAAGTGTGAGACGTTGACGAGAATGTGTTCATGTATCGCCATGTCTTCGGGGAGACGTCTAATTGCACGAGAACAGAAATAGAGCTGCAAGAGTTTGAACCTGCTCCCTGAGAGACGCCACCCCCAGCCCGCAAAAGTCACCCAACGACCGACCCCCCGCCGCCTCCGCTATTCTGATTTTCTTCATGCCTGTTGCAATAAAAAGTGCAGACTCTGAGTAAAAAAATAAAAAAAAATGTCACATTGTGAACTCTCCCTGGAGAGCCCTAAGTGAAATGTGAAGGATCTGCGCCTTAGTGTGATGTTCCGTTTATATCTTTTAATGCCTCTGACACCCGCTCAACCAAACAAGCAAAGTGCAGGGGCGCGGTACCTCCAACTTTGGTGACACTCAGCACACGCCGCAATGTGCAGCCTGTCGGCTCCTAACGCTGACACGAGAGAGAGTTTGTTTTTTTTAAACAACACGCACACGAGAACAACCCCACCCATAGCCTCCACATGAAGAGCAAGCAGGCAGTGAAAAAAAAAAAAAAAAGATTCTGGCTCACAGGCATTCTATGGAGGACCATGTGCACTCCCGCAACAAGAATACCAGCAGTGAGTTTAAGTGACAATAACTTGGCTTGGTCTCGAACAAAACAGAAGAATGAGGAAAAGGTGGGGGGGGGGGGGGGGTATGGAAAGCAATTTGAGCATTTATCCGATATCCTTGATATCTATCCAGTTGAAAGACCTTGTCCTACTATGCTCTTTGTTCTCACGAGTAAGACGATTTATTACTGTAAGACATTTTTGCACACCAGTAGGACAGCTTTGGCACACCAATAGGAAGACTCTGTTACTTGTGAGGCAGAGACCGTGCACTACTTGACATTTTTGGCCTACACCTACTGATAGTGAAGCGCTACATGTTCACCAGTACAAATTTATAATCTCATTAGTAGTACTAGTAGCACAGTCAGTTGTCAACACAATAGAAAAACAGTTCAGCGCACCACTAGGATGACTGTCTTATAAATCACGCTTCCACGACCAGTGCCCTTTATGGCCGATTAAATCTTACTCGTCAACTACTGTGCGGCACTTGGCCCGACTGAACTAGTAGACCTGTATCACACACTAGTAGCCTCCCACACTATTAATTCATTCATTACCAGCCAATTCTAGACCAAGTCTGAAAAGACGTTTAAAAACGTCTTTGGGAGTGAATGAGTTAAGAGCACTAAAAGTAAAAGACAAAATCAAAATAGCCATGAAAGAAGACAGTGAGAAAGATTTAGAGAAGGAGAGTCACTGCGGGATGAAGTAGAGGTTGGGAGGGGCGGGGGCAAGAAAAAATTTATATGCTGAAAAGGATGAAGACGTGAAGGATGTTTCTGAAGAGGAAGGAACACAAGAAAAGACGCCATGGAAAGTAGAGGAAGAGACTTTGTTTGCGCAGGAAATGTTAGACCATAAAAAGAAGGACGGGCTGAAGGAGGTGGTACAGTGTGCAGGGTGAAGTTCATGAAACGCATGAAGTTGAGGGGGAAGACGATGAAAGTGGGAAGACCGGGGTGAGGGAAGGATCAGGAAAAAGGAAGAGGGACGAGTCGAAGAATATGGCAGAGAAACAGTGAGGAGGAAGTGAAGGAAGTGCCCTGCGATTTAGCATAAGCGGGACAGACATGGATCATTGAAAGGGACTAAGAGAGACGACAAGAGCAACTAAGTAAGTTTGGTTATTTGTGGCGGAGCCTAGCTGCCTCCTTCCTGGGTAACACGCGCACGCCCCCCGACCCCCCCCCCCCCTCCACACACACACAGAGTGAAGTGACATCCTCCCAGAGATCTGATGTGTGCAGCATGCTGAGAACACTTCAGCCAGAATTTCTGTGGAGGGAAAGGGAAAAATGTGCTTTTGTGTGTGTGTGTGTGGGGGGGGGGGGGGGGGGGGGGGTGACAGCCTGAAAAATAAAAACGTTTGGGGAATCGAGAGAGTTTGCACCAAAGTTGCCTGTCAGCCCATTAAAGATGTGAAGCTGGCATGGCGGCTTTATTGAAACCAGATGCGTGTGAAGGAATTCCACCGCTGGTAATCCATTCCAAATACAGGACTGTGGTGTTCGTGTTAATTTAAGCAACATGTTGAGGATGGGCGGCCACGCTTTGATCCTACGGAGATGCTTTGGTACAAATTGAAGTAACCCCCCCGCCCACCCCCCCACCCAGCTCCATTTGGACTGGATCACCACCGTGGATTTGTTGAATTAAACGCTTCGTTGAATTCCGCGTGCACATGAAAAGGAACGTCACTCGCGGGAATCCGATCGCACCTAGCCGCCAGGTCTGCTCCGTTTTTATTACTTTTAAACTCGATCCACACTGGGTTTGCGCCGCTTTAACAAGACTGGGGCCGTGGCCTGGAGGAGATCATGTTCCGAGTCCAGGATTCACCTGGACTGTGTAATGCAGAACATATTCAACATCCAGACTGTACATGCACTGTACATGTGTGTCGTTTGACAAACTTTTCACGTTAACTTGAACCTTAATTTGCAGCTGAGTCACTCTTCGCTTTTTTAGTTTTTTTGACGACTGAAAGATACAGCGATGAATCTAAACTGGTGGGTCGGGACTCAAAAGTGGGCTGGAGTTTTTGGGGGATTTTTTTTAGCTACAGATAACTAATAAATCATCCATTGACGATTTTACCAACATGCAACATTTCGAGGTTGTGAACAGCACGTTGCGAACTCCTTTGCGCAGCGGCGGAGGAATA
Source organism: Hippocampus abdominalis (assembly GCA_018466805.1). Taxonomy (NCBI): domain Eukaryota; kingdom Metazoa; phylum Chordata; class Actinopteri; order Syngnathiformes; family Syngnathidae; genus Hippocampus; species Hippocampus abdominalis. The sequence goes on from CM031696.1 coordinate 20,391,196, forward strand.
TGTGGTCATGTGGCAACAGAAGGGCACACTCAGTGACTGCCAAATTACGGCACGTTCCGCCTTGGCTACAAATTAGAGTTATGTCCTTAATTTGCAGCTGAGTCACTCTCCGCTCTCTTTTGTTTACTTGGCTACTAAAAGATGCAGTGATGAATCTAAATTGGTGGGTCGGGACTCAAAAGTCGGCCGGAGCTTTATTTATTTATTTTTAGCGACAGACAACTAGTAAACATACCTGTCAACTTCGGCTAATAGCTACCCTTATAAATGATTACGAGTCCCCTTACAAAGCAACAAAAACCCGTACAACGGCTTACCGCGCATGCGCACATCATGCTTTATCAATCCGACCGTACGAAGCGATGAAAAAAAATATACGATTGAGGATTACTTTTGCTGGTTTGCCGTGACAATAGTAGCGATCGACGATGGCATTGTCGTTGGCTAGCAGCAGGTGAGACGATCTGGATTGGAGCCAAAATGATCTTTGTGAGATCGTTTCACAATTGTTTTTTGTTTAGTTTTTTTCCCCCGTATAATAGTTGTAATACGCCGTACATGATTTGAAATGATTAAAAAAAAAAACATAAAATACGGAGAAAACATACAAGTTGACAGGTATGAGTAAATCATCCATTGCCGATTTTATCAACACGCAACATTCCGAGGTTGTGAACAGCACGTGGTGAGCTCCTTCGCGCAGTGGCGGAGGAATATGTGGTCTCATGTGGCAACAGAAGGGCACACTCAGTGACTGCCGAACTTAATGATTCTGATTACGGCACGTTCCGACCTGGCTTACAAATTCGAGTTATGTCACCGCAGTTTCTACCCAGAATGCCTGTACAATGAAATATTTTCGCAGGTCGGACTTATGACAGCTATGAATAGGACATAATAATTGCAAGAGTGTCACAGTTTGTAAATCATATTTGTTTACGCTGTGAAAACATTAGCGAAGGGACAAGAAGTGTAACTGTCATGTACTTTTGTGACACTTCTACTCCCTTAAAATAAATCAATAAAACACACTGAAGCCTGGCTAAAGATAGCTGTATCTGAAACAACATCAAATGGACATAACTATCGGTGCAGCGTGAAAGAAAATCGCTGCGATGCAAGCACAACTTCCCGTGATATTTTAATAGCTTCAACCAAGCTCTTCAGATGTCTGTGGATAATCCCAGCAACACCACTGATGACACGCGTGGCCTCAACACCCTGCGGTGTCCATATGGGTTCACCGTCACACTATGAGGGCAGAGGGGTTACTGATCTGGTGCTATTGATTTTTTTTTTCCTTTTTCTTTTTTTTTTTCCATTGGCTCCACTCCTTATTTGGTAAATTAGAACATGATGTGTGCAGGAGTTTTCCTCAAACATGCAAAGCCAGCACATTGTTGTGATTTGTCCCAACATTTTTGGCATGTTATGAGGGATAAGTATCCACATTTTGGCATGTTATCTTGTCAGATTGATAGAAACCACATCGTTTTTTTTGGAGACAGTAAAATATTTATCACCTTTTATGGGTAATCAAGTCAAAGGGCTGCCCTGAAAATACACTTGAAATTAATTACCGGGGAGCCTCGGTTTAGTACCGTTTGTCCGACGGGGAATCTGATTCAGAACCCACAGACTCTTTCTATCCGATGCTAACACAATAATAAAGCCATGAATCTTTCAAAACATGTAGGCCATGAATATGATACTAATCAAATGAAAAATAGACAACAAGAGAACAATTCTCCTGCAATCCCGTAGTTAGCTTGGGAACTAGAAGTCATGCAAACTAGAGAACAGTCAAACCTCAATTTTCGTCCATAATCCGTTCCAGAAGGCTGTTCGAAAACCAAAATTGTTCGAAAACCGAAACCACGCTCTTTTTAAAATAAAAATGTTTACTGAACACGTCTGCTCACAATGGAAAGCAACACGAGGAAGCGTCACTTCCTCGTCTACCCGAGGAAGCGTCACTTTCTCGTGTCAGGAAGGCAAGAGGAGTCAAATGGTGCATTCAAATGCACTCAGTTTGTTTGAGAACCGAAATGTTGTTCGTCATCCGAGGCATAAAAAAAATGGAAATTTTTGGTCGAAAAACGAATTGGTCGAGAACTGAGACGTTCGAAAACCGAGGTTTGACTGTAGTTCATGACTGCAAAACTTTAGTGTCGGTGAGTGATAGACTACAGCGCATTTTGACTCGAGTAACAATTCACGTTATATTGCTGCCGTTGGAATGGAACTTTGTTGTCAACTTGAGAGTCCCTGTAAAAATGCAACAAGAAAGCCTACACAGAGGGGTTTTTTTTGCACTTTTAGATTTCTGATTGAGGCTAAAATGTGCATGTGATAAACTATCGCACATAAACCAAACATAAAATGGAGTTTATGACAACAGTAAATAAAAACTTTAAATGAGATACCCAAAATACAATTTTATGGTCCACATAATAAAACACTCGCCCAAATGGTTGGGAAATCCTCGGGATTGATTTGTTTGTTTCACAATCATGGTTTCAAAGATGGCCACTAAACGTTGCGCTAATTGAAGGCTACCGTAGCCTTGACACACTCGAGACAAATACCCACAAACACAATGCAGTCAAAGGAGGCAAAATACAGCACAGAAGCCCAAATTGTGGGAAAAGAATGAAGTGCAGTCGCCCATTTATGGTTGATGTACACAAGTGTTGTCCTCCGACGCTGCGAGCGCAACACTCCACCGCAAACGACACAGCAGTCGGCTGCCGCTGTCTATATTTTGTCGCGTGACCGCCGATTGCCTCCCATGCAGGCGGCGCGCACTTGCCAAGGCCACAGGCACGATGCAGCGCGGCCTCAAACAGACAATTTTATTTGCAGCATCACTCAAAATGGCCTCTACCACACAAGCTGAATTCAATGTGCAATTGCAGCTTTCAATAAGAAAAAAAAACCCACCCACACATTCTGTAGAAAAAAAAAATGCAATCATACATCTAATGCGCTGATACTGTCTCCAGGTTTAGGTCTTCACATTTAACGAGACTGTACTGGGAGTTCTGTGCCACTTATTCTTACTCGGGTCAGACGTGGAGTGGAGCATATCAGAGGTGACTTTTGGGTATGAGGTGGCTACACCATGGACCTCTTGCTAGCCCAGCGTAAAAACAAACAACCATTCACAAACACACATTCACACCGACGGACAAGATTAGAGATTTGAGATGGATATGCTCATCGTTTTTCCGCCATGCACTCTTGCATTACATTGTGCTGTCATCACTCACGGTACAATATCGCAAGGCCGACATGAGGTGTGCACACTGCTGCTTTTTTTGAATGAAGAGCTAAAGTTCACAACAACATCAAGAATGCCGCTGACTTTGTAACTTTGATTCAATAACAAAAACTTTCTGGGTGGTGTATGTGTAAATCTGGTGCATACTTTCAAATATGAAATATGAATTCTGCTGCATTTGATTTACTGCATTTTTAGGATTATACATCGCTCCGGATAATAAATCGCCCCAGCCAAATAATGCATAATTAAGAAGGAAAAAACATATATGAGTCGCAATGGAGTATAAGTCGCATTTTGGGGGGAAATTTATTTGATAAAATCCAACACCAAAAACATACATGCATCTTGGAAGGCAATTTAAAATAAAAATAAAATCGAAAACAACACGCTGAAAAAGTGTACGATATGCGAACGTTACATGACGCATAAACAACGAACTGAGAACGTGCCTGGTATGTTCAAGTAACATATTAAGAGTTATTCAGATAACTATAGCATAAAGAACATGCTAACAAGTTCACCAAACCATCAATGTCACTCCAAATCACTAAATCCAATGGAATCTTCATCCTCTGTGTCACTTTAAAGCAACTCTACAAACTCCGGAGGTAGAAGATGCGCCGTTTCCTCTTCTACGTTGCTTACGTCAGACTCATCGTGGTTTTATCAATACAGGTTTACAGCGGCCTCTTGTGGTTTAATATGAAAATAACATGTGAAATTATATAATGTGTTAATAATTTCACCCATAAATCGCTGCAGAGTATAAGTCGCACCCCCAGCCAAACTATGAAAAAAACTCCGACTTATAGTCCGGAAAATACGGTAAAATATAACTGATTTTCTGACATAGTAAAGTTTGGTTGTTATGACCTGAGCACTAGGCAAAACTAAATAAACAATATTTCCAAGCGTGAAATTGAATAGAAAATGAGGCATTTCAATTTGAGCAACGATGTGGTCAAATTTTAGGGCTCGTACAAGGCAAGAACCCAAAATCATCCCTGATCCGGACCAAGTACCCGAGACAGACAGGTGACGCTTGAACTCTGTCAACGCCATCAACTGTGGGTGACGCATGCAGCCGCAGTTTGATGATCTCGTTGAGGATTTCGCTTTGAAAGAGGGTGCAAACCCATTCATCTCTGCTCCTTTAAATTTTACTTTGCACTCTACCGTCAAGGCTCAAACAAACATCAACACAAGAACATATCTTGTTTAACTTGCGCCAAGGAAAAAAAAAATCATGAAATGGCCATGTCAGTGTTTCATCACACTGTTGTTGAAATCTTAGTGGATGATGCCTTCCCCTTGAATTGACCGATTCCCACCTGTGTGCATTGATTCAAAATTGTCAAAGTGTAAAACGGGTCTGGTCCAGTACCTGCTCCAGCCAAGTTCCTGGGACTGCACGCAAGGCTTAAAAGGTGTAGTGGCTGCAGCTGGGGTTTGTTGTTAAACTAGTGGGCCAGACTTAATGGATTTGTGATGATGTGTCTCTGAATTCTTGCCTAAGACCCCCTGACTGGGAGTGGGCTCAGGATGCTTATCTCTGCGGACATCTTGGGCCAGCTTCAGGGGGTTTGGGGATCTGGTTTCTGCCGCCCTTGGGAGAAATCTAGCAAGACTTGAGTAACTGGGGATTAGTAGGCATGACCCCAGGAGCAGCAAAGCAACATTTGAGACCACTGAAGAGAGAAAAGTTATTTGACCTTGAGGCGTGCACAAGGTGAAAACTAAAAGAGATTATTGGCTTACTTGAAGTGTAACATGACAATTGATGTATCGGCGCTAAAAGGGGTAAATAACATTTAGGAGGAATTTTACAAACAGCCACATTTCCTTTGGGCGAAAAAAGGAGCTTCAGAATCACGCTTAAAATCTTGTCAAACACCACACATCTAAAGTTGATTAATACTGGAATTGCATAAGTGACAAAATATTTTGAAAACGTGACATGTGACTGTTATTAATTGGAAATGTTGTGGAAAATGTATCTGGCGTACATGCCACATGCACGGATTGACACACTTGATGGCAAGTGTAAACGTTTCCGCTTGCTGATGAAGTACTGCGTCCGCGAAAGAAAAAACAGATGCTCTCGCATTAGACTCTGGGCTGAACAAGTGGCCACCTTCAAGCTCCGCCCCCCAGTGGGCGTGGACACAAAAGCCATTGGACTGAGAAGTGGCTCATTAGCATGAAATGGCACCGCCCCTTCATGACAGGCAGGTTTCAGCGATGGTGAGAAAGAGGATGTCGGCAATTGATGATCCTTGAGGTATTTTGAAGAAATTGTAGCACAGGACATGATATTAAGAAACATGGAACTTTGTTATTTTTCTTTAATGCCAAATTGCTGATTTCAAACACATTCAACTGTGTAGGGTTGATACTAAAACAAAGATTACAAAGTTTACATGTTAAAAAGCACACAAACCAAGGGTCGCTGTTTGCTAACTACAGTAAGTGACTCATCCATGTTACCTGAGCCAGAGGTTGCCCCCCAGCAAAGCAGTCACAGTGACACCCATTAAGACCATTCAAGGTCACAGCACAGCCTAGCCTTCCTTCTGCCTTGGGCGCTATGTCTTAAGGCCTAAGCTTTGGCAGATTACAACAAAGGACCGGCGCCTGTTCCCCACCCTTTCTGCCTTCTTCTTTTTTCCTACCCTCTCTCAAAAACGGTGCAACCAGAGATCTCCTAAAGGACTCGTCACCTTGTCTCGAGGCCGGAGCACCAGAGCGGGGAAAGCCGCCACTTCAACCATCTTGAGGTCGAAGGTTATGTGGGTCAAATACCTTGGCCGCGATCTCCCAACTCCAACCCCTCCCATCTTACATTGACAGGCAGTGGTCAGTGTCATGGGCCGGACCCTGAACACACCCAAACCTAGATTCTTTTGAGGATCTCACCAAACATAAGGACATTACTTTCATTATCAATACATTGTCACTTTCCTCGAAAGTCTTGACATTTACTTAACCTCTAATCACCTTTTTTAATACCTTCCACAATATTTTACCTATTGGTAAACACCGCAAAAGACTACTGCGTAGTAAGTGTGTGTTAACAAGATTATCCAAATGTCGAGAGTGTGTTTCTTTAACAAGGTTCTTTTTATGATCTCTGTTACCATAAAATGAAAAGGTAAAACACAGAGCGATCACATAATGGAGAACAGATATGGCTGACACCATCCTCGAGATCCCTAATGAAAGATTACACTGCACTTTGAAGACTTTTATGGCCTCCGTAAATCAAGTAAAAAAAACGACATATGATTTGAAGAGCTATTAAGGGTGCAGCGGTGGTGCTATGTGCGAGACTGTTTACGATTAAGAAGGGGGATCGGGAAAAAAGCGTCGGGGATTTCATTGAAAATTTTATAAGGGAGCGCCTATGTACTTCCAACACTTGAGATGGGGTAGCCCCTGGAAGCGTGTTTGTACGATCATGTATGTCGATGACGTGACAAAGCCTGAGTGAAAGCAGATTAAGGCAAGTCCATGCGCAAGCCTTCCAGTGCCCTTTGACATCCTGCCTCTGAGCACTGGGATTGAGAACAAAAGCACAGAAAACGGTAAACATGTGCTAACAGCTAGCCTGGTCCTTGTCGACCTGCTTCTGCTCTTTTGTTTGGCGTTTTGACAGTGGCATGTCTTTCACCTCTCGTGCTCCTGTAGGATGACTCACCGCGGAATTACCTGACAAAAACCATGAAATTTAAGTGATTTCTTTGGGGGTTACTTTCACCTTAGGCAACATAACACACATTTGTAAACGCAATGGTTGTCAAATGATGCAGTAGTGACAAGGTTCAAGTTCACGTTGGCTATAGTGAGGTAGCAAAATGCTAACCACATAACTCCTTCTGTTTTGTGTCAACAGGAAACTGCTAGCAGAGCGTTCCCCAATCAATGAAAATTACTTAATAGATAAAATAGTTTAGGAATGGACCACAGATGGAGGAATTGATGCCAAGTGGGCAACGTTTATCATGTTACAGTCAAACCTCGGTTTTCATCCATAATCCATTCCAGAAGGCTGTCCGAAAACCGAAATTGTTCGAAAACCGAAACCACGCTCTTTTCACGTCTGCTCACAATTGAAAGCAACACGAGGAAGCGTCACTTCCTCGTCTACCCGAGGAAGCGTCACTTCCTTGTGTAAGGAAGGTGAGAGGAGTCAAATGGTGCATTCAAGTGTGCTCCGTTTGTTCGAGAACAGAAATGTGTTTGTCATCCGAGGCATAAAAAAAATCGAATTTTTTGGTCGAAAACCAAAATGGTCGAGCACAGAGACGTTCGAAAACCGAGGTTTGACTGTATTTGATACTGTACAATGTTAGTTAAAAACAGCATAAGAGATCATTTAATTAGCATTTAAATAATCGTGAGTTTGCACAATAGATGAAGTCGTTTTCTGTCATAAGGACAGATATCCACATCCCTGAGAAATGCACGTCCCCCAAGTATTTATTTTTAAATCTAGCTTCCAATCATTTAAAAAAAAAAAAAAATAAAGCCTTTTTTAAAATATTTAGCCCTTTATCGATTAAAACAACACATCTGTTACCTTCTGCCATATCTAAAAGTACTAAAAACTGTACTGTCCATACATTTTTTTCTTAAGGGTTGTGACTGGTCATTCTGACCGAAAACAGGACTGGAAACCGATAATCGGGGTCAGAAGCTTTCACTGCAGACCTAAGGAAAGCCTTCAAAAGGAGGTGAATCTTCCCGATGATAAATAAACATACACTCAAAGCTGAGGACCCCGCTATTTTCCCGCATCCTCTAAATGTCAACCGCAGGAAGATAACAGCAGCCGTGTAAGTCATTTAGCAAGCGGGGGTATGGCAGGAATTCTGCTCTAATATGGCATGAGCAAAGCAGCATTTTCTTTTCAGGTCTTGATTCCTTTCAAAAGCAGAGGTCAGTCACGATAGACTAAGGGCATATGCTTTACCCCTGTAAAAATAGTGCCGAGCAAGTGGTTTCAATTTGCTCTAGTGATTAAGTTCACGCCAGCCCCCGGTGCACTGGTAAGGGTCATTTGTGCGCGGCCAAGTTACTGATGAAGGTGGGGAGGAGTGATGCTAACCGTGAGCATTGGTACTGACATGGCATTAGTGAGGCATAAAAAAGGACTCTGAATATCTGTGCTGTGCTACAAGTCCAGTCAAGGTCACAAGAAAGCTTAAATGCATTTTATTTCTTCACCTACCTGGCTGTGCCTTTGTTTCAAACAGTCCTAAAAGGCTCAATGTCAAAGCAGTCAACCAGAGTGATTGGCAATTTTTTTGTATTTGTTTTGGGGTTTTTGCCTCCAACAAAGCTTGTCCAGACACTGAAATAGACCTTGAACACTGCCTACACGTTTAACAATATATTGAATACTAAAGACAGCAGTAAAGGCACATTTTTGGTTGGATTGGCCAAACGGTGGATGCCAAGTTGGGAGTTTCATATTGTCACTTCATTAGGTACACCTGCAATTTAACACAGAAAGCTGCAATATCTGATGCATAGCTTGGTGTTTTGTTCCCATTGAATTCTATCAAGCTCCAGTGTAACACTGTTGCAAAGCCAAATAAAACTTAAAACATTACTAAACACCCACCCGTCAAGTTTATCACTGTAGTCGTTTTGGAGCCTATCCCAGCTGTCTTCTGGCAGTAGGCGGGGGACACCCTGAACCGGTTGCCAGCCAATCGCAGGGCACACACAGATGAACAACCATCCGCGCTCACACTCACCCCTCGGGACAATTTAGAGTGTTCAATCAACCTGCCATGCATGTTTTTGGAATGTGGGAGGAAACCGGAGCACCCGGAGAAAACCCACGCAAGCCCGGGGAGAACATGCAAACTGCACACAGGAAGGCCGGTGCTGGAATCGAACCCGGTACCTCTGCACCGTGAGGTCGAGGCGCTCACCACTGGTTCACCGGGCCGCTGTTTTAGATTTAAGCACACAAAAACAAACTAAAAGCCTGCCATTTACATCTTCTAGTCGTGAGTGTAGATGGTACGCTTGTAAAATGCCTGATCCTAACTCCTTCAAGCCAAATGGCCCATTTCTTTTGTCTTTTCGCACACGGCTTTTTGAGTTTTTTTGTGTATGTGTCTACTCATGATACATTTGCCGACAAAATGTCATGTTAAGTGAAACTGGGTTCATGAACTGGAATTTTAAAGGATTTCAGGGTACTCCCAAAACAATGTTTCTGAGTCAAGCTTCAACACCAACCTAAAATTTTCACCACAATGTAAAATTGTAGAGTCATCACACTTTGCTGCCCCCCCCACCCCCAAAATAAATCTGTTATTGGCAAAAGGACACTAAAATTGTGACTTTACAATCAAAGGGTATTATTGCTTTGGCTTTTGGGGAATGTCTTATTGACACGTTTTCATGATTGAGCCTTGCTCATTTGCAAAATTTGGTGAGTTATATATGGGAAAGCCCTTGAGATGTATTTGGCTTAAGAATATCAAAAATGGGCATTTTTGTCAAAACAAATTGTTTGTTGTTGGGTCTAAATGACGTGATTTGTGTTTGGACAATCAATGCACAAAAACTGTGTTCTCCCTCATTTTGCAGGATGAATGCCTATGTGCCGTTTGGGCGGGTTTGTGGTGGTAACAGCAGATGTGATCTGCGCGCCGTTGCATCAATAATAAAAAGGTCTCCCTAATCTTGACTCCCACTGCCAGTCGCATCAAACCTTATGGTGAACAAAAACACAGTGTCTCGGGTAGATAAATTATTGATACTGTCACAATTTAAAATCTCCCTACTGCAATGTATTATTTTTTTTCTTGCACTGTTTTCCCCCTTGCTCAGCCGCAACACCTTTTGTTGATTTATTTATTGATGTATTTGTTTTCACTCTCGGTTTGGGTGTTCTGGAGGGTGGTGAGGCGGGGAGGGTAGTTGCCCCCCACCCCACTTATCTCACCAACTTCACCTTTCACATCTTGCTGAATTCAGCGCGCTCATTTTCCTCCCTCTGATACGTAGCTTGCTGCTTCTGAGGCAACTGTCAGGTTCAGATCAAAAACTGGGTGCAGTGGGTGTAATATCGAGCGGAGGAGTCTTGAGCGATGTCTACGGCGCCCAATTTCCCGGGATTTTTTTCCTCTGTAGTCGGAACAATGCGTGAGTGCTGTCGGATACTCAGAACGGCGATGTTCTGTACAGCGATTTACTACAAAGGCGCACGCGTAATGATCTTCTTTTTTTTTTTTTTTTGGTTGCTATCTTTGTGCTCTTCAAGCACCGGTTCTGGAAATCCGAGCTGTAAACAGGCTGCTCCCCCTTTTTGAGGTGTTTACGGTTGGCGCTTTGCTGTTCTATCCCAACAGGATGCCTGATCTTCATCTCTCTGCAAGTGCTCCATAGCCAGTAGCGAAGAGAAAAACTCCTCGCATGCATAAAAAAAAAATGGCGGCTGGTGACATTGCTTTTCAAATGACACAAAAGTGCTGTTTATCTGCAACTCTTTCAGCTTTTTTTCCCTTGTTTATAGAATATTTTTTCAAAATGAGTTTTTACTGTCATTTTAAAACACATTTACCCATGAAAAATAAAATTAATATGAATAACCGCTGCCACCATAACCCCTGTAATTAGTGTATGGGCAATGTTTTAAATAGGTCGGCACAGAAAACATTTTTGGCTCACTGCCACTAGATTCTGGGTTCAGATCAAGTCGTCTCCGTGTGAAGTCTGCATGTTCTTCTCATTCTTGAGTCGTTTTTTACTGTGTACTCCATTTGTTTTCCACATTCCAAAAACATGCATGTTGTCTTTTTCCAGCCTCGCTGGAATGCCGTTTTGAGAGTGGGGTATTTTCTTTTCCAAATGAGCCTTTGCCCACTTCACCCACCTCTACTGCTGGGCCAACGCAGGGTAGAAGCTTTCGTCACCCGCTGCAGGGGGTTGTCGCTTTACGACAGACAGAGACAGACAACCATTCATACTCTACATTCACACACTGTCGCTGAGTGCGAAGTGCACCATCACTCTATCTTGTGGTTTTATTTCTATTGCACATTTCGAACACAAGACAACTCAATGTGCTTCACACAACCAAAAACACCTCAGACCATTTACCAGAACATTCAAAGGCAAAGCAAAGAGAACAAAATGAGCAGAAGTTACTGCAGTGGACAGCTTACAATGTTATCAGGTTACAGGGTGCATGAAAGGGTTCAACTGTCTAGTAGGGTGGACTAATGATCAGCAATAGTTTTCATATATGTAGAATGCCAAAGCTACAATAATAAATACGGTAATACAGTCACACAGGGATGTGCAAAGTTGGTAGAAATGTGAAAATTCCATTCTGGGAATCCTGATTTAACAAATTGGGAAGCTAACGGCAAAAGGGTAGACACTGTTGGAGTGTCTGCTAGTTTTAGTGTGCATAGTTCGACAGCACCTACCTGAGCGAAGGGGCTGAAAGAGGTGGTGACCAGGATGTGGTGGGTCAGAGAGAATTTTGTTTGCCGGTGATCTTCTCTGCAATCCTAATTGTCTGCTGCAGTCGGGTTATGTTAGGGTTCTTCCTTGCCCAAAACCTGTTCAATGTTCCATGATTATTGGTACTGCTCAGAAACCGTACAGAAAACAATTGGTGAATAAATAAACCATCTTTCAATCCATTAACCAATAACACAGTACGTATGATTTTTTTTTTTGGGGGCCATTATATTAGTTGATTTGACGCGCCCTCTGCACACGCACTCCCCCATTGAAGCTCCTGCCCGCCGGGCACAACCTCTACAAGTACAAGCTGTTTATTTTGCATCGGCCAACAACAAAGTTTGCTTTTTTTTGGCGGCGACTTCCAAAACGTGTTGCGTCTTTCAGGCCGTGTGGCAACCCAAAACAAGCCCCTCGTCACATCGCACCTGAGGCGTTTGGCTTTCTTTACAAAAACAAAACAGGTTGACAAAATGAAAATGTGTTCCTCCCTCATTTATGTGTCATCTCAGCCCCGACCCTGTCGGTAAAAGATCAAACGACGTTTGAGGCCTGCTCCTATTTCAGCCACTTCAGATGGACAGCTGAAATGTTGGCCAATCCAAATGGAACTTTAATGTTTTTTTTTTTTTTTTTTTTTTTTTTTCTTATCAGACTGTGCACTGACTATGTACACTGGTACTGTATGTTTTATATGGAGGTTTTTCTTCTGTATACTGGGAACAAAATAATTGAAATCCTCAGATCATCAGATTTTATAGTATCAAAATCTTTATGAAATTCTTGAGGGTGATTGTTATGAATACTTAGTGTAAGAAATAAAAATATATTGTAACAATTTTTCAGCTTCATTATTTAGCTTTTACTTGATTTTCTGATTTCAATGACACAATGTCCAGGAATATTAATTCTATTATATTTGTTTATTTCCTTATACATTAATTGAATTTGAAGTAAAAATATTATGTAACATATGCAATACATTGTGCGCATTTGTGTTCCTGGACCCAGAATCCAATTAATTAACTTTTTTTTTTTCCAGTGGCATTCTTTCTTCTATATCGGGGTGTCAAACTCATTTTTGTCGCGGGCCAGATTTTAAATTATTTCCCTTGGAGTGCCATTATGCATGAAACCATAGAAAGAAGTCAAGAATAACAGTTTATTCACCTCTTCTTTAAGTTACTGTAATGAGGGGTTTGGTAACATGAAAATGCTTACAGTATCACTCTTATTTATTACAAATGAGAATTTGACAGTTGTGTAGCGGTTTTAGCAAGCATCATGAAAGTTGCTTTTGCGGGCCACATAAAATGATATGGTGGGCCAGATCTGGCCCCCGGGCCTTGAGTTTGACACAGTTTTTTTTTTTGTTAGTATTATTACTAGTCGTAGCAACAGTTGAAAAAAATGTTTTTCTTCCAAATGATTTGACTCATTTATTCATAAATCTTTTTATATGCTTCAACAGTTGGGCATTTATGGCCCTTGTTGTGACACGGTTTCCTTTTTTATGTCAAATTATGAAACAACTGGTTACATCACGGGCTCTCAAACACATGCACGCACATACACACACACACACGTATAAAAACCATGGTAACAGAAGAAGCCCTCAGGGTGTTGAATCAATAGCACTATGCCAATCTTTATCTAAGCAAGCCTCACTCCCCGATGCTTGTGTACTGCTGTCACTTTGGCTATAATGATCTAACCTATGAAGCAGTGATGAGCAGTTGGCCAGCGTGTCACTCCTCATTCAGACACACACACACACACACACACACACACACACACACACACACACAAATACCACAGACTAACTTTCTTCATCAAGAAACAATCTGTTTATCTGCTGTATGTCAGTTTTTGTCCACTAAATGCAATATGCTAATGCCGTCCATTTAAAAAAAAAAAAAAAAGAAACAGTACAAAGACCTGAGCGCAGCCATTTTCATTTGACCTGCACACTGGTTGCAGCACAAATGGATGCCTATTGACCAGTGTCATCGACCTCGGAGACCTCTTGCTCTCCAGCCAATCTGCAGCGGGCCTCGGGGGCGATTATGACATTTACTCGCGCAGATTATAATTTCAAATGGCTGTTTAGACGGAGGAAAAAAGATTCCCCAGTAGGAGCGGCAGGGCGGCTCGAAGGGGCGAGTGGTCAATAAGAATAGACTTGAAATAATCGATTGGAAATGGACACACGACAGAGACCCTGCGGGCTGTACCGATCAATAAGCTGTGTTAAGTGGCGGTGTTGCCCTCCATTGATGAGCAAATGGCTGTTTCGGCTGTCCTTGCTCCTCAACTCTTTCTTTCCCTCCCTTTATCAGCGGGTCAAACAGCGGGGCCAGGTGGTTAACCACATGTCGCCTTTAGACATAACACACCGCGGCATGAATTCTGTTTGGCTGGAATTGGTCACATGGTGTGCACCCCTCCCAGTATCCAAAAAAGAACCCCTGTCCCCCAACCTTTACAAACTTGGGGTGAACTGCAGGAGTTTAAAAAGTCTTGCTTTTGTATGCAAAGTAGCCTTTTTTAAATTTGTATAACTTTTGACTTGTTCATGTTATAATAATAAATACACCTTTATTGGATTTTTTTTTTTTAAAGGAAGGGTGGGTGCATTGACTCTGTTCCGAGAGTAACTGGGTTGAGATCGAATAACTGTCCAGTTTCTTACAGTGGAACAACCTACTCTACCAAGTAGGTGTGTGGAAACACTCAAATAGAGCAACACATCTGCTTGATGCCTTGAGATGCTATGAGGGTCTGTGCAAGGACAAAGAGGGGCGATGTGATATTAAAACCCTGGAGAACCCAAGAACCCTTTTCTTCTTTGAAAAATGATGAATTATACATTAAATGACTGCTATATGTTCACTGAACACCAAAATATATGTTTATTCAAATATTCAACGTTTTAATCCTAATTTAGGATTAGGGCCAAATTTGACCGTTTGGAATTTAAGGGTACCATTTGAGTAGCTGAATTTATAGGGGCCAAATTTGACCCCGTGGGTTATCCAAATGGTGTGTGTAGCTTAAAATGCCTGGAAAGACAGAAAAAGAGCAAGATAGCATATCTGTAAAGGCGATAAGACTTTTTTGGAGTTTGTTTGTTTTGGAAAAGAGGTGCGCCAACAAGGTTAGGATGTTGATGTGTGGTGTCATTTAAAATGCTTGGGACAGATTTAAAAAAAGAGACCAAGACTATTTCACAGGTTCAAAAGAAATGAAAGAAAAAAAAATCTCTCATTGGAAAAAAAAAAAAAAGTCATGTCCGTCACTTCCAACACAGCATTGTTTGAAAACAACACCTGTTGTGCAGTCCCGCTCTGGGCCATCCATTTCGGTGTAAATCAAAGCGGTGCAGGGTGCTGACACGAATGTACCAGAACCAAGGCGAAGGGAGAGGAAGATCGCTCCGTCTTATTACTTCTTGCCATATGACACACGCATGAGCCATGAATAATATACAACTGCGCCACCTCAACTCAGATGAAAGTGGTGCACTGTGAGTCTGTTACAAGGGAAGAGGGAAGAATAGTGAGTCCATGCCAAGGACTGTGAGGTAATTTGCCTCTTTGTGTGTGTTTGGTGACAGCGCACATCAGTGTCGCGAGTCGGGAAGTACGTGCGGATAAAGGGGGTGGGGGGGGGGACAATGAAGAGTTTGCATACGCACACACGAGGGAAAGCGTTCCTCTCAGGAGAGGTGATCAGTGCGCGGCACTTTGCCTGTTTTCACTCTGCTGGGACGTGGCGGTTCTCGCTCTCTCGGGGCGGAAAGCGGGAAGGCGCAGGGAGGTAAAAAAACTCAAATAAAATGCATCTTTTGATTATCGCGCTCACCTTTTGGAGAAGAGTTGCAGGTTGTAAACAGCATCTTCAACCCCAACCTCCGCCTCCCTGCATGCTACTTGACGAAACAGACTTTGGTGAGAACATGCGAGATACCAGGCAGTACGCCTCTGTTCATCTTGCCATGGTATTGTTTGGAATGATCGAGTTGAACCTCACGGTTCCACCTTGGTAATACAGTCAAACCTCGTTTTTCGAACGTCTCGGTTCTCAACCAATTCGGTTTTCGACCAAAAATTTCAATTTTTTTATGCCTCGGATGACGAACAAATTTCAGTTCTCGAACAAACGGAGGGCACTTGAATGCACCATTTGACTCCTTTCGCCGTCCTTACACGAGGAAGTGACGCTTCGTCGGGTAGACGAGGAAGTGACGCTTCCTCGTGTTGTTTTCCATTGTGAGCAGACGTGTTCAGTAAACATTTTTATTTTAAAAAGAGCGTGGTTTCGGTTTTCGAACAATTTCGGTTTTCGAACAGCCTTCTGGAACGGATTATGGACGAAAGCCGAGGTTTGACTGTAGCTGTAAATATCCATCCATCCATTTTCTGAACCGCTTAATCCTCACTAGGGTCGCGGGGGGTGCCGGAGCCTATCCCAGCTGTCTTCGGGCAGTAGGCGGGGGACACCCTGAATTGGTTGCCAGCCAATCGCAGGGCACACAAAGACGAACAACCATCCACGCTCACACTCACACCTAGGGACAATCTAGAGTGCACAATCAGCCTGCCATGCATGTTTTTGGAACGTGGGAGGAAACCGGAGCACCCGGAGAAAACCCACGCAGGCCCGGGGAGAACATGCAAACTCCACACAGGGAGGCCGGAGCTGGATTCGAACCCGGTACCTCTGCACTGTGAAGCCGACGTGCTAACCACTGGGCTACCGGGCCGCCCTAGCTGTAAATATGGAAGGAAATTTCATGTGACATCCCCAAAGGATCAAGAATTTTTGTCCAGTTAACATACACCCAAGCTGTGAATGAACGATCATTGCGGGAAGCCACCACTAGCTATTTTGACCCATAGTTTGTCAGCCAGGCTTCAGTTGTCACTTGAAAGTGGCTCTGGAACTCTGGAACAGACATCCGAACATCCCATTGGCAAATGTGTTGTGGGTGTGGATATAGTGGGATGGAAGTTCAAAACGGGGCTGCTTAACTTTGCATTTGAATGGTGCAAAGGGTCCAAAGACACTTTTGTCTGTAATCCAATAAAATGTTCGATTCCCGTCATACAACCACTTTGTCAGTTGTTCCCAGCCTTTTGTATCCAGCACAAGCAAAGAAAACCCCGAACAAAAACTGCACGTTCACCAAATGAGTAACAAATAATGAACATATTGTCGCTGCCTGATGAAAACACCATCTTAGGTATCATTTGTTTTTTATGCTTTGGATGACTTGTAGTGGTGCGACGCCATATGTTTGAATAGGATGGCGCTAGCAAAACGCTTCAATCCATTGATTGGTGTACAATGAAGTGTCACATCTGTTTTATGACAAAGAACAGAATATTGTACCGTATTCATCCAAAGGACACCTGAACATGCTTTCATGATGTCATGTCATGAATGAAACTAGCGCACGCCCTACAGTGGAAACACAAGTCCAATCAGGGTTTACCTGATCTAATCCCAACTGTGGAGACTGGAAGAAATACGGCTTCAAGTGCATGCACAAAAAGGGTATCATGCCGAGCAAGGGATTAGTTGGAAAAACATGTTATCCCAGATACTTCTTTCAGCAACACCCAATATTTCAAAAAGATTGTTCAAAATACCGTTCCCACAAGCCTCAAGTTGTCCATTCAGGACCAAAAGCGTGACGTCAGGCCCACAACAGCTGTTAAACGATACAGTACAAGCTTGATTTTTTTTTATTATAGTATCACATGCAGTGCGTGCAGTGTTAGGTTACCATTGTGACTTGCAAGTATTGTGTCATCGTATGAAGGAGAAAAAAAAAAAACGAGAAGAAAAGAAAACCATTCAGCGAGCAAATCCTACCAGGAGCCAGGCAAACAGGCCAACAAAAGGTTGGCCGTCGCGAGCGGGGGGCCGGCACCCGCATTGTCCCTCCAGTCAGCAGCAAGCAGAGACAATGGGCGAAGGACGTTTTTTTTTTTAGCGCTTGACCCAGGCTACCTTCACTTCACCTCAGGAAGACAAGGTTAAGATGGATGGCTCTAATTAAAAGAACCGGCCTGTCTCGTCGTCTCAATGGCATCGGGTTTATTTTACAGGAACTTTAACGGGAGCCTTTGTGGGCTGGTAATTACAGGGTGAAGTGATTAGAGTTGCCCAAAGGCATGGAGGTGACAGACAGACTTGGTGGGGTAACCCAAGTAACCTTTCTGTGTGACAACTTTTCCTATTGTCAAGTATAAATTTTAACCTGCGCCTCTTGTGCAATGTTGGAAAAATATATATATTTTCCAAATTAGGAAAAGGGTCATACTGGAATGAAGGGAGAAGTTGTTGGGACTTTCAAATAGGGAGTTTGCACATACCGATTTGTCCGGTAACCCAGGGGTCCCCAACCTTTTTTGCCCCATGGACCGGTTTATGTCAGACAATATTTTCACGGACCGGCATTTAAGGTGTGGCGGATAAACACTACAAAATAATATGGTAAGAGCTGCATGAACACTGTGGTGTTTTCGAGAGATAATAATAAACACGAGGAGCGTCTAGTCTGGCCGCAACACTCTGATCGCTATGGGGTAATGTTTAATGCCTTCAATATACGATACAATGCAAATTCAAAGTGCATGAAAATGACGACTCACCACAGCCCCGAGCTTGATTTTCTGCAACCAGACGGTCCCATCTCGGGGTAATAGGAGACAATGACACCTGAAGTGTGTGCTTTATGTCGAGTCTACTTCGTAATTTTGTTTTAGTCGCCATTGCTGCACAAAACCCCCGCCTCACACAGGTAGCATGTCGGAAATAGCAACAGTGCTATTGTGGCGATCTCAGAGTATTCAGCCAGAACTTGAATCCAAAACACCGGCAGAGTTGTTGTCTCGAACGTACTTTTAAGGCCGCCGTCATTTGCGATCTCCAGCAGTGTATTTTACTCATTTAGCAAGCTGTAGCGGTTTTTTTTAAAGCAGAATCAGTCACGTGACGGAGAACCGTGGTTTGACGTGCGTCAAGAGTGACACAGACGGATGTAACGGAGAATCGGGTAATTTTTCAAAATAAAATCGTTCGTATTCCAAAATAAATACAACGGAATTAATGTAAGTTCTTATTGTGTGGCCCGGTACCAAATGACCGGCGGTTGGGGACCACTGCGGTAACCGACAGGGGGAAATACGCTGCAGACGACCGAGAAAAATATAAATAAATTAAAAATAACTAGTTCCTGTTTCGCTCTGTTCTGTTCTCTCTAAACAAACAGAGTGGACGGTTAAAGCTTTTGCTTACTTGTCTTTAATAGGCACAACACTGGAAGCACAAGTACGTAACTCAGTCTCGTAACATCGGGCGAAACACGTCACTTCCGGTTCCCTCACCCAAAGCGGTCCCCCTAGCAACAACTCTATCTAACAATACTATTGTTACATCTTTTCTTTTTTCAATTTAAAGCATTGACTTATAATGTAATCATATAACTTTCTTAGCTACAAAAAACTACTACAGACATATTCGAAAATAATGACATGCCTAACTGTCAACATAAAGTGTCACTTTCAGTGCATTACTTGTGAATGAACCCAAAATAAAGTGTCAAAGTACAATCTTTGTAAAGACTCAAATAGTGCATTTACTTGCTACTATCTTCATGCACAACGTTATCAGTATTCGCAAACTCTTATATGCAAACAAATTATACATTGACATTTTTTCCTTTTTTTTTTTTTCTTCTCACAAATATTCAATGTTCTTGTCCTCATTGCGTGTAGTCCTCCAAGTATTTCGGCTTGTTAACTTGACGACCTGATCTGGTGACGATCTTGGTTCGGTCCTCAGTGTCACAATGCTGGGTAGTGACCTCACACAGTGCAGTTCTCTGAGTCTCGTTCCTCGTCGAAATGATGGAAGCTGCGTCACTTTCTTGTCTGAGGTGTCGTCGATTTCTCCTCAGAACACCTCCTGATTCCAGTTTTACCTCATATGATCTGTTGTCCACAGGTCTGACTACTCGTGCGGGTTTCCATACTCCATGTGGATCCAAGGGCTGCACTCTCACCTTGTCTCCACTTCTCAGAGCATTCAAATTCTTTGCTGTGCGGTTGTAATATTTCTCTTGACGGTATTGGTTTTGTCTGATTCCTTGCTCATTATTTTGAAGCTCTGGTTCCAGAAGAGTATCCTTTGTTGGGAGGAGGGTTCTCGTCCTCCTGTTCAGAAGCCGTTGTGCTGGGCTAGTCGCAAGACCTTGGCTCGGTGTGTTGCGATGGTCCAATATTGCTAGATAAGGGTCCCGTTCATCCATTGCAGCTTTTCTCATGAGAGCTTTGGCCGTCTTTACTGCTGATTCCGCCTTCCCATTACTCTGCGCGTAACCCGGCGATGATGTTCTGTGTTTGAATTCCCATAGCCGGCTGAAACGCTTGAACTCTTGGGAGGTATACTGTGGCCCATTATCTGATACCACAATATCCGGGATCCCTTGTCTTGCAAAATGTGCTTTAAGTTTTCGGATAACTGTCACGCTTGTTGTGTCCGGAAGATAATCCACTTCCCAGAAGTTGGAATAATAATCCACAGTTATCAAATAGTCCTTCCCATGAAATGAGAACAAGTCTGTTCCGACCTTTGCCCAGGGCCTGTATTCCATGTCATGCGGCTGTAGCTTCTCTTTCTGCTGTCTGGAGTCTACAGACCTGCACACATCACATTTTAATATAAAAGTCTTTATCTGTTGATTCATCCCTGGCCAGTATACACAGTCTCTTGCACGCCTGAGACATCCTTCAATCCCAAGATGAGAAGAGTGGATGCGACAGGTGATATCACTTCTGAGTGCATCGGGAATCACTGCTCTCTCTCCTTTGAAAACAATTCCATCCTGATAGCTTAACTCATCCTGAAATGATTGGAAGTGTTGTATATCTGCCGGGATTTCTTTTTTGCTCTTCGGCCACCCTTTCTGGATCACTTGAATCAAATGTTGCAATCTTTGGTCCTCTTTAGTTGCCAATCGAATGGAGATGAGTCTCTCTGTAGAGATGGGTAGATGATCAATCATGTTGACAGTTTCCATCTCAGACTCAGCGTCCCCTTTCTGACAGTCATATAAATATGCTCTGCTCAAAGTGTCAGCTAAAAACATGTCTCGGCCTGGTACATAAGTCACATGAATATTGTACTTCTGTAACCTGAGTAACATTCGTTGTAGTCTCTTTGGTGCACTTATCAATGGTTTCTTGTGTATGTTTTCTAAGGGTTTGTGATCACTCTGGACGGTCACGACTCTGCCATAGGTGTACTGATGAAATTTCTCTAGTCCAAACACAATTGCGAGGCATTCTTTCTCTATTTGAGCGTAGCCCCTCTCTGTGGGTGTCAGAGCTCTGCTTGCATATGCCACAGGCCTCCCATTCTGCATGAGGGCAGCTCCCAGTCCGGTCTCCGATGCATCACATTGCAGCGTCAGGTCTCCTTTCTGGTCGTAGTATTTCAGGACTGGAGCGTTCGCTATTTTGTCCTTCAGTCGCTCAAATGCCTCTTCGTGGACATCTGTCCATTCCCACATGTTGTCCTTGTGTGTCAGTTGTCTCATGACTTCACAGTCATCTGATAAGTGTTCACAGAATTTTGACAGGTAATTCACCATCCCTACCAGTCGCTGTACTCCTTTCACATCTGTAGGTCTCGGCATCTCACTGATTGCTCGCACTTTTTCTGGATCAACACACAGTCCTTCAGCTGTCAGTAGATGTCCTATATAAGGTACCTTTGTTTGTCGCAGCTTGAACTTGCCCTTGTTCAGTTTTATGTTTTTCTCCGTGCATCTCTGTAGGAAGCGTCTCAGTTTCACATCATGGTCTCGGGTAGCTTCCTCTTGGGTTGATCCTTCTCCTGTGATTAAAATATCATCAGCAATAATATATGTACCAGGTAAGCCCTCCAGTGCATTTGTGAGTTTCCTTTGGAAGATCTCTGGCGCTGGGCTTATTCCCATTGGCATCCTTAACCATCTAAAGCGTCCAACTGGGGTTGAGAATGTTGTGAGGTAACTTGACTCTTCCTCCAGTTTAATGTGCCAAAATCCATGTTTGACATCGCAAACGGTGAATACTTTCGCATTTGCAAGCTCTGGCAAGATGTCATCTATTGTTGGGAGTGGAAAATGGCTTCGTTTCAGTGCTCGGTTTAATGGTTTGGGGTCTATGCAGATCCTCATCTTCCCACTTGGTTTTCTCAATGAAATCATGCTACTAATCCAGTCTGTACTTCGTTCCACCGGAGCAATGATTTCTCTTTTAACTAGTTCTTTAAGTTCCTCTTTGAGTGGTTCCATCATTGCAACTGGCACTCTGCGTTTTGGCAGTTTTACTGGTGGTATATTATCATCTATCTCAATCCTGTATTCTCCTTCCATACAGCCATCACCAGTGAAAACAGAGAATTCTGTTTCTATCATTTCCATCGTCATGATTTTGTTGCAATGTTCTTCTTTTGGTATCGGTGTCAATTCTTTTGTTACAATGCTGTCCACAGTCATGATGTTCTCATATTGTACTCGGATCAGCTTCATGTCCTCACTTGCCTTTCTGCCTAGGATTGGGACACCTCCTTCCATGTTCACTACTTGAAACAGCACTCGGTACAGTTTATCATTTCTGGGGTTCCTTATCTTGACTCGACACTGGCCCAATGGACTCATTTTTGATTTGTTGTACATGACCAGAACTTTGTCAGAATGTTCCAACCTCACATCTGGGTTTAGAAGATGTAGAGGGATGACATTACAGCTCGCTCCACAGTCTATTTGAAACTTAACTTGTCTCGTGTCAATTAGCATTCCAGCAAATAGTTGTTTTTCTTGCTTATGCTTGTCACTCATCTGATTCACTTTCTCTTCTGTCACCATTTTATGGGTTATCATCAGAACATCTTCATATTTGTCTTTATCTTGCTCCTCAACAGCATTTAGTGCTCTGTCATTCTTACTGTGTGTATTTTTCGTCTTACACATTACAGCAAAATGATTATCCTTTCCACATTTTTTACACTTTTTTCCGAAAGCAGGACACTTCTTTTTATTTCTCTCGTGTGTCTTGCCACAAAATTTACAGCAAACCTCACTTTTGCTTGTCTTCTCCTGCTCGAGTGAACACACTTCATTCTCTGTCCGCCCTTGCAATGTCTTACAGTTTTCTCTCGACAGTTCTGATGCTCTGCAAATCTTGATGCATTTTTCCAACGTCAGATTATCTTCTCTTAGCAGTCTTTCTCTTAGCCCATTGTCGTTTGTGCCACACACGATTCTATCTTTTATCAAGGAGTCTTTTAACTGCTCGAAATTACAGGTGCTGGCCAAAACTCTTAATTCTGTGACGTACTTGTCCACATTTTCTCCCGTTGTTTGATCTCTCCTGAAGAACTTGTATCTCTCCACAGTTTCGTTTAGCTTAGGGTTACAATGTTCATCAAACTTTCTCATCATATCCCTCACGGTGTTCGTTGGAGACACATCATCGCTCAGCCAGGTGTTCATCAGTTCTCTACCTTCTTCTCCGATGAGGTAGTGTAACAGCTTGCATCTCGTGGCTTCCTCAGTGTGGGCATCGTCAGGTCCACGTACAATGTGAATTCCTCTCTCCACGTCTTCCATGTCTTTGCCAGATTGCTTGAATTCAAAGAAAGAATCGGCGGTGGTCTCAGGCCTTCCATCGTAGCCTCTGTCCGCAGTTAGCTTCCGTGCTAACGTCCGCAGTTAGCTTCCGTGCTATCGAGCTAGCGTTTCGTTCAACACTCTCTTCACGTTGCCAATCCCTACACACACGCTGCCACCATGTTTCGCTCTGTTCTGTTCTCTCTAAACAAACAGAGTGGACGGTTAAAGCTTTTGCTTACTTGTCTTTAATAGGCACAACACTGGAAGCACAAGTACGTAACTCAGTCTCGTAACATCGGGCGAAACACGTCACTTCCGGTTCCCTCACCCAAAGCGGTCCCCCTAGCAACAACTCTATCTAACAATACTATTGTTACAGTTCCTAACACACACAGGCAAACTAAAAAAAAACACACACAAAAGAACTGCAAAACAAAAATCCTACAAGTAAGATATGCTGCAAACACAGGAATGATGCAAACAAAAAACATAAACACATACTTGCAGAACCCCCCCCCCCACACAAATGCAAGGACAAAATGCTGCAATGGCCGCAACAACGTGGAAGCAAACATTACGAACCACGTAACAAATTTTAAAAAAAAACATGCTGCGGAAATCCAAAACACATCAACTCAAAAATGTCGGCAAAAGAGAAAAAAATTAGCAAAAAAAAACAAAAACAAGCATAACCAGTGCTGTGAAATCAGATCCTCGCCCTTTTCTGATCCCATGTGAACTTTTATTCATAACCATCCTTTGTCTATTGTGTAATTAGTCTTGCGTCAATTAAATATTACACAAGCTTTTCTCAACAAACACTCTATGTAACTATGCTGCTCTATTACAACAGTAAAAGGCAACGCCCATATGCTTAAAAAGACATGAAGTAAAATGTACCTTTTATTTTTTCCAAAAGATGGCCAAATGCGGTACCTACTAATCAGGCTTTCTTGCGTTTTTTGTTTCGCTTTTGTGTGTGTGTGTGTGTGTGTGTGAAGATGATCGACTCAGCATACCACACAAATAGCAACATCTCCACCTACAATTGTGAGTCTTCTCCCTCAAAACCAGATGGCTGCTGTTGTTCCAAGACTGGCCTGTGAGGGGTAGGATGGCGCCGCAGAGCATCCAGACTTCCAGAAGAAGAAAAAGTAGTTGTAGAAGAAGCTAGGCTCACTGTTAGCTTATCTGGCTCAGGTAAACTCTTCTCATTGTCATTTTTTTTTTAGCGTTGTGAATGATTGCGAGAAAAATGATCCGATTTGACACATGTATGTGGTCCTCTATTCATGTCTGGCAACAATGTGAACTTCAGGTCGAAAACGGCCCCCAAGGGACTCTCTCAAGTAGGAATGTGTGTCAAGCGTAGCAAATATTGCACTAATCTACTGTTTATTAACTGTGCAGTAACCAGAGATTCCCGATTAAACGCAGATTTGAGCATGATTAGGGTGCCGTGTCAGATCAGTCACAAGGCTCGGTTCAGCATATGGCCTTCGCTTCAAGTGTGAGGGTCTCGAATGACACCCGGGGCCGCTGCGAAGCTTATCAATGGAGGAAAGAGCTTTTGCCAGTTGGTTAACTAACGAGGATATCAGGGCTTTCGTATTCCTGCTGAGTCCACAACAGTGCCGGTCTATCCATCCATTTTCTACTGCTTTCAATCTTGAACATTGGACAGAAGTCAGACTCCGCCCTGGATTTGACGCCAGTGTTTACACAACCTTCAAATGTCTTCAATCCCATTTTAGCTCATTAAGGCCTCAATTATTCTTTCAAGTAGCACTTCTTAATTCCTGAGGTGCCACGTTGTCTAATTGTTGATAACCACATACAAGAAAAACAAGAATCCGAGTTCATGTTTTAGTTGAGTGGAAACATGGTAGACTTATTTAGATTGCATCAATTTATCCATGTTTTATTTTCGTTTGTTTGTTTATTTTGCTCAAATTGAGCCAAAGGTGGTACCATTGTGATCATTGAACGATTTTGCTGCGCCACCCGCTGGCTCCAACACTCGAGTATGGAAAAAGGAAACTAATTTATTTACAGCGTGTATTTATAGTTATATAAGTGGCGTCTGAGATATGGCATCTATTTGAGCGGAGGTAAGGTGTGTCATTATATAATGTTTATCTCTTTGAGTTACGACTTTATTCTCGTCGTGTTAACATCTTTATCGGTGCGTGCTTGGCTAAATGTGTCGCAGTGTGTCGGATGTATGACATATTCATGTCGATGTGTGTGGCTAGATTGTATGTCTTGAAGCATGCGTGCACGCTCAAAACCTATCCTTGCATACTTGGGTATCACCACAAAAAGTTATTTCGAGCTGCAATTAAAATCTGTTTAGCCGTCTACTTGTACGCGGCTACACATACTAAGATGTCTGACCATGGCAGATGTCAAATAGCTGCATGGTCAGCTTATGTACAAGGTAAGGACGTTACATTTTACTACCGCTAAATAAAGGAACATGTCAGATTAAATAGCATGCGTCATGTTGCCCATTAGAATGTATGATTTAGTGTTGCAAATAAACAGAAGGTCTGGAAAATGTGGTCAGTTTATGTAACCGTGGTTAACGTATTTTTAAACGTGTACGGCATGTAGAAATGGTATCATGTCAATTTAAAATGAGCCTTTCCAAATTGAGCTTTTAGAAGAGCAGTTTTTGTTTACAATACGAAAACAAATCCAAGGATACGAAATATTTTTAATAACCTAAGACAAATGTGAGCACCTCATTGGTCCGCTTACTTTTAATGAACCAAACAATGTACAACATATACTGTTATAAAGAATAATTATAATTTCTGGTTGAAGAAAGTGTACTACATTTGTTTCTGTTTTCTTGTGTTATCCTTGGGGGTTGGAGAAATCATGAATTCTTGGACGCATCATGTTGTAGATGTAATCGCTTCTGAATCGATTTAAAATCACTTGCTAGGCGAGAAAAGTGCTACCGAGAAATCCAGGTGCCGTCGGACGGTCTGCGGCACGCAAAATAACAGTTCCAAAATAATTCATTTGTGTGAAGAACACACTTTTAAGAATGATGGGTGAACTAAAAAAATCTGATTCGATTGAGATAGGTCTTGTAAAATAATTCCCATAATCCCTTCCTGTTGCTCCTCTCCCTAGCACTATGAATCCATATGGAGGTCTGTCAACTGCATCATTTGATGCTAAAAATAAACCAGAAAAACTAGAAAAAAAAGCCCATATTTGTTTTCGAATATGGTCTGTCTTTTGCCGTGACTATGAGAAAAGCAACCACCTCACGCATCAGTGAAGTTACTTAATCGGTGCCCTGTTATTTCTGCCGCACTAATATACAATACAGCAGTACGTACTGTAAGATAAGATAAAATCAAAAAACCTTTATTTGTCTCACAATGGAGAAATTCCCAATTTACAGCAGCAAAATTATGAAAGGGAGAAAGTAGAAGACAAAAAATATATTAATATAAAATATAAATATAAGCAAATTAAAAATGGCTGAGTGGGCGTGAGTCCAGGTTTTCAAGACCGTCTATTCAATAGCCTGACAGCAGTCAGCAGGAACGAGCGGTGGTACGTCTCCTTCTTGCAGCGCGGGTGTATCAGTCTCTGGCTGCAGGGTGGCCTGGAGGGCGTGGGAGGGTCTGTCCATCATAGCTGTTAGCTTAGCTAGCATCCTCCTGTTGCCCACCTCCGCCACAGTGTCCAGGGAGCAGCCCATGGCAGAGCTGGCCCTATCTCAGGCAAGGTGGCTGACTGGTTAGCACGTCCGTCTCACGGTTGCAGAGGTGCAGGGTTCGATTTCGGCTTTGGCCTTCCTGTGTGGAATTTGCATGTTCTCCCCGTACCTGGAACACAATTGTCCCTTGGTGTGATTGTGAGCGTGAATGTCTTGTTTGTCTATGTATGCCCTGAAACTGGATGCCAGCCAGTTCAGGGTGTATCCCGCCTACTGTCTACCTACAGCTGAAACCGCCTCCAGCACATCCGCGATCTTCGTGAGGATAAGAAAATGGATGGATTGATGGATATCGTAATGTGAAGTAGCGATGTTCTTTTTGGATCATTCTCTTGCTTCGCTAGTTTTGCCACCCGCAGCCATGCATCCATATTCGCTATCTATTTAGCTATCCGCTATCTTTCTTGTCTGTTTGGTGTCAGTGTGCAGAGAGTTGCGCAGTAACTCCACCAACAGTGTCAATACTGCTTTGAAAAGCCCGTGTCGAGTCAACACCTGAGGGCGAGCAACTCGCCGCAGGTCATCACATTGACCCTGGACCTGGTGTGTATGCTAATGTTTGGTAACAATGCGCAGCATGTACCAGGCTCACTAATAACAGCCCACTCAACAAGCCTGCTTGACAGCCGGCTGAGACTTTGAAGAATTCATAATGAAGCTATGCCTCAGATTAGCACGAGAGCGGCTGCCTTTGAAGAAACAGCTCAAGTTGTGTGAGGTCCTAATTAGGAATGGCCTATTTTAGTTTGAACACATGCTGAGGAGAAAGCGTGCGTTCGTGTGTGTGTGTCAGTGTGTATTAGTGCACACTTTAATTTCTGTGTGGGTCCGTGAGACTGTAAAGGTGCTGTTTGAATGAGTTGCTATGTGTGTGAGACCCAAGAAAATATATAGTACTATTTTGAAACACTTTTTACATGTTGTAAAACATTTGCGTTTCATATTTTTGTTGGGGCTTTGTTGTGCGAAAAAGATTTCTTGGTCTTCATTACTGTGGACGTCCTGCAATAAGTTTCAATGGAAACAATATTTTGAGAGATATAAGGTACACGTAAAATGTAAGCGAAAAAAACCCCGCTACTGAATAACAGGGATTAGGAAATACAAACTAGTAAATGATGGAAATAAATAAAAATGCAATGTAAAAATACTATACATAGATTGATTAGTTGAGTAGTAGTAGTTGTATTTCCATGTTGCAGTAAGACATACCCACGAACAATTACCTATGCATTCTGCACCTGTTTTGCTTTTGTAGCATCTATCAGAATAAAAGACAGATTGGTATACATTTTATAGTATTTTTGTTTGTGTGGGCACAAAGCAGAGTGAAATATGACAGTCATGTTTTGACCATGAGCCACAACTCAAGAATGTTGCGTGCAATTCAGTGACCTCAGCTGCACTTGAAACAATTTGAAAATAGAAAAATGAATGCAAACAAATAACATATTCAGTGTTGTGTGTCTGTTCATGCATTGTGTAGGTAAGTAGGAGGCCTACATGTTTACAATTACACATACAAAGATCATGCATTTTTCTGAAACTTTTCAGCACACTTTTTTTCCACCCCCATCCTCAATCAGCAGCGCCCCCAAAACAATGGCGGAATGTTCCGGCCTGTAACCATTCCTGAGTGTCTATCTGATTGAGGAAAGCCTGGGATAATCCACGCCGGCGTTATCAGTGGCAGGGATCCCATTTCCATATCGGAGCCCTTCTCGGCTGATAAGAGCAGCCCCCCCCCTCCCCCCTGAGAAACGTGTAATGATGGAGTGATACCTGTGGTCCGAGGGCTTGATGAGAGCCTTATGAATGGTTCAAGCGGAGGGGTGATGAGGAAGAGGGAGGCTTTCAGGTGGGGAGGCTGGACAGTAGCTTTCAGCAAGGCAGATAAAAGCAAGGAGGGGGAGGCGGGTGATTAATGTGTCTAAGTGGCCAAAGGTCAGTGTAGGGCCCTTACCAGTGACCGTTCTTAAGAGAGGTCACCTCCACGACCATCCGTCACACTCACAGAGTGGGCACACTCATTGCAGTGATTGTGTGTGTGTGTGTGTGTGTGTGTGTGTGTGGGATGAATCCATTATTTCGACAAAACATAATGTACATAAATGTGCCTTTTAAGGCATCCACTCGAGGAAGACGTGTGGCCTCCATTTTTTTTTCAGCATTTCCGTCATTGGGGCCAAACAGTGGGACACAAATGCATTATTAATTGGCATCCATTTCATCACGGCCGCCGCTTCTTTATCAGCATGTTGGCTATCGGTGGGGTCAGGCCTAATGGATCATTGTAAGAAAGGACTGTTGCCATTTCGAGTGACATGACTTGATGCACATTTTTGAGAGAGAAAAAAAGGTGTGCTTTCTGGGGCTGGAGAATTTGGTAAATGTTTGACTCTATTTTCAAATGTGATTACGTCTAAAAAAAAACATCCTCTATTTTATGAATGCATGCAAAAACTAAACTGACATCCAAAATAAATATTACATCTTCAAACTTACCATTCAGTGCATGCCATTCGTAAAATTATAGGAATAAAAAAAAAAATCGCTTAAAAAAAAAGAAAAAGGAATATAATGGTCTGGCTCGGAATTCACCGAAATATTTAAAAGTTAAAAGAGAGCAACCATGTAGACTTACTCCATATACAAAAAACACACACACAAAAAAAGCACACTCTATTTCTCTCCATTCTGTAGGTTGTCATTGAAGTTTTGTTGTTGATATTGCCGTTCTTTTCTCTGTGGGCGCCCACGTCCCCAGAGAGCCCCTCCTCACCACAGGGTACCCTTAAAAGCACGTATTAAAAAACACAATGTCGCTCTGCATCCCGTCTCCTTGCATCCCTGGGCCCCCAGCGCACACTGTAAACAGCTGGCATGGCTGATATTTTATTAATGATGCTCTTTAATTAGTTTAATTACACAGAATCACATCTTTCTGCATAATTTTAGCCCGTTTAATCAAAAAGAATCCCAACTGCCATTTATGTATACACGGGAATCTCTGCCCTCTGGCTGAGAGAGGAGTATAATTGTGTGCATTTGTTTGAAGGGTCGTCGTCATGTGACACGCTCGAGGAAAAGTTCACTGAAACAAAAGGTATGCATCGTCCCTAAGCTTTACTAGTACATTTGGGATTTAGTTCCAGCCCTACAGTCGCAATGGAGACACCTTAAGGTTCACATCCACTTGTATTGCGCCAAAAACAACCTCATGTTTGTCTGTGTGACAAAAATAACCAACGTGAGATAATGGTGTCTGGAAAAGATATACCAATATACTTGCTTTTGAAAATGAATAACTCCAAATGGGCTGAGACAAACGGCTTAACATTGACGAGTTGTTTATTTTTCAAAGTGCGTTTTGTGCTTTCTTTGGCTTTTTTTGTGTGCGCATGCAATTCACACGTTTATCGGCCACGATCAGCCAGATAATGTACTGAAGACACATCAGAGATAGAGGTATGGCTTATTGTTTCTTTGGATATTAATTCTTTTTGCACTTACATTTCAATTAACGTACTAAAATGTAATTTACAACCTGACCTCAACAGCATTTTAATTTTAGGATTGAGAAAGTGGGAAATATATACAGTCAAACCTCAGTTTTCGTCCCTGATCTGTTCCAGAAGGCTGTTCGAAAGCCGAAATTGTTCGAAAACCGAAACCACGCTGTTTTTAAAATAAAAATGTTTCCACTGAACACGTCTGCTCACAATGGAAAGCAACACGAGGAAGCGTCACTTCCTCGTCTACCTGAGTAAGCGTCACTTCCTCGTGTAAGGAAGGCGAGAGGAGTCAAATGGTGCATTCCAGTGCGCTCAGTTTGTTCGAGAACCGAAATTTGTTCAACATCCGAGGCATAAAAAAATAGAAATTTTTGGCCGAAAACCGAATTGGTCGAGAACCGATATGTCCGAAAACCGAGGTTTGACTGTATATGAAGATGGAACTGACTCTAGTTACTGATGGTCGACCATGTAAACACCATCTCACATTGCAAAGAGGTAGAGGGACCATGATTGGAATGCAATTTTACCAATGGCTTTCCTTTCATTGGTGGTCTGGAGCATGGTTTCAGTCCCGTGATGGTGTAAATGTGAATGTTTTTGTTTTTTCTCCCGTGAATGACTGGCGACCAGTAAAGAGTGTGCTCTGCCTTTGGCCCAAAGTCAGCTGAGATAAGCTTCGGCCCCTGCAACTCTGAACAGAATGAGCCCTATAATGGATGGATGGTATTATTAATATCACCATCAGTGTTGTGCTCGAGCACCCTTTCAAAGAGTCTAATTCTGGCCATTTTGAATAACATGGCTGAAATCACCTACAGACGGTCATGAATGAAATTTGTGGATCATTGTCACTGAGTGAAGAATCCTGTCCAACTGGTGTGTTTACACTGAAACCCAATAAGTGTCAGATCCTAAAAACCGGGCTGTTTTTAAACAGCACATGTTTGCATGGTCAGTCGCCGACATCACTATCTCAGCCCATGCAACTTTGCATGCAAGCACTCTGTCAACAGCGTTACTGGAAGACGACCGTTGGGCTAATGCTCACGCACATTAGCATCCCTCAACAGTCTCCAAGATGGCCTCCAGACCAGACGCAGAGGGGGTGGAGTGCAGCTTGTCAGACACTGATGTTCTGCCATGATGACAACAGAAGTAAATGAGGTTTCAGAGACCTCATCTAAGACAAAATCAATATGCTGCCTTCTGAGATCAGCAGAGAGGCTTTCTGCATTATTTACTGAGTAGAGAGTGAGAAAAGATGCTGCCATTTTGGCGAGCTGGTAGATGGTCGTCTCTCTCTGTCTCTCTCTCTCTCTCTCTCTCTCTCGCTCTCTCTCTCTCTCTCTCTCTCTCTCTTGCTCACCATCTTATCACATCAAGAGAAATGATAGCTATATTTCCACGTAGCCCACCTGGTCTGTGGTATCGCTCCATGGCCCTGACTGCTTTAAAAGTCAATTATGAGGCTAAATGACTCGAGGAATATCACTCCAGAATGGTGTTTCACACACTTTATCGATGACAATAGCATTAGCGCTGATTAGCGCAACCGAATGTGCTCTTTTTCGGGGGGTAATGCAACATACTGAAGGGTAACTGGATCGCCGCCTCGGCTCTGGCGGTCCCAATATGAGCCCTGCTAGCTGGCGGCTAGACTGGAAACATCCCAGAAAGCCTCAGCCCTGAGAGGGGCTAAGGTTTCAGCTGATGCAAAGGAGCTGGCAAAATGAGCATGTTGAATTAGACTTGACTTAGAGGCCAGCAGCTTGTACGGACTTGCAAAGGTACATTGGATTGACACTTTATCAAATGGGGATCGCACGCAAAGAATATTATTGAAATATGACACTTGTGCTCACATTCAGGCAGTTTTAATCTGGTTGCTTTTAATGCTATCCACAAGTTTTCCTTAATAAACCTTTCAACATTCTCTGTTATATTAAAGCATATCCAGTTGGCTGTTTGGGTTGGTTGCCGTCCTATGCTTGACTCAAATTTAGGTCATAGTCGGGAGTAATAGGTTTTTGCTCCAAGACTCACTCTAGATTTGATCAAGTTTAATATGCTTCCAATTTATGTGATAATAACAGTGATAGACGATAGATGTTTTAATGCTAATTTAGTAGATTTTGAGCATAAATCCTGGTTAACAAATGCCAAATGTTTAAAAGACTCTCCTGAATGAGTATGTGTGTTTTGCAGTGTGTCAAGTGATTTTATTTCCCCTTCCCCGATTTGCTCAGAAAACGGTTGATCCGACAACTGGAGCTGTTAACCTGTTAACATTCGCAGCCGCATTTTCTTATATGTGTGTTCAACACCAAGTTCGTTCGAGTCACAGATCAGACACAGCGTCCTCATTGCACTAAAATCTTTTTAATCAGGAATCTCCAGTTACCCCGCAGTTAATAAAAAGCAGATTAGTACAACCATTGTGCTGCTTGCCGCACATTCCCACTTGAGGGATTCCCATGGGGGCCGTTCTCTAGTTGGCGTAAGTCAAACAACCCGAGTGGGCCAGTGTGGTGTTACGTCATCCGCGCTACGTCTCACCCATAATCCCACGTTCAAGCCATCGTCTTTGTTATGTGGGGTGAATACACACTGACAATACTGGAACTTGCTCCAAAATTCCCAAACTCAAAATTGCCAATTGGAGTGAATGTGAATGCCCAAGGTGACCTTGTGTACCCTCAACCCGAATGAGGGCAAACACTAGAGAAAGTGGATGAATGGCTACGATTCTCCTTTTACAGTCAAATATATTGCAAATGTATTGTATGTATGTATGTATGTATGTATGTAATGTAATGTAATGACAATAACCACAATGATTACTCTGACATGCCGGTCACACCTTACAGCTTCTCATTAGTATTATCAAATTGTACCCACTGCATCCAGAAATGTGTGACGGTTATACGTCACGACAAATACCTTGGAAAAATGCCAAAAGTAACTCCACTATAAGAGGACATTCACCTCTGATGGTGTACAACTTGTGAATAATTAACCCTAATTACATGCGAGAGAAATTAATTATTTATCTATGCATTGATGTATTGTTCCACCCTCCGTGCTCTTTGCTGTGATCTATCAAAACAGTGGAAAGGTTTGTTCGTTAAACCCATTCAAAGAACTTCATAGATCATGTACACTGTAATGCACTGCCAGGCACCCAGGTGGACATTGCCACATTTGATGGTCCATGCAGTGCTGACTTGTTGCTGGGCCGAAGCTCAGGCTATACATGAGAGTCTGTACTTGTTTTTTGCCCTTTTTGATTACCTTTTTGAAATGTCACTTGACTGTGACAAACAGCAACAAATAACAACACCCGCAATGCTAATGCTAACTTAGCTCTGGGCTGTGTGGTATTATACCTGAGAGTGAGACGCTTTACTGCCATGGCCTATTTTCTTCCTCCTCTGAGACATTCCTCAATCAAATTATCTCGGCATGAAAATTAAATTATTGCAGGAGACCCACGGTCTCATTGTTGTCGTCGGGCTTGTTTTGACTGATGTGCGCATTTTGGCGTCATTTTTGAAGTTTGAAAGTGGAAACAGCCTGCTCGAAACTGAGACAAGGATAGCTGAAAAGTGGCAGCCTGTAAGCCTACCAAGTTGGCAACAAATCAATCACAACATACTGAGAACCTTGTCCTTACATTAGATGGATAAAAGAATCCGGTTGACCAAACACCATCCCAGCTAACGATGGTTTCAGAGGTGGCCTCTTCATGACGGCCTTTTACAAGGCTCAAGGAAAAGTCTTTGGGTTAAGTGGAATGTCAGCTACGCTAGCATGCTAGCTACTGCAATAATTAATGAATGAATCATCACCAAACGCTGCACATTATCAATAATGATGTGAATAACCAAGATGCATATTTCTCCTTTTCTTGTCACATTCGTGGGCTCTACATGGTGGCAGGAACAGGCTTGATCAAATGATGGCACAAACTGCCATTGCCTTTAGAGAGCTGGCCATCTCTTGTTTAGATGCGATTCACCTGGCAGTGTGCCCCGGCCTTGTTTACACTGCCTCGCTTATAGTGAAAATGGGAGTCGGCTTTGGAAAATAGGCTGGGAAGAAAAAAAAAAGACATTGGACGGAAAGATCTGGGTATTAGCATTCTGCCCGCAGCCTTGCTTCGGTCGAGCTAATAAGGGAGGCCTGCGACGCGGCCTTTCATCTAGATTAGGGCTCTTATCGCATGCCACCTGCATGAAGCAGCCTGCCATTCATATGTAGATCAGTCTAAGTCAGGACTATGGTGTTTCTCAACTGTCACTTCTCATCACACACAAGACATTTCTCCTCAGCTTGCGTGACCTTGTCGCTGGCGCATTCCCCTCAACGTTCCCGTGGCATTTTATTTCATACCTAGTGCAAATTAGTATGCGACATGTCAAAAGAGCCACTTTATCAAGGCATTGTTTGTACGGAGGAACAAATAAATGTCCAGCGTGAGAAAAAAAAAATTGATCTATCGGCGCATCAATGCAAAACCCCTTTGGGTATTAGTGATTATTAGCGACTCTAAAGGAGCAGACGTGTTCGAATTGGGTGCCAATAGAAGCACAATGAGAGCACGATGATGGATGAGGCCCGTGGGATTGACTCGGGCCATCAATGCTTCCCATGAAAACAAACATGCCATTAAACCAAAAGCACAGACGTCGTTGCTGTTTGTGTTTCTTGTATGGACGAGTCCGCAAAGATTTTGTGTCGGGTGGTGACCAACCAAAAAAATGGACTATATGGACTTAAGAACGGGGAAGCCCTGAAAGGTACCAAGAGTCCATCATACTTTCAATCGCAGTTTTGTACCTATACTATGAGTAGAGACGATGTGAGTGTCAAGCCTTTCTCCATTGTGTTGACTTGACATATCATTCAGGGTTCCTCTTGAGCTGCACTTTGCTGATGGTCCACATTAAGTGATTGGATCGGCTGTAGTGAGGTGTGGGTGGCATTATCGCAAAGAGACAGTGAGCAATGGAGGCGTGTGACACAGGGGGCACACGCTGCTGATTTCGACAGGGTAACCCTTTCTCCCTATTAGCCCTTCCCTTCGCCCTGCCAAGGCTCCACCCGGTTCGTGCAATCTCTCAGTGTCAACATGGCTCCGCGAGGCTTGATTCAATTAAGATTACGCCAGTTGAAGAGAGCGTACGAGTGACAGGGGTCAGTTTGATTTTGACGATGGGCTTTTGTCCTTTTTGCTTGTTTGTTTGGGGTTTTTTTCTCCCACCCAAGCGTGGGGTAACTGCTTCTCCATAGACACACTCCCTCACCGGGAACAGAATGAACAGTCTGTTCCCCTGACAAGCTCTGCTGCTGGACTGTTATTTGGGTGCAAGAATACAATGATATCAAATTTTGATTGTGCACTCTGTACCTAATGTTTCGACCTGACTCTGTTTCTCTATGACCGAGTGTTTACCCGTTTGTGTCTTTTTCCTCTTCAAGATGGAACATTTTGAGATGAAAGGTTTTCCTTTTAAAGTTGTGAGCGCAGGAGGTACACAAATCAGTCTCAATATAGCTTGAAGCAAAATTGAAAATCCATCTAATTTTCTAATGCTGACCTGTCATTTAAATTCTTGTTCTGCTGCATCACATGTTGATCGACTGAACAAAAAAAGTGAGTTTTCAAAAATACAAAGGAACCCACATTCATTGTGGGCACCCACTCCACAGGTTTCACTTAATTAGTTAGCATATAATGTCACCTGTTGGCAACCAGCATACTTCTGCGTCTTTGCCTCCATTCAGTCTTGCTAAGCCTGTAAAATGTATACATTGTAGGTCGCATCACTCTGTCACAGTTTATATGCTTTGTCCCACACACCAGCTGTGAATTGATCACCAATTAAGGAGCACTTTGAGACAAAAAAGGGAAGAAGCCATTCAAAAGCTCATTGTGGTTGTGGGTTGGGGGCAATGGGAACAATCGCCAAGTCTAGCTCAAGGGATGAGTGTTCATTTGTGTGTTGCATCGATTTAGGGAACGCACGTCTGCTGACAAATGAGTTGGATACATGTAAATATTCACAGCATGTGTGTAGACAGGTCCAAAACATGAACCAAAACAGAACCAAGATCTGGGCACAAAACGCAGTGTTGAACTTTGCCCCGTGAGTTCAGTCCACTGCGCCCGGGTTAACATTACACCCATATTGTAGCCCACAGCTGCAGCTCATTACAATGCCCATAAAAAAACGTGGGCAGCCCGTCCAGGGGTCCGAGCCAGTCATTAAAAGAGGTGAAGAGGATGATTGTGGAGGCCAATGGAGAAGTTGGTAAAGAGACAGAGGGGAAGGAGTTTACAGGGGGGTGGGGGTTGAGGGGGCATTTAGGGTGAGAGGTGGAGAATGAAAACAGAAGCGTTAAGTCATTAGGGCCCATTGTTGTGCTCAAACGGCCGCCACACAAGCTCTCTGTGAATGGGAAATGGAGCTTAATGACCTGAAAAGGGACTTCAAAAGCCGCGACAATAGATGAGAAGGGGCGGCCCCCACTCGAATGTCACTCTGCCACTTATTGCCCTGTCGGAGAATGGCTGCCCTGTTTAGATTGGTAATGTGATGAAAGTAAAACTAGCTCGGTGCGCCCCTAAACCCCCCATCATCAGCAACCCACCCCCTCTGCCTGACCCTCTCTTTTAAATAAATAGTTGTGGGAGCCGTTTCCCTCACCAATTCACATTCGTTTGTGTGAATCATTACATTATTAGCGCCATTCAGCCGACTCCATTGAAATGTAGTGAGATGCAGCATTTATTAGCTTGCTTTGGGTCTGTTTTGAATGCAGTTAGATAGTGAGGCTCTTGGGTAATTTGTGATAGGTCATCACGTTTGCTCTTTTCGATTGTGTAAATGATGGAAATGATATTCCGCATGAGATTGACTGCTTTTGGGTGACCGATGAAGCTGTATCACCCCGAAATTTTGAATATTGAACGCTAAATGTCAAACGCTAAAAAAAATGCAACTTCCACTGTGCTTGTAAATTGAAATTTCAAGCAAAATGAGTTACTTAGTCATGTATCAATATCATCACACTTTTCCTGTTTTTCATTATGCTGATAATGAGTGAATTCCACATGATTATGTTTCAACCTCACACAGTTGTTCTTTTTTGCTTTTGTCAACTTGGATTGGATGTCAGACAACATCTTTATGGTTTCTTGTTTAAACATTTGAACTAAAACTCAAAAGTTTGAGGGTTGAAAATTGCCTTTGGAAAACGAGACTACTAACACAACCATAACATCCCAAATCTGTAAGGTTCATTGTTTACCTGAGAAAGATACTGGGGGAGGGATTTTTTTTTTTTTTTTAATCATCATTCTCTTTGAATCTTAGAAGTACGACTCAGAAATGGTGAATCAGTTGGGTAAATAATTTGAATTGTGTAGCCTTGGGCTGGCTGTAACGTGTGTTTTATTCTCTTCACTTGCCTGAAGCACAATGTTGCCTGAAAACCGCCGGCAAATATCAGAGAATTTGTTTGCACTACTTTGCATGTTTTATTTTGACATCACCACATTAGTCTTATCTGTATTCGCACGTCTCTTTTTTTAGGAGTCGTACCTGCTCTCGTCGAGAATCACACAGACTTTGATCTGACACGAGTTATTAATAAAGATCACTCAAATCCCACGAATATTTGCATGTGCCTGCAGCTGTTCGTGTCTGACAGCCTTCTGAGGAAATAGTATTTTGTTTGGAATATTCAATTAATCCGGGTTTCTTGTTCATGCAGACCTCTTTCTAAGAGAACGTGTCCTTCAAAAGGATTCCGACTGTCAAGCGAGTATTTGCAATCCTCCACATTCAGCAGAAATCTCCGCACACAGCCAACTGTCCATTTTCTAAAATGGATTAAGTCCAGTGGAGACGGCATGGAAATAAAGTGTCCACTACATAACGGAGCAGAAAATGACTTATTGTGCCTTATAGCGATAATCACTGGGATCATTCACAACGGCTAAGCGCCTTTCTGTGACAATCAAGTGATATTCCTAAGTCCCTCTGGAAGTCTGATCAATTACATGGCACAATCATCGTGATATACCCTCGAGCAGGGCTGTCAATAGGCTGCCGACTGGCTCGAGGCGATTGGACATGCGCTGACACACAAATCCACCCTGACACACTCACACGAAAATATGCCCGCGCTAAATGCTGGAGCTTCACTTCAGGGTGCGGAAATTAGCCAACAGCCATTGCGTGAAGTACCCCGAGCTCACTCTATCTCTGTGAGTCTGAGCAGAAAGCGATATCAAAAAGACAATGAGATTAAACCCTTGTGGAGGGCTAGGAGGCTCTTCGGTTTACGACGGTGCCATCAAATGACGGTTACGAACGTAGCGCCATGAACTTGTTTCCACAGTTCATTCCTCTTTAGCGGAGCTCAATTTTATCTTGAGACTCTGGGCTGTTTGAGAGGTAGCCCCTGCTCACCTAGCTACAATTCCCTACCCTAGTCGTCATGGTAACAATAGCCATACGGCAGGGTTAGTAGTGGCCTCATTTGCGTTGAGACTGAGACGGAACCACCGAACCTAAAAACAAGTGCTATCACCACCAGATTTTTAGTCATGCATTATCAGGGCTGTCTCACTTTCTTTTTGATTATTTTCTATTTTGTCCGAAGGATGGCATAGACCTTTTAGTAAGACATTTGAGATTTAAATTGTGACAAAATGCATTCAACGCAAGTGATAAGGAATATGTACAAGCTGTATCTTCAGCCATAAAAATACTGCTTATTGACTACCATTCTCACTTAGGAAACAGATTTGGAATTTGTAAATAGAATTACTGTACTCAGGGCGGCCCGGTAGTCCAGTATCGGCTTTGCTGACCCAAATCGCTCCGGCCTCCCTGTGTGGAGTTTGCATGTTCTCACGTTCCAAAAATATGCATGTGATTGTGCACTCTAAATTAGGTATGAGTGTGAGCGTGGATGGTTGTTCGTCTCTGTGTGCCCTGCGAGTGGACTGTACTGCCCGAAGACAGCTCAGCGACCCTAGTGAGGATTAGAAAATGGATGGATGGATGGATGTACCCACTCAAAAGTTAGCAGGAGAAACAAGCTCTGCAGCTAAGGCACTATTCGTCCTTACGCAAATCTCTGTAGTAGATTGGTCCTGATATCGCATCCCTCTTTGATACACCCGCAGTCGGGTTCTCAGAAGAATCCGTCATGGTAATTCTACACTTGTATTGTTGCGTTGAAGAACACAGGAAAGTGGAGTGTGTGCAGATTGTGTCTAGTGAACAGCAATTTCTTGGCATGGCTTGCGTATCCGCCGAGATGGCAAGTGTAAGATCTCGGTCCCGTAGTACGAACGAGGTGTTTCTGTGATCTGAACAAAGACGCCAGTAAAGAGCAATGGGAATAATCAGATATGATGGAAGCTTTTATCCTCACCCGGTGCGAGTTCATTATGGAGACGAGAGTTTTTGGCTTGAGGCAAGCAACCAAGGATGCACAGTAGGACACTGAGGATAAACTTCACTAGATGCTCAGCCTCCACCCTTCCACTGAGATTTAACATAAATTTAATTCCCACCCAAAACAAACTGTGGCAATTCGTCTTTGAGATTTGGCATTGATTGGACTGCCTGTGTATACCCCCCAACCACCCCCACTGGTGCCGCCTGTATTAAGAACAGGCCTCGTCACTAATTACACCCTCACCGTCTAATAGATGCACCCTTTAAACAAACAATTGATCCCCACTTAACACATGTACCCACGTTAGTAAAACACAGTTTGCCAATTAGCCAAAGGCAACAGTGACAGCAGAGCAGCAGCACAGCAAGAGGAGGTATTGCTAAGGAGGGAGTCAGCTGGGGGTGCCATCAGAGAAACAATGGGGAGGGAAGTAGGTAGAGAGTGAGTGAGAGATGACAGATTCACCAAAGTCTGCTTCTTGGATAAAACTAAGAAACTTTTTCATTTGTGCTAATTTAACTGCTAGAAACGTTGCAGTGCCCCGAAGACTCGTCTTGTTACATATATGTGTGTGAGTTTAGCACAAATCAAAGTTGTATTTATAGCGGCAAACCACAATAACAGTTATCACAGGCGTTATGCGAGAGGAGCATAATGCCAACAGGAAATATATGCGACTTGGCCCTCCAAACAATTGAAGATTTTTTTTTAAGTCTTCAGACCCGCTATTTCATTGCGAAGCCTCAAAATAATCATCACATCTCTGGATGACATAGACAAAAAAAAAAGCGAGACACTTTGGTGTTGCCCATCCGTCTAGTCAAAGAGCAATGCCTGGAATTCGCCCAAAATAGCTGCTTCAAACCAAAATTTCTGACTTCCTTTAAGGTATGGGTTCTTCACGCTCCCTGGTATCATAGACAGGTCAGTCAAATTCGGTACAACTGGTGTCTGGGGCTGATTTTTTTTTCCTAACTTAAATAAGATGATGGGAGATCAACACTTTAGTTCAACCGGATTGCTGAGTCAGCAACGTCTTTGCTAGCTTGCTTTAGCTCCTGCAAAATACACAGAGAGACAATGAAACCGCACACTCAACCCTAAAATGTTTTTTTTCTAATGATGTCGTTTGAGGAAAAACTACTTTTTGTGGTAAAAGGCCTTTTACTATTAAGCACAATATGCTAGGCAATAAAACGTAAATTGTGCATCTCCATTGTGCGTGCCAGAGCTTTGGACTCACAAAGCTAACAGATTGACCCGATTTGCTTCTTTGAACTGCCCGGCACATTTGAGAGACAACAAAAGGCAGTTAATGGCTTCACACAGGGCCCCATGCTGACAAATCGGCTATTATCTCTCTGATTTACTACACAACGGATTATTGCTATGATCAGTAGCCATCTTTATCTCTGAGGGGTTCAAGACCCGAATGATTGGCTAACGGGACACTTGAGGCATTAAAGTGCTGACAGTAAATCTTGTCAATAGCAGTGGTTAGCTGTGCCGCGGTGTTGCAAAATTGATGCCAATGTCTTTAAAAGGACTTGGCTGAGTCACGGAGGAATAGTCACAATACAATATGTATAGAACTACGCTATATAAATACAGCGTATACAATTGACCGCATTTGGAGAGTTACACTATCCCGGAAAAAAAATTGGACTGCGATCATGCGTGTGAACACGTTAAGTCAGTTAGGACACATTTATTGTCTTGATTGTCTCCAATTAAATTGAGCTGTGGTTTTACTTTGTACATATATTTACAATGAGAGTCATTTCAGAAATTACTGAGCTCTTGAAGTACAACATAACAACCAAGATTAAACTACAGTAACATAGTTCATCTACGTGTTCATCACAAATGAGAATGATGTTGTTCAAGTTGCTATTCCAAAAAATTAAATCTCTTGTTGTAAATGTATGCAGTTTGGACTTAGCAAAAAAAAATTAAAATTTAATTTACTAACATAAAAATAATCTCACATCAACATTCTGCATCAATTACATTAAAAAAATCTATATAATTGTAAAAGAAATGTATCGTATGTACCTCCGGCGTAAAGTCATCGAGAAACCAGCTCATCCTCAACCCAAATGTGGACAAGCGGTATAGAAAAAAAAAAACTACCAGGTAGCTGAATGTATGTTGTGTTTCTAAATATTGCTAATTTTATTTTAATTTAATTCTGTGATTTCTTTTGCCTCCCACTAGAGGCAGCCTGGAACACTTTGAGAATCACCAACACACTGTGAATACGTTTTGCAAGCAAAGGGGGTCAAGCGTGTGTTTGCATGAGTCCTTTCCAGTATATCAGCGGAGCAAACCTGTATGTGTGCTAAGTGTTATTTGCCATTCCCTTCTTTGTCATTGTGTGACATTTGCTTTCCTGATTAGCTGAGCACATCATACCAGGGTGTGTGTGTGTGTGTGTGTGTGTGTGTGTGTGTGTGTGTGTGTGTGTGTGTGTGTGTGTGTCTGGCATGTGTGTGCCAAAGGGAAGGGCAGGCAGGAGCACAGTTGTAAACTTATCTGCCACCGATGACTTTCCACACGGTTCTAAGACAATTTAAGCCCTCTCTAATTACGCCACATCTGTTGCGGCGGCCGACGTCTCCTTGTCATGTGGCTGTACAAATAACTCCTGCCTTCACAAGAGCACATACCTAATGAGCCACGCAGCCTGCGGGCCAACTCGCGTCTCTGTGCTAAGATCAAAAAACGCAGAGCTAACCTCTGCTCGACGTGCCGCGATACCACGGGGGAGCTCCAGCGACACTGCGACAACACAACAACCTGCGACGTGAGAACAAATGAGAGAAATGAAAGGAGGCAAAGTAAGAGCAGCCGGTGTGTTTACATTCCCTGACAACATTGTGAAGGTATTATCAAGGTGCAAATCAAACGAGCCGTCTGCTCTAATTATTACCTGCCCTAAATAAAGTGAACTTGTCTTTTTGGTCGAAAACCATTTTGGTCGAGAACAGAGACTGTAGCTCATTTCAACCGTGGCATATGATGACGTTAATTGGGATTGGTAGAATCAACCGTGGTTGAGGTCGCCGTATTTTTTTTTCCAATTCGGAATTTTTGTTTGTAAGTTCGCAATGTCAGCACTATATTACAGCACTATACGAATATGTGTTGGATAGCTTGTCCAGTGATCTGTTTTTTTCTTCTTCGTACAAGAACTCTGTAAGTTAAACGAGAGGAATTCCTGAGGGTGCAGCGTTTTGTTTATTCCCCCCCCCGTGCCCCCGAGTTGTGTCATTTATGAAGCTTTGGACTCAATATGTCCATCCATGCATCCATCCATCCATCCATCCATTCTAATCTGCTGATCCTCATGGTTGAATTGGTACTTGTATTTATAACAGAGTCTTTTTTTACACACGTACCTGTACTTTTTACTGAAGGACAGAGTTTGAGTATGCTTGTGCCACCTCTGGTGTAAGGGGGTGGGGGTGGGGGGAGGGGGGACAGGTTGAAGAAAGTCAGTATAAACGTGCAAAGGCTGCAGCAAAATAAATCGCTAAGCTAGCAGTAATGACGGTTGGGGAGATGAGGGTGTGGGTGGCAGATAAAGTGCTCGTCTGAGACACACAACAGGTGCTACCCGCCGCAGACAGCCGTTGTCCAATGGCGTCACTGGGACGAAATGCTATTCGCCAGCCAAAAAAAGCAGCCCTAATGGTGCATAATGGGACGGCATTGTTAAAAATACTTTCATCGCCTCAAATTGTTTTCTGCCACCGTGTTTATCTTAAGGCTTTAGCCTCGGGATCGTCGGCATTGGGCACGACACGGATTTAGCGTGTGCTTCCTCCTCCGTGCCGAGGCTTAGCTCAGGCTTGCGGTTTCTGACTGTCAACCTCCTCAGCTTAGGCTCTGTTTTCCCACAGACGTTCCAAATGTCATTATGAGCTCTACTGTGAAAAGAAAAAGACTAAACCGAACACCCCGTAAGCGAGCACACGTGTTTCCCCCGTCCCGTCAAACTCGCCCCTGCTAATATGGCTGCATTCCCTTAAGATACAATAACCGCTTATTGGAGAGCCACTCTATTAGTGACAAAA
This sequence comes from Hippocampus abdominalis, assembly GCA_018466805.1. NCBI lineage: Eukaryota > Metazoa > Chordata > Actinopteri > Syngnathiformes > Syngnathidae > Hippocampus > Hippocampus abdominalis. The sequence goes on from CM031696.1 coordinate 20,435,471, forward strand.
GGTCACCCCGTGAAAATATCCAACTTATGAAGGGCCTGAGCTAGAATATGCGGAGGAAGCACAAAAAGAGGTGTTGTGTCCCGTGTGTATGATTATATCTTCTTCCTTCATCCTCCCAGCACTGACCCAAGGGCCACCACTTTATTGCTCTCAGATGCCGGCTGCCTCACAATGTACAAAAGAGTCTGCTATTCCAGACCTATATTAAAGCCGGCCTTCGTTATATACACACTCATATATAGGCCCGCGTGCATCTGTACGTATTGGTCGGGAATGACAATTTGGATGCAGTGGAGACTTGACTTCCTCTCCGGAGAGCAGCGGCCTGTCTGTCCTGTCAAAGACTGACTGAGTGTCCGTCATATTCGTGTGAATTTGGCCCCCCGCCTCCCGGGTTTGCAAAGTTTAAGTTTCATGTATCGAATGTAGGAACAATGCATCAATGTGTCAAACCCGTGAAACAGCTGGGGAATAATATACAAGGGGTCCTAGGTTCACGGGGGTACTGGCATTCGATGTTTGGAGTTTATGGGCAACATACAAGGAACTCGTTGGGCCAGTGGTATCGGAATACAGTCAAACCTCGGTTTTCGAACGTCTCGGTTCTCGACCAATTCGGTTTTGGACCCAAAATTTCGAGTTTTTTATGCCTCGGATGACGAACAAATTTCAGTTCTCGAACAAACTGAGCGTACTTGAATGCACCATTTCACTCCTCCCGCTTTCTTTACACGGTGGACGAGTGAAGCTTCCTTGTGTTGCTTTCCATTGTGAGCAGACGTGTTCAGTAAACATTTTTATTTTAAAAAGAGCGTGGTTTCGGTTTTCGAACAGCCTTCTGGAACAGACTATGGATGAAAACCGAGGTTTGACTGTATGTTGTCATGTGGCACCAGAAGCCATGCTCATTTACGACCGTACTCGCTGTGTTCCATTGAGTTGTTTTATAACGATATTAAAGGCCCAGTGTTTTTCACACGAAGATTTACTCTAATTATGACTTTTACGGTTACGGATAGACTACGGCGTGTTCTGATTGACTTCCAACTTTCAGGTACAGTACTGGAATTCAGCCTTCTTGTGTGCTTGCGCGGGTACTCCGGCTTCACATTCCAAAAAACATGCTTCTTAGGATAAGCGCTATAGAAAATGGATGATTCATCACTGTGTACACGGTAACATTATCTGTTGAATTGGAACTGGACGCCAAGCATCACTTCCACAAACTGTATGCAGCATTTTGTCTCAGTCACCATTTCCAAATTATAGACCACAATAACCAGCTGAAACCAGCCCACTTTTTGACATATTGTTGAAGTATTGGCCACAAATATTTGGTATTTTTGTATCGGGTGGAACTAGACACACTGCTGTATGTTGATTAGTTGACAGAGACTTGCCATTTCCATGTTGTCAACACCAGTGGAGATGGAAGTCTGAGCTTGATATGATACTCATTGTGTTTCCTTTGGGAAGGGAAAAAAAAACCAAACCACATCTCACTATCCTTCATTGGAGTGTCAGCCGCACTTAGAGAAGGTGGAGCCAGACGTTTGGGGCCCTGTTTTCCAGCCCAGTACAAGTCTAGCACAAAACGCTGTTTGGCTGTGTGAATGGATGGAGTTTTCTTTCTTTTGGTAGTCGTTGAAATTGCGGAAGCCTGCATCAAATCCACCAAAATTGCATGGCACCACCTGCGCCACCACTTAGTCCTGCTTTTAGCGAGTCTAAAATCTAGTCTTACTTTTTTTCACCAAATTCCCAGATGTGCTGGGGCGTTCAATAGAATGGCAGAGCGTGGTCTACCAAATTCCCAAACATGCTAAACGAGACTCGGCCAGGCACAAAAATGAAGATATGCCAATTTTTACACCAAATGCAGTCTATTATACTTTCTGTCACCAAATCGTCCAACAAGCTTCGTCCACCGGAAGGCCCTGCGAGGCACAACAGGGTTCCAACAACAGTAAACTAGATGCCCCATTTTTACACCGTCTGTCTATGAAAATAGGGCCCTTGATAGTAATCAGACGATCGTCACTTACATTTTGACAAAAGCAATTGAATTCGACATTTTTGCCCAAAATATCGGGGTCAAACCAAACGCTTTTTAGTACCTATATTTAAAGTGGAGGGTGCAGGGGTATTCCTTGATACGCTTTCGGACAACACACTACTGGCCTTCCATTGGTTATTTTACAATGGAATTAATATAATGGCGTCACAACGACAGACCATGTACTGGAAACAGTAGCCACATCAGCGCTCACTATCCAAATAATTTCGAATAATGAACTGTGTTGTCTATTGGAAACATGTCAAAGTCACATTACTTTCCGAAGTCCTTCTTCACTTTATTTACAGTATATTTGCTATTGCACTATTGTTCACATCTTCACCACATGGCTTTGTGAATTCACGTTATCAGTGCGCGTGTATTTGTGGAGGGTTGATGCTTATTCTGTGTGTGTGTGTTAGTGTGCATGTGCGTGCGTGTGTTCGTGCATGCGTGTGTGTGTGTGTGTGTGTGTGTGTGTGTATCTTGCCTTTAGAGCCAGTATGTTTGCATTGGGTTCTGTATGCATGACCCCATTATACGCAGGCCTCGGTGGATAACTGTTTGTTTGCACATTCAGTATGAGCTTGTGTGTGAGCCTTCCACTGTATATATATGTGTGTGTGTGTGTGTGTGTGTGTGTGTGTGTGTGTGTGTGTGTGTGTGTGTGTGTGTGTCGTTACAGCTATCAAATACTTTTAAAAGCTTGATTTCCCCGGGGAAGCGACAGAGGTCATCTCATCGGCGAAGGGATGAAAACAACATTTGCATGCGATTGGTCACGCCCACAACATTAAAGTTTTAGCCCGACAAAAACACGTCAAAGAAATTTACATCGCCGCCTTGACAGGCCCCGCAGAGTCCGGGACACAGCCCATTGCCACTTCCAATTATTAAGGCTACTTTTATTGTGCGCGTGTGAACTCCATCTTTACCCATTACCAATAAAAAAACATAACTGGGAGGAGATATTTTCCCTTTGTCACAGGCATTATCAACCCCCTCCATCCATTGAGTGTGCATAAAGCTGCCAATCAGAATTAGGGAGTGGGCTCGCAGACGTGAGATGATTCGCCTGGCTCAGCCCCCGTGCACTGGATTTAAATAATAAAAGAGAGATTTCTCTCAAGGCCCTCAGCGCCGTGCCAATAAGAGAGCGGGGAAAATGGGAAAATGGCTGTGTGCATTGAGAAATAACTGCAAATTGACGGTATAATGAACACATTTAATATTTCATTCCTCCGCATGGAAATATCTATATCAGGGGCCTTTTTTTTCCTTTGCTTTTCTCATCCCCTTTTTTTCCCCCGTCTGTAGAGAAAAAAAAAAATCAACCAGCTGCTCAACGTGCCGGAGAAAGCTTTACATTTTAAGCATGGTAATCATTTACAATTACAGAACACACTATCCCATCATCGCTCGCCGTCCTTCAATCTCATCTACAGCAGCTCAAGAGCTCACGAGGGTTGGCGCGAGAAAGCCCCTGGCCGCCATTGGTTGCCGTTGCAAAGATCTCGACCACGTAATCTTCTCTACAACCTAATTACCACCATTATGGCACCTGCAGTTATTACACTTGCAGTTCACAGTGGCATAGAGTAGCTTCCCGTCACCCAGGGCATGGAAACCGTCACACCCATGGACCATCGGTACTCCCTGTGTCTCTATCGCAAGTACAACAAATCATAAAGGGGAAATATGGAAACTTGATTGTTTACATAGAAAGAGCTGGGTTTCTGGAGGGTCTGCTCACCGAACTACTGTGCAATTAAACAGCCGTTGAAAATCGTTTGCCCATTTCAAAAATATGTCTTTAAGCGAGCCGCTTGGAATTTTGCCACAATGTGACACATTTGTATTTGGTTATGTGTCCATTGCGTGTGACACATGCATGACTCCATGCAACTGTCTATGACAGTTGTGGTCAAACTCATTTTTGTCGCAGGACACATTTTAGTTACGGTTTCCCTTGGAGGGCCGTTCTGAATTTTGGGAAACCATATAAATGTTTAATCCACTCCACATTTGACATACACAGTGCACCACAAATTGATGGACAACCCGTTTTAAAATCAGAAGTCAAGAATAATGACTGCTATCGTGGATTGCATATGACAATTTGAAATTTTGGTTCAGACATGCTTGATTTGCTTTTGCGGGCCACATAAAATGATGTGGCGGGCCAAATTTGCCCCCGTGACTTGACTTTGACACCTGTGGTATAGAGGAACACTTGACTGAGTTTTCTTTCCCTCTGATGTATGAAGCCTTTTTAAAATTCACAACATGACATACAGTCAAACCTCGGTTTTCGTCCATAATCCGTTCTAGGCTGTTCAAAAACCGAAATTGTTCAAAAACCGAAACCACGCTCTTTTTAAAATAAAAATATTTACTGACTGAACACGTCTGCTCACAATGGAAAGCAACACGAGGAAGCATCACTTTCTCGTGTAAGGAAGGCGAGAGGAGTCAAATGGTGCATTCAAGTGCGCTCAGTTTGTTCGAGAACCGAAATTTGTTCATCATCCGAGGCATAAAAAATCGAAATTTTTGGTTGAAAACCGAATTGGTCGAGAACCGAGACGTTCGAAAACCGAGGTTTGACTGTATTTACATAAACCTGATGATATAAAGTGATCAAAAATCCCTTCAGCTATCTCCACTGCCACATTAAGTTTGACCTAAGTAATGTTTCCTTAAATAAACAAGCATTGAACCAGAAATGGATGGTAGGCAGCCGCAATGTTTCCCTTTTGGTGTCGTTGCATTGTTAAAAGTTGCGAGTGTTGAGGTACTGTATGTGCACATTGGGTATACAATTTGGGAATTGTGGCTGGTTCACTTGAAACTAACTCATCTGCTCGTACTGTATGTACTGTCATAGAAACACAGTAACTAAAAGTACCCCTTGTAAAGAGTTCGAATTGTAGTGTCTTCCTCCCAGATACTTTTCGGGCCAATGTAAACTACAACTACTTTAATTAGTTTCTTTTGTGACTTAGCGCCCCCAAGAATTCCGGGCCAGCTGCCTGCACGTCCACCTTTTTCATGTTACATTTTCCACAGACGGAGTAACGCTTTTTATCTGTCAACCTTAGTTGAAGCTCCTTCGAAGAGGATTTATCGAAATGATGCATGTGTCTTTAAGCGGAGGGAGGGAGGCTATTAATGCTGGCTGGTATTTCAAGAAACCAAAATTGCTTCAAATGTGTCTTTTGACATTAGGGCTCCCTAAGCTTTATTTTGGCTGAAGCCCGCTCTACTTTTTTCATTGTTTTAACAGCATCAAGTTCGGAGACATGTGTGGAATAAGCGGCCACAAATATGTAACTAACTGAAAACAGGTTGTTTATCCTTTTTTATTGCCTTTCTTATTTTAACTGTAAGGGTTCAAACCCATGCCGGGACAGTCAGACTCGACAGAGCTGGACCACATTGTTTACTCAGATGGCTATCAAGCCGAGTTTACTTTGATGGCAAATTTGGGCTATTTCACTGTTTAGTTTTTATTCATATTACAGTCGTGTCTTTCATTATGGTTTAGTCATAGCTGACAATCATTGTACTGGAATTGTTCGACTTAGAATTGTATCTCAAATTGTAATGATGTTTTTGGTTTTTTTCCTTGATACTTTTTACTCTCCAATGCCATTTGAGGCTTGAACATGCAAAGAGAGGTAACCAGCGAGGATACAATCCAATTGGATCTTGCCCTTAGCTAACATTTTCATTGATGAACTGTTGAAGGTTTTCTGACTCATGCACACCAACTCCAAAAATTAAGTGCCGGTAAGATCTAAACTGTCTTTGAATATATAAATATTCTTGACGGACTGAATTTCCTTAAACAGAAATTCCTCTTTTGTGAGCATGACATTCCTTTATGAACTGCAAGTATGATGAAAACTGTATGTGTAACAACACAAGCAATAAAATGCAAAATTCTGTCCAAAAACTGTTTATATAACAAAAACAGATACAGTATACAGTACAGGTTAGATTTAAAAAACACAACACAGTCAGTATTTTAATGTTGATTTTTTCAGTCAAACCATCTATCTACAGGACGAAAGTAAATAAAGTTAAAATCGTTCGCAAAGTAAAACGCACGCCAATAAAAAGTCACTGATAGTCGTGGACACTCTTCCGTTGTGTTGAGTGGGCCTGCTAGTTCATTGACGTTCAATTACATTTGTTCGCTATAGTCAAGCACTACCGCTGCATCAATAAATTCCGCTTACGTATCGCGTGTAATTGTAGTCAAAATGTTAATGCATAGGTTTTTATTACTGAAGGATATTCCCATAGAATTCGGCGAGTTTAATGTTGACATGTTCTTCTCTCTTCAGGATTATTTTCACATCTCCAAACCATCTATCTTCAAAGCCAAATTGATTTGGACACTCCGTCCTGCGTTATTGACTCAAAATTTGTTGCTATAGTCAACACACGTTTAGCAAACCTCCCCGCGCACTAGCAGCGCACTAATGGAGTCGTCAGCATGGTAGGTACCAGCAACGTTAATTGCCTTACATGAATAATGATTACCATGACGACGGTAATAATGATCGCGTCTGTCTGTCGTCAGCAAGTGCGTCGCTTCGCATCAGTCGGCGTCGATGCGGAGTGTTCATTTCAGTCGGAGATCAGAAGCTTTATCTCATTGGCTTGCTGGGTTTTTTTTGTTTTTTTTTTTTTTCTGGGGCTTGTTAATCGCCTTCAAAGGCGTGAATGAGGTCAAGATGCGCAGCATTAATTCAACAGCTCCCGACAAACAAACTAGAACACGCGGAGACCGACGGGGGCCTGAGCAGTTAAAAATTCATTTGGGCTTGTCCTGAATTTGTGTGCTGGTGATTACTGATTTTTCTTGTTTGTAGGCTTTACTTTTAATCTGCCGCCGAGCGCTTAATAATTCATGGCAGCATTTGAAATATTAAATGTGTGTATTAATTTCATTTATCTTCAGCAAAAAACAAGGGGGGTGCAAAAACAAAACTGCAAACATCACACATATTCTGTTGTGCTGGAGTCTCTCTGCGGAAAAGAGAGTTGATTCATTTGGAGTAGTTTGTCCGTGTAGTTATGAGATGTATATGCTGTAATTGAAATAAATTTACTCCATTGAATAAGCGTAATTAGTACAACGATGTCAGGGAGAGACCCCTGATTACCTAGTTTAGCGGTCTATAATATTTGTGTACCAGCTAGGACAGGGGTCGGCAACCCAAAATGTTGAAAGAGCCATATAGGACAAAAAAAAAATATGTTTGGAGCCGCATAAAAATAAAAGCCTTCTATAAAACTTACAATGAAGGAAACACGCTGTATGTATGTAGGAGGCTGGATTGTCTCAAAATTGTTTATGTTATTCATTCCTTTGTTGTGTGTTCACAAACGCCCCCATAGAATTTATTTTGTGATTTCCTCGCTTGATTTTTTGTTTTGGTGCATTATTTTCGCTTTTCTTAGTGTCAGTGAAGTGATTACGTTTTTCTGAGGCTGTCTTTGAACGCCTCTCGAGTCAAACGAGAAGAGAGGAGGCACGGAGTCGGACGCATACGTGTCTGTGTTTGTCGAGACTGTTAAAAGCATAAATAAAGCATACGTTTTAACAAACCAACACCACAGCTCTATTTTTCGGAACTGCAACATGTATCTATCTATTTGAGCTATATTAGCCTACTATCAACATATTTTTGCATGTTCAAACATTTTTTTATAAAGCTCCAGGGAGCCACTGGATGTCGCTAAAGAGCCGCATGCGGCTCTGGAGCCGCGTGTTGCCGACCCCCGAGCTAGGACATGGCTCGTGTCGTGTTGTCAGCTCATGTTCCAAAATACTTCCTGTGTTGCCATAAAATCAAAATACACATTTAAAACCAGGACATATACCGTTGGCCTTCAACTGGCCACCAGTCCAGGGTGCACCCTGCCTCTCCCCAAATTTAGCTGGGAATAGGCTTCAGCGTGCATGTGACACGAATAAGAACACGCGGCAAAGAAAACCTTTCCTAACCTTCAAACCTCATATGTAAGGATTGTCGTAAAGGACCGCCTGTCTATATTTGAGACAGGTCGGACCGTCCTCCGCACTCTCGGCTCGTTATTGTTAACCACCCGCCATTATCGACGTGATGTTTGCGTGTGGTAGAGACACCTCCGCATCCGAGGCCCCCGTCCTCCCGTTGTGTTCTTGTGTGATCTTGCACTCATGTATGTGATTGGATTTTGGATTAACAAAAACCTGAAATTACACACTTATTGTGTCGCAGCTCAAAACCCGCTTTCACAGTGATGACAGGGGCCGGGCTCACGTTCCGCCCGCGCCCTTCAGATACTGCCCCACCGCCGCTACCTCCACCCCCCCCCTCCCCCCGCCGTCCCCGCCATGTTGTTGACGGAAAAGGATAACAGGATTAGGTCGTCCACCCCCACCTCCCCCCATAAAGCATCAATTGGCATATTTGGCGGGCTGTTTTAAAAGAAACTCGAACATGGGTCAGTGGTCAACGCTGAACCTTGACGCATTTTGGCAAAGAGAAAAGGCGAGACCTCTGAAAAAGGGGTGACGAGCCGGTGGCCTCTCTCGGGGTCTGTGACACTGTACCATCTGCGACACCCCCCCCCACCCCACCCCACCCCCGACCCCACCCCACCCTCCAGGCTATGCTTATGCTCATCACAGAGATGCTGATAACACAGGGTGTGACTAACACGCCATACAAATCTCCACATCCCAGGCAAAGGAAGAAACGGCAAGTGTGCGGGATTGGGGGTAAGGGCGGGGCGACACACGAACACACAAATCCACATCCGCTATTACAACCGGTCCACGGGGGGCGGGTCACTCCTCAGCTCTCAGGGGCGTGTCAATTTTAGGTCTACTATGATGTGTGGGTGGACCGAGATGAAGTAAATGACAGGGTGTCAAGTGGTATGTTATTAAATTTGAAAGTGACAACGTCCACACCTCAATGCAGGTTCGCAACTGCTACTGATCTCCCCATGGCGTCGACTCAAAAAGCTCTCTAGCCCAGCCTCGACCCTCCTTTTATATATATCGTCTTACTAATTAGGTGGACAGAGGTTGCTGCAGGAACAAAAGAGGCAACACGATTTACATGCAGAGATTTTCTTTGATGTTGATGCTGTTTTCTGATGTTTTTTTGAGCGCGAACAGTAAAGGTCAGTTTGCACTATCAGGCTCTTGATGATAAAGCTTTGTTGACGTCGTTCGAGACTTTCAGATATCAATTAGTCGGCTCCATGTTTTCGTCTAATTAAAACGAAAAAGGAAAACAATAGCAGCCATCGGGGACACACGAACGCTGATAGAACTAGATGTGAGCGAAAAGAGTTTGAAGGGTATTGGAGTGTCTTTATTGCTTCGATACACTTCAGGCCGCGATGAATTTCAAGGACCAGATGTTACACCGACTTTTTTGATTAATAGTTTCATGTTTGCTGATGACACAATAATGAAAACTGAAAATGTTAGCAATGTAAGAACTCTCATCCATTACTGTCAACACAGTCCACTTCAAATCAGGCTACAATCAAGCAAAATATTGTTTACACTTGAATAACCAAAATGACTGAACTATCAACTTCACTTTTAGTCATATGTGTGTGTGTTTATTTATTTATTTATGTATTTATTTATTTGTTTGTTTGTTTGTTTGTTTATTGGGCCTACTCATGCTATGAGTGCCTACCAAATGTTATGTCGCCAGGTGAAACTGGCTTCAAGGTCTGAATTTTTCAAAAGCCAGTTTTGAGGGTAGTGGAGCTTGAAATTTTCACCACGTCTGCAAAAACAGTGCGAGTTTTTGAGTTGGGGCATCTGCTAAATTTGGCGCTTTGTTTGACCCAAGAACAGTAATGACAATGAAACTGTCCATGAAGGCTAAGTACCCACACTAGAAAAGCACTCCTTAATTTGGAGACCACATCCTCTAGTTTCACCTCGGGGACAAAAATGTGTTCCTAAACCAGCTGAGTGGCATGAGGCCTTATTACACATAACCCCACTTTACACTGTCTTTACAAGCCTGGATATTATCCTCCTCCTTTCTTTGTCACTGTTCTGCATAAACAACATGACATCTTGCCACCAACATTCCGCCTTTGGGGCTATTATTGAAGCCGTAACAGAGGCTTGAGCCTGCGTGAAAGGAGAATGTTGGGAATTGGGCAATATCCAGCATTGATGTCAAATATTGGTATTCAAATTACAGTAATCCCTCGTTTATCGCGGTTAATGGGGACCAAAACCACCCACGATAAACGAAAATCCGCGACCAATAAACATATACAGGTGACGTATAAGTGGCCCGGTAGTCCAGTGGTTAGCACTTCGGCTTCACAGTGCAGAGGTACCGGGTTCGATTCCAGCTCCGGCCTCCCTGTGTGGAGTTTGCATATTCTCCCCGGGCCTGCGTGGGTTTTCTCCGGGTGCTCCGGTTTCCTCCCACATTCCAAAAACATGCGTGGCAGGCTGATTGAACATTCTTAATTGTCCCTTGGTGTGAGTGCGGGCGTGGATGGTTGTTCGTCTCTGTGTGCCCTGCGATTGGCTGGCAACCGATTCAGAAGCTGCAAAACAACAGGGAGTCACATAGAGCAACATATACAGTACTGTACTCCATGTATATGGAATTTTTATTTATTTTTTTATTTTTTTATGAATATGTTTGAAAAAATCCGAGATGCACTGAAGCCGCCATAAACGAACCGCGAAATAGCGAGGGGTCACTGCACACCCTATTGTCTTTCTTTGTTGCTTTCTTTATGAAAACCCATCATAGGCAGGAAGCTAGCTGGGCCTAAATTTGTTAATTCCGACAAACTTGTTAATTCCGACATAAACGTGTTAATTCCAACATTACATCCAGTAAGTCACAATAAACATGATACGAAACATTGAGAAACTGGCCCAGTCAGAAAATTCATCATTCCGCATGCCCGTCTTGTGACCGATACTGCTCAATCCTTGCAATGGGGTTGCTCACTCAAGACTTTGAGGATATAAAACAAACGTGACAAAGGCAAAATCCCATTTTCACCCCCTAAAAGCAGGAGTAAAGCTCTCCTCCAGGTCCGCCGTGAGATGCAGTATTAAAACCTCTGGTGCAAGTGAAGAGGAAGAATCAAACGGCGACAGAGATGGAGGAGTGGGTAGGTGGTGTTTAAGTGCTGAGCGTGGAGTGTCCTGGAGGATCTAATAAGCAGGTTGAAGCCCGATAAGGATAAGCTGTCCCCCTGGCTCCGTGGAGCCTTGTGTGTATTTTTTCCATTCGTTATTTATTTCTCCCCGCCTTCAAGCTGTAGCTCCTGGAAAACAAGAGTAGCCCCCAAAAAGGGAGGATGGATGTTGTGGGAAAAGGTGAGACTGGGTTTTGGGCTAAGTTTTGGATTTAGCGCTTTGGGGCGTTATATGGGTTCTTAGAATTAGGGCTTCGGTTTGGGTTTTGGTCCTTGTTCGGAGTTGGTTTTCGATGAGCGAGTGGGCTCAATGAAAAGGGCTTCGAAGAAGAGAAGTTCATCAGACGGAATAGGACATGGAATATAACATACAAACGCACTGAAAGGAACCTGCTGGTGTGTCAGGAATCCAAAATCCAACCCCTGAGGAGCCACACTTATCTTGCATTATTCATGCTGAGCGCAATTTGCCCGGGCAGACGCCATTTCCCATTGTGTCTTTGTAATAAAGCAACTCTAGTGGATTTAAGGAAGAGGAAACGCAGCCCGGAGGCCGCTTTGCACACCGTGGAGGTGGCAGGTCATCATGGCACGGTGTGCAGACACTGTGGAGAACAAGAGTGTACAGTGCCTGGCGCCTGCCATGTGATTAAGGAGCCAGTATGAGCGCACGGGGTGATCGGAGAAGGTCACCTGTCATTTCCTGATACTCTGTCTGGATTTGTGTCTTTTTCATGGCTGTTGGTTGGGAGAGATTGGAAGCATTTGCCAAACTAGTCTCACATAAAATGTTTAGCTGATTCAAAACTCAATTGCATGTGCATCGTCTTTCTTTACAAAGTGCTAATGCCAAGGTTCCTCCTTGGCATGCATATTAGAAAGTTCTCCGTCATTTTTACAGATCCTTGAGACACTGGTTTGTACGTGAAACATGTGAAAATGCATCTTTTTTCTCCATCCATGTGATCGGTACTTTTATTTTCGTCAGAAGAGCACTCTGACTGTGCATTCTGCCCATGTGGGAGGATGAGAGAGACACGATAAAGGAGATCTCAGTGTGTGGTCTTTGCAGGTCAAAGACAGCCAAGTTGTGAAGCTCCTTCCTGCCCCTCAACCATCTGCCGTTCCCCGGGAGCTGCCAGCATCTACCCCCGTCGGGCCCATGAGCTGCCGCAGCCCCCCAGAACTACCCTCTGAGGATCCGGCACCCATGAAGCAGCTTGTCGAGCTGTGGTTGGGGGACAAATCTGGATGATGTAAGTGTCTCATTTGCATTTCATGTGCCCGTGGGCAGGTGGCAAAGCTTGCAAACACACCACTGTATTGTCTTATTTTAGCAAACAAAAGCATCAACATCCTCTCTTTGTACAGATCATAAAATATGCAGCTCTTACATAAGTGTCAGTTTGTGATCAATAAGACTAAGTGCATTTAATGTTTTTGAAATGATAAAGTGTAAGTAATCTGATTTGATTTTGTTCTAGAATGTCAAACCACATTTGATCCCGATTTGTCCTAAACTAGCAACCCTTCAGGCCTTTACAGTGCATGTGTCAAATCTCACTCTAATAGAGTTTCATGCTGAAGTAGAATCTCAATCTCGATTGACGAACCGTGAAAACATGATTATGATTTGATATGGGGTTGATTTTGCAGGTGACAAATGTTTAAGCCCTTGTGAACTCTCTGCGTGCGCTTGTTCAGATATGTTATGAGTGTGCGTACACCATCCCGAGGCAAGAATAGACAAGTATTTCTTGGAGTAAGTGTAGGCCACAGGCAGCCCTCCTGCTGGCTGCCCTCAAAGCCTTGGAGACTTAGTCGAATGCCAGGCCTCCATGCAGCATCTTAAGATAGACACGCTTAGGCAGCAACAGCGCAGGGTATCATATCTCCAAGATCCTTACCAAAGACAAGAACCCCGCCACCAACAAATCACCCTCAAGGAGATTTACACCCACCACTCAGCCAACGGAAAGGGACCTGACAGTGGACATACGCTCGCACGCCATCCCATTAGTCACCATCCATCACATCCCGACGTTGACGGGGGGACTCCTTCTGAAAATAAATGTATATTTAGGAGCCTCGCTGTGCAGGGAAGGGAGCGGGAGAGGTTGTGTGTGGGATCTTGTTACCACTCAAGAGGCTAAAATTAATGGCTCTGGGGCTGTCGCAGGAGTGACACCCATGCATTGAGCGCCACCGTTTGCCTCCAAGTCGACGTCGCTTCTCACCGCCGGGTCTTAACAGATGCCAGTCAAAGAGCGAATCACGACAGGAGACATTGCAAAGTCTACTGCGCGGATTTGGGGTGACTCGAGCGTTGATGACGTCATTAGGCTGGATTTTCACTGCATGGATCCATTTATCAGTTTCCCATTAGCCATTTTGGTTTTGTTTTTGACACAGTGATACATATTCTCATTATTTTTAAAGACAACTATTGCAATAACTGTCTGGGCACTTACTGTCCCTTACATCAAGCAAATAGCCATTACGAGGTAAGCAATTTCCAGTGCACAAAATGATCCTGACCTTTCCCTGCATCAATTTAAGAAGATCACAATCTTGCTTACCCCAATGTCGACCACACGCCGCTTCCATTGTGTTGCTGTTTGCTGTCAAGTGGCAATCAGCTAATGGCCAACACTACCTTGTCCTGCGCTAACATGGCACTGCTGACAGATTCACATTTTAACTTAACATTTTCCTTTTTCTTTTATTATTATTATGATTATGATTACAATTATTATTATCCATCCATCCATCCATCCATCCATTTTCTGATCCGCTTAATCCTCACAAGGGTCGCGCGGGATGCTGGAGCCTATCCCAGCCGTCTTCAGGCAGTCGGCGGGGTACACCCTGAACCAACGCAATAAAAAATGTGAAAACACCAGCTCAAAAATGAACTGCAGCAGAAGCATTACAATTAAATACCATCTATATGTGATACTTTAGATTCACGTCCTTCATAAAATGAGCAAAATAATTGAGTGAGATAACTCTCGTGTAAATTAATTTGAGATATTATAGGGCTCCTGATTCATGCCCAGTCAAAATTTGGCATGGTGTAAAGTCGAGTTTATCAACTACCAAAGGACCAGCAGTGCATTTTAAGAGTGGAGGTTCTTAACTGTTATGAGGCAGGGACGTCTCAGGAATACCGGATGAAATTTCCCCCAACGGGCCCAAGCTAAAAACCCGATGAACTGCTGTCCGCAAAGGAAGTCAGAAGAGACCGAAAGTTCCAATCAGGGGTGTAACGACTGGAAAAAGAGTTTGAGGCAACAAGTCACAACAAACGTAACATGACATTTGACTGGTAATTTTACACAGTACACAACTTTTATGTCCCTGTGACCAGTGAAAGCTCAATTATGGCTTTCACCCATTCATTTAGATAGGAGCCAGTTGTTGTCAACCTAAAATAACAGAGGAATTTGCTGAGTGGGCAGAACTAGCTGAAAGAACCATTTCTTTTACTGGCTCCAAGCTATTATTTCATAGCTAAAAGCAGTCAGTCAAAAAAAAAAATTGAATGACACCCTGACACCTTCTCTGAAGGGCTCTTACTTAAATTATTTTGAATGATCATGACACATATAGTTCAAAATAATTGCTATACATCGCAAAACAATGGAATGTGTTGCATTTGCTCTTATTGGCCAAATTAGATACATAGGAACACTCCAACGAGATCCAATAAAAGAACTGTCTCAAGTGAGTGGAGATTGTGGAGTGTAACACTGCAACATGGAGATTTGTGAGGTACAGAAACATTGCCTAAGTGGACATTTTTGTCTTTGCTCGCTTTGTATCCTTTAATGTGACAACATCGTTGTAATTTTAATTGAGAAGGGACAAAGGGGTGCAAAACAGAGGACATGGCAGCAAAATGGAGACTGTGGCATATAACACTGTGGCAACTAGAGTTTCAGATGTGTGTGTGTGTGGGGGGGGCTGAAATTAGTTATTTTTGCTCCACTGGGAATCCTTCTTATTGATCAGCCTCAGTGTGAGCCAAGATAACACTTTGGATTCAATAGCTCACGCCACACACAACCACTCTATGTCACACAACACACACACACCTCACCCTCTCACACTCACCACATACAAATGTGTCACACACACACACACGCGCGCGCACACAACACCCTGGAAAAGTGCAAGAGACTCACGCCATCAGATAGTGTTAGATGAGCAACTAATCGAAGTGGACAAGAGACAGAGCAATTAAAGCTCATCAGAGGCTGGCTTCCATCTCGGAGGTGCCAGCATGTGCTCCAATCAACATCTTGATCACTCACAAAGTGACAAAAGAAAAAAAGTTCAACCAGCAATGGGGACAGATTGGGGGGGGGGGGGGGGCAATGTGGGAGTTGAGTCACTTATTTTTTTCCATTTCAACAAGTGAAACAATGTTGAACTACAATGACGGATTACTATCTGCCTCAGAGTTAAAACATTCTGGGATTGTATCTCAGACGTTCCTGTTTTTTTTTTCTGGGTGCCTCATCGGCAAAAACAAAATATATATCCCATATCTGCAAGTGCAACATAAACGGACAAATTGGAAAATCACCTGACCCCGATATCTCCCAAAATAAACCGACTGCTGGCATACATAAACCTGCGTCTACCTATTCAAAACAAATAAAAATGTAAAAAAAAAAAAACACCCACTGTAAATCTAAACTAAAGCAAAATTGTACACAACTGATCTCGTAGTGAACCTCTGTCCACCATTACATAAGTAAAATATTTGCAGGCGACAGTCAGTGGAGTGATGGGAACATTTCTGTCATTTAAACCACCTTGAGGTGGAGGCCGTATATTTCCTCTCAAGTATTGGAAATCAATAAGCGGCAAATTATTTATAGCCAAAAAAAAAAAGGAAAAAAAGGCAACGTCGTGTTAAATTACTGTCACCAGAAGCCAGCGAGATTTACGTGCAAGCCCCCGACCACACAAATCATGCACAGTCAGCACAGGTGACTCACTCCGAAAATGTAACTGAGCCGTTCATCATTTCCTCTCAAAGGTCCAAACAATAACAAGAAAGTGTGGAGCTAAATCTATTACAATAGCCTTTTGTTTTCCATCAAGTCTCCTGTGGCCGCTGTGTGAGTTATCTTCCTCCGTTGACCCACTTAGGCCACTGTTGCTTTTCTTATTGATTGTTTTTGCTCAGGCTGTCACAACACCGGGGCACAATGAGTTAGCAAGAGGATGGTCCAATCAAGGCTACATATACAGTAACTAAAAGCTGTTTTTAGGAACCCAATAAATGAAGGCCAGGGAACGCATTTGAGGTTTTCTTTTGGGGTTTTTTCCCAGCATGACAATGGGCAATGTAACCGAGTACAGTATATATTTGAGAAAGAAAATGTGCTAAGCTAAAAATTGAAAGAGTACTTCATTATCCTGGAGGGTCTTTTTGACAGGTGTTATCATACATGTGTCAAGCAGTGTATGTATACATTAGCACCCACCACAGCTAGCATCACTTTAACAGGGCACCACCGGCATACAAACACTTATTTATTGTACATTTTGATACAGTGTTGCCATCCAAAATTCTCAATGAATGCTCATATTGCTTATAGTGTTGTCTTTGGAGTACCTCCCTCACCTATCTCATATTTGTGTTAGAAAGTTGCCAAGGAGACCAATTCAGCCTAGCAAACACCAGTCATGCTAAATTGTGACGTGATGCTAGCCAGCTAACATTTTAAATGCATTGCTATTGGAAGATACATTCTGATTAAAAAACATAAATAATATTGAAGTTCTCTAAACCTATTCTTTCCAACTTTTATTTAGTCAAAGTACACATTTGATATTAGACAAATGCACTGTTTATAATTGGAGTATGTCACTTTTTGCGTTTGTTTTAAAAAAAACAACGTTATAAAAAATCTACCAGAATTCAGATTAAGCCTATCGGCTCCTGTAACATCTTGCTGCATTTTCCTGTGGCGACTCGCAACATTCCCATGCGCCATAATTACTTGCTGGTGCACCAAAAAAATGACTTACTGGGAAATTATGCATTTTACCTTGCAATGGCCAGAATGTGGCCACTTGTCTCTGCTAAATAAAGATATGATTCTGCATTTCTGGAGCAGAAAATAATCATACTTGCGTTATCCTTTTCCACTTATGTCACCTGACCATAGTCGGGACAGGTCAAGACGTTTTCTCCAGGGCTGAAGTTGTCCTTTTCGGGGTCAACTCCCTTCACCTGTTGCAGTAGTGGAATAAGAGACAGGCAGCAAGAAACTAAGGAATCACCAATACGCTGTTAAGATGGGGCTTTATGAACTGTACCGCACATTAGTTTCATTGAATATTCTATTGCTGGCTAAATTGCCCCCGGTCGGCATCTCAATACGGCCACAAACCTTCACACTCGCCTTTCGCTCCATCGCAGTCCACAAAACATGCCTCCCCTCCTTCGCATATGCACTCAGTCACATATAAACGGCACCCACACTGAGCTCCCGATCACCTTTATGTCTATCAGTGACAGTACAATAATGACGAATTCTGACCAATCCATCTTTCCCATGCCCATAGAATGTCCCTCAAAACAGAATAAAAATATTGTAGAATTACAGAATTACATTACCCCTGCAGGAGTGGCGAGACGGCGGTCTAGACTATATTCATATCGAAACAACGGTTCTGTTGTTCTCAAGTAGAATCCCACCCGAGGGGGGAAAAAAAAGGAACAAAGATGAATTATTTGTAGGAAATACATTTGAAAAAAAAAAAAGATCTAAACCACATCTTAAAATGCAGTTTGTACGAGGATAAAAGTCCAAAACACATGATATTTACTTAAACATGTGTTGTTATAAAGATGTGTAAACTCGGCCCAAGACAGAAGGACATGTCGTCAGGCAAGCTTGAGGTTAAGCGAGACGGGAACACGGGCCAGAGGGCAGCGAGAGCTCCTTCCAGGCTGATTTATGACCGGAAAGTGAGAGGACGCAGGATGCTTCGCCCGCCACGATCACAGCTCCTGTCCTCCTGTTGGAATGCTTCCATCCGGCAGGTCCAAACTGACAGATTCATACTGCCCCGCCGTCCCGCTCCCCTCCTCCTCCTCCTCCTCTTTTAACCCACGCCCCTCATCGGGGTTGCTCACAACTACATTTATCATGTTCTCACGTAATAAATCACAGCGGCCAAAGTGGGCCTGATAAGTGCTTGCGTGGCTGTCGAATGACCGCTCCCCTAATCTCCCTGCCAGACAGCCCCCACAGGCCCCCCGGACCACCATGAGTGTTTGCGGGATCCCTTAACAGGGCACCACTGGGATACATGTGCCTGGCTGCTAATTCAGTTGTTAACATAAACCACTCTCATGCATACTGACAGCCACCTTCAACGCTGAGTTATGAACAGGGAGCCATGAGGCCTTACCTTATGTATTTGTGTTGCCCACAATCGTCCTTACTCATTTCTAACCATGGGTCAGGATGGAGGAAGAACATGCAAATTGCTCTCCCGCCGTTTGACTTGACCCATAACATCATGAAGTGGAGCAAGAGGACCAGTATTGCCGCTGTTGCTGTTATCGTTGGACTATTGCTGTTGATTGTTTGGCTGTTGTTGTGCCCATTGTTCTCCCCCAGCTGCTCAACGCCTCGATCTTGTTTCTCTCAGTCTACTCTCCCTCTACTCTGTCTCTCTGGGCATTCACACTGCTATTCAAATGTACTGTATTGGCAAATTAGAGTCTTCAATTAACCTTATATGCATGTTGGGTATGCGGGAGGAAGCCCAACTACCAAGAAAAAAACTACAAGGGGACGGGATAACATTTGAACGCCACAACTTGAACCCCAAACCTCAGAACTGCCAGAAAAATTTGAAGGTAGCCTCACGTCTCTGACCAAATCCTTTCCCCTCATGACAATGATTGGGAACCATTATTAAACTAATGAAATCATTACGAAATATCCATTGAAACAAATATTATGAATCCTAAAAACAATACGTGACTAAAATGAGATTCAACCATTCTGGGTTTTCATTGATCAAAACTGTCACATGTCGAAATAACGAAAATTACTCCAAACTAAAATGGCTGCCCAGAACAACACGAGGTTCATGTTGAGGTAACCTGACGTGACATCATATGTATTTATGTCTGTCTGCGCACGTTTTATAGCGACGCATTTCATGCACCTCCGCCCTCCGCTTTACTTGGCCTAGTGTGTACAAATGGGCTTAGAGTGTATCGTGTGGGTTAATCAAACACGCGCCGCACATAAAAGCAGCCAGAGGCAGTGTGAGTATTTACAGTAATAAAAGTTAACAGCGGTCAAACCCTCTGGGATCACATTACTTGTCAGACATGTGGCTGGAGTTCGCTCCCTTGTTGCTTTACGTCGGCCTTAAGGTAAAAGTGAGCTGCAAACGCCGTGTTGTTCCACACGAAAGATAGGAAAACAAACTTTTTGTAGCTTGCCCCCCCCACCACCCCCCTGCCCCTGCCTCCCTCCTCTGCTGATGTCACACCCTTAACCTCCAGATGATAAATCTCTCCCACAGAAGCCCCTGAGTGGGAAGACCCCCAGTGCTGGAAGAGCCACGTGTGTCCTCTGTGTCACATCCTGTTTGCGTAGTCAGGGCTTCAACTTGTGATCTGTGCGCTCGTAATTCAACGTGAGACAACACTTCCACACTCCTTATTTATTTACTTATTTTTACTTTGGAGAGGTGCACTTCTCTGCTATCTCAACTTTTTCCTTGGCCCCACCGCCACCTCCCGCCCTCCCAACCCCAAAGGGCACTTTTTTTTTTTATGTGAAGAAAAACAAGTCTCTGAATTCACTCAGGAGCAAAAAAAAACAAACAAAAAAAAACTACAGTCAAACCTCGGTTTTCGAACGTCTCTGTTCTCGACCAAATCGGTTTTCGACCAAAGATTTTGCGTTTTTTATGCCTCGGAGGACGACCGAATTTCGGTTCTCGAACAAACTGAGCACACTTGAATGCGTCACTTGACTCCTCTCGCCTTCCTTACACGAGGAAGTGACGCTTCCTTGTGTAGCGTTCCATTGTTAACAGACATGTTCAATAATATATATATATTTATTTTTTTAAAGAGCGTGGTTTCGGTTTTCGAACAAATCGGATTTCGAACAGCCTTCTGGAACGGATTATGGTCAAAAACCGAGGTATGACTGTATCCCAATTTGAACAAGCACCAAATTACAGAAATGCAAAATACAATCTTGGGGTCTCAAAAAAAGGAAAAGAAATGCACGGTTGAATACGGTTGTTGAGACGGATGAAACAATTAAGCCACGGTTTGATCTTTGTGAATTTGGTTAACTCCCACCTACCGATGAGAACATTTGACCTGGGGGCCTAGTAATCATATTTTCTTAAGTAGATGTTCCCATTCGAAGAAATTAGCAGTCTCGCAATTGTAATTGACAGAATATGTACATTTTAGCATTTTATTGCATGAAATAAATGTTGGATCTAGGACACCGGTGCCTGAATTCTGGCTCCCGTAGATTGGCTGTTGCCCATGTGGCCCACAGATGTGAACTATCAACCAATTACCAATACTCTTAGTCCCAACTCCTCATATATCTTACTATTCTCCCATCAATACCGATGAATCGCTCAGGAAACTATTACATTCCAGGGTCTCCACTTGGCTTAATCTTAATCTTCTCTCCGATAAAGTTAGTCTCTTTACTGTTCTTCCATCGATACCAGTGGATCGATGCTGCAGGTATTGTACTCCGCAGTCTCCACGATGATGCAATACATTGATGCAATTGAGGACATTTAGTTGAATTCTTGCAGTGCCTTGTTAAGATTCGAACCTGCGAGCCCCAACCCCTCTTTATCTTTATAGACTGAGTTTTGACCCCATTACGGAAGCACGCGGATGCGTATTTACCGCGGGTGGGAAATATACAGACACAAGCGGGCGAAAGAGAGAGAGAGTCCTGATTGATCAACTCCCTATCTGGCTATTTACGATCTGGCTGCGGCGCAGGCAAGCCTCTGCCAGACAGAAAAGCAATTAATCTGCAAACGAGCCGGGGAACAGCCGGCCTGAGCATTGGAGCCTCCTACCAGCACGGCTCTGGAGGAGAGATAAGGCTGCAGACGGCTATTTATTGTACATTTTAATTAAGTGCTTGTTAACGCTAGTTATCTTAACAGTCACAAAATTACGGTTGTAATGCGTTTAGTTGGAGGAAAAATAGAGCCGAGGCTGGAGCGTTTCTATGGAAGCTGGCACGGCTCGGCCTTCCCCATCGCGAGTGAATTCAGAGGAGGCGGATGCCACAATGATCCAAGCTCAGGTGCTAATGGTTATTTAATATGGCCATCAGTGGTCCTGAGTCCCCCCAGCATACGGCGTTCACACAATAGCCTCCAAAACCCTCTTTAACACTTATTTGAGATGACAGGAAAAATGAAACCGTTTGTGCTTTCAATGGAAAAGCAATCATTGCTACATTATACTCTGCTTGCCCTATCATGCTAATGCCAGGTAAAAATGTCACCAAATGTATTTAAAGGGCCTGATGGAGTGTTGCCGTTTGATTCCTGCTGCCTGCCTGATTAATAGAAGAAGGTGAAAAAAAAAAACAACCTTCAATTTGTATGTAAATGCAACCTGGGCTCTCATATCATCTGCACACCTGCACCTGGAGGAAAATAATAAACTCAAGTTTAATGCGGCAATTATGAGCGTTTATGGGAATTGTGGGAAGGAGGGGAGGGGAAGCGTCACCGCGCTGTTGGAGTGACCTCATGCACAAACACGACCCGCAAACATTCTTAACTTGGGCCATTAGCGGGGATAAATTGAAACCGTGATTGTTTGTGTGTTTTCGGTACTATAAGACAACATTTTAGAACAGCAGTTGCCACATTAGTGGACTTCTGTGGGTGTTCACATTCTACACCGCGCAAAGAGAATATATATATATATATATATATATATATATATACAGTCAAACCTCGGTTTTCGAACGTCTCGGTTCTCGACCAATCCGGTTTTCGACCTAAAATTTCGAATTGTTTATGCCTCGGATGACGAACAAATTTCGGTTCTCGAACAAACTGAGCGCACTTGAATGCACCATTTGACTCCTCTCGCCTTCCTTACACGAGGAAGTGACGCTTCCTCGGGTAGACGAGGAAGTGACGCTTCCTCGTGTTGCTTTCCATTGTGAGCAGACGTGTTCAGTAAACATTTTTATTTTAAAAAGAGAGTGGTTTCGGTTTTCGAACAATTCGGTTTTCGAACAATTTCGGTTTTCGAACAGCCTTCTGGAACGGATTATAGATAAAAACCGAGCTTTGACTGTATATATATATATACGTTGTACATATGTACATTTTCTGAAAAGTCCTCATCGGATTTCAGAGAGAAAGATTGACATTTAAGGTATTTTTATTGCTGTTACATGTCAAAGAGGGTCAAATGTATAAGTGAAGCCATGCGTCTCCTTCAAAATCCCACTTCAGTTGGAACACCCCACAAAAGGAATCCAAGCGTTAGACCTTAAAAACAGGGTGTATAAAAAGGTATAGGCACACTTTCAAGTGAATCAGAGGTGAATACACGTTCTTAACCGGTTTTACGAGGCCCGGCTTTCAAAGCACCGCAATGTCATAGATGGCATACGATAAAAAACACAAACGAGGGCATACGACGGAGTGACAAAGGCCCTCGCGGAGCAGTCAGACGAAAGTGACGACAGCGATTTGGATGAGCATCAAAAACTTTTTTTTTTGCGGCGGGTATTATGCGGCCAAGTGGACTGGAGCGCCGTGGTAAGATAATCGTTATCTGTCGAGATGATCTACTCGGGCATGATAATAGCGCTACAGCGGTGTGACTGCGATAGAGCTCAAGATGTGGGCTCTTCTCTCTAAAGGAGCAGAAGAAGAAAAAAATCCCCAGCTGCCTAATGGCTTTAGACAGCAGCCATTCGGCGCCGCTAATCTTCCGTCTCTCTGAAAATAACTTTTTGTGCCGTCTGAAGATTGGATTTTACAGATCACAACGGCACGGTAATGCATTCACTCAGCTGTACTTCTCATGAGAAACGTATCGTGATCTCTAATAATATTCTGTATATGGCGGCAGCCAAGCGCTGCCTTTAAATGCGACGGCGTATTAATATTAATATTTATGGACTGTGGAGGAACGGCAGGCGTCTGAGGGGTACGGGCAGAACAAACTTCCATTAATTCCTATGGAGGGGAAAGTCCAAATTAATTCCTATTCACATTTTAATGCCTTTATGCTAATGCGGGCACCCGGGGAAAGGGACGGCCTCACAGGAGGAAGCGGGTTAAAGTTGACTGCCGCACCTGAAAAAATGTCATTCAGCACTGGGAAATATGGCCGTACGGGAAGGTTACGATTAACTGAACACACACACAGTCGGTTACAATTTGCATTTCTATCCGTGAGCTCAAGAACTCGACCGGATTGGTCAGGAACGATCACTGTTTATGTCAAATATTTACACCCTTCTCACATAGAATGATGAGAATACTGATGTGAAATTGCACAAATCCATTTTATCGAGCATTTGGCTGATGCAGTGGGCGCTTGCCCACCAGCAACATTTCCAGCAAAGGAGGAGGTTGGCATTGAAAACGAATAAAAACAGTAGCTTTCGCCTGAAAATGAAAATGGTTGCAAACAGCCTCGGAATTTCGCATTTTCTCTGCATGGTTCGGCTTGCCTCTTTTTGGGGTGGCCGGTTTTCCCCGTCAACTCGCACTCACATTGTGAGAAACTGTGAAAACCATGATGCATCCGACACGTCAGCCGTAACAAGGAACGCGAGCAAAACCCATACTGTCGACAGTATGGGTTTCCTGTGTTTATTTCCCAGCATGTAGCTGCAAGTATGCACATTTTATTTCAGGTTGAGACTAAGGGCCACCGCAGCAAACTGAAGACTGTGGAGTATAATACCTGCATAATAGCTGCATACCAGCTCCCAGATCAGCATGTTTACAAAATCGAAGTTTTGTCAATTAAAGACTTTAATTAGGCTTAGAGACTTTGGGCTTTATTTTCGTTAAGCGCATAAATGTAGGCATGGCCCATCTCTGTGCCGAGGCAGGTTAGACCCGATGTTGGTAATTTTGCAGACAAGCAGAAGTTCTGCGAGAGGGAGTGCTGTGGGAGTGGTCACAACTGACCTCAATCATGGCCCATCATAGCAGTTCCTTTCATTCCCTTTCAAGATGACTGTAGGATGATTTAAAAATATATTACAATGATTGAGACGCCAGGTGAGGTGCACCCTGATCGCAGTTTTACGAATGAAATACATCTGACATCAATCAAATATTTGTGGTGCTCAGAATCAGCCTATACCCTAATGAATTTCACCAAAATCACATGAGACCAGCCGCGCCAGTATTTAGATGTGGTCTGGCCAGACAGTTTCAACCTTTAGTTTCCGCCACCAAATTGTCACCAAATTGCCCAGCTTAGAAGAAACCAATCTGTCAAATTGGCAAACATGCAAACAAGGGATTGTTGAATTACAAATGTGAACTTCATTGATTATTTAAACACATGTTAGATTCAGTGAAAACTGAATCATCTCTTTTCATTTTCATTTTCAAAATAATTTCCCTTTCGGTTCGTTGAAGACTCTAAATTGTCTTTGATGTTGACCCTAAATGCACAAAACAAATTGACGGCCAAACATTTATCATCAATCGACTTGTGCAGACAAAATAAAGAGCTCTGACTTTAAAATGCAACTAAATAAGACTTGAAACGTCCTTTAGGGTGGATGCCGTAACCCTCAGTAACCTTGTTGTGTTCTCACCTGTGCACAAATAACATCTAAGCCTTGTCGCTGAAACAATTTCTGGAGCAAATTCACATTAATGGCTCAAAGCACCCCGACAGCCTCCATCCCAGAGGAAACGGGCCAAGTCGATCCATTCTGATTTGTGCGGACTGGTTAGTGAGGTAAACACAAATAGATTACTCAGGTACACAATCGTAGCCCCGCGCTCGGCATTCCAGCTGTTATCATTACGTATTGACTCGGAAGAAACGCGCACGCATCCTCCACATAGGTTGTCATCGGTACATGTCGCTGTTATGACACCTGGGGGTGGGTGGGGGGGTGCGGCGGGGGGGTAATAGTCATTAATTGCATTCATTTGGGCAGCGGGTCAAGGTGTAACGCAGGTGTTTGGGACGGAATATGATCATTCCCATCAAAAGAATGGAGGAGAAAAAAAAGGAATGATATTGCCCTCGCACATCACAGTTGTCCATTTTTTCTGCTTCTATTGCACATTAGTGGGTAATTGGGGCTGGACCAAAAAGAGGGGAAAAAAGGGGTGTCATCATCATTATTCTCTCCCCCTCCTCCATTTCCTCCATTCATAGTGAAGATGGAGTGCTCTCATCAGTGCTGACGGGACAAATGTAAGAGATAGCAGCAGGAAGGCCGATCAGCACGGCCATTTAACGTCACATTAAACAAACAAAAGGCGACAGTAGCCAAATCTCATTATCGCCCAAGAAATGAGACATATGAGGACATTATTCCATCATGTAGCTTAATATCTCAACACTGAGTCGCTTCTGTGAGCATTGTACATTTTTGGGCCATTTGCTTTGAAAACATGTGCAAACCTTGGGGGAAGAAAAGAAAAAACAAGACCAGTGTACTTTTCGCACTTATTTTGTTGGTGTGGACTTTTCAGTTTGGCTCGAACGTAAAACAGCAGATGTGACAGGACCGTTATTTGGTCAGGGTGATGCAGAGAAGGTCACGTTATTCGCAGTGAAATGATCACATTTAAAAAAAAAAAATCTATTCAAGGAAACATATAATGCTTCTAATTGCAATTTGAAGCAGTTTGCAGGTGTGATTTAGTCAAAAATCAAGAATTACTCACTAGCATTGATTCCCAACCGCTTTGATAGATCATCAGTGCTGTGGCAAAGAATCCAGTTTCACTTTATTAGTTAAAAAGTATTCATTCATGTAATAATAATAATTTTTTTGTCCCCCTATTTATGCCAGCAACATTTACTGACAGGGAGAGAGAGTAGTTTGTCAGGTATGATTAACCGGTGTATTCACCTATTGCCATTCATAAAACAGAAACAGTCATGCCTTCCTGAGAATATATTAAAAAAAATTCAAATAAGCATGCTCATATATAATCGAGTAAATCTTACATCATCAATGCGTTGACGTGTGATTTTTCTAATACAAAATATGTGCCTTGTTTAAAGACTGGGAAACACTTTTGTAGCGGATCTATGGGTGTGACATGTGCAGCGGACACATTGCAAAACACAGATACTGTATCGACACAATCAGTTTCCACACTTTTGAGTATGCGTTGCATAAAAATTGTATTGATGTTCTATTTTTGTCCGATGTGTTATTCAAAATCCTCCAAAAAATGATTAGTCCGACTCAAATATTAGTCCAACTCACCCGGTGCAAGAGCAACTCAGCCATGTCTGCCATCTTTTGGTGACTGATGATATTACAACTTAATGCTATACAGTGGACCAGACTATTTGTCGGGGATAGGGACTTAAATTGCAAAAATATGCATTTAACTGATGTCCATTGATATGTATTGGGGGGAAAAAAACTATTTTTTTAAACATTATTAACAAAAAATATTTGATGCAAAGTGTTCAAAACCAGCATACAAAAAAAGGCCTTCCCACTAAGGCCTCTCCCCTAGTAGATGGCTCCCCCAACTGCAATTGCATGAATCAATGCCCCCCAGCCATGATAAGCAGAAATATGACCCACAAAATGTGTTTGTACAAATAAAGGCCTCCCCACTTAAAAGACCCTCACCCCAAACAGACGCCTCCCCCATCTGCGGTTATGTTAAAAAAAAAACGCTCCCGTCTGCTCTGTGCTGAAATACAGTAACCTTGTTCTACCCTTCAAATTTGAGTTTCTACTCCCCTGCTGTTGCTGTTCATCTGTATTTACCCCCTGAGACTTACACACACTCGCTTTTTCCTCTGATGAAAAGTACAAAAGAGCCATCTCGGAGTTGCAAGCGTGTGTGCATGTGTGTGTGTGTGTGTGTGTGTGTGTGTGTGTGTGTGTCCTGCATGGGCATGGGAGGAGCGCAGACACCGGGAGCAAACATCCTCAATCTGTCCTAATAAGCACGGTCTGCATACAAAGCGCAGACTTCAAATATAACAACTAAGCTACATTCCCTCATAAAATGGGGGTGGGAAAAAAAAAAAAAAGAGTTTGCCATGGCTGTGATGATTTACCCAGTAACATGTGCCCTCCACAAACAACCACTCGTGCCAGCTCACGGGTGTGTTTGTGTGTGCCTGCCTGACAAAAATACACAGCAGCAGCTGTGGGCCTCATGTTTGAAGGCCTGCTGCTCAACGTGGAGGTACACTGCGACTTGGAGGACGTGTAACCGATGATAGAGGGCGGGCCTCGACTTGTGCGCACAGGTGTCGGCAACAAATGAGATATTTATCATCATCTCCGGCACACATTTTTGTTTTTACCCAGAGAGCGGTTCGCTGTCATCTACTGACATCAGACGGAGGAGTTTATTACGGCGATGGTAACTTGAAGTTCCATTGTCCCTGAAGAACTAGAATTTGTTCGACCAAAATGGTCGTGGAAAAATCTCACTCCGATATCCCCAACTCGCTTTGTCTGAATGTGCCCTGCAATTAGCTGGAAACCAGTCCAGGGTCTAACCACTTCTGGAGTCCAAAGTTGCAGTTGAAATTAATAGTTGACTCGAAACTCACCTGCAACTCTGATCCGCATTTAACTGACATCCATGGAAATGCATTGGAGTAAAAAGTAAAACTTTTAATGTTTTTTTCAATTTTTAACAACAACAAAAAATCCACAATTGGTGCAGAGTAGCAAGTATTCAGGTTCACTGTGGTAGAATACATATACTGTAAAAACCTCGGTTTTTGAACGTCTCGGTTCTCGAACAATTTGGTTTTCGACCAAAAATTTCATGTTTTTTATGCCTCGGATGACGTACAAATTTCGGTTCTCGAACAAACTGAGCGCACTTGAATGCACCATTTGACTCCTCTCGCCTTCCTTACACGAGGAAGTGACGCTTCCTCGGGTAGACGAGGAAGTGATGCTTCCTCGTGTTGCTTTCCATTGTGAGCAGACGTGTTCAGTAAACATTTTTATTTTAAAAAGAGCGTGGTTTCGGTTTTCGAACAATTTCGGTTTTCGAACAGCCTTCTGGAACGGATTATGGACGAAAACCGAGGTTTGACTGTATTTATAATTTCGCTCTCCCCCCCCGCAGGAAGAAAAAAATAAATTGACAGTCCACTCAGAGCGTGGTTATCTTTTGCCCATCCCTCGTTAGACAGTTTATAAGAACAGCTCACTTTTGTACGAGATAGGCTGCACGTTGCTATCTGTAGCAAGATCCGCCGCAGCGTGCCCTCTTCGACACCTTCCCTCCACGTGAAGCACGCTTACCTATTCCAGGGTACAAGCGTCAGCCATGCCAGAGCCTGCTGGCCGCAATTCCGAGAAGACAGATGGCACGGGCAAATCGATAACCGCACACAACATCGCCCATTTTGCGAACGGATAAATTTGCTTTGACATAGTATGTGTGGAGTGATTGGGCGACCTGCTCGTTTCCCAATCCGAACATCCTCCCTCTCCCTCCCCGGGCACGCTGTTATTTATGGCACTTGGGCCCTGGTGCTCCTGTGTGCTTTGATGTTTAATTCAAGGACCTGCGTGGGCGTGTTGGGAACTCACCGGGACTCCGGAGCTCAGGAACTCTTGATTTCCTACAAATATGCCTGATGTTGCGCACACGTTTCTCTTGTCAGTGGGAGTTGTGGCTCCATGTGCATGGGAGTAGCCTTCTATTGCTCGTACCTAGGTTTCAAGCTCTGGACAAAGCACCATTGTATGCCGCAGTCTCCGCTTTACTAGTTTGGATCTCCCATCCAATCAAATTTGTACTCACAGTAGACTCCTCATTGTCATCTATTGTTCATATTTATGCAGTGTTCTGATTGCTGGGCTTCACGTCGGGATAGGGCAAATTCATACTCCACAGTCTCAATTTTAGTACAGCTCTGCCCGGAGTCTCCTGTTGGATATAACGTGTTAAATAATGCCTTATCACGCAGTCTCCACCTTGCTGCAGCGCTGCCCTCTGTTAAAAATAAAATTGTAAACACTGAAGACCCTTGTTCTCCTTTATTGTTTGCATGTCATGTTTAGAAAGCTGCGCTTCATTTGTGCACTTTGTACCGCTACAGTACAATCTGCAGCCTCCGCTTTGCAGCTACATTGCTGTGCCTTATGTCTCCACTTTCCACCGCATAGTCTCCACTTTGCAATGACTGAAGCACACATATTTGTATTTTTTGCACACCGTCTCTTATGGTACACCAGACCCAGTGGTGATTATAACCTGGACATCACCTGCCCTGTCGTCCACCAGCAGTGCTTCAATGTGAAGCATTTTGTATCCTCAGTCTTGCTACTTCTTCGACCTTTATCTCCACTTTTCATTCTCTCTTTCTCCTCAGCCAGCTCGCTAAGATTCATTCCCCACTCCAAAGCGAGGGTCGAGGTGTTTGCAATTTATGGTTGAATAAGACTTACATAAGTCTTGCAGGTGTGCTTTACATCTCCCCCCCGCCCAAGCCCATTTGGAGAATTTATGGAAGGTCTTTTGGGTTGCTGGCTGATTTAGACGTCGGTTTTCCTGTGAGCTGAACTCGACAGAGGGCTCCCCTAGATGTCTGGCCCGGTCGGCCACATGTTTGTCAGATGGAGTCGAGAATGTGTCGACCAAAAGGAGAAAGAAAAATGCATTAATGAAAGTACAGGTGCAGGATATATCGTTCATAAAGTCGGGTAATGGCGCTTTTGGTGTTGGCCACCTTGTTAATGTCCGTGGTGAGATACAAATCAGACTGACATATTGGTGAAGGTTGGTGGGGTGTGGGAGGGAGTCCCTCTGGATATGGAGAGCAATGATTTTTATTTCAGAATGGGTATCAAAAAGCCCACCTTCAATTCTGATACACGCGGCCATTGTTAGGCAGAGGACAATGGCTTTGGCCATCTTGGATGGCCCTGCTAACCCCTGCCATTGTCACGACACGGTGGCTGCACAACAGCTGCCGAAAAGCGCCATGACAAGAGGCCTGAATGGAAATAAGTTTTGCCAAATAAATATCATTGTGATGAAGCCAAGCCCTGCTGTTTAGTTCTTATAAGCCCGCCAAGGAGAATCAGGAGCAAAAACATACTCTTTGGCATTCCATCGAGGTGTTAGAACGTAAATCTGTTTTAGTCTGGTCACTGCTCATCTGGTAGAACAAAATGTATAATAAATACTGTATGGTAGTGACACTATCTGTGTGTTTCTTTTAAATGCAGGAGCGAGTGGGATGGAGTGTGACATCTGCGTGTGAGTATCGTGGTGTGAGCTGTGGCAGGCAGCAGCTCTTGCATGAGTGTCTTTCATAAAAATAAAGAGTACACATACGATTGTGTGCGCGTGTATACATACGTTTGTGTCTGTGTGCTTGTCTGTGTGTGTGTGTGTGTGTTTACATCTGAGATCAAATTTGCTACAGTGAAAAACCCCCTGTTGTGAAAAGATTTCTTGCTGCAAACATGATTTCGTTGTAGAGGAGTTTCACTGTACTTGTCTGTTGTGGAAATCCCCGCTATATTGCAGGATTGTGCAGTTTATAGAGTATATTTTTGTAGGTTTTTAACTGTATATTTACTGACAGTAATGCCCTTGCGTATGGAGAATGAACCTTTTTAGCAGTGAACAGTAAAACACACACACAAACAATGCATGAAGATTTTTTCACATTAGGGGGTATTTTCACCCATGTAGGTTTCGTTCTAGAGGAGTTTCACTGTAGATATTTTCCACACCAAAATGTCTGATGTAATTGACCTGCATCGTAGGGGGGGGCCAGGAATGTATTGTGACTTTGGAGTTGGTTTGAAAGAGGCAATATGAAGGCATCAATAATACAAAAGGCCATTTAACAGTAAACGGCTAAAGTACACAAAGGCAAGCGATCCCTTGGCAACCAGGGAAGTGGCTGGCAGGTTGACATGTGCTATGCCAGGATCTCCACTGGGTGAGTGTCTGTCACGGTCCAAGTCTGTCCCGCTTGATGAGCGAGCGGAAAGGCGCACACACACACACACACACACAAACATACACTCGCATACACACACACAGGGCCAGTCGTCCCAGTCACATTCTGCCACCAACCCCACAGAGGCACAGACTCACCATTATCATGCAACAATGCAAAAAAAAAAAAAAAAAAGCCCATTACCATCTTCTAAATATGCATGAATAAAAAAACCTGAATAACCATGGCCAGTTGTCACCTGAAGACTGGCCTTTTACTGTCCAATAAGCAAACATATCCGTCTCCCGGACTGATAGGCCTCATAAAGAGGGGAACGTCTTCCTGCTTTTCCCTGGAGCACTGCAAAGAAAGGGAATTTTGAAATGCTAAGTAAGGGAAACGCGAGGAGGTGTCGAGAGGCGGGAGGGGTGAATCAGTCATGCTGAGTGACATTTCTCAAATCTGCGCATCTTATCCGCGTCCAGATATTCCGACGCGACTGTCATAGGATGTGACACGACAACCCCACCCCCAACGAGTGACGCCGTTTGTGCGACGCTTAGCAGACAACGCACGCCGTGCCCGCTTCCTGTTTTATTGGCGCTCTTTAAGGAATGGAAAGCTAAAGTGGGAGGAAGGGAGAGGAGGCGGAGTGAAAACACAGACGAAACAAATATAGGCCCACCTGTGGAAGACATATGTGTTAGCCGAAAAGATCAAACACACTTTGACAACATTGATGTAAGGCACATGTTGTTAAACACTTTCATTAATGGTGGCAACACGTGTTGGTAACACTTGACCACGGCTGCTTGTGATCATAAGGGCCACGCTGACAAGAAAATGAAGTAGCAGCAGTATTACAAAGTCCTTTTTTTGTTTAATGGGAAGTTTGACATTCGTTTAAGACGATTCCAACTGTATTCTTTATTCTTTAATGCCAAGGCATTGCATTGCTTTTGTCACGATGGCATAGCTTTTGTCTTTAAAGGATTATGACCTCATACAAGTCAAACCTCGGTTTTAGAACGTCTCGGTTCTCATCCAATTCGGTTTTCGACCCAAAATTGTGAGTTTTTTATGCCTCGGATGACGAACAAATTTCGGTTCTCGAACAAACTGAGCGCACTTGAATGCACCATTTGACTCCTCTCGTCTTCCTTACACGAGGAAGTGACGCTTCCTTGTATTGCTTTCCATTGTGAGCAGACGTGTTCAGTAAACACTTTTATTTTAAAAAGAGCGTGGTTTCGGTTTTCGAACAATTTCGGTTTTCGAACAGCCTTCTGGAACGGATTATGGACCAAAACCGAGGTTTGACTGTACTTCCGTTCAGTGCTTATGTCAGGGATGGGCAACTGAAATGCTCTTGGTGTGTTTGTTTTGAACTTTGTTTGGCTGCGTGTTTGCATGTTCCACGCCTGCGTGTGATGTACTAAGAACAATCTTCAGGCCGATTGTCTGTCGTCCAAGCGACGCTGCCAAAAGCACGCTTCAGCCAACCTCAGCAAAAGGGGCAAAAGAGAAACATTTTCGCTTCAAAATTTGCCGCCCCGGCATGCAACCGTGCCTAACCGCAAAAACTGCATTGACTATACAGTCAAACCTCGGTTTTTGTCCATAATCCGTTCCAGAAGGCTGTTTGAAAACAGAATTGTTCAAAAACCGAAACCACGCTCTTTTTAAAATAAAAATGTTTACTGAACACGTCTGCTCACAATGGAAAGCAACACGAGGAAGTGTCACTTCCTCGTCTACCTGAGGAGTCAAATGATGCATTCAAGTGCGCTCAGTTTGTTCGAGAACAGAAATTTGTTCGTCATCCGAGGCGTAAAAAACTCAACATTTTTGGTCGAAAACCGAATTGGTCGAGAACCGAGACGTTCGAAAACCGAGGTTTGACTGTATATGGAAACGCGCCGCCAGAGCTCGCATTCAGTGTGACTGCAGTGTCGGTCCCGGTGCAAGCGCAACTCAGACATGTTTGCCATTTCGTGGTGATTAGTGACATTACAACCCTTGCACATTTGCACTTCAGCACCCACGCATTCGCTTATTAGCAGTTTTTTTTTTCTGTTCAAATGTGTTCAGAATTTTGTGTTTCTGTGACTCATTGTGCCATTTAGGTTGTTTTGTTTTTTTTGGGGGGGGGGGGTTGGCCTTGATACTCCTGTATACTGCTAAGCTCTGCCATAAAAAAAGGAAATGGGTCTATTAGGATTTGTAACTAATGCCTCCTTTTGATAAATATTCAATATATTGATAAACCATTCAAAGTCACATTCATAAAAATGAATAATTTGCAAGTAGATTTTCCGGTTGAAACTAATTCACAAGGAGACATTTGCTATTATTAGGCGCTCTCCTGCCTGCAAAGGTTCTTGGCAGCGTCATTGCACTCGTCAGAAATTCACTTAAGCAGAATTGACTGGATAACAAGAAGAGCAATGTGAGCCTATCAAACGCATCGGGGCAGCGCCATCATTGTGAACTCTTGTCAAAAGCTTTCATGTGCCCGGCTCACGGTAGAAGAAGAGAGAGAGTGGAAAAAAAAAAAAAATCTCAGCTCAATTTAAGTCTCATCCAAAGAGCTTACAACTGTAATTAAATCATTAAATTCTTGTCTACGCTTCACAGAGCGTAGAGAAATTAACTTCCCACCAACCTCATTTTCTATTTGAACATGAAATAATGATTTTCTGCCAGTCTAATTACAAAGCCAACATCTGATCAAGCCCGCATCCAGAGGGGATTATCACATGCGCCAGTATTAGACCTCATTACCAGGCTGAGTGCAGAATTATTACATCTTGTAATTGGATGGTGAGATTTATATACAGATCAGGCCGCTTTCTGTAAGATTGTAATTACAAGCTTCGTTGGTTAGCTACTTATCAGAACTTTGCAGAAAAACAAAACAAATGGTTGAGCGAAATGAGCATGTCATTAACCTGTAACCCCGGCGTGGGGGGGGGGGGGAGAAGTGGTGTTAACGCTCGTGTCTGCATTAAGGGAAATGGGTTCATCCATTTCGCTGCCCCGCCTGTGATGGCTGAGCAAAACAGTCTGTTTCATTTATTTAACCTGGGTAATCTGTGTGGGTAGAAAACACATGCGCTCGCGCTGAAAAGGGGAGAGAGAGAGAGACAGGAAGATGGGAGAGGGAGAGAGAGTGGGGAAAAAAGGCTATAAATGAGCTGTCTCTTCTGCCAGGATGGGCTCAATGTTTCTATTACTTAAGGCTAACAGGCTGTGAAGCAATCCATTCTGTGAGGCTGCGAGCTGCTTATTTCACCTGCCCGGGAGTGCGAAGGAGGCCATCGATCCCCGAAGCCCCTGCCAGCTCCGGCCTGCGAGACTCGGTTGCATCGCTAAAACAAAATCGAGGGGTCACAGTCAGCAAGGGGAGCTAACATCACATAAACAAACTAGGAGAAGTCAATGGAGAGCAGGGCCGCCGAGTTGTTGTTGTTTAGCGAGTCGTAAAGTGGCAGTACGTGAATAAAGTTATTTGGACAAAGTTGTGGTATTCAGTCATATTTGTACATGATTATAGCCATGATGTTAGGTTAAGTTGCGATGTAGCCGCTGATGGCGTAGTGGTACACTGGCCTGACTTGTATCCGGGCAGTGTGAGTTCAGTTCTCACTCAGTGACGGTGTGGAAGTGGGCGTGAATGTTTGTTTGTCTCTATGTGTGCCATGCGACTGACCGGCGACTGACCGGCGACTGACCGGCGACCAGTTCAGCGCAAACACCTGTTTCTAACTGTGCACGTCTACGAAAATACCAAAAGAAAGAAAACGTCATCCGTGCCCACAGTTCGACTGTGCTTTTGCGTTAAACATGCGCTAACATGAAAATGGGGCCCTGCCATTTTATTCTTGCAACTTTAACTTTTCTTGGAAAAATCTGAATTTGCTTTGTAACTTTATTGGGTTGCCACGCAGCAACTTTATTCTCATAATATTATGATTTTTATCCGAACACCCGTTTATTGTTAACATGCTTATCAATTCTCATTACGCTAAAACTTTATGCTTACCACATATTCCTTGAAAAGGTGGGATTTCATTCTCAGTACTTTTAGAAATTTTTCTAACATCAATTTAGCCTTGTAAAATTACTTAGGTCGCGTAATGCTACGACAACAGCGTGACCTTTTGTAACTGTGAGTGGAACTTTGCTACATTCAATGATGTGAAAATATGACTACATTTTTGATTTGCCATCAGCAATCAATCAATCAGCATGATTCTCCATGACCACATTTCTCACAATATTATTTGTAACATTACAAATTTATTCATTCATTCATTTTCCGATCCGCTTTATCTTCACAAGGGTCGCGGGGGTTGCTGGAGCCTATCCCAGCTGTCTTCAGGCAGTACGCGGGGGACACCCTGAACCGGTTGCCAGCCAATCGCAGATTACTAATTTATTCTTGTACTATTCCTGCAGTCTTGTGATACTAAGGCTTTTTTTTCTCTCTAAAAAAATGGGAGACAACTAACAAATAACATGAGCGGGCAAGTAATCAATGACGAGGGCAAGCGGGGCTGATCCAAAGTGAGGAGAGAAAATAAAAATTGTTCAATTACAGCGCAAACGCTTTTTTTCTTTTTTTTTAATCTCGCCCTCAGCTCATCCTTTTATTTTTTCTTAAAGAAGTGATTTTGCAGTGCAAATCAATGTTGGCAGGTCAGGCTGCCCGCTACTAATCTTAGTATTACAAGTCGCCAATCAGAAGCGCTCAGGTAATGGAGTTGTTATTGAACTTCATAGTCTGGATTAGATTCTCGCTTGGAGATCAATGCCGCGGCGAGATGAGACTGATAAAGGCTTGATAGCAATCTGAATCCCCGCAAGCCTCTGAGTGAAGCATGCTTAGGCTCCAAAAGCGTAGGAGGATGAGGAGAAAGGGAGGGGGGGGGGGGGGGGGGGGGGGTATAGCAGTAATCTGGACACGTCGTTTTCACCCACTTCCAAAGAAATGGAAACATAACAGCTCACATCAAAACTCTTGTTTTCCCACATGGACGATGACAACGTGCAATTCGGACAACATCCGTTCAGACTCAACTGCCGTCACCAGTATTAGTTACTGTTCGTATTTTGTATATTCGTATGTTATCAATGAACACATTAGAAATAGATCAGATATGGCAAAATTTGATTCCCCATTTTTTTCATTTTGAGCATATAAAGCAAAAAAAAAGTGTAATTGATGATGATTGTTATCGTCAGCATCATAATCATAATGTAATAATGAAAATGATTCTCAATGAGCAAAGAAAGAAGGTACATCATTCAGTACCACATACAACCAATTTACAATGCAATTTTAGAATTGATTTGACTATTTCTTTGTAAATTATTATTTGTGTTATTATTTGTATTTGTATTTTTTTATTTATTTGTATTATTATTGTTTGGCGTTGTCAAAATATTTATTGTTTGTGTTAATGTTATTTTTCCTGCGATTGGCTGGCAACCAGTTCAGGGTGTACCCAGCCTACTGCCCGAAAATGGCTGGGATAGGCTCCAGCACCCCCCCCCCCCCCCCCGCAACCCTTGTGAGAATACAGCGGATCGGAAAATGAATAGATGGATGTTATTTTTGTTCTTTGTCTGCTTTTTTTTGTTTTGTTTATGAAATAAAATGATGATATTGTTGAGCGTATTAGTGGAATTTGACGATTGTTCGATACCTAGCCGGATAAATTGGGGCCATTTACCTCCATTCATTCAGTTTTCATTTGGTACGCCTTCACATTATATTGGATTTCAATTGTTTATTTATTTTACACATAAGGGTCAAACCATTAGGAACACCTCGTCATTGTACACCACAATAATACAAATGGCTCTCTTAAGAGTGTCACTCAAAACCACAAAGGACAAATTATTGATGCTCATATGGTGAATCCGTATATAAATTATAATAAGGAGCTCCTCTATTTTCCTATATTTTCTTCGAGCAGGAACAACACTGGTGGATGACTCCAAACAAGTTGGCGATAAAAGGCGGGAGAGTTAATGAATGTGCTTTTATCTTAATGGGGGAGACATTTAATCCACACGTTTCTCTCTAATTGGATTATTGAAAGGAGCATCTTTGATTGTTCTTCTGCTCGTTATTATCTCCTAGCATATTGCCTCCATATTTATTTATTTATTTATTTTTTTTAGCTACAGTATATGCAGTAGCTGATGTTTGTTTCCGCTCGAGTGGTTGCTAACTATTTATTCCAGCGGCTCAACCTCACCATTTAGCATTAACCCAGCCGGGCCAACAAAACGGCGCTCGCTCGATGGTGGTGGATCAATGCGGCCGTCGAATGAATCACGTCACATTTTCTCTCTCCAAATATTTAATTAAACACGGTGGCAAACAACTGCACAATTTATTGTTTGATGCTAAGAGCATTAGTGATTATTTTTTTTCTCCTCTTCCGCCTTCCCGAATGCTTTGGTACTCCAGAGAGTCTTAAAGAGACCGAGGGAATAGCATGCAGACACTTTTCCAATACATAATCATGTGTGTGTATATATACATGAATATATACTCCCCTGCCTGGTGTTCCTAATCCACTGCTGCTCGGGTAGGGGGAGGCTCATTTCATTAGGCGAAGGCCAGCATGGCTGACAGGCTATGAGGCCTTTTTAATATATGCTCTAATGGCTATCCAATATAAGGAAAACGTTGCTGATGAGTGATGTGCTCAGACTATAACTCCGCTAATGCGAAGCAAAGAGAGTTACTACTCAAGCATTGACTGTAAAGCGTGCATATGCAAAGGAGCGACAACCTTATAAGTCCGCTTTAAGACAATTTTGATGTGGTGTTTTTCTCCATGTGCCGTGTAAACAGACAGAAGAGAGAGGCGTGACCCATTAAAGTCTGAAGCTGGCTGTGGTGTTTTTTTTTGGGGGGGGGGGGGGTTTGGTGAGACTTTTGGAAAATTTGATCACATTTTACATCTGAAAATATCTTCTGTAACGAACGTGGCGTCACCAGTGAGACGTGTGCATCGCTTCATCTAACACGCTCCACTTTGAAGGAAAGCGTGTGTTTTATTTCTGAATGAAATGAATCCAATAAAGCGGCCCGGTGATCTACTGGATAGCACGTCGACCTCACAGTGCAGAGGTCGTGTGTTTGATCCCAGCTCTGGCATTCCTGTGTAGGATTTGCATGTTCTCCGCGTGCCTGCGTGGGTTTTCTCCGAGTACACCGGTTTCCTCCCACATTGCAAAAGCATGCTGGGCAGGCTGATTGAACACTCAAAATTGTCCGTAGGTATGCGTGTGAGAGCGGATGGTTGTTTGTCCTTGTGTGCCCTGCAATTTGTTGGCAACCGGGGTGTGCCCCGCCTTCTGCCCGAAGACGGCTGGAATAGGCTGCAGCACGCCCGCGCTCCCTGTGAGGGTAAAGCGGATCAGAAAATGGATGGATGGATGGATGGATGGATGAATCCAATAAAGTATTTTCATCAAAATACTGTCTCCATTGACCACCTTCAAAACATGTCATGTGTCTTAAATACAACTCGCCCATGCACTTTTGTTTTGAAGACAAGCGAAGGTGAGTGAAGAGCAGTTAAGACTTATTTGATACTGCAGTCTAAAACTCTTAACATAACGAGAAAAGCATTAACAAAAAAAGACATAGGACCCTATTTTCACATGACTGGCCCCCGTGCATTCAGCAATAAAAATGTTCGTGCCAGTGCAAATCTGGTATCCCGTGATGTCATCGGACAGCAGCGATATGTATTGATTTGTGTATAATCTAGCATCACCAGAAGGACGCCGGAATCATCTCAGGACTTGGAGAGAAAATGTCAAATGAGTGTTTCTCAACGAGTTTAAAAAAAAAACAGATACCGAGAGATAAGCAGATATCCACACGGCGAAATGGGTTCTGTCTGAGGCCCCTCCGAGGCTTGATAAGAGTGGGCGTGGGGTGATGATGAGGCCCACTCATGGATGCATTGTTCTCCTACAGGAGGCGGATCTCCTGTGCGTTTGGCGGTAATGAAACAGGGATTGAGAAGCAGGGAGAGGGTAATCATTATTGGCTGTGACAGCAGTGACCTGACAGCTGGGTCCAGTCGTGCTCCAGTGCTTGTTGTACAACACACACACACACACACACACGTCTGTAAGCATATGTGTTTGCACAAATGTGTGTGCCGGCGCACATATATATATCCCAAACGAGACAAAAAGGCTCGTTTATAGTGGATTGTTTGCCTACATTGGAAGATCTTGTGTCAACTGCAGCCTAAAATTGGAAAGTATTTGACTGATTGAACAACATAGTGACTACATAGCTGCCGCAGCAGTCACTTTAGGCGGTTGGCACTAGAACTACAATTTTTGAATGAAGGTTTACCTACTGTATTGTTCAGATGTGAACACGGGCGGACTATTTGGAGTTTGGGATTTCAAGATGATGATGAATTTGTCTATTTCAATGTGACAGGAAGATTGCTGTCGAGTTTTTGGTTTTTTTTTTAGGTATTTGCTGTATAGAATAATTTTGAGGCTTGTTCCAAAAAACACGTTGGATTAATCCTTTGAGGCTTTTGAAAAATAATTTTCTACGTGATCTCATAAAAAAATTATTCGGGACTCAAAGATTTTTTTTTTTTTAAAGTACATTGTTTCCAGCTTAAATTGTCGGTACATGTTAAGTTTATGTGACTCAAAACAATCTTTCAACTATACGTTGGCATAACAAGCCTGGTAGGAGGTCATGCGGATCTCTAGAACATAAAATTTTTTTTTTTAAATGCACACGGTAAAAATGTAATGAATAGAATACACTGTCATGAATAAAGTTGTCTCGTTAAGAAACATTTCCCAACTCAACAAAAAAATGTGATGTTAGGATACGTTAACCAGTGTTTAAACTTAACTGACAAAAATGTTCAAGTCAAGTGCGTCTTGTCACATATCTCCTTTTTGAGCATTCTGTACTGTCGCCCAAATGTAGAAAAAGCTAACCGCTATGTATCATGACGTCAAAACAGGTTTTCTTTTGTTTTGGTGGTGCATTAACTTTTTTCTGGTAATTTAACCAAATGTCTTTTCCAACTCATAATTACACTCATTTTCACGTGAAATCTTACAAACTCCCGGTTAGTTGATTTGAACCATCCAATGGAGCTGATTTTATAACTTTGGCTGTAATTTGGTAAGAAGTAAGAGGAACCCTCACTGAAAAAAAATCAAAATATTTGTTTCCTGCTTGTCATTACAAAATACAATCCACCACGTGCTTGTGTATTAGTGCGTGCCATCATAATGCTTGTGCTATGGCATGTCAATCATTACCAAAGCTTCCCCTCTTGGCGAGAAGTGTTTGTTCATAAAAGTCGCCTCTGACCTCAGCCCCTAGGCATGCTGGGCCACTCAGTGGAGCTGAGTCGAAAACGCCAGTAAGCCCCCCACAACATGACCACGACATCAGGAAACTTTCTGTGCCAGGTTCTTTACTTTCAAATTTCTCCAAAAATGACCTCACCATTAAGAAGCGAAGCAAAATGATTCATATGGAATTTATTGACCAAGGATCGTGAGATAATTCTTACACATGTAATATATGACAGCCTTTCACAAATTCATTAGGCACGCACCCCTTTCTATAATCTAACAGTTGTCGCGCCCACTCCCCCTCGTATCCCCTCAAAAAAGGATAAAATTGCATTTTTTTCAAGAGTTGGTGAACCCCTTCTCTCTCTTAAAAAAAAAAGTGCAGAAAAGCTTTTATAACAACCTTATATTTCAAACGTTCTAAGCAACTGACAGAATTGACGGATCCCATTTTCGGTGGGGGGCCTTGCTGTCAGATATTTACATGCAATTATAAGGTTCAAACTCTCTCTCACTTGGGCGTACTACACAACTGTATTTCTATGTGGGCCTTTCACGAGAGACTTTTTGAACCGCCTCAACATCTCGACAGAGAGAGTGCACCACCTCACCCCAACGCCCACCCTCATAACAAGTACGAAACGCTTTTCTCACACCCCCATGGGTGTTTGGGAATCGTTGCTGTACAACATCAAGTCTTCCGACCAGACTAGACAGCGTTAGTCGTAAAACTTGTGGTCATCAAATTTCCTTTTCCAGACGGCATCATGTCTCCTATAACATTTTAATGTTTGATTATATCTCTGACTATGGTAGTACAGGCCATCCATGGCTATTGTCCTTTGTGAATTCATCTCGTACCCCCTGCAAGGTCCATGGCAGAAGATAAGGAGGCTGTGCTTGTACAGCTGCCTCCTCTTCACTAGACTCCAACCAGCAGCAGCAACAGCTGGAAAGACGGTGGAGGCTTTGTCCGCTGGCCCGCTAAGCCAACGTCGCTGGGAAAGCAACCGGTGTCTGGACTCTGAGCCGTTGGACTGCTATCGGCTCATTCTAACATAAAATTGACATACATAATAGACAGACGGGCTCCATGAAGGAATGGGATCGGTTGTTGCATTTGTACTTTTCATGGATAACCACAGAATCTCATATCATCTTCTTAAGACTTGATTTTGCGCTTCTTGCCAAATAAGTTCTGAGAATGCAATGGGATGAATAACTCACGAAGAAACATGGTCAGCAGAAAAGTCATCTAGGTCATTGTGGTGTGATCTATGATCAGAGCATTCCTCAAATAGACGTCCAAATGCCTCCTTCCGCCAAATCTGGAAAGAAACGTAGCAAGTGGAATGCCATATTTCTGTCTATTTGACATCGTCGTTTCCACATCGCTGAGCCTATTTGAACACTCTGTTGCTAACCAAACCAGCAACAACTGAACAGTTTCTTAAACCAGCCTCGTTGCGAATGAATTCCTTGCGCCGTACTACTGGTAAGACTGCATAATGTGGAGACAACGACAAGGGGCAACAAGCTAGCTTATTCGTTGCACGTTAGCCTACCAACTACTAGCATGTAAACATTTGACCAACTCTCATTTGAAACAGTAGCTGAATACACGAAAACATGGAAAAACTGTATTCAGTCGGCCTCTGCACTTTTTGCACTCATGTTGCGATTGCACGGTATCTTAGCATACCAACAGCTAGCATGTTAGCATTTCATCTCTCATTTGAAATAGCATTTGGGGAAAAGATGTCAATCCCTTATCGCTCAACCTTCATGGTTTATGTACCTCACTAGACTGTTCGGAATGTTCACATATTCCTTCATCGAAATGGCTTGCACATTTAATAAAGGTCTTGCCAATAGCTGTCATTGTTTTTGGCAACCTGAAAGCAGATGTACTAATTACACTCATCGGAATGAAAGGCTTGTCTCCCCCTCCACTTCCTCCTCCTTCCCGCTGTCACCTCTCAGCTTGGCAGCATCGAGGCGGCATGCATTTTAATTTGCCCCCATCCCACCCTCCGAAGTTACTTATTTCATTATCGATCATCCGTAATGCCGAATCAATGTTCATCTTGTTACGTGCACCCTCGCTGTGTAATACAGTGATAGCGGGGCCCGCAGACTTACTCGCTGCTTTTACAAAGTGACTTTACCGACAAATCGATGCATGGTGCCGCCGATACGGGAAAAGTGACGCGGGACAACGCAGGCTGAGAGGAAACAAACAAAACTATAACACCATGACTTG
The DNA here is from genome assembly GCA_018466805.1 of Hippocampus abdominalis. Taxonomy (NCBI): domain Eukaryota; kingdom Metazoa; phylum Chordata; class Actinopteri; order Syngnathiformes; family Syngnathidae; genus Hippocampus; species Hippocampus abdominalis. Next base: position 20,478,581 of record CM031696.1, read on the forward strand.
TGCGACTTGAAGCGAGTGTCACTTCAAGGTAATGATTTATGGATCTGTGATTTAAAATAAGCCACGAACCACGGTTTTTGCATAGTATAAAAGTCTTGCAAATCATTTTTTTATCAATGTGATGTTATAGAGTATAATATTGAGAATATTGTTAATTTTGTTCACAATTTAAAACAATTCCCAGGTGTCCTTGTCTATGACGTGTGTGTCAAAATACCCCGCGCCAAACCCCGCATAGTCACAAATTCTTTTTTTTTGGGGGGGGGGGGGAGACAAACTGCTGTTATTTACTGAGAAATTTGCATATATGTATTTTTTGCACTCTTTCTCCAATGCTCTCAGATGCCATCATATGACACCAAAGCCCTGTCTAAATAGAAACTGGTATCAAGGAGGCATGTAAAGCCTAGACTGAGAGAATATCTTTGTATGTTGGGGTGGAATTATAGCCTGGCTCATTAACTCTTTGAGCGCCATTGAAAGGTTGTCAATGTAAATACAGTACTAGAAAGGTAAGCCAGTGATGGTAATTGTTGCCAAAGGGAATGGTCCGAGAAAAGTCTTGACCAGCTCTGGTTTGATTTTTAAGATAGGAAAGTCAAAAAAATAAAAGTTAAGTTTAGTCTAACATGTTTTTCTGATTAATATTAACAATTGTTAAACATGAATTAGGAGCAAAACCCACCCGTTTTTGTCCACCACCCGTTTTTGTCCACCTCAGGGATCAGCCAGTATAGCACTTGCTGTCGACCGAAAATGACATCACAGAATACTAACCAGAATGCCGTGTTGAGATTTGCTGGGCCTCATATAACATCTCATAAAGAAAGTGTTGACTGGACTTCCACTTCAAAGATTTGCCTCTCGCCAACAAGTGTATCATGCCCAAAAGTCGGCTAGATTTCACCTGCAAATCTGCAATAAGTTCTTCAACTGTAAATCAAACATGAAAAATATTTCACATCATTGGAACTCGTCTTTAAATCTTTAGTGAAATGTTGTCTGAATGTCAAAACTGGAATCTGGAGTCTTTGCTCTGCTACAAATGCAAATCAAAGTTAGCAGTTTTAATTCGCATGATTGGCGAGTGGAATGTTAATTAGAAAGCAAAAAAAATAATACTCCGTCTTCATAAATCCTGAAAGTAAAGACAAAATAACTTTAAATACGTTTTCAAAGTACACTTGCTTCCGTCGCCCAGAACAATTAATTTATGACTAATTCATTTATTGGATTAAGCCCCAATGCGCTTTGAACGCAGCAAGATTCATTGGGGCTTTATTTGGGCCTAATGGGACACCCGTTTGAAATCCTTCATGGGGACTTTTCAGATTACACAATGAGAGAATTTTCTTCTATTTCTATTTCCGACAAAATGTGTCATTGCATATGAATTGGCCTACATTTATCATTTTGGTGTGTTAGGCCAACAAAATGCAAGTTGATGTCCTGAAATGAAGAACGAATTTACTGATGGTGAGCTTTGATTGCACTTCTGTCGAACAGGTACAATTTCTGTCCATTCAGATGAAGCTCATCAAGATCTCACACTGGTCGCACCATATTTCAACGGCAAATCTACAACTTTATTCTTGTCGAATGATGATTTTTTTTTTTCATGAGAATGTCAGTGGCCATTCTGGTCATATTTTTTTTTTTACTTTTTCTCCCCAAATTCCGACTTTATTTTTGCAATATTTTGACTTTATTTTTGTAAAAGTACACCTTTTTCCTGAGAAAGTTCAATTCTATTTTCGCAATCATTTTTTTTGGGAAAAGGACTACTTTTTGGTGTAAAATTTGGACTTTTTCTCTCGAACAATTTTGTTTTTGAAAGAATTTTCATGAAAGTTTGACTTAATTCTTGAATTCCAATGTGTTTGTTGCATGAAGTTACAATTCTTTCAGGATATTACAATTTAATTATGCAAAATGTAATTGTTTGTTGTGAAAGTTTGACCATTCTGGTCAAATGTTGACTTTTCGTGTAAATATATTATTGTGTGTGTGTGTGTGTGTGTGTGTGTGTGTGTGTGTGTGTGTGTGTGTGTGTGTGTTGCATCAGAAGCCACCATGCACGTTTTTCTTGACTGCATGTGGAAATTGTGTCATGTGCATAATTACCATCTGAGATGTCACAGCGCTCGAGCATGAGTGTCCTCTTTTAACTGTGCGCGTGCGTGCGCGCGTGAGTGCGTGCGTGTGCGTGTGGGTGTGTTTGTGTGTGTGTTTTTGTGTGTGCCTTTTGGAGGCGGACTGTGTTGCTTGTGTCGATTTATAGCCAGTTTCCCGAATGGGTGTGAAAGTGTTAAGTTCGTGAGTGGTGCGCTTGATTGGAGATAGTAAATCACTGCGTGCGTAGGTGCTTGTGATGCGTGTGTGCGTGCGCGTGGCGCATGTGTGAGGGATTGGGGTGAGGAGTGCGGGGGCGCTTTGGGGTTGGGGTCGTGGTACCATGGTTCCAGAGGAGGAGGGGGGGGGGGGGGGGACGGTGCGCATCCGGCCTTGGAGCGCTGTTTAGCGGACAGCCCTCTCGTCAGACACCTCGCTGAACTCCTCGCTGTGAAGGTCCCCGCCCTCTCTCTCTCTCTCTCTCTCTCTCTCTCTCTCTCTCTCTCTCTCTCTCTGTCTATCTCTCTCTCTCTCTCTCTCTCTTTCCCTCCCCCCTGCTTTGTGCCATCGACTTCTATGTATGTGATTACCATTCTGGTCCAGCGGCACCAGCAAGCCGCTGTAATTAATAACCCCGTAATCCGGGTTGCATGGTACACACACACACACACACACACACACACACACACACACACACACCTACACACGGATCGTGTATTGAGAAGTGGGAGGCGACTTTTTTTTTTTAATCTAATAATATTAAGTGTAGTGATAAATATTCTTGAAAGAAACGCGTATTATAATCCAGCACAAATAAATCCCCGCCGCGATTGGAACTTTTCGTGTCAATAAGACGATTTCCCCAGCAAACAAGGCGCTCAAAAATTAAAATTCCGCGAAGCAATATAGAAAAGTGTGTTAGGAGAAGGAGGGAGGGGAAGGGGGGGATAGGAAGGGAAGCATCTGTTTTCTTTTAGACAGATTTCTCCAATCACCCCCTTTTTATTTGAATACTGCTCAAAGTCTTAATGCAATATTGTTATTATTAATACAACATCTCAGTTATTTTTTTGTGGAATATGTTTTTAAGCTTCTTTTGGGAAGCAACAGATCATTGTCTAGGAGGGATGATAGCAGCTATAATCCCCCCCCCTCCACCCCGCCCCCACCCCATGTAAAAATATCCCGAATCTCCTGAAACTCTCCGTACATTTAACCCGCGCGCGTGTGTGCGCGTGTTCCAATCCACATTTTCCACTAACAGTGTTCATGATCATCACCGGGGCTGCTCTTTCATGTCTTAAGTGTCGATCCGCTGTATTTTCGCCCCCTTCCAAGTGCAGGAATGATTTAAAGACCCACTCCAACACCACCTGCAAAAGAAAAAAGGGAAAAAAAAAAGGGAAAGGCCACTTCGTCGGGGGAGGAATCTTTGATTTTAAAATGGGGGGGTGGAAGGCAGAAAGGCAACCTGTTCCCAAAGACATGAATTAAATATTGTTATTAATGCGCGGCATTTGAGTCGGAAACACACTTAATGTGGAGAGGTAGTTTTTGATTTAAGGCCCATTTAGAAAGGACAGCAAATATTTGTTTTAATAAGGGGGAATTGTATTTTTGGTATTACTGTGTTAATAATTGTTTTTGCTTTGCTTTGTTTCTTTATTTTAAACAAAGTTAATCGGGAAATACAGTATTCAGCAAATATGTAGAAGACCATTACTCAGAGTGTCTTTCATTGTTTTTAAGTGTTATTTTTTAGTTTATGTTTATAACGACAAGTGATGTTTGCCGCACTTTATAAATGTCGACTCATGGTGACTTGCATTAGAAAACGCAACAATGTGAATTATTTTATTCACATGATATGACTGTGTTTAGTTCAAACCAGTGTCTACAGGGACTCGGGTTAACACGTGGGTGCTTTTTTCAAGTTTCAAGATTTGATTTGGAATATCATCTTTTAAATGTATTTATAGTACATTCATTCATTTTGTGTTAAATGCATTAGTTTATTATTTTATTAAAGGATCTCACGGGGGAAAGTTAATACTATACCTCACTCATAGCATGCAGGGGGGGCTTGTTGGATTGTCAAAACATGTGCAATATCTTTCAATGATTTTTTTTTCTCATACAAGTTTCATTCAAATAGTTTTTTCGCAGCATTTATAAGAACATACATGATCAGCATTTTTATTTACTGTGATTACCAGAAGAAAAAAAAAGTAGTAGCGCAGTGGTGGTGCAGATAAATTGCATTGAAGAGTGTATTCAAATTGGACAGTGCATTTATTTTATCCATGTAGAAGGAGGGAAGTGCGGAGAGAGCGAGCGAGCGAGCGAGCGAGAGAGAGAGAGCGAGAGGAGAGAGAGAGAGAGGGGTGCGATTTGAGAAATGGGCGTGGTTTGCAAAGGACTAGAAATGTCAATCTGAGCAAGGGAGTCCCAATAATCTAAAGCAATCTGTAAGGACCTGACCTTAGTCCATCCAGATCAATAGAAGAAGGAGAAGTGGAGAGCGCACCATTCGCACTGGAAATACTCTTGGTTTCCCCTCTGCTCTCGCACCTTCCCTCGGCCCTCATGCTTTCCACACTCTAACAAGACCAACAACAAAAAGTGGATATTCCTACTTGTCGCTCGCTCCTGCCTCCGTCGCCGGCCGCAATGTCCTTCCCCCAGCTGGGCTACCAATACATCCGGCCCGTGTACCCTCCGGAGCGCCAGGGCATGGCCGGCAACCCCAGGAGCGCCGCCGCCGCCGCCGCGGCAGCCGCGGCAGCCGCAGCCGATCTCAGTCCTTCGGGCGCGCTCTCCAACGTGCTCTCGTCCATGTACGGAGCGCCGTTCGCCGCCGCGGCCGCGCAGGGCTACGGAGCCTTCTTGCCCTATTCCAACGACATCTCGATTTTCAACCAGCTGGTAAGTCGCGACTTCGAGAAAAAAAAAAAAAAACAAGCCTTGTCTTTCTCTGCTACTTTGCTGCCACTTCGGAGGCCACCCAACTTTTGCGGAGAACGAGTTCTCGGTGGTTTAAAAATTAATACCACAACGCAGTAACCCTTTACAGAAAAAAAACACGTCGTTAAATGATGCACGAAAACAACGCAAACGGCTGTAATCAGGCGTCTTAAAGTGAAGTAAATGTCTAAGTCAATAAATGGGGGGGGGGAAATAATAACGATACAAAATGTGCAAATGAGATCAAGGGGACGATTGACGATCAGATTGTTCAAAATAATCACATATTTTTAAACGGTGATAAACATGTCACATCATTGAAGCAAATAATGCATTTCAATGGACTGCATCGTAAAAGTAAAACAAGTCTAAGAATTGTGTAAAACGTGTCAAAATAAAACAAACAATGCATAAAAAATGATTTTATTTGGGGTTTAAAAATAGGGGGGAAAAACCACATAAACATATCCAAGAAAGTTCATGCTTACATGTGCTATAAGAGGAGTCTGAAAGTCAAAATTATATAGTGTGCGCATGTTTAAAAGTCGTAAAAATTTTGGAATGTAACGATAGAAAAGTGCGTGTTGTTTGCAAGTCGTTGTATGCATAAAAAAATAAAATAACTGATTCATCACGAGTGAGTGGAGTTTCTAAGTAAAAACGAGACAAAAGTTGATCAAATGTTAAACGAAGTTCAAAGCAATTGTATTGGAGTTGGAAAGCAAAAAAAAAAAAAAAGAAGCGCACGGAAGTTTTAAGAGTCGTGATAAACATGTCGAATAAAGTAGGAGGGGAGCGTATCGGAGTGTAACTGTGTTGTGAATGCACGCAGGGGGCCCAGTACGAACTGAAGGACAGCCCCGGGGTTCAGCACGCCGGGTTCGCCCACCACCATCCGGCATTCTACCCCTACGGCCAGTACCAGTTCGGCGACCCTTCCCGGCCCAAGAACGCCACCCGGGAGAGCACCAGTACCCTGAAGGCTTGGCTCAGCGAGCACCGCAAGAATCCGTACCCCACCAAGGGCGAGAAGATCATGCTGGCCATTATCACGAAGATGACTCTGACCCAGGTCTCCACTTGGTTCGCTAACGCCCGCCGGAGGCTCAAGAAGGAGAACAAGATGACGTGGGCGCCTCGGAACCGAACCGACGAGGAGGGCAACGTCTACCCCAGCGACCACGAGGGCGAGGAAGGCGACAAGCGGGAGGACGAGGAGGAGATCGACCTGGAGAACATCGACACGGAGAATATCGAGAGCAAGGACGACCTGGACGAGCAGGACGACTTGCATTCGGAACTCAAAATTGACGCGAGGAGCGACTCGGAAGGTTCGGACGGCTATGAGGATTTACCCGAGCAGAGGTTTCTCAAGGGGGGTCTGCACCACCACCACCACCATCACCACCATCTCCAGATCCACCACCGCGGCTCGTCTCCGCTGGAGATCAAACCTGACGCGGACAAACTGAACTCGGGTCCGGTCAGTTCCCCGCCCACGGAGAACAGCCAAGCGCCGGCCCAGAAACCAAAGATCTGGTCTCTGGCGGAGACGGCCGCGGCCCCGGACAACCCGCGAAAATCGCCGCAAGTGACTCCCACGCCTCCGGCCTCACACCAGCAACACGGCCTCATGGCCCCGCACAGACTCATTGCGTCTTGTCCCGCCGTGGGGAAGATCCAGACGTGGACGAACCGAGCCTTCTCGGCGCATCAGCTGGCCCTGTTCAACTCCAACCACTACCTGGGCCTGGCCAACCAGGCCGGAGGCGGCCTGGCGCTGTACGGAGGCGGCCGGCTTACGGACGACAAGGGCGCTGCGGCCGGGCCCGGTGCGGACTCTGCGCTCACAGGTACCGGTCCACGACACTGAGAATCACCGCGTGTGTTTGTTGCCTGTGTGTGTGTGGACGCGCAAAAGACTCCAAAGGCCACTTTCACTCGTTTTTTTTTTTTTTTGTTCTCTCCTTGACTGTTTCGTTTTTTGCCTGGTGATGGATCCTTTTCTCTGTGGGCCACACACAAAGTGTGTGTGTGTGTGTGTGTGTGTGTACGTGTGTGTACGAGTGTATGTGTGTGTGTGTGTGTGTGTGTGTGTGTGTGCGTGCGCACGCGCGCGCAGATCAGAAAGCATTTAAAAATAATAAAATTAATAACGTCCCTCTTTTTTTTCTTGTTCTTGCACCATGCTCCAATTGTTTTGCATTATTATTAATGTTTACAATGTTTAGCCAGCAAAAGTCCAATGCATTGTTCTATTAATAAGCAGTCATTACAAATTTAGTTTTTGGTGGCCACTCAAGAGGGAAACTTTAGTGCCTTTTGGCTCAACAGCAACTTTATTTTTGAAGAAATAATGTTGACATCGTCTTTTACAAACTTGATTTGTCGCTTTCTTTTTCAAAATGCAACTGTCACTTTTGCAATGTTTTCGTTTTTTTTTAAACTCCCAGGCCTCTTTTTTTTTTCTTTTTTGCTATCTGAATATGGATTGTAAAATAGATAATAATACCATCTGTGTATAGCTACATTGTAAGCATGTCCTGTGTAAAAAAAAATGCTAATGTAATAATGTATGAATCCTGTGTGTAGTCTGTGAGTGTTTTTTTTCTTTGCCCCCTCTTCTTTTTTTACCTGTAAGGATTTGATGTTATTTTTTTGTATATAAAGTTAAGAATATGTACATACTTGTGAACCAAAATTGTACAAGAAAAGTCTATATTTTTGGCTAATAATAAACGAATTGCTGCAACTTTAAAGAGGACAGTTTGTCTTGAAAGTCAATTTTCCATTAAAAAAAAAGGCTTCTATTTACATTTACAGTCGAGGGACTTAAATCTAGTTCGGCAATATTGTGCAAAACAAATAGATATTAATATTATGGGACAATCCTCGTGTTAAAAATGAAAAAAAAAAAATGGAAATGCTTCTCCAAATGCGCTGCATGCTTGATTTTCTTTTCAAGGTGATTTTTTTTTATCCTCACAATGCAACTCCCGGATCTCATCATGCTCCATTTGTACTGCACACCCATGTCATACACACTCTCAATTAACGACGCCCCTGTAATTGTAATTTATCGTAGGTGTAAAACTAATAATAACGTCATTTATTTGTGTTTGCGCCCCTCGGGAGTGTGCATGAGGGCGTTTAAAGTTGGTGTTGGAGCTCCCTCTACAGTCTGCTGTACACACACAACCCCAGTTGCAACAACGGCACACACTCACACGCTCTCTGTATCCTTATACATGCTCTGAACACCCTCATATTTGATATTTCTTTGTAAATCTGCGACAGACTGTTGCGGTTCCAAATGTGACGGGGGGGGGGGTGGGGGTGGGGGTAATTTTTAGTCTAATCATGCGGTTTTATGTTACGCAGCCAATCTTGGGAATCAAGTGCTTCAAAAAAACTCACCCAAAAAAAAAAAAATCGGCAAAAGCAGCCATCCCCCTGAATGATCAAAAATAACAAAATTTCCTAAATATTGATCTTGGAATTCAGAGTTTGGATTTAAAGGTAAACGTGTGCGTGTGTGTGCGTGTGGTGTGTGTGTGAGGGGGATGGGGCGAGGGGGCGGGTGTCGTAGATTAACGTTAAAACCACCTTCAAATGAAGGTGGTCGTAATATCTAAAATAAAAAAAACCAGTGGCGAATTTCGTTGTACACATTTTCCTTAAAATGATGTGAATAAAATAAAGAAAAGAAAGAACTGATTTGATTCTGAAGTCAAATACAACATCAGTATGGATGAACGAAAGTTGAAAATAAAGTTAAATAATATATTAAAAAATAATAATCAGCGGTGAAATGATGCGTTCACAGGGCATAGAATTTCACAAAGTCATCCAAGCAGCTGTACACAACCGCGCTTCAGACTTTTACATCCTCATGCAAAGTTTTGGTTTCAAAAAAATATATTAGTAACAACTAAATAAACCTGACGAAACAGAAAACGATTCCACATTCGACCACCGCCCCGTTTAGTGTTTCAATGCGCATTTAATTTCCCCGAGTTGTGTTTAAAAACGGAGTCGTGACCACTGACAAGTGTGCTTAAACGTCTTCAACATTGGCTCGAAACACGCATGCGTCGTCCCAATCAATTATCCATCTTGAGAAACTCATCTAACAGCACCATCATGAATATTCACAATTGGCATCAGCTGATTGCCCCCCCCCCCCTCCCTTTTCCATTCTTTGCTTGCGAAGCAACGGCCACTTTGACGCCACGTTAAACAGGATTTTTTTTTTTTTTTTGAGGAGGGGTCATTTATTGTGGGTACACGTGGACAGGAAATTATTTTTTGATCTGAGGGTAATCCTGACAGCTATATTGCAAAAATTGCAAACACATTATACTTTCACAGCATATTCGTTCCAGAATGGTCAAACAAGACCATAAGGGACACATTCTGATTGATTCATAAAATTAGGGATTTATGAATACGGATATTAAAAAAATATATATTTGTGTGTGTTTCACCATATGTGACCAACCATTTTTAAAGCTATTCTGAATTTCTGAACATATAAAACAAGTATACTATTTGATATTATGACAATGTGTGCTTCTTCTTTTATATAATTGCGGTTTTACATGTTTTTTTTAAAGTTACATTGGGTGCTCCTGCAAGCCAAAACTTGTCTCTGGGTCATCACAGCTCATCACTGATGTGATTGAAAATTACACGAATTGGCTGTAAAGTTTGTACCCCCAAAAAGACAAAAACAAAACAGATGTTTTGGTTTAGTTTTGGAGACTGGGGGAAAAAAAATAAGAGTTGGCGTCATTAAAAGGAAATGTAATCTGTCTTTCCCAAAAAGTGCTCATTGATCCAGCCTCGGACAGAATGAAAAGGGGATCCGATGGAGCCATCAGAGGGCCCCCCGCGTGTGAATGAGCTCGGAGTAAATAAACACTGGGGCCATCCATTGGAAAAGGAGATGGGGGGTTGGCATCGGGGTTCACCCCCCCCCCCCCCGCCCCCACCTTGGAAGAAGCTCCACATAAAGAGGATCAGCCTTATGCTTTCACCTCATGCACCCTTTCTGTCAAGTCCCCTCCTTCCCCTCTCAGAGACACACAAACATCACCTCCTTTTGTGGCCCCAGTCAGGCTGAGAAGCCCACCACTGTCTTTGTGCGGCAAACTAATCCTTTTATGAGCCACTGTCCGACAGGGGCCCCCACGACCGCTGGAGCGTACACCTCTGAAGGCCAAAGAACCAGTTGAGAACAGCCCTAAAGTTGAGAACGTGAGAGAAAGCGTCCAAGTTAAAGAACAGCCCAGGAGTTGTTGTTGTTGACAAAAGGCCCAGAGGAGTGAGTGACGTTCTCCAGAGGGAGGCTTGCCAATTTCATGCCTTTTGTTCAGGCAGGTTAGCGGGAGAAATTCTTTCGGGCAACAAGTGGGGGTCTAAAAAAAAAAAAAAAAAAGGGAGGGGGTGGGCAAGGGGATGAGTCCATAGACCGGAGGCAAAGACGGAGGAGGCATGTGTGAGTGTGGGTGTGTGTGGGAAGAAGGGGGTGGGGGGGGCGTTTGAAGGGTAGGTGAACTCTTTTGCCGTTCAGCCAGCTGAAAGATTGCGCTTTTCTCAGCCCCCCCCTCCAGACAGGCCCAAGTTACAGGGCAATTATGGAAATGCAGCTTTGAAGCCAAGCACGGCCTCTTTTTCACTTGCTCCTCGGGACAAAGCATCTGCAAAAAGGGGATTTATGCACGCTCGCCTCCATAAAAACGGCTTTGAGCTTCAGTGCGGCTAACTTTACCCTCGGCGCCGTCGTCACGTCCAAGTTAGTCCTGATTCTTCAGTGATGCCACTGTTAGAGTTGTTCTAGAATGACTATCTAGAACAGGGGTGACAAACTCATTTCACATTGTGGGCCACATATAGCCTCGGTAGATGTAAAGTGGGCCGGACCATTAAAATTATACCTTACTCTGCTATAAATAACCAAAACAATGTATTTCCTTTGTTTTGGTCTAAAGAAGCACAAGAACATGAGGAAAATGTTGAAATATAATAAACAGATCTAGCGGATACTCCATGAATTGCACCTTGTTAAAAGTAGTCATTCTGTGTCTCTTATGAATTTTTTCACTTTTAAATTATCCTGCGGGCCTGATCGAACCTCCTTGCGGGCCGGTTTCGGCCCGCGGGCCGTATGTTTGACATTTCTGATCTAGACGTTGGCACTCAGTGGAGCGCAGACATCCACCACAACCACACTGGGAGTGTGTTCATTCGTGTTGGCCAAATTGTGGATTTAACCCTATGTTCCGATCCAAGTCGCCAAAGACCTGGTTGTCGGATGCTTCTGAAATATGAACCTGAGCATTTATTCTGTAGTCTTGGAGCTATTGCTGGGTTGTGTCTCCAACTTGGGGCATAAATAGTTGTTTGTCCACACCAAGTAGAGGTTGGGCGGTCCTTACCAAGCCTGGTTGCATGAACCGATGAAAACCTGCCCAGATGACAGGTGTCCTGAGAAAGAAATAACCTGACCTGGATGGACGAGAATATCCACAAGGATGTGTGAAGAGTGACCTTTTCATCCCCGATGAGACAGCACTCAGGCCCAACAATCGTAAACCTGTTTAATATTTACAATGTTATTTTTTTATTTTTGTTCCAAGAGCTAAGTGGTTTATGACAAAAAAATAAATAAATAAGAAATTGGGAAACGATGCATTATGCAATTCGGGTCCACTGTAATTGAATGGCTTTGCCCCACTTTGGTTTGACAAGGTTTTTGTTTAGTAAATTAATTGTGAGTCATCATTAAATGATTGGCTATTATTATTATTGTTATTATTATCATCAAAGTGCTTTTTTGAATTGGCCACTGACTAGGTAAAATCACCTCACTTCTAAGTTTACTGAGCTGAGTTGGATTGAGCAATTTAAACCGGTTCACTCATGGCTCTTTTGTAGCTTTCGCTACCACTCAGTCAGTTCCGTTTCTGGCTCAAAAGATGGCGTTGCAATTTTGACTGTTTGCCTGCACAGACCTATAACAAAAAAAAAAATCCAAAGAGAGGCAAAACACTGAAGTAAGAGCACAGAATTTTTATTTATTTTATTTTTTGTGCGACAGACATATTTAATTCTTTCTAGTGCTCAGTGTATTCTGTTCATCTTCTTGTATTATGACTTTCGACTTCACCATTTTGTACTGAGCGTCCCAAGACCGACAACATGTACTGTTGTTTTTGCTACCACTACATTTCTGGATCGGTGGTTGTCCTCATTTTTTTCACTTTGCCATCACCGGTTAGCAGAGTTTGCAGAGCCAAAGAATAAGTAGAATTAATTCTCATGAAATTGCAAGGATTGGTTCAAATCAACATGATGGTGGGTTAGAGCGCCACCTGTTGCACTGGCATACACTTAATCATTATTTATTTATTTGTATGGTTCCAAAATTATGAAGCATTTATTGTGATTTTTTTTGGTTTTAATCAGTCCCATAGATGGCTTCAATTTGCCTTTGAGGCAAACTTCCTGACCTCAACAGCCGCATGCTTTCTACCAGCCCGACGTCCCCTCTCTGAGGGCCCCGCCCAGCTCACACGTCACTGTCAGAGGCCCGCCAAACCCGCGGGCCCTGCTCTTTCTCAGCTTTGTACATTAGTCGGCGGTGTAGCACGGAATTTCGCTGCCCGGTGTCAACTCATAAGACACATTTTCTCCGGCCGCCGAGAGGATGGCGAGGGAGTGATGTCCCGACACGGGCCGACACAGCGGAGGCCTTGTACGACACTCCGAGCCTCCCTGACAAATGCCGAGCCCTCGGCTTTCGCTCATCTGCGTTAATGAGGGGACATATTTTTACACATTGCAAATATTTGTACAGACATCATAGGTTTAGAGGATGAGTGCCCTTTGATTCACAGGCAGAAGGCACAGAGTCAGGAGGAGGCCGGCACTCGGTCCTTCCCGGGCCTGGCTTAATAAATTCCTCCTGCTCAGGAACACCGTCAAACAAGTCCTGTCTTACATCTCCCATGAATACATTAGCAGCCCCTTTTGATTGATTGGAGACCCTCGCCGGAGGGTGAGCCGATGAACCGACTCCTCCTGAGTGATTAATAGACTTTATTCAAGAGAGTCTTCTTCCACTTCCTATTATGATCATGTCAATGAGGTTATGGCAGGAGGAGGGGCGGGGCCTATCTATCTATCTATCTATCTATCTATCTATCTATCTATCTATCTAGAAAGCTAGTTAGAAAGCTATCTATCTAGAAAGCTAGCTAGAAAGCTATCTATCTATCTATCTTGATAGATAGATATCTTCCTATCTTGATAGATAGATATCTTCCTATCTTGATAGATAGATAGATAGATAGATAGATAGATAGATAGATAGATAGATAGATAGATAGATAGATAGATAGATAGATAGATAGATATCTAGAAAGCTAGCTAGAAAGCTATCTATCTATCTTGATAGACAGATATCTCTCTATCTTGATAGATAGATAGATAGATAGATAGATAGATAGATAGATAGATAGATAGATAGATAGATAGATAGATAGATAGATAGATAGATAGATAGATAGATAGATAGATAGATAGATAGATGGCTAGCTCGTTCGAATAAACCTGACCGTGAGTTCGTTTTTCCAGAGAATCAATGATGTTTCAATGTAAAATCTCGACACCGCTCGGGAGGTGAGTATTTTTATCCAGATCTGCACCAAAATGTAACGGGTTCTCTCGTGCCCTTTGGAGTTTGTAATCCTGCGAGCAAACAAAATTAGTGTAAAAAACCCCAAAATAAAACAGAACTTCCTTGGCGTAGGTGCACATACATCTGGCAAAAAGTAAATTTAGCAATTCTATAATTAATATTATCATTGTAAAATGTATTTTTCACCATTTGCTTGTTTTAATACTGTGCCACCTAAATTGTCAAATTAAAATTACAAACTGTTGGTTTAACCAGTTTTAGAGCATGTCTTTGTTTCGCACGAACTCAACCTTTTTCATTGTCTTCTATTAACGAGCAATGGAAAAGCACAATATCCTTGCCCCTGAAAGGATTCCAGATTTATCTCCATTGTGATGTTTTCTCACATATTCAAGCATGTTTGAGGAAGTACGATTGGAAAAGTCTTGCATGAGGCAGGAATGTGTATCCAAACAGCGTCACTGGCTAATCATTGTTCTTGAGAACAGGTTCAGTTCAGGCTCAAACCTTGTTCAGGAAGTTATTCGGCCAGCCCGGCGGAGCTGCACTCGCCTTATCAGCCAAACAATGGAAGCTTCTAGAAGCAGTGGACGCACCGAACTTATCATGAAATATGTTGCAACGGGACCAGCACCAATAATTCATTCAAACATGGATAGCACGCTATTCTTGTACTGTTACATGACCCGGACACTTGTTTACGCATTGCTGCGACAGCTAAACATGCACGCATGGCCCACACACGTGACGTGACATCACCGCACATGCCAAATGTAGTTACACCACCATTCGTATTTCTAATGTAAATTTCTTTGGAACACTATGTGCCTTAAGAAGCAATTATCTGCCGCTGCAGTTAATTTCTGTAACTGTCAAACTTGTGCACCTGCCGTCAGGTATTTTGGCTCACCAGTTGACAGCAAACTGCTCCAGCTGTCTCGGGTTTGAAATGTGCCTTCTCGCCACTCGTTCGGCTCCTTCCGCGGATGTTCAAAAGGGTTTAGATCAGGGCTCATCAGAATGCCTTGTGCGTGTTTTAGCGGCATTTGGGAGGACCTGTTGTGGAGGACCTGTGGCTAAAATTACAGTGTTTGACAGAAGGCAGCACATTTGGTTGAAGAATACCTTGACACATTTCACTGCACACTGCACAGATTAAAGACCATGACCGAGTCGGCTATTTGTTTCAAATCAAGTAGTACAGTTGTACTTTTCGGTTTCCACACAACAGAGTCTGGGGTTTCTTTGCTACAGCCAGCACAGGGTGCCTTGACTCAGTCGCAGGTCATGGACATTCCAACAGGATAAAGACCCAAAAGGAACAGGTATCGCAAAATGGCACAAAAGAAATGTCCCAAATTCTGAGGAGCTCTGATCTAAATCCACCTGAACTTTGGAAGGAGCTGAAACATGTCATCTGAAGAAGGCACCCTTGGGCCAAAATACCCGTTGAAAGGGGCACAAGTCTCACTGAGATTTATTGAACTTGTTTGATGGAAGTGAGTGCTTTGAAAGTTCTTAAGGGTGCTAACATTTTTGTCCTGGTGTGTTGTGAAATAATTCTTTTGGATCACAAAAAAAATCAAGCTAAAAAAAAAAAAATCAACAGATTAGCATCTTTTATTGCTTTTGTCCAGTTTAAAATGATTTCAGTGAGCGTTGTAAGGTTTGCGACCGTCAATGGGAGGGGACCAATAATTTGTGCACTGGACTCAACGTTAAATACACTTGAACTACCTGCTGACCATTTGCATTCATCGCAAAAAACAAAACAAAAAAAATTTTAACTTTGAAAGGTTTGAGCCATAAATAATGGATTCGCTCATGCGATGTGATCTGTGTTAGCATATTTTCCCATTGTCCATGGGAAGTTTCATGTAACACTCAAGTGAACTTTTACTTCAATTAAGTCATTAATAGTACTAATGAGAGCAAACTGACGTCAGACAAATTAAAAAACATCAGAGAGTTTGGCATGAGTTGCCACATTCTCGAGTGTGACAGCGAATGCCAGCGTAATGAAAATGTGCGAAGCATGCCGCGCCCTGACTTCACACGGTGCGAACAGCAAATTATCAGGCCAACAATATGCTGAACTAATTGGAATGAGAAGTGATGTAGTTAGAGGGGTGACTCATCAACATGTCAGTTCAGTTTTTGTTCGGAAATGTATTGGGCTCTATTTTTGTAGGTGCCGCATCTTGATTTTCATGCCAGCGCAAGCTTTGTTGTTCCTGTTCGGGAATTTGGTTCATCTCTCTGCGCTATGCTGGGCATTCCGGCATTCAAGGGGTGGCTCCTTTGATATGGTGCCTGCCGCATCTGATATCTTGGTGACAGACATCGGTCGAAGCATGACGCTTGCTGGAAACCCGTTAAAGTCGGCGGAGTAACGTGATTTTTGGTGAATTTGATCGGGGAACGGACAAGCAGATTCTGACCTCTGTCGATATGTGCGGTCAGTGTCATTGTATTTCATTCAAATGTGACAACATCAACTATGGCGGCGCGGACAATCCCCTTGTCAATGTTACACATACGTACAGCACATTTGAGTTGTATATTCCATTCCATGTAGATATTAATGAATTGAATGCGTTGTTGTTATTATTATTATTATTATCATATTTATAACTCATCCCACTGGTTGTGGCACAGCTACGAGGACGCTGAGGAGGGGGCGAGGGCAGGAGTGTCACACACAGACACAAATGATCGGGGTGGAAGGCGGTCTCACTTCACAGATCTGCGATCTCCCCAGCCAATATTATATCATCCGCCTGTGGAGGTCTGCTTGAAGTCCCTTATACTTTACGCATCTTAACCTGTCAATCAAATCAATGTATTTTTCTACCACGTCGAGGACAATCCACCGGCCCCTTGTGCACTACATTTAAAAGGAATGAAGAGGAGCTGCTTCCATTGGCGACAAAACAAGTTGGCTGTTTTCACGCCCACAACGACGCGTAATTGACTCTGTTTTAAGTATTCCATTACACCGCACCCGTTTGCACGTATCTCGGAAAATACCAACAAATACAATACGATTCCAGATTGAGCCCACGCCCCGTGCACGAAAATAGTGCCATTTGTGTTGATGAGTGCCTCTTAATGAGTTTAGATACGAAATTACTTGATCTCAAATAATTACTTGACCCTTTTTTCACTGAAGACAAGAAGCACGAGAATTACGTGTGAACACACCCTGCTGTCTTCTGCCGCGTGGGTGTGCTTGCTTTTGTACTGAGTGGAATCATGGGTACAATGTGGTGAGGTGCGGAGAATCATGAGCCAAAATGAACCAGTCATGACAGTGACCTATTGACCTGTCTCCAGTATGTGAGAGGTGCAAGGCAGATGTTATTAAAAACATGCTAGCTTATTTATTGCGCTCCACGAACATAACTTAATTTGATCTGTTTAGGGCGATCATACTTTGCCTTGCAGAAGTGAACCAAAAACAATCAGAGCTGTGTGATATTTTTTTTTTCGTTGTCGATAATCTATTCATACACACAAAGTGTCACTTCAAAAAATATCAGTTTTTTTTTTGTACGCTGGCGACCTCGGAGCTTGCCCCGACTGACTCAGAAAGTACTCGTCAAATCATAAATAACTGGTGCTTAGCTGATTTTCCATCAAAGCACACGATCGAGACAAAAAATATCAAATGTGCCAAACCAGATATTGCCCAACTACAAACACCACTTTAACTGAAACGGTAGTAAACAAAATCTTCATAATATAGCACAAACTAAGGGCAAATCATACCAGCAGAAACTGTCTGAAACTACTCTGACAACTACAGTACAGAACGAAACTGGTTCACAATTCTTGACGAAATGCACATCACTTTTACCAATCCACGAAACACACTCAATTAGCAGAGGACTTAAGGGCAGGCGATATTAACCTAAAGCCCCCATGGGAGCCATCTGAGGAGAGTGCCACTCCCCCCCCTCTGGAAAAGCTCATGAGAAAAAGCATATCTAATGTCATTTCGCAGGTAGATAGAGCGGGAGATTGAGGGGTAATTGGACGTAATAACACATGGCTCCCTCTCAATCGCGCTAAAGACTTGTCCACTTGGCATATTTGCCGTGGGGATAAATATACAGTGGATGAACTTTGACCTTTGCTCCCCACTTTCCTGAAGGTCAGCGGTCCACTTTACATACACAGATGAGGCCGTCTTCTTCCGGAAGTGATAAGACAAAGCAGCGAGGAGAGGTAAGGTCAGCGAGTTAAACCAACAGCTAGGATGACAGTTAATTGGCCGGAGGCTGGTGTAACTGTCATCCGTTTCCCCTGGGCTGGCTTGGGAAGGACACACATACACACACAAACCCAATCCCCCCCCCACTTGGAGACTACAGCCTCACACTTGTCAGCTGTCTCCCATTGGTTCAACGAGTGGACATTACTGCAGTGGCGGGACGGCCCGGAAAAGATGACAATGACTCCCATTTGATTATTACTTCACCATTACCGTTTATATTATGGTAATACACAATAAAGAGTGTGACAAGTGAGGAGATTAAATGTCAGAGTGAATTACAGGCATATGACCAAGTAGGCCCACAAATCAGATAGTTGAGCGGAAGGGTCCTGCTTGCTAATTGTTCATATTCAAGCGGCCAAGGGTGGCATCCGGCCGATTTAGAGTGTCCAGATAAACCCATGCGTGCGTACGGCGCTCGAATGACTTGTTTGCCTCCTTGTGTCGCACGTAGTGACATATAGAGGACGACCTGAAGGGAACAATAATTGTCTACATCTTGTGTAAATGTGTGTTGACATGGCTCCCGTGTGATCCGTCTGAATGACTTGGCCGATTTTTGGGGGGGCGTGGCGTCATTTCTGCACGTCACTCAAAGCTTCCCTCGCATGCAGCTGGCACACAGCTGGTCTTGCAACCCACCACTAGCCCCTTCCACCCCCTTTTATGATCGCCCTCTTCCTGCACCACCCACCCGCCTACAGAATGCCAGACATGCGGAGTAAGACAATATAGGGGATGGGAAAAAAAAAAACCATGAGTGGGAATAGCAAGCAGGAAGTTATGATTGGGCCCAGGGATCCATCATGTGGGGGGGGGGGGGTGCATGGCAAGAGCAGGATCAGTCAATGATAGACAGGTGTTTCTCAGTAATCATCCTAATCCCAGTCAAGACTGCTCCGATGTTGCTGTTACAGTGATCCCTCGCTATTTCGCGGTTCGTTTATCACGGCTTCAGTGCATCGCGGATTTTTTCAAACATATTCATTGTTTTCATATACATGTAGTACAGTACTGTATATGTTGCTCTATGTGACTCGCTGTTGTTTTGCTGACTTTCGCAGCTTCTCGCGGACCGTTTGCGAAATTTTTGCGGACGTAAAAAAAAACTTTTTTTTTTATATGTTTACTGTATTTTGTTATTCATAAGCTAACCTAACTTATAATTAATTATATTAGTATACAGCATTAAGTCATTTTAATTACTTCAAAATGTACTTCTACATGCATGTATACCATTAAATTTGGCCTTATAAATATTATGTACATGTACCAATATGGAGGGCCCCTCCCCTCTACTTCACGGATTTGCGTTTATCGCAGGTGGTTTTGCTCCCCATTAACCGCGATAAACGAGGGATTACTGTATAAGAAAAAAAAAAGGGTGAAGTCAAAATTTCAAGTGAACAAACTTAAAATTTGAAGTTGGGCAGCTCAATCAAACATGTTAATTTTGGCTGTTCTGAAAACTGGTTTTCCCACATTTTACAACAAAACACCTTGACAAAAAGGTGTTATTGGAGCAAACAACTTTCTTGCTTTGTTGTGCTGATACCGTGTCCATAAACGTAAACGATTTATATTTTAACTTTGTTCCAACAATTACGATTTTAGGCCAAAACAATACAAATGTTTTTTTGTTGTTGTTTTTTTTACAGTGTAGTGACACTCTCCGTCTATGCTATAATAAAATCCGATGCATACAGCAATGAGTAAAAAAAAGATTCCGTTTGGAAAAAAAAGTACTGTAGTAGCACATCTTCTGGGGTGCAGTTTCGAGCTTCGACACGGCGGCGCCTCAGCTGATCAACAGGATTCAAGTCTGGAGAAAGCGCAGGCCATTCCATTTGAGGTATACCGCTCTCCAACAGCCGTTCCCTGATGATCATGTTCTTTTCTTGTGGTTTTTGGTGTATCAAAGAAATAATTAGATCAAAAGGGTTAAAGGATGACCAGAAATAATTGATATGAGGTGAGATCAGAGGTCTGCTAAATCCTTGTGTCAAGTTATCAAAGTTACGTGATTAGTTTTTAAGTTTTAATTCAGGCCAATTAACAACCAAAAGGTAACACCCAAGTCATTAAATGTGAGACAAGAGCAACTAGTTGTATCCTTGGCAAAATTCCAGACACAGACAGAGAAGAACAAAAAGGAAAAGATGCTAAAATAGCTTTGCAAATCATTTGCATACAAAAGATAAGTGCAGACTGGAAAAAAACAAAAGCGGATGAACCGCATGATGGTGAGGTTGCGGCGAAGCAGTGATGTCGATAAGGAGTGTGCACAGTTGAGGACAGCAAAAGCACATCCAGATGACTGAGAGTCAATACAATATAACCCCATGACACGAGCAGCGATCTAAAATGAGATGACTCTGTGCAGAGCTACAAATTAAAGAAAGGCCAAATCTGGAGTCTATTATCGTGTCTCCACTTTTGTAACGTTTAAGTGGTACAATAAATATGAACGTCGCAGCAGCCAATGAAGCTCTAACCAGTATTTGTTTTGCGGGGAGAGTGCAAGAAAAATGAGAAGTCGTGGCATGGTAAACACAGCTCTTTTCTGCCCGAAAAATGTGAGTAGTACCAAATGTTCCTGAGTGTAAGAATTGCTCTTAGATTTGCGGACGTGTGTTTTAATCAGTTCGACAGGCAGCTGATTACCCTGAGCCAATTTACAGCCACACCCCCCAAAAAAGCTAAGAGATTAAAAACCAACAGGAATCACCCATATACAAAAGTCAGCCTGTTAATATACGACATTTGGTCGGGTTTTGGGATCTTGGTCGAAAGCGTTAACTCAAGTGGTGATCGTCAAGACCTGTTCTCGAATCAGTCGGATTCTTGATGAGGGTGCAGGGGGAGATAACAACAGGCTCTGTCAGGAATATTGTCAAAAAGAAGAATGGCATGACAAGGACCAACACGTTCTATGGGCTCTATTTGTGTGACGGGTGAAAATTTTGTGCGGCGTGTGGCGAGGTTAGACCTGATGTTTGTAATTTTGCAGAGAAGCACTGGCTGGCAAATCTGCAAAGTGGGAGTGCGCCGCCACTGTTGGAGTGGTCAAAGCCGACTTCAGAAATGGCTCATTTCATTTTCTTTTAATGTGACGGGCTAGTAAGGGACAATTAAGAGGCTCGACAAGGTGGAAGAAAATCCGTATACTCGGGTAAGGTACTTGCTGTCTACCTCCTCACCTCTGATCGTTCGTGTGCTCCCATCGCTGTGCTGCTCAGTTGGATGAATTTCTATTCATCCATTTTCTGATCCGCTTTATCCTCACAAGGGTCGCGGGGCGTGCTGGAACCTATCCCAGCCGTTTTCGGGCAGTATGCGGGGGACACCCTGAACCGGTTGCCAGCCAAATGCAGGGCACTCAGAGACCAACGAACATTCGCGCTCACAATCGCACCTAGGGACAATTTAGAGTGTTCAATCAGCCTGCCACGCATGTTTTTGGAATGTGGGAGGAAACCGGAGTACCCGGAGAAAACCCACACAAGCACGGGGAAAACATGCAAACTCCACACAGGAAAGCCGGAGCTGGAATGGAACCCGGTACCTCTGCATTGTGAGGTCGACGCGCTAACCACTCAAACATCGGGATGAATTTAAAAAGTACAATTCAATGATTTCAGAGGTTCACACATTTATGAATGAAATATATCCCGTTCGACCCGTGCCAGTGTTTGATGCGGTCTGAGCAGGGATAAGGTTTTACTCGCATTTCTGTCACCAAATTGTGACTCTGCTAGTCGCTTCTTCAAGGCACTCCTTCTGTTGTGTTGAGGCACCCATCTCGGTCGCAACAGGGCTGCCAAATTGGCAAACACACATCAAGCCTTGCACTGATATGAAAATCAGGATCCGATGACAAAATTGAGGCCTGTGTGCTAACTCTGCACTGAGGTCAGGAATGCCAAGCTACAATACTTAACCGGAAAAAAAAAAAAAAGAAAAAAGAGTAACACAATGATTCAAACTTTTCACCTCAGTTCCACTTAGTTTTATTTCCTTCAGACTGAATTGCGTGCCTATCACTGCCATGAAAGATCCCCTCTCATGCTATATGCTGATGCTAAGCTACAATGCTCGCGCCAGTCCATTAATGTTGGCTCTGCGGTCTGTATTTTTAGACTGGCCAGTCACAAGGGGACGCCACAACTTGTCATCCTGGTGCGACACATAACGCAATCACCCAGAGTCACACTTCGACATGTGTTTGCCAGCTCTATCATTTGGGCTGCGTTTTCACAACGGGTCTGGAAGGTTTCCCCCTCCCTCAACCGAGTCATAAATGACTCAGACCCCAGTTTGGCACTCGTGAAAAACTTTACGATTTAATCACCGCGTTCACTAGTCTTGGCTAAACATTTGGGCTTAAATTTAAAATGTGCCTAATTGGTTTTAATTGAACTTACTGTCTATTTTCCAAGTGTCCTGTATGTGTCTTTTTCAAATGCTGTGATTAACTGTGTGTGTGTGTGTGTGTGTGTCTCCTTGAAGTCTACGCTTCTCCTGGCTGCTACCACAGAATAGCACATCCCTTCTATTACGTGCAAT
Organism: Hippocampus abdominalis; assembly: GCA_018466805.1. Lineage (NCBI taxonomy): Eukaryota > Metazoa > Chordata > Actinopteri > Syngnathiformes > Syngnathidae > Hippocampus > Hippocampus abdominalis. The sequence goes on from CM031696.1 coordinate 20,501,206, forward strand.
TTCCTGGGTTTTATAAGGTACGTTTACCCCCCCCCCCCCGCTTTTTCCCATATCATGGAAACCATTATCTGGTGAAGAAAAAGTTTGCCTGTGGGTGACGCGCCAAGCCGCTTGTTCATGGCGTGTCTTTTAAGGCATAAGTCATTCTAATTATAACCTCGCACAAAAACGGCGTTGCACTCCCTGTCGATGCGTCTGGCAAGTCGCGGAGGAAGCCGTACTTAATTGTCATTCAGTCCTAATTATAATAAATGAGGGCACAGCGGCAAAGTGGATAACTGCATCATAAAAACAGCGTGTTGGTTGCATAACTGACGTTCTTTGCCAGAAATGAGTGATGACCTCAGCCCATGGAAACACCACCGCCACCAGCAAGGCCTTTATCTTGTGGCAGTTTCGCTGTTATTCTTACAAACGTTACACCCTCTTGCAGTTAAAAAAAAAAAAAGGTCGATATTTCAAAAGGCTGTCTCTTCTGTTTTTTAGGGCCATTGATGTTGAAGTGAGCGAGTCTAAAACACCTCTGCCTCACCCCCTCCCAGACCAAAAAAAAAAAAAAATCCCTTTCTAAAACCAACATGGTGAAAATGACATTTCGGTTGAGGCGGCTAATAAATCTTGGCAGAAGGCGGCCGGAGGAGTGGAAGTATGTACTCCCAAGTCAGCAATGTGGACGGCGATGGCGGGTGGCGGGGGAAGAAAGGCTCGCCACATAAGAGGAGGTTTGTGTTAGCGCGGGGCGAGATGAGGTGCAAGGGGAGTTCGGCTGGATTAGGGGGAGTGAAACGTCTCGCGGTCGAATTTGTTTGTGTCAGGACGTGCTCCTGAGATGGGCTTATTATGAGGGCCAAGAAATGGTCGAGACCTTCCTATTTTAGTCAATTCATGTTCTTTTAGTCAACCTCATCCTAAAAATATTTCATAGGGGTGGGACAAAAGAGGTAGACGGCGCAATATCACGTCGCCATCTTTTATGGTAACGTATCAATAAATCAGCATCAGATTTTGATACTGTTGCTGTCCAATGCGCCGTATTCTATTGTAATCTCAAACCAATACAAAAAAGTTATTAATACTTCTGCTCATACATTAACATCAGATATCAATACAGTCAAACTTCGGTTTTCGTCCATAATCCGTTCCAGAAGGCTGTTCGAAAACCGAAATTGTTCGAAAACAGAAACCACGCTCTTTTTAAAATAAAAATGTTTACTGAACACGTCTGCTCACAATGGAAATCAACACGAGGAAGCGTCACTTCCTCGTGGAAGGAAGGCGAGAGGAGTCAAATGGTGCATTCAAGTGCGCTCAGTTTGTTCGATTTGTTCGTCATCCGAGGCATAAAAAACTTGAAATATTTGGTGGAAAACCGAATTGGTCGAGAACCGAGACGTTCGAAAACCGAGGTTTGACTGTACTATCACTATTGGGCTGGCATTTCCCCACTGATGTACTACTAGTAATATCTGGACTCCCTCTAGTGGTAGAAGAAAGTATCACTGCTTATGTACAGTTTAGTTATATTTAACCTTAAAGTTAAATTCACCTGCATGAAACGTTTTTTTTTAAGGTCTCATTTTAGTTCCACTCCTCCTTCGTTATTTGGTACCTGGTACAAAAAGATTGAGACCACCGTTTTTGGCGACATTATCCGATACAGTTACTGATAGGAATATCAACGCTGTCACTGTCTGGCATATCTTATATAGCGCAACTATCAATACTGTTACCCTTTTAGGCTACAGTTTCGACGTGGCTGTCCGACATCCATGTACATGTGCAGTATCGCGTTGTTGTTTCATAGAGTGCAGCAAGACTACTCCTCCTAAATTGGCATTAAAACATGAACTCCATTGTCTTCATTTTGAATAGCGAAACTTCAAAGACCAATGTGTGTGTATGAGCGTACTAGCTTAGCACTCCGAACTGATTTTTAAAAAAATGTAATTTAAAAAAAAAAATTTTTTTAAGTAGGAAGCTATCCAGTGTAATTCTCAGAGAAGCCAATTCATTTTGAAAATCTCATTTCTCTCATAGGTCACTTCTTTGTCATAGCAAGACCTTGAGTCCTCTTTTTACGATGTGCCAAAGTTCAAACTTGCTCCAATCGGGACAAAACGTGAAGTTTTTTTGCGCGCTCCTTTTAATAATAATAAATGTCAGTAAGCAGATTTGAACACATAACACACTGGTTAGGGATTGTTTTCAGGTCAAGTGATAGGAGACATTTGCAACACATAAAATGTACCTTGTTTTTTTTTTTTGCCCTCAATTTAAAGTGGCTTTCATACAAAGAATTGTGACAACAAAATCACCAGCGCTTCCCCGAACACCGAAACCTTCAAGTCCAACTCACTGATGTTTATTGCCTGTTGGACACGCACATCTCGCTCTGTCGGGATCCTTTTCATATGAACAGACAAAATAACCTTCAAATCCTGGCAAAAACAAGCAATTTAAATGGATGTATTTTGACAAATGTTCCACTGATGTACTTTTTTTTTTTTTTTTTAAGGTCACTCACTCACCGCGGGATTGACTTCAATCATGCTGTTCCTATTAGTCATTAAAAAGGCAGAAAAGCATTCAAATAGGTTCCAGGTTGAATAATAAATAGATTGGTAGGATTTGAAGTTCAACCAAAATATTCAGGAAAAGTATGTCTCAAAAGTCAAATAGAATTTGGAGATCAGACCATCATCAGTGTGACGGCAGCAAACCTTGTGGGACTTTCTTTAGCATGTGAGCATCGAAAGAATCGACTCCATGAGTGCGCTTTGCTTTTCCATTTTCGTGATGCTCTTGCGAAGTGTGACGAGCACCATGAGAAAGTGAATTTAATGGTGCAAAAAAAAAAAAAAGAGTCAGGCCTCCCAATATACTGTGAACAATATCATTCAGTATCAGGTGCACTCACAAATTCATTCTGCCAAGCATATGCTACTGTAAATATCACAGAGCCAAGAGCCTCGTGAAAATGACGCCTTCCTGTTCCCTGTCCATTTTGTGTCTGTTGGGTTTATATAACGGGTGAATATTTTAACTCTTTTTTTTTTTTTAAACTTATTTTTTACACTTTTATGACAGTAAGAAAGGGTAACCCCAACTCCAATATTATTTTTAAAAACATTGCCGGGTCTGTTTTAATTTGTTAATTAATTTTTTTAAATGTTTTTGTTTTGGGCGGCCCGGTGACCCAGTGGTTAGCGCGTCAACCTCACAATGCAGAGGTATCGGGTTCAATTCCAGCTCCAGCCTCCCTGTGTGGAGTTTGTAGGTTCTCCCCGGGTCTGCGTGGGTTTTCTCCGGGTACTCCAGGTTTCCTCCCACATTCCAAAAACATGCATGGCAGGCTGATTGAACACTCCAAATTGTCTTGAGGTGTGAGTGTGAACGCGGATGGTTGTTTGTCTGTGTGTGCCCTGCGATTGGCTGGCAACCGGTGAGGATAAGCGGATTGGAAAATGGATGGATAAATGATTTGTTTTTTTGATGGCGACAGGTAACACCTAGAAATTTGCAGTGACATTTTTTTTGTAATGGCAAAGAGACAACAACTAAAATACATATAGAAATGCATACAATCAGTTTCGGACACAATTTTACCAAGCAGATGCCGACATCAAGAGGATATTGCCAAAACCGTAATGGCTAATGACGGGCATTAAAATGACACCGCAAAGATTTTTCAATTTTCCTCTAATTTATGTGAACTCTACCAGGTGTCACGGTAGTTGTGCAACAGGATGGTTTGAAATGTAACTTGCCTTTTTGAAAGTGGAATGAATTCACTCAAGTTACATAATATGTAATTGTAAAAAAATATTCTGTCCCTCAGTATGTTTTGCTTATGAGACGATGTCCAATGTTTGTCTCATAAACCAGTTCTTTTGTGAACATCATTTCAAGAAATGCGTGTACAGTTTTTGTCAGGCTGGGGGTGTTTTTCTAATCTTTGAGGTGTGATGCATTTAATATCCATCCACACGCAAGCGTGCACTGACACGAGGAGACGTGCACCACTTTCCATCCTTTTATCTGAGCAAACCCAATCAAATGATTTTCTCAATAGCAATAAAGCGCTCTTTATTTTACTTGGCCGGGCATCAATCCCCCCCCACCCCATACACACACACAAAAAAAATCCTTCTCCACCCTCCACTCAACCTTCCAACCGCACTACGGTGGGATCAGTTTCTCCCCAGAATCCCACTGAAGCGCTGCCATGTCGGCTGGAGACAATCAGTCCAAATACTCTTTTAAATATTCCTACTCCTGCCCCAAATTCAATTTATGGACACATTTATTACCGTGTCTGTCGGTGACTAAAAGGGAGTTTCACAATCAGGAGCACACATCTGATCTGGTCACAGCAGGCCTGCCGCGCTTTATTACACGGTCGCGACGAGGCGATCTGCTGAAGAAAAGGAAAACATGAGCAAACAAAAGAGTCGGTACTTACACATGGGATGGGTTGGGAGGGCCTTAGATCTGATTTCGGAGCCACTGGGGGAAAAAAAAAAAAATCGGTACCAGTACAATACTAAACTTGCTTGTTCAGCTTTTGCCAAAGACATCAATGCGTGTTTTTACAGTGCTTCTGTGAGTCGAAGAGTAGCAGAGGGTTTCAAAAATACAGCAGAAGTTTCAAATCAAGATTGAGGTTCATTGGCTGAAAAAAACCCAAAAAAATCTATCATTGACAAAGTTGAGATACTTTTTTGTTTGTTTGCATTTTACTATTCATATTGTCCAGAAAAATATAAAAAGTGACATTGTGCTTTCGTCCTCAGTTCATGATGGAGTTCCGTTCCTGCAGGTGGGACGCAACCCGAATTCCTCAGAAAACATCGTAGTTCATATAATTAAAGTAAATATGTCTAAACAAAGATTTTTCGTCCATAAACATAAATAATAATTTGGGAACAGCCAGTACAGCAATCACAGAACATGCCTTCTTGTGTCGCATGATGGCGTCTTCTTACGCCACCGCGCAAACTAGTTCACAAACCGAGGGAGCCCTTATACTAAATAATTGGCTAACTTATTTTTACATTTGCATGTAAAGTTAAACGAATATTTCAATTCCCAGCATTTTTTTTTTCGTTTTTCTTTTGTTTTTGCTCCACATCCCACTAAAGACGAGGTTGACTGGCGAACGGATTGTGTTCAATCCTGCACTGCATCTTCGAACACATCAAGTTTTAATCGTCTTGTGGTTTTGTCTCTAACACCAGTTGGTTCCAGTGTCGGTCACATTTTATTCCCCAAAGTTGCCAAAAACGACATGGCATCCACTTTTAAACTGTGGTAATGTAGACAGAGACCAGCTTGTTTGAGCCAGTTAAAACAACAAGCTCGAGGTTTGAGAGATTTACAGTCCTTTGCTCGCCTTGTGAAACATCGACTCTAATGAGTGCTCCACTGGGTTGTATGTCATTCAGTTTTCGAGCATGCGGGGCACGGACTGGACTGAGAAACAGTGATTAAGGGTCCTGTCTACTACTAAATACACACTCTCACACACACTCACAAACCCGCAGACCACACGCACCAATAAATGGTTCTTAGCCAAGTTCAGTGGACAGTCAGTATGCTTCAATGACATCAGAGAAAATTCTCAATATATATACAGTCAAACCTCGGTTTTCGGACATCTCGGTTCTCGACCAATTCGGTTTTCGACCAAATATTTCGAAGTTTTTTATGCCTCGGATGACGAACAAATTTCGGTTCTCGAACAAACTGAACGCACTTGAATGCACCATTTGACTCCTCCCGCCTTCCTTACACGAGGAAGTGACGCTTCCTCGGGTAGAGGAGGAAGTGCTTCCTCCTTTCCATTGTGAGCAGACGTGTTCAGTAAACATTTTTATTTTAAAAAGAGCGTGGTTTCGGCTTTCGAACAATTTCAGTTTTCGAACAGCCTTCTGGAACGGATTATGGACGAAAACCGAGGTTTGACTGTACATATATATGAATGTATCGCATGGTGATTGATATTGGACCGATATTTAAGTCACACAAACTCACCTATTGCAGATAAGCGTTAAAAGGTTTATAAATTCCCAAAAAGGCAAATTAATCTAGGGCTGGGGGTTAGAATGCACTCTCTGGTGTTTGTGGTGTATTCATTTTGCACATGACTCGTGGTGTGAGTGCCCGTTTCATGCCCTTCACAAAGTGCAGCTCACCAAACAAGCTAAAGGCAAACGATCACCCGAATAGTCGATGATATGATCGCGAGTATTATCCACCCTGCTGGAGCCTATCCCAGCCGTCTTCAGGCAGTAGGCGGCTGAACCGGTTGCCAGCCAATCGCATGGCACACAGAGACGAACAATCATCCGCGCTCACACTCACACCTAGGGAAAGTTTTGAGTGTTCAATCAGCCCGTCATGCATGTTTTGGGAATGTGGGAGGAAACCGGACTACCCGGAGAAAACCCACGCAGGCTCGGGGAGAACATGCAAACCCCACACAGGAAGGCCGGAGCCGGAATTGAACCCACGACCTCTGCACTGTATGGTCGACACGCTAACCACTGGAACACCGGGGCCACCCCTGAATTATTGCTTCTCAAAAGATTTGTTCGTGACAACCCTAAATTAATCCGATTACAGCTGATGTCTACAACTACAATGGTTACGTTTCACAGCATAGCCACCATTTAAAACGTTATTTTCTTTTCATATGTCACGCATTCCGCAGAGTCTAATCCTTGCTCCTGCATGTAATGATTAAAGTTATAATTATAATGATTATGCTGGCACACTGAATAGCTTCACTAATAAGGCTTTGACATGACATGATTAATTGCATCACCGGTGATTTGAAAACAACAACAAAAAAACTGGTGACAGCATATAATCAAAAACTGGAGCCTATAATTTAGAGGTGGAATAACATACCAACTGAGGTTTGTTAAAATCAATCAATCAATAAAGTCAGCTTGTCGCTTTTTCTAGGTGGCCAAAAATTGACATTGAATGGACGGGTAAGGGTTGGGGTGTCAACAGTGAACAACAACAGCGTACTTCTGGTTGTGTGACAGTCAGTCATGGTAAGATAATTTCATTCAAAAGGAGACCGAGGGAAGCAAAAGGAAAAAAAACCAAAATGCAGCATGCATAGTACTCGCTACTGAAGGCCACTGTTCACCCAGGCTGGAAACCCGTGGAGCGGTTCAACTCAGGTCGCAGTCATAAATCCCTTATTTTTCCACAAACGCACATCTCAACACTTGCCAGTGTCATAAAAAGTGGACTAAGCTACCCCTAGAGGCCAAAAGCCGAGGGCGAGTCTGTTAGGAAAACCGAGAAGACTTGTATTGGCATGAGGGGCTCTGTGAAATCTCAGCGCGACTCTGTTCCAGGCTAATTAGCATGCTATCACCTGACACAGGTAATCTTGTGGAAGCCTGCCAGAACTGAATTACGCCACCACCGCCCAGCCGATTGCTGCGGATTCCCAGAAAAAAGAAACCAAACACGAAAACTCCCCCTCAGTCCCACCGTAAGAGGGGAAAAAAAAAAAAGGCTTGTCCCCTGTGTTGGTTTTGGAGGAGATCTCTCGGTCAGTCCTGGCAGATCTTTAAAAATTAGTAACTGATACTCCCCAAATTTCCCTCCCTCCGCCCTGGCCGGGGCAAAACAAACTGAAAATGTTCTGTTATTAAAATGGAGGCAAATCCCAGCGGAATGTTTTACACATTTACTGGGTGTGCGTCAAGGTGAGAGACAACACTGGTGAATTATGGCTGGCATTTGGACCCGAAAGAACGCGAGTCAGGGGAGGTTTTTAACTGCACATGACAGTTCTGACAGCTGGGGGATTTAAGGCTAGCACGCTCCACAGAAACCACAGTGCCCCCTACAGCCAAAACCCACACATGTCAAACTTTATTGGCCCACCGAGTAAATGCCAGAACGATGAATAAAACAGTATCAAGAGTCCTGCTGCGAGGAGTTTAGTATGAAAGATCAATGAGTGTGTGTCTACGGGGAGCGAGCTAAAAGCATCCGTGCCATCTGCGGAAGCAGTGGGTCGACATGGCACACTAATCTCTTCTGGTTTGTGTGTTCAGGATCCAGGACGTCCAACAGGCTCGTGCGACAGCTGCGAGGGAAGAGACGGCGTTGGAGAGGGGGCGGATCCAAAAGGCCCGTCTGCGAACGCAAGGCAACTGTGAGCTTTTGTTTCGGCGAAGAAAAAAAAAAAGATTTGTTTTGATTCTCGCGTCTGTTTAAGTGGAATTACAGGTCTGCGTAATAGCGCAGCAATTAGGGCCCGCGCACCACACGCGCCGGCCTCAGTTATTTCCAAAGCACTTAAAATGAGGGCTGAATGATCAAATGAGGCGTCTGGGTTTGAATTTTGTTTTCAAAGAGCAAAGTGGTTCTAATAACAGAGCAGCGCTATGTAAGAAGCAAGTGGGATGGAGACGGCAAACATTTAGCTCGAGGTGGTTAATCAAACATGCGCTAGGCATGTGCCTGGAACACCCCAGTCACCTCGAGGTGCTAGACTCAGTAGACCCAGTAAATCAGGGGTGGCCAACATTTTTCACCCAAAATGTAGTTTTCAAGCAACCATCCTCATCCTATTTGAAGGAACAGGAAGTGAATTGTCGTTCTTTGCAATGACAAGCCCCATGTTATGAATGGCAATGTCATTTGTAGAAGGCGAAATGGCACTGCAGATATGGGAAATGCTAATTGTGGACAGGAATACATAGTTACGGAGATCTCAAATGTTCTTTTTGACATCACGAAATTGGAATTCAGATGTCTGCAACGCATAAAAACACCAAACCATTTTTTGGTTTTAACCAACGTGAGAGTCTCTTAGTCCATCTGTCCGCTTGCTAGTCGGCAGGCTACATCCTGGTTCATCGACGATGATGTAAGATGACAGCTCTGTGTCACTTCTACTCCATTCCATTGTGACCCAAACACCAAAAACACAGACTCAATTGATTTGACAATAGGAAAAACATTTTGTAGCATTACGGGTTTTTTTTTTTTCTTGATTTATTTACGAGTTGGTAGCCTACAATCTTTTTCATGTAAGGACAACAGCAGATGTGAGCAACAGAGCATTTGCATTCTGGCTCCGCATTATCCGGATCTACAAAAATAAAATAACATAAAAATTACGCACCCTTTCTGGTATTAAAGCTCAAGTTTACTAAATCTTCATACAACTTCAACTTCAATGTGCCACTTCTGCAACTGTTTTCTCGTCGTTAATTAGCATTAGCAAAAAAAAAAAGTGATTACCTGTATATTTTCTGGCACATAGTAGCAGATTCATGTCGGGATCCATTGAAGCAAGGATTTTCGCTCTCTTCCTACCGCCCCAAACAAGCATGGCCATGACCAGTGTGGACATGGCTGAAAGGAAGGCAGAATAAAAAACATTGCTGAGCGCTAGTATGTGTCCTTCACTGCTCACTCATGCACAGCGGGACGATTGCAAGCGTAAACATGCCAATATGGGAAGGTGTGTGACATTTTTGGAAAGATAGCATTCGCCCGCCAAAAAAAGCAATATTGTCATGCTCCACATTTCCTCCCATCCAGATGAGCGACTCCGTTTGTACAAACAGACGACGTCAGAGCAGCAGATCACTTTACATGGATAACTGCGGACATCTGTTTGGGAAATGAAATAACAAAACTCAACCAGCTTTTTACATGTTCGCCGGAATTCAATTAAAATGCGATTAGCAGGAGTATTAAGGGACGGCTGGCGCTGCCGACGCATGTGCGCCCACCGCGATCCCTCGGCTTGGTCAGGTTACTGTCAGGGATTAGTCCCAACAGGGTGACCTCTCACCTCCAGACAGGTGCCTGTGGGAAGGATGGGAGGGCGCTCATGTCACGCCATTGCAAGTGGGATTCCCACAGACTCGGGGCCTTCATTCCAGAGGAATGTTTATTAGCACGGCAGTCATATGCACGCATGCCAGACTAAAGGGTTACATCAGTGCTTCTCACTTATTTTCTGTTACGCCTCCCCAACGAGAAGAAAACGATTCGGGCCCGGGCCCGGCCCGGGCCCCCCCCCCCCCCCCCCCACGCTCTCTGCCGCCACAATAATTATCATTTGTGTCTAAAATTGTTATAAGTACACTTCTGCTTGACATTGTACCCTTATTAACATTAAAGAAAAAAGAAACAGACATAGTTCAATTTACAGCAAAGAATAGCTGAGAAAAGACTTTCAACGAATCAATTTGCCTAAAATAAAATAAAAAAAATCCTCATTTAGACATTTGACCAACTTATTGCCCCATTTGAACCATCGCACCAGTCTGAAAACTAAAATTAAATAAATCAATAAATATAATAAAGTCAAATTCAGTTCAGCAACATTAACTCAGGAACATCCATCCATCCATTTTCCGAACCGCTTCATCCTCACTAGGGTCGCGGGGGGTGCTGGAGCCTATCCCAGCAGTCTTCGGGGAGTAGGCGGGGGACACCCTGAATTGGTTGCCAGCCAATCGCAGGGCACACAGAGACGAACAACCATCCACGCTCACACTCATACCTAGGGACAATTTAGAGTGCCCAATCAGCCTGCCATGCATGTTTTTGGAATGTGGGAGGAAACCGGAGCACCCGGAGAAAACCCACGCAAGCCCGGGGAGAACATGCAAACTCCACACAGGGAGGCCGGAGCTGGGATCGAACCCGGTACCTCTGCACTGTGAAGCCGACGTGCTAACCACTGGACTACCGGGCCGCCCTAACTCAGGAACAGAATACATAAAACACTTTCGTCTATCAAACAAAAAATGAATAAAATAATTCATTTTTCTCAATGAAAATGAGGAAGTCAGGATTAATGGCTGCGATGAGTATGTTTTTGTCACGTTACGTGGTGGTGGTGGTGGTGGTGGTGGACCCCAAAAAGTAGGCAGGAGGGAGGAGCAGATTGTATTAAAATACTAAGGAAACGAAATCCAGAACACACCAAGTCTGGAAAACAAAAAGAATCCAAAGTATCAAACAAAACTATGGCATAAGCAAAAAACAAAGTGATAAACACAAACCAACAGAAACCGTGACAGCAACTAACATGACAGAAGCAAACAAACAAGCAACAATGACCCAACAACGAGTGGTCGGGTGGGAGTCCTTTTATACAGCTAATTACATAATGACCAACAGGTGTGCAGCTGCAGGGAGAGCCCTACAGTGCCACCTGTTGGTCACAAATCAAAACATGACAGTTTTGAGGCGCACAACCTTTCCAGTTCCTTGTCAACATTATTCAGGTGTAATGTCTTTAAGGGGCACCTTGATTTTAATTTTCAAAAATGAATGAAACATGTCCGGAAAACTTAATTTTTCACAAATTTCTATTGAGACCAACAAGCTAACTAGCAATCCAATTAGCCTACGTGGCGTGAAATGTTCAAAAATCTATTTGCTCTCTTACAACAAGGTTCCCCCCTGCCGACAGACCACATAGGCCGATGTTTATGCTACAACTACTCCAAACCTGAGACCTGCAGTTAGGCTGCATGTGGAATAAGCAGCTTTTCCTCAGCAGGCCTGTGAGCCGAGCCGCCACTGGAGAGGTGAGTGGCCGTCTCATTGGATGAGCCGTTATCTCGGCCAAACACAGCACAGATGCAAGGAACACATTTGATGTTTTATTTATTTTTTATTTTTTTGGAAATATATATTCACATCTTCCGGTCGCGATATTATTGGATAATCAGCGGTCTGATTTCCATGCCTGGCTGCGCTCCCAATGACCAAATTATGTAAAGACATAAGGGAACGGCGCTGACAGTGTTTTTGATCCTAATACGCCAAGATTTGGTCCAAGCCTGGAGGTAGGACATCAACTGAAAGTGTTTTCAAACAAGGGATCTTTGCCGAGGAAAAAGCGAAAGGAGGACCGTAAACACAGCGAAGCAAACACACAGTGCCAGTAAAATTCCCTCGTTTAAGGATCGTGACCTCGTTCTTGCCTGCGTATTATCTCGGGAAGAAAGCCCCCCCCCCCTCGTGCTGCGAAATCAATTAAAAAACAACCAGACAGAATGGAAGGATTAAAAAAAAAAAAAAAAAGTCCAAGCGCAGAGCAGATAAGAGTGTTTGAAATCCTCATTTATCAGATAAAATGATTATCCTGGAAAGTATTTTGGAGTGGCCATTAAAAACAATGCCGTAGGATTATGAGGTCTCTCAAAGTTTACCGGCTTGATTGACTCACTGGAGGCTCGTCTATGCTAAAATAAAATGGACACACGTGCCCAACAGTACAAAACGTGGAGCTTTATTTGTACAAAAAAGTGATTGACAGCACGACACTGACCAAAAATGTCCATGCATCGCTATTGTTTTTGCTTTCATTTTTCATTCGCTGAACTCAAAGATCAAATGCTTGATTCTATTTCTGTCAAATATTGTGAACAAATATGTTTAAGTCAGAGTGTTTGTGAGAATTTCTTCCCTCCTCATTGGTGTGGCATATAAAATGTCGATGAGACCGGATAATATTCTACAGGGGTGCCGTAGGCTCCCCACAATTAAAGGCCATTTTAAAATTCAAATGTGCAGTTTGATCACATAGAAGAGTGAATAGTTGTTTTTTGACGGTATGTGTCTTGTGATTGCCAGCTCTCACCCAAAGTCAACCGCGACCATCACAAAGACGACGGGGTTCGATCCAAGCTCTGGCCTTCCTGTGTGAAATTTGCATGTTCTTCGCGTGCCTGCGTGGGTTTTTCCCGGGTACTCCAGTTTCCTCCCACATTCCAAAAACATGCGTGGCAGGTTAATGAAACACTTGAAATTGTTCCATGGTTGTTCGTCTCTCTGTGCCCTGCGATTGGCTGGCAACCAGTTCAGGGTATGCCCCGCCTACTGCCCGAAGACGGCTGGGATAGGCTCCAGCGTGCCCCACGACCCTTATGAAGATAAGCGGATCAGAAAATAGATGGATGGATGGATGATTTACGCACACAAGTTCAGGGGTTCGCTTTGGCCTCGGGAGTCAAGTTCAGCATTCGCTTCAATGATATCTGGCGCCATCTAGCGTCATGAATGGGTATAACGTCTAGACCCCGAATATAAGACGACCGCCACTTTTTGTCTTATTTCAATGCAAAAAACACAGTCTTATATTCGGGCCAATACGGTAGATGGAAATGACTGTGATCATTCATATAGGAAAAGGACTTGATGAAGATGTCGAATTTTTCCCAATCCAAATCGGCTTGGTGCGTGTAGCTCGTCATGCCTCCACATCGCTAACAGCCTCCCTAAGATCGATACACGCAACACTTTGAAACTCGACTGTCGTATCAGGCATCATTTTGGTTTACCCACCTTTTTCCATTCCGCGCAGCGCCGTCGTCGGGGGAGCAGCTCACGGCCGGAGCGGCTTTGTTCTGAGGCGATGCTGACAGTCTCTTTATCTCCTCCTGTCAGACAGAACTCTGTTTGATCTGCAGCTTCTTTTGCACATCTTCCACATTCTGGTCCAGATGACCTCAAGCTTGCTGTGCTGCAACAACAAGAAAAAGTGTGAGGGAAAAAGTGGTTGTGTTGCAATTAGGGAGTGACCTTTTAGATGCTTTGTGAGGTTCACACACGGAGTACATGCGGCACAGGATATGTTCTGTATCGCCGCACTCCTTGCGAGGGTCCTTGGCCTCGACTATCAAACGGAGTCGAATTTAATCTAATCCGCCGCCTGCGTCTCCGTCTCCCAGGATGACATTTTATTTTTAGTAGTTCACATCACAAACGGCAATTAAAAGGGATGTGGCGCATTAGCAATGTATAGCGAGAGAGGGAGAGACAGAGAGAGGAGATGAAGAGAAGGGGTACGCCACCTCTCCCTCAGAAAAAACAGCCACGGACGCCACCTGCCTATTGATCTTTATTACAATAGCAGCAAGCTGTACAACGTTTGATGGTTTTGTACTGATCTTAGCCACCCTCATTCGTAATTACCACTACACATGTAGAACCAAGGGCAAACTTCAGACGGGACGCCGTTTGAAAAAGCCGCCGCCGCCGCCGCCGCCAGACTGGATGATGGGTAATCTCGGCGGGGCCCTCGCGGTGTAGCGCTGCGAGCCCCGAGGCTATCGCTCCTCCCATCGCACACCTGCAGCAACTTAAGTTTTACAGAGATCATATTATGGAAGATGATTCTAAATGAGTGAACAGGGCCGACCTCATTTTTGTGTGGTTAAAGAAAAAAAAAAAAGTGTCTTTTGGGGCTGAATTTAGCAATGAAAGTTAGCAATGTTTGATTCTTTCTGGTTTAAACGGGAGTCGTGTTCACCACACTGACGTAGCCTTGATGAAAGAGTGCCAATTTTCCATGTTAAACTGCGGAATGGAACAAAGGCGAATTTTTAGGAGGCGACCTGAAGTTTGACACAAACAAAAGAGCAGTGGTAGGCATCCAAACTATGGCCCGGGCGCCATTAGTGTTTATTTTTAGGCAGGGCCGCGGCATATACGGTCGTAAAAATGACATTTGGAACTAATACATTTGTTGTATTATACTGTATAGCTTTTCTAACTATGCAAAGATGGAAATCAAGTACAGTCCTACCTCGGTTTTCGACCATAATCCGTTCCAGAAGGCTGTTCGAAAACAGATTTGTTCGAAAACCGAAACCACGCTCTTTAAAATAATAAAACATTTATTGAACACGTCCGTTCATTATTGAACGCTAAACGAGGAAGTGTTACTTCCTCGTCTAGCCGAGGAAGCGTCACTTCCTCGTGTAAGGAAGGTGAGAGGAGTCAAGTGACGCATTCAAGTGCGCTCAGTTTGTTCGAGAACCGAAAGTCGGTCGTCATCCGAGGCATAAAAAACTCTAAATTTTTGGTCGAAAACCGAATTGGTCGAGAAACGAGACGTTCCAAAACCGAGGTTTGACTGTATATATATATTATATATATGCCTTTAAGAGGTGGAGCCTGTGGGATGTATGTAACAAAGTCGGTCGTCATCCGAGGCATAAAAAAGTCGAAATTTTTGGTTGAAAAACGATTTGGTCGAGAACAGAGACGTTCGACAACCGAGGTTTGACTGTATTTAGAGTGAAACTAGTCACAACATTTCTCATCAGAACACTGCGGTGACTGTCGAGATGCGATTCGGCTGCCGGCTGATATTTTCTGATGGATTACGATCTCTCCCCCACTCCAAAATCTTGTCAAATCTTAAAATATTTGCTTCATAGAAAGATGTTCAGGTAGTTTAAAAAAAAAAAAGAAACATTGTAACATATACACAATATTTTTCTGTATGTCGCCCTAGGAGAAAAAAGTTTCGACACCCCTGATTAAGACACTCTGAGCCGTAAGACATCCAGGTTGGAGCAAACATTGTGTAGCCAGGAAAAAAAACAGGACATATTCAAAGATATTAATAGTTTGGGCTGTAAAAGATCAAAGTCAATGCAAACTTTCCATATTTCGCCCACAGTTTTTTTTTTTTTTTTTGTACAGCATCAATGTCTGTTTGCTCGCCGTGCGTCAAAGTGTTTTGGTTGAGACTGACAGGAACGGACAGCGTTTGCGCCTCGTGTTTGGATAAAGAGCGGGTCTGAGCAAACACGGTGATGCAACTTAGACTTCGGCGTGAGGAACATTGTCCTTGTGAGAGGATTGTTGCCTCCAGCAGTCGAGAACAAGGCGAGCAGTCTTTTAGCCGGGCACGCCCTTGAATAATGCATCAGCCTCTGCGGAGTTGGCCAGATATACAGTACTGATTTCTTTGCCCCCTGGCATTGTCGAAGAAATGAATAATGGATAGGTTAAATGCTCGTGTTTGGGATGAATTAGTGTCGGAGCTGTTGATGTAATAATGTGACGTGCGCTCTTCAAAGCCCAAACGCAGACATATTAAGATGCTGGCCGCATTCCTCTTGCCTCTTGCTAGTTAGACGGATTACGGTAAAACTGCAAAAGCCATTGTGGAGGTGTAGGTGAAGGATTCCCAGGATAGAGCTGTAGAATCCTGTCCCGCGAGGATGCGGGCAGTTCGGTTTACACCCTGGCCGCGGTTCCCAACTGAATACATTTAAATGTAACTTCAACCCGAAAAAGTGGAATATATAAGATAATGATACGTATAATTGGGAAAAGTGAAAGAACAAGAAAAGAAAGAAGTTCAGCAGAGCGGAAACATTTTGATACACCTCAAAAAATAATTGGTTGATGGGCGTCGGAAGAGGGTGCGTTACGTAACTTTTGCCAAGACAATGGCCGTCCATCGCAGCAGGATGCCCCTTCAACATTCCCTTTCATCTGCGATCGGTGAAAGCCGTCCGCCAAAAAATTTGCATCAGCCCTATTTTGAAACACTACTTTGAAAAAAAAAGGTTCACAAACCTACTTTGAAACCTTAAAACGAGTTTGAAATCCTACTTTGAAGATATAAGTAGACTCTTAATCTATTTTAAAAAATGGATCTGGATCCACATGATTTGATTTTTTCTTGACGAGATAAAATTCAGTCAATTAAAAACATTTGGGGGGCGGGGGTGTAGTTTAAAACGCTACTTTGAAACCCCAACCATAACTTGAAAATCTAATTTGAAACCCTAAACCTACTTTAAAACCATATTTTGAAACCCTAACTCTGATTTAAAACCTCAATTTGAAACCCTTGAGGCAAAGCGACGGATGGGAGTTTTCCCAAATTGATTCCCCTAAATCCCAGCCCGATCTCAGGTGGATGCTCGGGGCCACCTCCCCATCGGCTCCACCGCCTGCACGCCCCTGATGT
The DNA here is from genome assembly GCA_018466805.1 of Hippocampus abdominalis. NCBI lineage: Eukaryota > Metazoa > Chordata > Actinopteri > Syngnathiformes > Syngnathidae > Hippocampus > Hippocampus abdominalis. Next base: position 20,517,992 of record CM031696.1, read on the forward strand.
TCAACCACCAATAAGCATTGCCATCCTTACAGTGAACATGTTCTGAATTTCTTTCTCGGACGAAAGTCAACAAAATCTGCAGCCACATCGCTTTAACGCCTCTTTGACTACAAACTTGAAAAACAACCAAAATTATCATAGCCGGGATTGCACAGCCTTGGGTGAGGTCTTATAGTAGTTCCAAAACATTTAAGGCGTTTTGGGCCGAATAAAACGACCATGTATAATAAGGTGTTTTAACCCGAAAAAAACAACAATGAATAGTAAGGGGTTTTTAGCCGAAAAAACCCGACCATGTATAGTAAGGCATTTTTAGCAGAAAAAAACGGCCTTGTATATAGTAAAGCGTTTTTAGCTGAAAAAAACGACCATGTAAAGGCTTTTCTCGGCCGAAAAAAACAACCATGTATAGTAAGGCGTTTTTAGCCGAAAAAAACCACCATGTGTATAGTAAGGCGTTTTTAGCTGAAAAAAAACGACCATGTATACTAAGGCATTTTTAGCTGAAAAAATTGACCATGTGGATAGTAAGGCGTTTTTAGCTGAAAAAAAACACCATGTAGTAAGGCTTTTCTCGGCGGAAAAAAAAGACAATTTTTAGCCGAAAAAAACAACCATGTATATTAAAAGAAATGAATCCAAACCACGTGACCGTTTGTGTCATCTTGGCTAACATCCCTTGATGAACATTTAACACCCAGGGGAATACCGGAAAGAAAAAGGCAACTTTGAGATGTTGGAAGTAACGTGGCAGAGGAGGTGGTGGGCAAGGGGGTTCAAAAAAATGGGGGGTTGGGGGGGGAGACAACATGACACACAGAGTACACAGAAAGTATTTTCATATTGCACGTCATGTATAACTCATGAAGTCATGACAGCACATTCCGCATTCCCTTTGGCTGGCGTTGCACTTCAGCTTCCTGTCGCCCCATCTTTGGATGCGCTGCCTGCTCGGAGGCGTACGTTTTTACTCTGATGGACGCAGAAGCGCCGCGGTGAGAGTGGCCGGGAACCTCCACCGGGGTCGGGTCTATCCTGCCGGTCGTGTCGGGGGAAACCCGTCGGCTGCGCCCAAGCGTTCCGCTTTGTGTTTCGACAGTCTGACAGATCTGAAGCTGGAAGCCCACAGAACCAGAGGAGTCCACACATACATCACCCCCCGCGGCCCCCTCCTTGCTTCAGCCAACATCTACATCCTCTCTATCGCTGCTTTTTGTGTCTCTTCATCCTCCCTCCGACTATTTTTCTCCCTTTTCTCCGCGGGTAGCCCTTCAACTCTGCTCTCTCGTATTCTCTCATGTCACCCCCACCCCCCCCCCCCCACTCACCCCACCCTTCTGCTTTTCCAGATTCAATAAGCACCCCGGAGGCAGGAGTGAGGGAGAATGGATGAACGGAGGAGGTGCAGGGGGGGTGTAAAAACATCTATGGCTTTATTTACAAAGGGCCCAGGTATTGCTCGGCGTTAAATCCGAGGGAAATGATTTATTTTCCGCCCTGTGTGTGGCACTGATCCCCGAGGCGTAACTCAACGGCGGACCGACTTCGCGCCAGCAATTTACGGTGGCTGCAGAGGCTCATAAAGGAAGAATGGATTAATCTGGAACACGACATAAACAATACGACTCTGACAGCCCTATTAAAAGCCGCGCCGCTCGGCATCAATCCCCCGCGTCGGCACGTTGGAAAAAACGGACCCGCAGCCTTGTTATTGTCATTCCCAGAGTATCGGATTTGTCTACATATAGCAACCGGACCTTTTAACTGTTTAGTCGGTGGACATCATCAGGGGTATCGGATACGGACGCTCCCACAGTGCTCGTTAGGCTTCCTGTCCCGGAACCCGTGGCCTCTCGTTTTTCCATCAAGTGGCTGCTTTTGGGAATGTGCCGCATGCGCTCACGTGAAAATTTGCATGGAAACATGTCACGCACGCGATACTCGAGCTGGATCGGGTCGTGCATGCGAACCAAGTCGAGACGTTCACAAATATAAACACGGAAAGTCCTCAGCTGCTCCCCAACGCCCCCCCCCCCCCCCACCCTTGGGAGGAGCTCACTCAGCATCTTCATTGACCCCCCACCCAACCAGTGACTGATGACACTCGTGCAGATTGTCGTTTGCTTAGCTTGGCCTCGGCAAGGCGACAGGTGTGCGCTAAGTCACGTCGAAAGTAGTATGCATCTCACACGGGAGCCCTCAACACATTTAGAAACAGCATTTCCAAACAAGCTTCTACCACCTTTCAACCAATTGCTTAATGCAACTTTAAACAGTCAACTAATCCCGGAAAAAACACGTGCGTGCACTTTCAAAGTCATGTTCTTTTCAATAAAAGTACCATGTTGAAACATGTTGGTGATCACTCAACGTAGCGTCACGAAATAAATACAGTCACACCTCGGTTTTCGTCCATAATCCGTTCCAGAAGGCTGTTCGAAAACCGAAATTGTTCAAAAACCGAAACCACGCTCTTTTTAAAATAAAAATGTTTACTGAACACGTCTGCTCACAATGGAAAGCAACACGAGGAAGTGTCACTTCCTCGTCTACCCGAGGAGTTAAATGGTGCATTCAAGTGCGCTCAGTTTGTTCGAGAACCGAAATTGGTTCGTTATCCGAGGCATTACAAACTCAAAATTTTTGCTCAAAAACCGAATTGGTCAAGAACAGAGATGTTCGAAAACCGAGGTTTGACTGTACATTAATGTGCACAATGCAAATCACCATAAAAACATAAACACAAACCCGCTTACCCAACATATACAATATAGATTTAATACACGGTGTATCAAGATAAAAATGTAGACCTGCTATGTAAGAAAGCGGCCCGGTGGGGCCAGTGGTCAGCACGTCGACCTCACATTGCAGAGGTACCGGGTTCAATTCCAGCTCTTGCCTCCCCGTGTGGAGTTCGCATGTTCTCCTCGGGCCTGCGTGGGTTTTCTCCGGGTACTCCAGTTTGCTCCCACATTCCAAAAACATACATGGCAGGCTAATTGAACACTAAATTGTCCTTAGGTTTGATTGTGAGCATGGATGGTTGTTCGTCTCTGTGTGCCCTGCGATTGGCTGGTGACCAGTTCAGGGTGTCCCCCGCCTACTGCCCGACGACGGCTGGGATAGGCTCCGGCACCCCCCGCGACCCCTGTAAGCGGATCGGAAAATGAATGAATGCTATGTAAGAGAACCGGAGAGGGAGTTGGAAGTCTGAATGCTAAAAAATTGAAGGGCTACCTTTCGATTCTTACTGGCTGCTCGTTACAAGATGGATCTTTGCCAGTACGGGTACCATCTTGCTACATACTTACAAGGAAATCAACTGTAGTTTTTGCGTCATCCCGCTGAGTAATAAACGGCCCTTATGACAATATATTTCCACTTCAATCTTCAATGTCTCAGACTAGAGTTTGGCAAAAGCAAGAAAACCTCCCTGGGAACAAGAGTTACTAATTTATCTCCAGCGATGGATGAACGCTTCAGGAGTGCGAGGCGAGCGGAGAGCGCAGGCCTGAAATTGAAATCAATAAGTTCATTAGACTGCTGAGGCTGTCCGTGCCTGCGCCCTGCACTTCCCCTGCAGACAAACACAGCGGCTACACATACGAAACGCGTAGACACGCGCACACACACACACACAGACAAAGGGGAAAAAAAACATGGAGAAACAAGGCTTGACCTATGTCCACTGGCTGGGCAATCCATTTATTTAGGTACTTATCGCTGGCCTGATCTGAGGAGGCAGCTACACACTGATAACACCGCGAGATGTGGATAATAGCCACACCAGACCAAAGAGACCAGAGGCAAGGACTCAGAGTAAAAAGAAAACGAAATAAGGAAAATGCATCGGGGATTGCCTCCATGTTGGTTCTAGTTTTCACATGCAGCGTTGAAATATGAAAAGCACCCGTGGGGAAACTTTTGCAAGTGTTCTTTCTTCGTCTGTGCCTATAATTTAGCCGATCCACCACTCCCACCCCCCTGCATCAATATGTGAGGAAAAAGTTTTGGTCTGACATCTAACAAGTCTGCATGCGCCAAACACATACAATGACTAACACCGGGTTTTTGGGGGGGGGCGGGGGGGGGGGGGGTTTGTGCACACTGAACAAACCGCAGTCTCATGTCGCGGCACGTTGATGTTGTTGCTGTTTACCAATTGTGATACTTGTCGATTGTTTCTTGTACAACCTCTACTGCCCTGCAGGCAGCTTGAAAGATCAGTGAAACTGATGTTCCCTCGCATCTGAAACAGGACTTGTTGGAGCTCTTCTTGTCCGCTAATTTATGTTGACGACGTCTATATACCCGCTCTGAAAGAAATGGAGAACAAAGAGAATTCTTTGAAGGGACGCTGGTCTGTTTGAATTCAGAATCCGCTTCCAGCAATATGTTTTCTATACAGCAGTCGGTGTCTTCATTTCAATTTGATGAGTGTTAGTATTAGTTTGAGTTAAAAAAATAAAATAAAATTGTCGAGTATTAATATGAATTAAATGAGCGGAATACATAAATACGGTGTAACATCTTTGTGTCAATCATCATTAGTATATAGCATTAAGTAATGTTAATTACTACAAACATTTAATTCTACATGCATGTACAGTCAAACTTTGGTTTTTGTACTTAATCCGTTCCAGAAGACTGTTCGAAAACCGAATTGTTCAAAAACCGAAACCATGTTTCCCATTGGAATCAATGTAAACATTTTTAATTCGTTCCAAGTCAAGAAAACAACTTTTTAAACCACTTTTTTTTTTTACAATTTCACACCATAAACGGTACACATGTAATAGGAGAGCAGCTAATATGAAAAATACTGTACAAAAAAACTGTAATATGTTTTATTTTCACCAATTTTAACATTAACATAGTAACATGAAAATTGAAGGAACATCTCTCTCTCTCTATCTGTCGTGGGGCGTGCGCCTATCCCAGCTGTCATCAGGCAGTAGGCGGGGCATTTCGGCCTCCCGAACTCCTTCGCCAACACAGACACACGCACACCTGACTCATATTTCACGATCAAATCTTTCTTAAATTCTATAGTTTTGCACACTATTTTCCTCCCCAGGTTTACCATTTCCACTTGCTTTCTTTGGTGCCATGATTAGGGTGTGATACACGATGCAAAAATAACAGTCCGATATTACGTAGTTCTCACCAAACACGTCTGCTTTAAAAAAAAAAAAATCCTTATTGAACAATACAAACTCGTCTGCTCACAATGGACGCTACACGAGGAAGCTGTTTCTGTATGATTATTGCATAATAATGAGACACCGGACACCAGAGTGTTCATTATGTGCCACTGTATTGAAAACTGCCGTCCGTAAACAAACGCACGCACTTCTCCCGTGCTGCTGCGGCAAACCATTCTGAAAAGAGGGGGATTTCATTCCCCCTAACAGAAGCGTCTCACCAAACACGTCTGCTTTTTTTAATTGAACAATACAAACTCGTCTGCTCACAATGGACGCTACACGAGGAAGCGTTTCACCAAACACGTCTGCTTTTTAAAAAAAATCTATTGAACAATACAAAAACGTCTGCTCACAATGGACGCTTCCTGTGTAGCGTCGCTACACGATGGAGCTTCGCTACACGAGGGAGCGTCGCTACACGAGGGAGCGTCGCTACATGAGGTAGCGAAGCCGAGAGGAGTGAAGTGACGCATTCAAGTGCGCTCAGTTAGTTCGAGAACCGAAATTTGTTCGTCATCCGAGGCATAAAAAAACTCGAAATTTTAGTTCGAAAACCGAATTGTACGAGAACCGAGATGTTCGAAAACCGAGGTTTGACTGTATACCATTAAATTTGGCCTTATAAATATTATATATACTCATACATATGTACAGAAGGGGTACCCAGTTTGTGGATTTTTCTTTTTCGCGGGTGGTCTCGGTCCCGATTAACCGTGATAAGTGAGGGATCACTGTAATTCAAAATGTCGTGTTGCAGTATAGTGTTAAAATGAATTACAGTAGGTGCACTGTAAACCAAAAGTAAATTACTGCTGTCCCTGCAGCCAGTCATTTACTGTTCTCAGAAAAAAAATAAAAATTTGAAAGTGCATGCATATAATGTTTGTTTACGAATACATACTGTACATACAAATTTGTGGAAATCTTGCCCATGAAAGTTCAAATGTTCTGCAGCATCTTAAGGTTTCTATATCCAACAGCACAATGTGAACCTCAGAACTGCAAGCTAAACATCCTACAAGCCACCCACCGCGTTGTTCTTTCTGTAGACAAAGACATGATTATCTGATCACATGTAGCAGCCTGTTCTTCTCAATTGCCATTTTACAGTTTGTTTCCACTGCAACGCGTGTTTGCAGGAAGCAAAGAGAACTTGTGGTGAGGCATGTCTGAGGGTTGGAATCTTGGAGTTTGCGTGATGTTCCCGTTTCCTCCGGCTGCTTTGGTTTTCCTCCCACAAACCAAAAACATGCATGATGATTAAAGACTCCAAATTGTCCATCGGTGTGAATGTGAGTGCTTGTTGTTTAGAGGTGCCCTGCAATTCCCTGGTGAACACTCCCAGGTGTACATGTATACTCTATCTTGCCCGAAGTCAGATTGGATACACTCCAGCTCACGTGGAACCTTAAACGTGGAGCGCTTTGGAAAACGGGCGGCTGGATCTGCGTTAGCTTTATCTACGTATCCTGATTCTATAATTATGTTGAGTCCTCACTATGAAAAAGTATTGTGTTTTTTTTTGCTTACATACACAGTGTGCATTATTTTGGGTTGTTTAAGGTGCCACATGCATATAGTTCCAAAAAGTTGACACTAAATCAGAAAGAGGCACTTAGACCGTGTAAATCCAGCCACAGGCTCAACGAGGCACAAATTGTCCATGACCCGAGCTCAACCCACAGACAAACCTGTCTTCAAGGGCGCCTTTATCACGTCGCCAGTCCCCTGCGCCCTCATTTTTCACCTGCAGATTAGCGTTGGGGACTCAACGCCCCGGCTTGAGCCAGACCCTATCTTCATTCGCACAAATGAAATACAAATGGACTTAAATATCTACAAAAGAAAATCTGGACTTCAATCCCGCTTATCCTAATAGCCCTACCATCTCAGTCGGACACCCCCCCCCCCTCTCCGTATATATAAAGGAGACATTATTCACCATTTTATCCGGAAGCTGGGGGCAGGTTGGAGGCTTCGCTATCCCAAAGGGAGTCTGGGAATGCAAACACATTGGAGCAGTTGGCGAGAGTCCCATTAGACTCAAGAGTTCAACAGAAGCCAAAACAGTTGTTACGGGGATCACTTCATTTCCTGCTCCAAGGAAGACCAACGTGAGAACACGCATTTGGGATCAGAAGGAAGCGTGAGTGACCATTGGACACAAATTGGGTGGGAGGTAACTCCTTTGGAAAGGGTCAAACCATGTGACTCCATCATCCAGTCAACCAAGAGCAATGAGGAATAGTTAATTACACTTGAAACTAAATGAAAAGTCACATTTCTTTGATGTTCAAGGAAATTTAAAGGTGAGTTCCAGACACACCTGCCTTGCATAACCTGGGAATTTGTGCGCAACCACTCATTGAGAGGTGACTAACTGACTAATTTGGAGGCTGGCTGTAAATCACAGAGCAGCGAATGTCGTATAAAACCATTTGGAAAATGTAGCACATTTGACATTAAAAAAATACCTTCTAAAGTAGATTTGTCATCGACATCTGTCAGACATACTACACTTTGAAGCCGAACCTGTATTTATAATTCCGTATGAAATAAATCCAATAAAAGTAACTGACTGGTGGTCAGAATACTGCACTTGTGAAGTATTCTGTGCAGATCTGGAGCGGAAATGTCCCCACGAGATGGAAAAAATGTCCACTGTCCCCTATTTTATGGTGTCATATAATATTTTGACCTTTGGACTTTGACAAAAAAAATTAAAGCATTGAACACAATTGAACAACATTTGTTTGGATTCAGTGCAAAAAAAAGGCAATGCACTGTAAAAAGCAGATTTTTTTTTTTTTTTTAGAGTTTTTATTAAAAAAGAATTGTTGATTTTTTTCATCAAAAATTTATGGAAAATAATAAGCCCAAACCCTCGCCATATTACAAATCGTCAGTCCACCAACTTTCTGCAAAGTATTGCTTTTGACATTCCACTTAAGGCACATTTTGGTATGACAACTTTTTTTAGTACTTTTTTGTACGCCCCCGCCCCCCATGCGTCTTTGAATTAGCACAAGATTACGTCGCTTGGACGTTACAAATGATAGGGCTGCTGATTTCATAAATCCACTTTAGTGCAGAGATTATCTGTCTATTAAAGTTGATGAAGAACTGCTTTGTGGTGTGGGCATGTTTTTATCACTTCAACAAATGTGACAGTGACAGCAGCTTGCTTTTTATCTGTCAACTAGCATTGCGTTTCCCCAAGATGGCATAGGCATTTAATATTTCATTTCTTTTTCGAAACTACATAGGTAGCGTGTCCAGAGGCTTTTCACATCTTATCCATATTTAAGGCCTGGAACTTTCCTGGAAGGGTTTTAGCCCCGGGCACTAACAACACAGCCATATAGTTTCCATACAGGCGCATAAGAGGCCACTTTTGGCCATTTTATTTATGAGGTCGAAAACTCAAACAAGCGTTCCACAACAACTTTAATATCCAAGCTTAATATTTCATTGTCAGACCTGCAGTCCCTTCGGAGCCTTTCATGCTGTGCTGGAAGTAAACAGGTTGGCTCGTGGAGAAAAAAAACCAAAAACGAGGATGGATGTAGGAATACAAAAGGAGGAAAGAAGACTCTCCATCCCCTTGAAGGTCAGAAGAAGCTTAGTATTCGCGCGCCTCTCCGAGTCAATTCCGGCGTGTCAGAAAACATCTGACGTAATGATGGGCGGTGTTGAGGACATCAAAGAGGCATCAGAAAAGAAGATGTTGAGCACAGATATGACATCATCCAGGGGAGCTTCCCATCTCCAGGAAGGACTGCAGAGCTGAGAAAGAGAGAGAGAGAAAGATACTTCTCACCGGGAAATGGTAAACGGCAAAGCGGAGCAGACTCCACTGCATCCCCCCCCCCACCCCACCAGCTCTTCTTTTATTTTGATCTGTCTATCCACGGCTGGCACAAGAGCGGGGAGGAGGCTGGCAGGTGATATTGAAGCCTATGAAATATTTACCAAAGCAATAATGACTCCCCGGACAGAGGGGAGGAAGACAAGAATGGGAGAGGAAAACAGGGCAGAAAGTGCAAAATGTTGAAATCGAGAATACGGCACCTGTCTTTTCTTTTTTTTTTTCTATCAAAGATAAAGAGGCATATAAGGCTCTGAGACCTTGAAACTTTTTTCTTAGAATGAATAAAGAAAGGGTCATCATTTTCACATCACAAGAGGTTTGTGTCACTTTCCTGTACTGATACTTTTGGCAACAGTAAGGAATTCCTTTTGTACATTTCGAAAAGATTTTTTGGTCCTCAATTCTGATTACAGTTTGAAATCCCGGTCCAGACTTCACAATGTTGCTTTTGGAGTAATGACTATAACAAGAATACATTTCATTCTTTTAGGATGCTGTTTAAAATCTTGGTCTAAAATACCACGGCTGCTGAGAATGCAGGTGTCAGGTGTCAAAGTCAAGGCCCAGGGGCCAGATCTGGCCCCGCCACATCATTTTACGTGGCCCGCGAAAGCAAAAAAAAAAAAAAAAGTCGGAACCAAAATTTCAAATTGTCGTATGTAATCCACACTAACAGTCCTTATTCTTGACTTCAGATTTTAAAACAAGCTATCCATCAATTTGTTGTGTGCTGTGTATGTAATATGTGGAGGTGATTAAACATTTCTATGGTTTCCCAAAATTCATAACGGCCCTCCAAGGGAAACCGTAACTACAATGTGGCCCGCGACAAAAATGAATTTGACACCCCTGCTTAAGACCGTTACCGTCCCCTTATTTCTGACAGTGTGAGACCGGAAACATATAACATGATTCTTGAGGATGTAACATTTGCAGGGAACGACTTAAACACATCATTTATATGTAACATTAGCCTCTCCGAGGTCTTTGCAGAGTAAAACTTCCCACACAGGCTCCTCCCCCCGCTGTGAGCCTTTTAATGCGCGGGCCTCCGTTTGTTTGTAGACGGGACTCGGCATCGAACTTGGGGCCGGCTTGATCCGGACAACCAACAGTGATGCTTCACAATGAGAGAAGGGGGGGGAGGAAACGGGGGCCGCCGCGCCGTTGTTTTCCCCGCATAGCACGTCCAGGATGCCGGGGTGGCTCAGAACAACAGTGAGCTCTCTAACCTAAGACTTTGGGTTAAAGGATGGAAGGAAAGGGCTGGCTCAGTGCAGCGGGGGTACACTTTGGATGTGGCTACAATGGGAGTGAGCCATGGATAGAGAGCAAGGGTTGAGACAAACAAACATGAACCTTTGCATTGGACTCTCTGCGAAAGTGCGCCGCAGATGGGAGGAAAAACACTTTCGCTCAGCACTCTCGGGTCTTCCTCGATCTTCAAAACAAGCATTCGCAGTCAAAACAAACTGGAGGTGAAAAGAAAGCACGCTTTGGTCGTGACTGCAGATTCATTTAGCGCTCATGTCAGCTTTGACACCAGTAAAAAATGGACTCTACGGTCTCATAAGAGTCTTGAATAAAATCTAAACTTATTCATTTCATTTTGCTCATTTTATTCAATGTTACTCAGTGTGGCAAACGAACTACAGTATTTTCTTATTCCTATTCTTATATTGTGTAAAATACTGTTGGTGTATATTAAACTTTTCAGCGTGTTGATAAGGTACATCGGCACGAATCAGTATGAATAAATTAAAAGAACAAGATTGTCAATTCAACATTGATAAACATTTATGGAACTTGAGAAAACAATCAACAATAACAGCCAGAATTATTAGTACAGTCAAACCTCAGTTTTGGAACGTCTCGGTTCTCGTCCAATTCTGTTTTCGACCAAAAATTTCGACCAGAGTTTTTTATGCCTCGGATGACGAACACATTTCGGTTCTCGAAAAAAATGAGCGCACTTGAATGCACCATTTGACTCCTCTCGCCTTCCTTACATGAGGACGTGACGCTTCCTCAGGTAGACGAGTAAGTGACGCTTCCTCGTGTTGCTTTCCATTGTGAGCAGACGTGTTGAGTAAACATTTTTATTTTAAAAAGAGCGTGGTTTCGGTTTTCGAACAATTTCGGTTTTTGAACAGCCTTCTGGAACGGATTATGTACGAAAACCGAGGTTTGACTGTACACGCATTTTTTTTTGTCATTTTCATTACCCTATGTTTCTTTTTTATTTGGGGGATTACAATCGTTACAATAAATCAAATAAAATTTAAAAAGTGAAAAATTATACTGGGCGCCAGTATGTTCTATTTTATTTTTACTTTTTTGTGTGGAACAACTTGTATCGGATCTCACAATGGTTTGTTTATTTGATTATTTTATTATTTATTGGATCCCCATGACTTCATGCAACACGTGAGAGCTGATCTTAATTGATGGCGTCCGTAACGCTGTGGCCTTTCTGTCAATTTTGTGATAGATGTTTGGAGTGCTTGCATTGAACAGGGCAGCAGTAGCAGAGAAGGCAAACAATCGGCTCAGCTTGGAGTAGCAGTTTCTGCTGCCCTCTGACCCACCCCTTTAACCCCCCTACCCCTCCTTGCTCCCCTCCCGTCTTCCCTTCCTGCCTCTCACGGACTTGGCCTCGGCCGCGTGTAACAGCACGGAAGATTTATGTCAAAGTGCGAGTATGTGTCTGCGACATGACACTCCCTGTGTACTCCCCGAAGCGAGGGGCTACACTTCCTGATCAGCAAGCCTGACACACTGGACAGCTGACCCCTGACCCCTTCGTTTCACCTGAGTCGCAGAGGGGACGGAGGGTGGGGAGGTCACAGTTGACACAGCAGTACTCTGTTATGCGGCGCGTTGAGAGTCGATGGACATCGGCGTCACCCTTTCACTCAGCAAATCAGTGTCAGACCGGATAGAATTTGCAGAAGCCTGTGTATATGCGTGCGTGTGTGTGTGTACTTGAGTATCCGGATAATACACATCCATCGTCCATTTTACAAAGCGCTTGTCTTCCTTTGGGTCACGGCCGAGCTGAATCCTATCCCTGCTGAATTTAGGTGTGATTGAGGGTACACCCCGGGATGGTGGCAGTCCAAAGGAAGGGCACATAAACACAAACCACCATTCATGCTTACATTCAGACCGATGGTGTGAATGATGATCGTCAATGAACCTAAGGAACATGTTTTTGGGGAATGTGTGTCGTGAACGCATGCAAGCACAAGGAGTAAATCCAAACTCCACACAGGAAGACCAGAGCAGAAATTTGAACCCAGAATGGCAGAACTGTGAAGCACTCCATCACTATTACACTTGTGTGCGTAATACATCCAATCATCCATCCATTCATCTATTTTCTGATCCGCTTATCCTCACAAGGGTCGTGGGGCATGCTGGAGCCTATCCCAGCCGTCTTCGGGCAGTAGGCGGGGCATACCCTGAACTGGTTGCCAGCCAATCGAAGGGCACAGAGAGACGAACAACCGTGGAACAATTTCAAGTGTTCCATTAACCTGCCACGCATGTTTTTGGAATGAGGGAGGAAATTGGGAGTACCCGGAAAAAACCCACGCATGCACGCGAAGAACATGCAAATTTCACACAGGAAGGCCAGAGCTTGGATTGAACCCCGCATCTCTGCACTGTGAGGCCGAAACATGATCCATTCGACCTCCAGGCCGCCCTGTGTGTGTGTAATACACATAACAAATGGTTTACAGTGGAATTCATAAAGTCAAATGAAATCTATTGAGGCTGGTCACTGCACATGTTGAAATATCGAACTCCACATGAGGAATTTCCCTTCATTGTAAATATTGATTTCGTTTGCAACGCTCCCTGCTTTAGTCGCACACATATTAATGTGTCTAGAATCTAGACTCTAGATGCAGATCAAATGGAAGAGGAACAGGGGGGGGGGGCATGCATGGAAAATATTAAAGCCCTTTTCGGCAAATACGTCATGTAGGTTGTTTCCAAACGAGCCTGTTATTTGTGATCTGTAGTTGATCAGGATGACAAAGTTGGGTTAGTCCACTTAGTCATATATGACAAAAAACATGAACTTGTATGAAGCTAATAACACGATGAAAGGGGAAGAAAGAAAATGAAACAAAATGAATGATGCAAGCGGGTCTTGGTCAGATGGAGAACATGAGGCGAGCTAGTAAACAGAGTTGGAAGTAAATCTGAGCACAGTTATTGCATTGACACATTTTTTTGCCAGCACATGGTGCTCCTGGTTCTGTTTAGGGTGCTCCCTTTATGAAAGGCAAGGCATTTTGTCAAGTCTGGACCTTGTAGAGTTGAGGAGTTTCGTAATTTATGGCAATTTCAAATTTAGCCTTATCTCAAATGTTCTCAAGTTTAGCCTTGTTCCTTTGTCTTGTGTAGTTTTAGGTTTGGTTTAACCCTCATGGCAAGTGGCATGTGAAAAACTAAATGACACGCATGCCATTTGATGTCCAGCAATAACGAGAGCAATTAGCATGATTGGAGTGCTGTTTGTTAGCAAGTGGGAGGGCGGAGTAGCACAGCCCTCATTAGCATGCATGCTTTTATGAGCCCTGGTTGAAGTTGTCAGTGCTGTCAATTTTATTTATTAGTAAATCGAGACGGATGGCTAAGAGGAGTTTGTATTGACTGGCCATAGCCTTTTAAGGAGGGATCAATGTGCGCTGAGGCGGTGGCATTAAGTTGCTAATAAAAAGCCTTAGCACGGAGCCAAAAGGAACTTCACTGCATTCCCCCGCAAATCTGTCTCTCATTTGTTCGTTCAATTTTCTTTATATATACAGTCAAACCTCGGGTTTCGTGCATAATCCGTACCAGAAGGCTGTTCGAAAACCGAAATTGTTCAAAAAACGAAAACACGCTCTTTTTAAAATAAAAATGTTGACTGAACACGTCTGCTCACAATGGAAAGCAACACGAGGAAGCGTCACTTCTTCGTCTATCTGAGGAAGCGTCACTTCCTCATGTAAGGAAGGCGAGAGGAGTCAAATGGTGCATTCAAGTGTGCTCAGTTTGTTCGAGAACCGAAATTTGTTCGTCATCCGATGCATAAAAAAACGAAAAACCGAATTGGTCGAGAACCGAGACGTTCGAAAACTGTTTGACTGTACTATCACTATAATATTGGGCTGGCATTTCCCCGCTGATGTACCACTAGTAGTATCTGGACTCCCTCTAGTGGTAGAAGAAAGAATCACTGCCCATGTACAGTTCAGTTATATTTAACCTTAAAGTTAAATTCATCTGCATGAAATCTTTAAGAACGTTTTTTTTAATTTGTTCGTCATCCGAGGCATAAAAAACTGAATTGGTCGAGAACCGAGACTGTTCGAAAACCGAGGTTTGACTGTATGTATGCCTTTAAGAGGCGGAGCCTGTGGGATGTATGTAACATCAATAAGTCTGTTTGTGAATATCTGCGAGAGAACTGTGGCCGACGACAACTTCACAAAAAGTACACTGGCGACACAGTGGCTCTCCTTTCCCACGACCACGGCATCGCAGTCTGAAATTACGCTGTTAAAAAAAATCAAATAAATAAAAATGATTGGTTAAAAATAAATAAATAAATAAAAATGATATAGCGGGGAAACTGGCTAGAAAATCAGTGAGTTTTTGAGTTTTGTGTTGTATTTCAAAGAGTCATCAATCACAATTTTTGATATTCCACTGCCAAGGATGAATGATACACAGATATTCTAGTTGTTTTTGTTGTTGCAGTAACACAAACATGACTTGACTGGTGACTTATGAGGGAGGACAGCTGTCAACACATTTACGTATATGCACATGTGGTATACGACGACGGCATTATCGATCAGCCGAGGGCCGGGGGCACGGTCAAGCCTGTACCTCGTATGGGGACAGCTTACACTCAGTAAGAAGGGGCGCGGTCTCATAGCCCTCAGGCCGACCGAGGGCCACACACATCCAACTGAGCTGATGTGTATATTTATGCTGACAGCATGAAGTCAAGCTGCTAGTATCGATCGCGCGTCCAATGCGTCCGTGTCGGACAACGAGAGGCAGGGAAGGAACTGATGGGAATGTGTGAGGGACTGTAGCTGTGGAGAATGGAGAATGTCATGAAATCAATTCCATTGATTTTCTTGAAGCATTTTTGAAATATTTATACATTTCTATTCGCGGGGGAAACATAGATAAACATTTGCACTATTATACCGATTCTTATTATTAGTTAAGTAGGCTTGCAGGCATGTAAGTAGATGAGTCGGTTAAGTACATCCAGTCGGTAGGTGGGGATGTACTGTATGTAGGTATGTTGGAGTCCAGATACACTTTTTGAATAGATTAAGAGTCGACTTGTATTTGGAGGTAGAAGATTTTCCTCTGTGTAACCACTTCTCAAAACAAAATTGAGTACATTCAACAAAACCTTTTTCAGTTTGGGCAAGGTCGGCTGCCGCTGCTCGACCCGCATTGTGTTTTATTGTTCTTGTTCCTGATTGTCCTTGGGTGTCTTTAAAGGCGCTTATAAATAAAATGTATCATTATTTATTATTATAAGGTCACGTGTCTCTGGTGCACATTCATAGAATCTGTGCTACATGAATCAGATGCAATATTTCCTACTGCCTACTACCAGCTTTTTCTAATGACATTTCAATTGAAATATTACATCCTCTAAGACCAAACTTGCCGATGCACAGATCTCAGAATCATCACATCATAGAATCATTACACCCCTATTTATGAAATAGATCGATAGTTGGGAAAGTAGGTGACTTGGTTGGTTGGGAGAACGCATCATCTCCATACGTGTATGTGAATAAATATTATATACTACTGTCTCAGCTGTTGAAACAGTGCAACACCATTACCTTCCGCCCCACCACCCACCTCCCGCATCCCACCCGCTCCGTCTTGCATAGCGATCGTCTGCTCTGCAGCGTGCCAGCGCTGAGGCAATTAAGAGTTTAAACCTGGCCGCAGCCCACGGGACCCCTGAGAAGACAGTGGAGTCAAAGCTGTGCACAAACACAGTCGGGGGCGGGCAGGGGGGTTGGGGGGGGGGGGGGTGAGGGTTGTACTTAACTGAACTGGAGAAGGATGCAGAGAGAAAAGTGACAGATAAGCAGAGGGGAAAGAAGAGAAGAAATGGATAGATTGGGTAGAAGGAGAGACAGCACAGTGTACACAAGCTCGCTCCTCCATGAGAAGAAGGTCACCGGCTCTCTCCGAGGAGTTCCTTAAATAAAGTCCCGTATCCTGCTGCTCTTCACTGGGCAAACAACCTCCTCTGCTCTTTATTAACTAAATATGAGGGGACTCTGACCGGGGGACAAAAATTCAATATTCCCCACCGCCCCCTTCCACCATCGCCACCAAATATTTAAAGCAAGCAAATAAACAGACAAATAAATAGACCTCTGCCAGAGGGAGAGAGGGCCAGCCGGTCCCTTGGATGTAATTTGACGGCCCACTTACTTGGAGGCCAAGAGCCCAGTGCTACTCAAGATGCTCATTTGAAGAGCTGTCAATCAAGGGGGCAGCAGCAGCAGCGTTGGGGATATTTGTGCCAGTATATGGATGTGAGTGTGGGTGTTTAGGAGAGGCGACCGGCAATTCCTCTTCGAGGTTGGAGCAGATAAGGGCTGCGTTTTCCTGATGAATTCATCACCTCCCCGACCGCCAGCTATTGCCCACCGTGCAATGTCGAAGTTTCCCCCGACACTTGAGCCAAAAATGGACAACACAGCAGTCGTGTGATTTTCCCCAGCCAATCAATGATGATAGGTGATAATAAAGCAAGGAATGCTATTTGGTAACTTAGTCTTGCGCGACAATGGATGCCCCGGGCCTCGCTCTGAAACATATTTGGAGACAAATTGAATGCCATGAGTCAGTATGAACCATGTGATTTTTTTTCCCCATGGACATTAATGAAGAAAGGTAATAACAGGTAAAGGGTAAGGGACTACATTTGCCAAGTTCTCCTCGCAAGTCAGTGACGAAAACGACACAGTCCAGTTTCCAATAGCTGCCAAGACCGAGCAAATGTTTGGCTAATGGTTCGGTGCGCTGACTTGTTTACAGCTGTTCGACTGTCAAAAGACGATAGCATTTAGCATGAGCCAAAGAAATAAAACAACCATTGACTTGATTGCGATGCTCAAAATTATTATTTTTTTTTTAGTTGTCTGATTTCCTTCTCTTCTCCACTTGAAGTAATTCCCCTTGGAGTTGTCTGGCGAACAAAAACAAGCAAGACGCAGCGCTACGCAATGTTTTGTGTTCGGTCTGAACCTAGCATAATAGCGCAAAATCTATCTCACAAACACACATGATATGATTAGAATAAACTAGTAAACATACAAAGCTTCACAAAGACAATGCACCTTATAACCCAAGCATGCCTTATGTATGAAAACGGTTAAAAAAAATGTTTCGTTGATGTGGCCCTAATAATACGGATCACCTAATGGTAAAAGATGGTCATTTTAGTTTTTCACTTTTAGGGCAGTTGAAATTAGCACAAATTCACCGAATGGTAAAATACGGTCATTTTAATTTTTTCCTTTTAGGGCAGTCGAAATTAGCACAAATTAAGGTTAACGTGTAATTCCAATGCATTAAAAAACGTCTTTAAATTCAACCTCACTACTTTGATAGAACGTCAAAGAATATGCAAAAGTGACTGTGGCAATAATTCCCGTCACTCTATGCACCCATCCTCGATATTCTTTTTGTTCTGATCCTCCACTGAGGAAGTGATGAGTGGGGTGGGGTGGAGGGTGGGGGGGCTGTGATATAAAAAAGTCCTTTCATCCATTTTAGATGAGATGTAGATGACTCAATTATGCTTGGCCTGACATCAAGACCACTTGGCGGCGAAGCGGCTGCTAACGCCGGAAAATGATCCACTTAATCCTGCTCATATGAATGGCGGGGCGCAAACTCACCTCGCGACGCTAAGCGAGTGAGACGGGGGGTTGCCGTCAGTGGGTGTGCGGGTGGGGCTCGGTGATTACGAAGGGCAGGAGAGAGAAACGCGGGGCATCCGCAATTGTGTAACAAGAGAGCGGGGGGGAAAAGTTGTCATTCTCGAGACTGCTCGTGTTTGTTTTACTGTTCCAAAACAACCGTGGCTCTCCTTTCCCTCATGAAACGGCATGACTGTAATAATTCAACTTTCAGCGATCCCAGTGTGGTGTCCACACTGACCTAAACTGTTTGCGGTGTTCCTCGTTCGTGACCTCAGAAGTGGACCAAACAGGAACGCTGCTGAACATGCCGTCGTTCAAGTCGTGGTGTTTGGCCAGCGCCGATTGGCGTTTGTCTGCGCCGCTGACAAATGAGTGTGGCCTGTCGCGGCGCTGACAGCCGCCCCAAAGCTTGCGATGCTATCTTTGACTCTCCTACAATTACCTCCTCTGACTCTGTGTGCCCCCCCACCCCCCATCCACCGGCACCCACTACGCACCCTCAAGGGCCCTCCGGCACTGGTTTGCACTCAGAAACCTGTTGCGCACATGAGCCACGTTTTGCGTTCATCTGTCCCCCTTGTACAAACATTCTCACGGACAACTGTACACATGTCACATGCTGTGAAATAGTTTGTAAATAGGAAGGATTAAATTTAGGGTACCATTTGTTTTCTCTGTGTAAACACACCACAGATAAAGGTTTCTCTGTTTTAGAGCATAAATTAACCCTGGAGAACCCACGGGGTCAATTTTGGCCCCTATAAATTCTGCTACTCAAATGCTACCCTTAAATCCCAAAGGGTCTAATTTGGCCCTAATCCTAAATTAGGATTAAAGTATTGAATATTTGAAAAAACATGTATTTTGCTGTTCAGTGAACATATAGCAGTCATTTAATGTACAATTCATCATTTTCCAAAGAAGAAAAGGGGTCTTGGTTCTCCTGGGTTAAGGTTCATCGGCCAGTGTTCACTGAATTGAAGACTTAACAATGTGCCTCTATATTTGTATTAGTTTTGAAAAAAAACTGTTCATGTTTCTAAAAATTTGCTTAGCTATTGTTTAGAAAATAAATTGAAAGGTATACCCTAATGTTTAATAAGATATAATAATAATTTATTCCAATTTATATCATACCTGTCAACCTCGGCTAATAGCTGCCCTTATAAATGATTACGATTCCCCTTACAAAGCAACAAAAACCTGTACAACAGCTTACCGCGCATGCGCACATCATGCTTTATCAATCCGACCGTACGCAGCAATGAAAAAAAATATACGATTGAGGATTACTTTTGGTGGTTTGCCGAGACAATAGTAGCGATCGACGACGGCCTTGCCGTTGGCTGGCCGTAGGCGAGACGATCTGGATTTGAGCCAAAATGGTCTTTGTGAGATTGGTTCACAATTTTTTTTCGCCGTATAAAAGTTGTAATACGCCGTACATGATTTGAAATGATAAAAAAAAACGTATAAAATACGGGAAAAACGCACAAGTTGATAGGTATGTTAAATAGATTTGAAGCCAACCCTTAAACTACGAAAATAAATGTGCTCATGTTACCTAAATAATCCCGTTTCTGCCTTGAGGTGTACCATTTGACTGGACTGTGACCCCAAAGCGATACCTTTCTCCAGCACACACCTGGTTATTTTATCTCTCTGCGCACCTATTGTTGGGCCTAATTAATGGCGGCCCGGCTAGTTGTGACCCCACCGGGCTCGACAATGCATACCTGTGGCCATCGGCACCAGCGCTGTGTAATTGTCTCTCCAAGCGGGGGCCCTTTTGTCCAAGTCGGCCCCTGAGGGGAGAGGCCACTGCGACCATCCATCACTCAGTCGCCCATGCAGCCACCACAGGAAGTAGTTAACATGGGTGACCTCAGAGGTTGCCATGTGTGTGCGTAGGGAAGGGAGGAATTGGCGCTGCGGCATGGGGGACGCGAGTTCTTGGTGAGAGACACACAGAGCATTAGCCATCTTTTCATCCCTGCCAGTGACATCAGTCCGTCAGTCAATCCATCAATCAGTGTGATGTAGCGCTCGACGCTAATCCAGCCGTGTCCTTTGAACCTTTGAGGAACAGACAGCATCAAGACCACGGTAAAAAAGACACCAACAACAACAACAAAAAACTAAAGAGTCCTATTACACAAATGTGACCAGAAGACAGGCCATGTGAGTGAGCAGTTTCGGGCAAAGAATGACGGATGGTTGTAAAACACCTGTTCAAGAACACAGAATAAAATCTACAAACGGCAGGTGACAGCACTTCGAAGTATCCCGCCGACCCTGTGAGCACTTTCCGTGTTGCCTCCAGAAAATTCTCTAAGTAATTATCGTAATAGGTAAGTCGGGTCGGCAACCCAAAATGCTGAAAGAGCGATATAGGACAAAAAAACAACAACAAACAAATATGTCTGGAGCCGCAAAAAAATAAAAGCCTTCTATAAAACTTACAATGAAGGAAACACCTGCTGTATGTATGTAGACTGGACTGTCTCAGAATTGTTTGTTATTCTTTCCTTTGTGGCGGCCCGGTAGTCCAGTGGTTAGCACGTTGGCTTCACAGTGCAGAGGTACCCGGTTCGATTCCAGCTCCGGCCTCCCTGTGTGGAGTTTGCATGTTCTCCCCGGGCCTGCGTGGGTTTTCTCCGGGTGCTCCGGTTTCCTCCCACATTCCAAAAACATGCATGGCAGGCTGATTGGACACTCTGAATTGTCCCTAGGTGTGAGTGTGAGTGTGGGCGTGGATGGTTGTTCGTCTCTGTGTGCCCTGCGATTGGCTGGCAACTGATTCAGGGTGTCCCCTGCCTACTGCCCGAAGACAGCTTAGGCTCCAGGTCGTGAGGATCAAGCGGTTCGGAAAATGGATGGATGGATGGATGGATGGATGGATTCTTTCCTTTGTTGTGTGTTCACAAACGCCCCCATATAATTTATTTTGTGATTTCCTCGCTTGATTTTTTTGTTTTGGTGTATTATTTTCGCTTTTTGTGAAGTTAATTTCCGTTTTTCTGAGGCTGTCTTTGAACGCCTCTCGAGTCGAACGAGAAGAGAGAAGGCACGGAGTTGGACGCAGATGTGTCTGTGTTTGTCGAGACTGTTAAAAGCATAAATAAAGCGTGCGTTTTAAAAAACCAACACCACAGGTCTCCTTTTTTCAGAGCTGCAACATGTATCTATATCTATTTGAGCTATATTAGCTTACTATCAAAATCGTTTTCCACTTTCAAACATTGTTTTATAAAGCTCCAAAGAGCCACTAGATGTCGCTAAAGAGCCGCATGCGGCTCTAGAGCCGTGTGTTGCCGACCCCCGAGGTAAGTCTTTAGTGTAGAGCAGGTCTGCCAAAGATGTCGGACATGATTGATCGGTCGATGCCATGCGGCGTAAAAAAAATAAAAATAGACCCCAGCATATTATCCGTGGTGAAATTTGTCACTTGTCAACAAGGGCGAATAAGATCTACTCGCACGCAGCATTGTCAGGAGATGCTAAACGAAGTACGATCAGGATTGTTTTCACAATGAAAATGAAAAATGGTGAGTTGAATTTTCCTAGATCACAAGAGAGAGCGAGACACATCAGATAAATTGCAATATTTTTATTTTTTTGGCCATTCTTATTGCGTCAGACGGACAAGCTGTGGCAAAGGGAGAGCACAAAGGGATGCGTATGACGCTAATGCCGCTCTACAAAACAAAACTCTCTGACATCAACGAATAGCAGCAAGATGAAGCAAGAAGGAAAAACAGTGATTGGCAACCAATAACATCAACAACAACTAACATTTTTAGAAATTAAATAAAAAAAAAAAATAGGAGTGCAATCATAATTTTTGATAGGAAACAGAAACCTCTACTTCATTGTCTTCTAGACAGAAAATAAATCAAACGTGGAGATCTGCTACGCTGCCTCATCGTCTGTCCCCTTTTCAGAATCTCGGTTTCCGGGGTCCTTGACACACTTTTTGAGTAATTAAACACAATTGAACAGCTGTAGCAAAGGAGCCCCATTTTCTGGTGTTGTGCTTTCGGCACATCCTTCCATCAGTCGTGGCGGCCCGAGAACAAAGTACTGGCGGGCATTCCTGCAGGCTTGCGCATGTCCTCGTAGTTGGAAATTTACTGCTTTCTTTCTTTGGTCAGTCTGGCAATTAAAAACCAGCATGATTCTTAATCTAGCAATGAAAGAAAAAAATATATACTATATACTCATTCAAGGGCCGACTGATTGCTCGCATTTGTTTTGCTTGAAATGGTTCGGATGCTATTAAATGTCATAGTTTCGGAGAGGCAAATTCTTACTTGCACTTGAACATTACCAGAGGGTGACTGGGCTTTTCTTGAATCAGTTAGCGTCAAATTCTTTAGCAGGGTCTCGTTTGAAAATGGTCCCACTGTGCCATTGCCCTCTTTTGTCAAAATCGAAACTTCCTCACGAGATTCTTGCATACTTTGGTCAGTCTGGGAATTCAAACTCAACATGAGTCCTGCTGTAATAAAGAACGCTAAAACTCAAAAGTTTGGGTTGAAAGACACACAGCTGATAGGGTGCTGACTCGAACCCGTGCATTCAATCGCCCTTTCAACTTCCTCGGCTGTGTTGGTCAGACGGCATTGAATATCACGAGTTCTTGCATTGAGCTGCAATAAAAAAAGATCTGAAAAGATGCAAAGTGTGACTTTAGTAGAACGTCAACTAGGACATGAGATGATTTGTCTGTTGCGTTCAGGGAACTCCGCTTTCTTAGGTTAGCTACAATTCAAATTCAATATCCGGCTTTCCTTGAAAATGGACATACTTGCAGGTCCACTGGATTCCTTCTTTGGTCAGTCCGGGAACAAAATGGACTCAATCGAGAACCATGGGATGCATTTTTAACACTGTGAATTACTGTGAATACTGACAACGCCCTCTCTAAACAAAGCTGGGTTACATGATATTAGGTGATACGATGACATGATAAATAGTTACACACTGAAATGCAGATGTTATGTAATGTACGTGTGGTTACACTAGTAGCTTGATGTTAAGCTTGCGTTACTAGCATGTCAGTAAAGCGCTATGATGCGTTTATATTGAAGGGACCGGGGGTTGGGATGCGGGGGCATGGAGATGAAGCAATGAAAAATTCCTCTCGGGTCGGGATCGCGACGGGTTTGTAGTCGGTGGTTCCTCCCCTCTCAGCTGACATCGGGGTCGTTAGGAGAAGTTGGTGTTCTGATTTTTGCCCATTGTCTTGCACGTACGTCCTTTATGAGGCCTTGATGGATCCTTCACATTCTGTTTAAGGGAGAAGACATCAATAAAATGCATCTGGTCAAAAGGAGATCGATATTGACCCCCCCCCCCCCCAAAAAAAAAATCCCGCATAAATGTGTACTTAAAAGTCATACAAAACTTCAGCGCATGGGAGAGCTCAGCAAGCATCTGGCTTTTACTCCGTTTCACATTTTCTTTGGCCTTTTGGTGCTTTTTTTTTTTTTTTGGCAACACTTGATGTCGGACTGCCATCGTTGGTGACACCGCACCAGACGTCGGCATTCACAATAAATTTTGTGGAGTACACTTTTACTCTGAAAAGACTACATTTGGCCCCAGTCAAGAGTAAGATTTACACTTAGAAGAGAATATTCAGAGTAAATTTTACACAGAATAAAATTTGGAGCGAAATTTACTTGAGTGAAGTGAACAAGTAAACAATACCTTTATGTGTCTCTCAATGGAGAAATTCCCAATTTACAATTTATTGAGAAAACATCGTAACATTTTTCACAAAGAAATTCGGAATAAATTGTTTAGGGTGAGTTTCTGCGTAAATTTGACTTGCGTAGTATTAAAAAAAAACAAAAAAAACTAATATTCCATATACAGCCAAACCTCGGTTTTGGAACGTCTCGGTTCTCGTTCAATTCGCTTTTGGACCAAAAATTTTGAGTTTTTTATGCCTCGGATGACCAACAATTTTCGGTTCTCGAACAAACTGAGCGCACTTGAATGCCCCATTTGACTCCTCTCGCCTTCCTTACACGAGGAAGTGATACTTCCTCGTGTTGCTTTCCATTGTGAGCAGACGTGTTCAGTAAACATTTTTACATGTATTTTAAAAAGAGCGTGGTTTCGGTTTTCGAACAATTTTCGAACAAAAGCCTTCTGGAACGGATTATGGACGAAAACCGAGGTTTGACTGTACTTAAATTAAATCCCTTTTTGAAACGTCACCTCCACAGCAGCGATTCCACTCTGTTGATGATGTCAGCCAGATCAAAGGGCAGCGGCATGCCAGGGTCATCCACGCCCCAGAAGGGACGGTCCACCGGGGCCTCCTCGGGGGGCAACGTCTGAGCCAGGCTGGAGTGGCATCTAAGGCGACAGGACACAGAAAACAAACAAACCAGTCACCTCCTACCATCAGTCCGTCATTATTATCAAGCTGAACCAAACTGTAATCGTCTGACGGTGAGTCAGTCATATTATTTTAACCACATTCACCAGTCCACCTATCGTCAGTCCATCACCCCCCCCACCCAAAATAAATTAAATAAAAGTAAACATGTCATAGTCCAACAGATGAAAAATCGAATTTGATTAAAATGGAGCGCACATCATATCTTAATACGGTGACTACCCAAAGAGCTTTACACACACACACACACACACACACACACTGTACATTTCACATGCACTTTGCCAATCTTTTGAACTGTTCGGCACAGTGGGAAATTTCTTGCGTATTATTTTTCATTGTATTTTATGAATTTCTCACCGCTGTTCCTGTGGTGAGTCAGCAAAGTGTCTCTCGTAACAACACAGGAAGCCGTGACGTAAATGGAAAGACTTGCTATGACGGATAATAGCGGGTTAAGTGTAAATGTGACAGTGCTTGACGGCCTTGGCGGACCTAGGTCATATCTTTTGTCAGAGCAGTGTAAATGTTTACTGTGCTGCTCGTGGGTTGTCATTGCAAATCTGCTCCCCCCCCCCGCACCCCCCGACCTCTCATCCCCGCTGCCTCTTGGCAGACGAGATGGACCTTTAACCCCAGGGTGCAAGTGGGAGACGAGCTGGGTGGCATGTCTATGTCAGTTGTGTTAGTTACTAGACAGTACAACAGGATCTGTTCAAATGCAGGAATTTCCAGACACTTTTCCCCAAAATGACTCCCTCATGGAACCTTCATTGACTGTCCAGGTCTTGTTTTCATTAACAGAGGTGTAACGCTTTCTGAAGGGCAGCTTGTGTCCATTCTTAACTCTTTCAATGCCAGCTATTAAAAAAAAAAAAGAAAAAAGTTTAGACCATTCCCACTCATCTTTCAAGGCTGAGAAAAAATGTAATATTCCAAATGAAAGAAAAGACTCTCTCTCTCACCACACAGGTACACCCACACACAAAAATACTTGTTTTCACTTTCACTTTCAACATTTTCAGTAATCAGCAGTAGAACATGGGTAGATTTCATCCAAATCACCAATATTGGACTCCAGAATGCAGAGAACAACTTTTTTTGGGGATGGATGTATTTATTTTATGCAAAATGCTCGTAAATTATGCAGTAGTGATGCCTGAAATATCTGAAAAGTTATTTTCTTCAATAAAATACCAACAACAATGAAAATGTGATTTTGATGGCAAGATAATGAATTCCCCCTGTGTAAGAATTTTACATTAGACAAACTACAAACTATTTGCACACTATTTAGTAGTAGTAGTATTTAGTAGGGTGTGTGTGTGTGTGTGTGTGTGTGTGTGTGTGTGCGCGCATCGTGCCATGCATGAGTATTTGTATGTGTGTGTGTCTGTATATCACATGATCTCTTCTACTTGAAAATTTAAATGATATCTGCCATCTTTTGTCACATTTGTGACATCTTTGGTAGTAGATTCACATGACAAACACTTTGATCAGTTGAGTTGATCAATCACGAGCTGCTAGTAATGGTGAATTTTCCAGATATCCGCCACGTTCAAAAGCGAACACAACACCTAATGCAACAATCTGCTAGCTAAAATTGGTGGGGGGTGGGGGGGGGGGGTTCCAGTTTAATGATCAATCCAAAATTAGCCAAGACATTTCCCCGCCCATTCTCCTAAAAACCATCTTTGACGGCTCTCCTCAGGATTCCCGTCAAAGGCGCTCCAAGAGTTAACAGTCAGAGCATAAAAAAGACGTTCCACAAGAACACGCACAAGTTCCATTTCCAGTTGTATGGTTATCGTCACCCTTTTGCTCATGGTGCCATCACCTCATAACCCCACCCCCACCCCTCTCTGAAAAAAAAAAAACCCCAGAAGAAAGCAAACCACCATGGAGTCATGCTTTTCGATACTCGCTGGGCAAAAATCATGCATAGTTTCGTGTCACTTGACATTGGCTATCACCCCCCCCCCCCCACACACACTGGAGACAAGAGTGAGGCGGGGGTTTTGGGCTCGGTTATAGATGAGGTGAAGGGACATTGGGTCGCCACAATTTGCGGTTATATATTTTAACGTGAGCCACTTAATGTTTCACTGGCTCTCGGCCTAAGTGCTGCCTTTTTGGTGCGGTTAGCGCGGGAACGGCATTAACATCGCGCCATTCCAATATATCTTGGGCGCCCTGGATCGAGGCCTGATAATAGCATCTGTTAACACGCGCTAAGTACCATTATGTAGCACATCACTTCATAAATAATACGATTAGGCGACCTTGGGGCTTTGCAATGAGCCTTGTGTTTAAATGTTCTCATCATTTATTTAGGGCGCGAATTAAAGGAAGCGCCACTTCAGGAAAAAAGAGGAAGGGAGAGGAGGAGGAGGAGGAGGATGTGGAGAGGAAGACATGGCTGGCGTTTATATCTGAACTGAAGTCAAATGTGACCAAGATGGCGCTGGTGTGTTCTGCTGACATCAGCGTGAAGTTACCACTGGGTCACGGGGGAAACCATCTGCCAATGATTTGGCCTGGTTCAGAATTCTCGAAACTTCACTCTCAACATAAAAGTGCAATAAGAAGCTAGCCCACTGTGAGCTTCAAGCCACTGACTCACTTGCGTGAACAGTTGAAAGTACAAAATGAGAACAAGACTTACAAGCCATGTTCCTGATGTCATACAAACTTACAATACACGTTGTTGTTGTGAGTCAACTTGTCCTAACATACAGTAATTACAATTCATAAAACCAGTTTGTTTACACTCTACTTGTATTTTTATATAAAATAATGTTCTTTTTTTAAATTTATTAAAACAACCCAAAAAAAATAATGGTGGTTTACGGAGGCGGAAACACATAACCAACGTTCGGAAGAGTAAAAACGCTTAAGTCTAGGCGGCACTGCCTAATAAAATGAAACTAAACTTCTCATGCGTTCACGATTTGACGAACATTGAGTAAACGACCACATCTGCCTCACGAAAGAGAGGTTCTGGGTTCGAATCTCAGCTCAGACATTCTTGTGCGGAGTTGGCATCTTCTCCCCGTGCTAGTGCGAGTTCTCTCTAGGTCCTCTGGCTTTGGCTCAGATTCCATCAACACGCATGTTAGGGTCATCGAAAACTAAATTACCATGAAGTGTGAATGTGATTGTGAATTGCTGTTGGTCCACATGCGCTTTGCGATTCGCCGGCAACTAGTCCAGGGTGTACCGTGTCTCTCCAGCAAAGTCAGCTGGGAAATGCCTTCGTCCTCCTGCGATGCTAGTGAGGACAAGCGTATAGAAAATGTAATCAAGCACACATTTCCAGTCAGGGTATTCTTGCTCGCCAGTTCTCCCCAAACATAAAAGTCAATATCAAGCGAGGTGCCTTTAAGTTCTCTGGGGAGATGATTGCGATGGCCTCCACTCCACAAGCACTTGAAAAGGTTCACTTGTGGCAGGCACATCAGTGTGCCTTAATGCTAAGGTCAAAAACAAAAAGAGGTGGTGGTTTCTTGGGAGTCCACTCTGTTCCATGGATTAACCCCAGTCAGATATGGACCGAACTATCCCATCTGGCGCTCAGTCAAGAGAGATTGGCAATACAATCAGTCATTTCAATTTGCCCTGAAACCTTCCAGCCAGGCCAGGCTCATGCTCAAATGGTATGCTAATGTGAAAGGTATCTGGGATTCTATCGTCTCTATTCCACAGAGGCATCCCCCGAACTCCACTCCACCTCCGCCCAAACTGCACTTGAACCGCGGCCGGAGTGGGCGCTCCGCAGGCTTCGCAATCAAGGCTTGAGCACCCCCCTTCCCACCCCACCCCAACCCTTTTGCGCTCAAACTAACCACTTTAGCTAAAGTGAGTGTTAATTATGGACAGGCAAAGCAGTCAATAAAGGTTAATGCAAAAGTCAAAGGATAAATTCCTTTAAGCATTGCATCATTCCGCCATCTCCAAGACCACTGGCTACCTCGCAGGTCTCCTAATCAATACGTTTTACTGTAATGCGCTCCTCATCGATTTTCACCCTTCCTCAGCCCCTCTTCCTCCCTGGCTTCTATTACTCAGTTAAACGAGAGAGACAGAAAAAGATGGAGAAACGAGTAAATAAAATCATTAACCTCAGGTTGCCTTTGTTCCAGAATGCTTGGTCTTTCTCTTGCGAGGAGAGCTCGCAGTGGTCTGTCCTCCCCACCACCACCACGCTTAATCTCCGGCTGCTGCTGGATAATCTGTGCAGCGGTCCACTCAAGAGAGGGGGGTGGGGGGGCATTCATTAAAGGGCCCTCAGCTCTTAAGAGGATGGAAATGGACGTAATAGACAACATCAGTGCTTCCGACCGGCGTAATTACACTGATAAATGCACAATTTTGTCAGGCCAAGTGAAAAAGAATCTGCGGTGCAGGGACGGGAGACAACACTGATTGCGTTATGGCTGCACAAGGTCGTTTGTAACCTCACGGGACCAGGACGGGGCCATGACTCTTGGGACAAAGGTGGAGGTGTCACTGATGAATAGCTTTTTGGAGAGTGTACCAAGAGAGGTGTTTTCATTTTGGAAAATAAAAACCTCAGCACAGTATTTTTTCCCCCCACTGGAAATGGACAAGAATTGGATTTAGGTTTCCTCAACTTCTTTCGGATAGCAGTCACCGCACTGAGGGTAAGAGGGATAGAAATGGATGGATGAATGATCAAGTCTTCAACATCTATTCTTTGTCTATGGCTATTGCTGATCAGGGTTAAGGGTGACTTGGAGCCGAACCCAGCCGATTTTGGGGCAGGAGGGAGAGTACACCACAATGTGTAGCCAAACTAGTGAAAGCTCATGAAAACTTGACACAGTGAAGTCTGAGACTTTCATTTTCCGATTCCATATCAGCTATGAGATTAGGTCAACTAAATCCGTCCTGTGGGACCTTAGTCCACCCCGGTTGGTCTTCAACAAGCACAAAGTCCATCTGCTAGTCTACGACGTCTGGAACACGCCTTTATTGAATCAACTTCTTCGGTACCCCGCAAAAGTTGAATCAAATGCAACTGGAATTCTTCTTGGTTCAAGAAGTGTTTTTGGAGTCATGGTAAGATATCAACAACCAAGAAGTAGTCTCGTTTTCTTGAGCTGAACTATTTGGGGATTACCATTGAATGAATGACTGAAATTATACAAATACTTTCAGGATCTTGCTAACAGGAAGTCAAACGAAGGCAATGGTTATTTGCATAAGTAATCAGCTCTATACCTGTTACCATCCCAGTCAATTCATAGAGCGGCTATAAAGCCAAAGGCCTGACTTCAGAATATCATCCGGTGACCGGCTATTTGCATTTGAGTAATTTATATCACCTGTTCCTTTGTGCTAGTATTGGCAAACAGTTCTGTGCAGGTGCGAGCATTTACAGCCTTGGCAACCCCTCATGCTCCAATTGCTGAGAATGTAATCAGACGAGTTGTGAAAAAGCAGGCATGTTTCTTGTAAATCAAGCCTACCCTGAAGGTAAAGTACACAATGTGAGTCCAAAGAATAAAATTACCCAAGCGTATTTCTGTAACAGTTATGAAAGTCGAGACGCGAGTGAACACGCGCATTTGTCATGCAGTAGGAGGCGGGTAGACGGACAGACAGGTAGCATTTAGCCGTGTGTAAATCTGTCAACGGTACACCAAAACGTTAGCGAAGTCAAGCAGAGGGCATCAGCACAGCAAGTTGTTGAGAACAAGGCTTAACCTGCAACCATAACGATCCGCCCACCCCAGCTACCGTCCAAGTATGGCTCAACTGAGCAGGGATGCGCTCTTTAAGGCTTTGTGACCGTGATGAGGGCAATTTACCCATTTATCATGAGCCACTAGGGCAGCCATCCAGCAAAGTTTTTTGCCAACCCACCAAACTGTTAATCAACTAACCACTTACCAGGAAGCCAGCTACCCTTAACAACTTTCTCTTCATTATTCATTTCACATCATTCCTGTCGTCACTCATTCATCTATCCAGTTTTCAACAGAGCCATAAACCGACCTGTTTATCAGTCTTAACCAACCAGAACCCAAACAATCGACCGGCCGACCAACCAGCCAGTCAACCATAATAGACTAAACAGCCTATCATCAATGATTTTATCCTCCAATCTTGCCAGCATCTTTACCATCCATCTGCCAGTGTGAGAAGGGCCACATCTTAAACATTCGTTCGCATCCATCACATGCCATTGCATCTGCAGACAGCTACTGACTGTACAACGTTTATGATGGTTTGAGGTGGGCACTCGTGTGGCGGAGGGAAACAGGAAAAAAAGCGTAGTCCTCCAAATGCATGACATATGTTCATTTCTCTTTTGATTCCCTCTAAAGAGCCTCATCTAATAAAATGAACATCTAATGCACTGCTTTGCCTTTAATCAGCGCTTGTGCAAACGACACAGAAATGCAAGTCAGAGACGGCGCGACCACTCAAGCTGCCGCGGAGGCACGTGGGCACCTCAGAAAGAGGTGCAGCCCGATTCAGAGTCTGTGAGGTCCCCCCGCCTCCCCACCAATCCTCCCAGCCAAAGTCGAGGCTCCTCGTTAAACCACATGAAACAAATGAGGCTCGTTATTGGCATCGGATGCCATCGGGAAATGTGACGACCCACGTTTTCATTGGTCCAGCGTGTGGAACGTTCTCGGGCTAACTGGCACACACATGTAAGGAGCCTTGTACCTGAGCAGCCTTGGCTTCCTTCACACCCTGAGCGCTTGATGTGGCCTGGCAGCCTGCCCCATCTTACAGCGTGCTAATCCGCATGCAACTGGAAAAAAAAATCGCACACGCAGCCAGCCAGGTAGCCTCTCAATAGCCTCCCATAATTGGTGGCCATAAAACACTATTGCAGTCTGGAAGTGAAAAAAAGGTAAGCCCCCCGAACTGCAGCTACCGCTCAAATAAACCAGGTGGACGTCCATTAGGTGCTTAACAGCGTAACAAATTGCCAAACACCCCGGCCTGCTCCGGCTCTTCCTTAGGCTATCGGATGGAATGTGGCCCTAATGTAAACACAGTGGCAATATTTACGAGCAGACAAGTATTGTTCCATCGTAATCAGGTTCCAGTAAAACAACAAAAAAAAGAGAGACAAAAGGCTGTAGACAGACAAGCACATAGAGCGCTCCTGGCTGTTTATTCTTCCAACAAGTGGGGAAGAGACGGATCACCCCTTGAGGCTCTGGACAGCTCTAAGAGGCTTTTGAGAGAAAGGTAAGGTGTGTGCCTATTTGTGCCTGTGAGCCTTGGAAAGAATCAGTGTCTTTCAAAACACCTGTGCCAAGCAACATGCTAGCTCAAGTAGCTGCCTAAAAGAGCACGCGGAACAGACATTGGATTAAAAAGTCTGCCAGCAACTCCCGCAGACAATAGGTTAGCACAGTTGTTCCCGGTGACATCGCCACGTGAGAGACACAGTTTACTGAGAAACTCTGATCAAATTTAGGGAATACTGTATAAATGTTTGACATTTGAATTAGCGTTACGACCATGTTCAGCATTTTTTATCTTCACCGCAACCGCAGGCAAACGGAAATACACAGCACACACGCCACAATTGTCTGCCCTGAATGATCATTT
Source organism: Hippocampus abdominalis (assembly GCA_018466805.1). Lineage (NCBI taxonomy): Eukaryota > Metazoa > Chordata > Actinopteri > Syngnathiformes > Syngnathidae > Hippocampus > Hippocampus abdominalis. The sequence continues at coordinate 20,550,077 of CM031696.1, forward strand.
CCGAAGCAGATCGAGAAATGTATTAAAAAACATGGACATTTCCTCAAGATAGCCTTTTAGAGCCATCTCATAATCAGTTCTTTGTTGTCTGCTCTTGGATAAAATGTGTTGAGATGTAAACGCAGGAGAACCTCGTACTCCATCGTAATTTGTAAGCATGTCTCGTTTGACTGATATGTTCAAATTAGCGTGTTTTCATTTTATTTCTATTTTTTTTTTCTCGAGGTCTCCCCTGGAAAACAATCACCCCGAATCCAGGTGAGTAGAGCCAAGCGAGATTGCTTTCCAGTTTTCCAGGGCAAAGTCATGCAGTTTCTGTCCAGACTTGTTGTGATGCTATTGTAAAATGATCATTTTGAACTCTTCCCTCTGCACTTCTTTATGGCCAAACATGAACACCTTGTAGGCAATATAAACATCGCCGATCGCACCCATGATGAATGAGGCTGGCCCAAACAGCCACTGAATGACACCCGACCGCGGTCACATGATCAGGTAGGCACAATCCTCGACTGTCTTCGGGTGACAATGGCAGCGGGGTCAAGCTGGCCCTCGCTAATTATATGTCTTTTGTAGCTTCAATTGTCGGGTTACAAGTCATCCCTGTTGCTGCGGGGGACGTGCTGTTAAGTTATGAAGCCTTCTGTGTCAAGCGAGAGGCTTTCTAAGTGCGTTGCACTTGAAAAGCTATCATGTTTACGAAATATGTATGTTCTGGTGACCCACGAAGGCAAAACAGACACACTGAAGGAGTTGGAATCTGGAAATTAGCCTGCAGGTAAAAGAGAAGACATGAGACAACATAAGTATTTTGAAAATGGGAAAACAGCAAATGTAGGGCAGTGGGAAAGTAGGAAGGACAAATCGTGAATTTTAAAAAGTCAAAAGAGTGGACACGACCAATCCAAGCGTGGGTCCCCTACCATAAATGTAGGAATATGAATTCACTGTGCTGACAGAAGCTAAAGACATTAGTTCTAAAGAGATGCATGACTCTCGATAACTGCAAGTTATTATTGATATTACATATTCAAATTTTGGAACCACCTTGCAGAAGAAAATATTTATAGCTGAATAATATATGACAGGTCAGACTCCCACATTCTCACCCCCAAATATAACCATTGTGGCAATATTGGGACTTGTTTCGGAAAATTAGGACTTAACTCTCATACTGTTTTTCTTAAAAAAAAAAAATTTAAAAAAGTATAATCAGTTGTGTTACCTTTTCAGTTCATTTAAAAAATACAACAAAAAAAGACATCCCTTTAAATATTACGCTATTGAAGGATTTTATGACTTCATTCTTATAATATTGGAGGGGCTCATCACTTTCATTCAGTAAATCTTTGCGCAATCAGAAGCCAACTCAAAATGATTATTACAAAGAGAGCTAACATAAATTCATCTACAGTAAAGGATACGAAGAAGGGAAAAAACATCCTCAACGTAATTAAATTCTAAATGTCTGACAGTACCGTTTCATTGAAAAAGACATTGACGTGGATTTGGGGGGGAAAAAAAAAAAGAGCGAAAACCAATTTCAAATATATAATAGAAGCTCCAATATATTAATTAAATAATTTCAGAATAAAAATAAAACACTTAAACACAAATGTAAAACAAATGTAGAACTAATGAACCAATTACAGGATATACCTGTACTCTGTTTGATCAGTTTCCCGGCCAATAATTAAGACTTTGATGACCTTTTATCTGCCACTATGAAATATCAGATGATAAAAGGTTAGCTATAGCGATGACTGGAAGCGTTAGATCTATCGCCACATTTGTCTTGGCAAATAAAGTGGAGTTCAAGAGTACACAGTCAAAGTTATGTATTTTTGGATTATTTACAGTACAGGCTGAACCCATTCTGGAAATGTCAAGTCAGGGCAGGCGCACTTGTTTCGCACTGTTGAACTCTGGCATACTGTTGAGCAAATTGTGTTTACTATGCGCCATAAGCGCCGAATGTGTGAATCAACTCTTTGTTTTAGTTAGTAAATAGTGTCATTAAAGGACTTCGGCATTTAAAATGCTGTCAACTGCCAACAATTTGTTTGGAGGAGCAGCCAAGCTTGGGCCCTGAGGCGCAAGAATGCAGTATAATGGATGTGTGTACGTGTATGTGTATGTGTACACGCACGTGCGCATGTGTGTGTGTGTGCGTGTGTGGGCGTTGGCGAACACATGTGGACCTGCCTGCCCGGATGAGTCGGTGCGTTTGTGTAACCTTTGTGTAATGGCTCACAGAAAGTTGCTCAAAACACCTGTTTGCGGTTTAACAGGTATTAAATGGGAGTTTTGTTTGGTGTTCCAACACACTGATGATTGTGTGAAGAAAAAGTTGCGCTACCAGTATTGGAGCATCACTGCATACAAGCCTTTCCTTCATTGTGTATTTTTTTTTTTCCCTATGGGGCCAAGGTAAACGCTTCACACTCTCTTGACCAAATTCAAATTGTTGGTGGTCTACCGTTAAATTAAAAAGAAAAACAAACCAGAAAAAAAAAAACCAAAGTGTAATTATGTCAGAGAAAAGATCTGACAACAAACCTCAATCGAAACAATACCATCTATGTTCAGCAGCCAACACTTCCAAAAGTACCTCCATTTCATCACTTTTGTTCGAGGAATTTTATTTGCAGCTACAAAAACTTCCTGCACCCTCAAAATGGAAATAATCAATTTTCTATGAATCTGGTAAATAGCTAAACACAAATATGGGGGTTCCACCATTGTTACACTTATTTAAGGGGAGAAATTACATTTCTTAAAATTACACTTACTCCATTCCAGAGTGCAAATGTGTAGTGTGCAGATTTTTTTAATGCTATTTATTTATCTATCTATTTATTTACTTATTTATTAATTTATTATAGCATCTCACTGAATTTCTAAGCTTTAGAAAAGGCGTTGTAATCCTTGTCAGACGAATGCATGTCAATTTCTTTCTTTCTTATATCTGCTCTTGAATTTCTTGAGGCCGCAACATTTTTTTTAAGCTTGTTGAGATCTTTTGTCCAACTTCATTTGGTTAGACAGGTTATATTTAATTTATTTTGTGATTGAACATTTCTGGAGGTAATCCGCCTTGGGTGTGGCCAGTGGAAATGATCTCCGCTTTCCAAGCAATAAAGGATCAGGTACCTTTGAATATTTTTTCCCTCCCATAAAAATGTCACCATTTAAAAAATGTATTGTATGTTTACTTGGATTATCGTGCATATTTTAATTTTTTTAATAATCTTAAACATTAAAGAGGGGAAACTGGAATTTGAGAAGGGGGCAAATACTTTTTCATAGCACTCTATATAGATATGTGTATTATCTATATCGCACTAAGCGATTTTAGGAGGCTGATATGGGCTTTGATTTGCCAGAAGCAACAAACCATCCACCAACACGCCGTGCCTTGACCAAATTCTCTGCCTTCACTGCTGATTTAGGATCAGCTGTGGGTCCGTAAGCATGGGTATAACCTCTTCTTTGGCCTCTGCAGAATCCCAGATGGCGACTGATCCAAAGACTAGCTCACAAACTCAGCTGCCACGGCCGCAGTTTAACCTCCTCCGCCAGCTCCGTCAGCCCGGGTGACGGCCAAGGTCGCAGACGCTCACTTGAGAGGCGAAATGAGAGAGTCGAAGGAATTAGATCCGGGCTGAGTGGCCCTCATCTGGCTAAGCCTGGTAAGTAGCAAGACTAACAAGCTGAGGCATGGTGCTTTGGCTTTTCACACACACAAACACACACACACACACATTGACTCGCATGTGCTCGTTAGCCTGCATGCTACACGGGAGGTACACAGAGGGAAGGAAGGACTCCGAGGGGCTACAGATGGTGCGCCCAGGGCCTGGTGACTGAAGCTCCGAATGAGCTCCTTTTGGATGCAGCGTGGCGCTGATGAGCAGGGCGGAAGACACAAAGCACAACGGAAGGAGGGCGTGAGGCGGTGCAAAAGGGATCTTCAAAATGGCAAAAATGGTTTCTCAAAGAGGGTTCTCAAAGTTTTATGTGGGTCCTCTTTCCCAAAGTCATCTGGGATAGGCCCCCTGTAACCCAAATGAGGATAAGCAAAATAAAGGATGAATATGTTCTTTCATGTCGCAAAGTGAAGCCAGCTTTGGGGACAGGATTTTCCAAATTCTGAATTTTTGACGCACACTTTCACCATGATGCTAAATTTGATACATTTTGGATTATGGATGAAGTCCTCAATAAGACAATTAATTTGCCTAGCAAGTGCAAGAGGGCATGAACAAAGAAGAATAAAAACAAATAAAAGCATCTAAACATGCCAATGGAGCCTCCTGAAAAAAGAAAGAAAAACTACTTTGGCAGGAGACAGGGAGGGGGCGGACAACAAGCTGTGAATACCGGAAGAGACAGAAAATCATTGAGAAGCTTGCCTTTATGAATCTTTGATGAGGGTAGTGGGGCTCGGCTGCGCCTCTGGTTAAATCAGAGCATCCAATGTGCATCTGTGTTGTGTGTGTGTGCGTGTGTGTGTGTGTGTCAATACATAGGACTTGGACCTGGCCCAGGCCTGTGCATTTGTTGACCCCTCCAATCAATTTCTGTCCTCCCACATCTCATGTCCTGTAAGTGGAGCCGCTAACGCTAACGCTAAAGCTAACTCTCAGTGTGCTGTGACGACAGCACGTTGGAGTGCAGTACATCTTCTATATTTAATACGGCAGCTGTCAACACAGTAGGGGCACCATCAAGTCATAAACACACGCTAATGTTATTTAAGACGTGGAGTTGTGTGTGATGTCACGGAACCTCTCATGAAACAAAGAGACTTTTTTTAATCACCATTTTCTAATCATTTAAAATTAAATAGACAGACAGAATCATTTTTCTTACTTTTTTATTTTTATTTATTTTTTATTCTGGATGATGGCCTATAATTTAGGATACATTTATCTAAGTGACAAAAGCGTATTTCCTGGAACTTTGAAAAAACTTTCGGAATATTCCGTCATATTGTTTTGGAAGCAATGGATGCAATTCAATATGCTTCCATTGCTGTCTTTACTGTTTATAACCGCCCTCCTGGCTGATTTTCTCACCAAGCCTTCCTCTCATAACAAAGGGTCTATTCAGCGAGCATCGTGACGTTTGTGTTACGCCACAGCGTGCACTGTTTTGCATTCTGTCGGGATGTGTGTGTCGCAAGGCCTTGTCAAGAAACAGTCTTCCAATTAACACACACGCATACTTGTGGTTTCTCCCTTCATTGTTACAGCTTCACACCTGTTCTCGGTTTTCGGGCACATGAAACGCTGCTGACAACTGTTGGGCGGTTGTTTTAATTAAAATACAAGACGTGTTACAACAACCATCCTTCACATCTCAACCGAAACCTCCTTCTAATGGATGTCACCGAGGTAGCAATTATCTCCTCAGGATAACGCGCGTTTTGGTTACGAAACAAGACGAGCAGCGTAGTTGCGCTCATCTCATCTGGCACCTGCGATGCCTCACAACTCGGCCGCTCATGTGTGTTTTATGTGTGCGTGTGTTTTATCCGCCAGAGGCCCTTTTGAAGACGAGCATCAGTTGAGCCAGTACAGAGATGCCGCAGACGCGCAGTACGTTTGGCATGTTTGCGATTCGTCTCGGAGTTGTCTCGGCTTGCGTTGTGTATGCGGCAGAAACACACACTTGGCTGCAAAAGTTACTCTCCAGAAATAGGGCCCTTCGGATCACGTTAAGTGGAAAACTGTCTAAATTTAGTTCTGCAGGTGCTGTTTTCAAAAGAGTCAGGAGCTTTGGGGACGGAGTCAACAGCAAACCATACAGCGTCTCTGCACCCATGACTTGAGAAACAAGGGTGGCTCAAAACACAAAGCCGCTTTCAAATGATAGTCGGAGGACTACACTGTAGGTACGACATTGCCTTTACGGGTGCAACAACCACAATGTCATGTCAAAGCCACTAGGTAAGCAGAGCTGCGTTGACTTTTGTTGGTGGCACAGATTAGCGCGAGGTAACAGCGTTTGCTTCTGATGAACAATATTTTTTTTCGAAATGCAGTGGTTGCGGAGGATATTTTTGTTTGGTCATGTGCCCTTGCACCACATTCACACTGTGAGGAATATGAACTGTTGTTTGTCCAGTTTTTTTCCAACACTCTGGGCTCTACTTTCGCAAGTACAGTCAAACCTCGGTTTTCGTCCATAATCCGTTCCAGAAGGCTGTTCGAAAACCGAAATTGTTCGAAAACCGAAACCACGCACTTTTAAAAATAAAAATGTTTACTGAACATGTCTACTCACAATGGAAAGCAACACGAGGAAGCGTCACTTCCTTGTCTACCCGAGGAAGCGTCACTTCCTCGTGTAAAGAGGAGTCAAATGGTGCATTCAAGTGCGCTCAGTTTGTTTGAGAACCGAAATTTGTTCGTCATCCGAGGCATAAAAATCTCAAAATCTTTGGTCGAAAACCGAATTGATCGAGAACCAAGACGTTCGAAAACCGAGGTTTGACTGTAGAAGTAAGCGGTGGACAACTGTTGGTGATGAAGCCATGCAGTCAGGGTACTGAAAAGCAGACTCAGAAGTATTTGTGGAAGGATGAGGGCGAGCTCACTTGTATGAGAAAAAAAAATGGGCTGATTAGCATGCCATGAAATAGAGCGTGTAACATGTACTATAATTCTTTATCATTCTTTGTGGCAAATGCATGTAACGGACATGTTATTGAGACACCTGGGAACTGTTTTAAATGGTGGAAATGGGTTTCCTTTAAAGTAGAGTGCAGATTGACAACTTAAGTGCCTGATTGCAAGCTTGCAGAGCTGCAATCCTTCTCGTAGCCTCAGGAGAAGACGGCCGAGCCAGTTCTTGTCGTGTCCTCCAGAGCCACACAGTGCCCCCTAATGGTCCCCGAGTGCCATTTTCTTTTGGTCAAACTGAGACTGTTCGGTAAAGGTAAAAAAGGGGCAGTACTTAACAAAGCCTCTAACTTGCGCTTCTTCTGCAGCGGACAAATCAATAGCGGCATCTAAGAGGTGAGTTGAGTGAGGGCTTGAGGGAGAGCTTGAGGGGCCGCTGCCCCTCGGGCGCCTCCTGGGGGGGTGTGGCGGTCCATGTGGTACCTTCCTGCTTGTCTCCTCACCCCGCATATGTTCTGCATGGATGAGCTTGCACGGAGAGTGTGCATCCACACATAGGATGATGCCAAAACAACGGGCGGGCTCAAAATGTTACACTGAAGTGTATGGAGCGCCATAAAAGCAAATCGTGTACACTCTTGCCGTCCCATGATACCCGAGAGTACATGCATCATGGTCCAGAGACAAGACTCACTCCATGGCGGTGGTCTTTTCACACAAGAACAGGAGGAGAAAGACCCCAAGAGACAATTCCATTCGGGTGGAACTCATCTAAAAACTGCCGGGATTGATTGACACTAAAAAGTCCAAGAACATTCTCCTCCTCTTTTTTACTTTCAATCACAGCATACATCCATTGACAAGAAGAAGTGGAGGGGGTGAGGTAGAGAAGACGGCCAAACACAAGCCCAATGCACCGTGTGCACTTGTCTGGCAGATGCCTGCGCTGACATTTGAGGCCATGGGGACCGTGTTGAGAGAGCAGATGCTCGCTGATGTACAGACACAGGCAAGTACATGGCAAGTACACAAGCGGCTCAGGCAGAAGGAAATCCGTGCAAACGCATGTCAGAAAACAAGGCAAGAGGAAGAGGTGGAAGAAGAAGGCTTCGCATGCTGAGACGACAATCAACTGAATGGCAAAAGTGAAAAAAGGAACAAAAAAGGGGAATAAATATCACACATCAGTGTACATGAAGAGTCTTCAATAGTTCTTAGAGGTTCCACTGACCTCAAAAGTCTCTGTGACCCAACGGCAAAATATTCCTGCTCATAATGAAATTTAGTAGGCTATCAAGTGTTGTTTTAGCTGACGAGAAGCCACAAAAACGTAACAGCAGTAGCCTTTGTCACAGCATGCTAATGCTTTCGATCCTTAAAAAACATGGACGTGTAGATGTATATTTACATGCTTCCATTTCACATAAGTGTCATCATCAACTGCGCAAGCATCCAAAAGATAAGCTTCAGCCGATCCCACCTGATTTTGGACAAGAGTTGGACTACACCTGGAATGGTCCCCAGCCAATCTGAGGACACATATTTAAACAACCATTCAACGATCGGTCAAAATTCAAAGTCTTCAATAAGTCTTAACTGCCAGATTGTGAAACGTGTGAATATGCAAGGCTCACATTGGAAGGCCATAGGTATCTATCACCTTAAATGTAGTGATGGTCAATTGAATATACTGTACATCCTTGCGAGGAGGAAGGGTTATCTTCCCAATAACAGCGTCCTCGGCCACAAAGCGGGTCTGAACAGACATACTTGGATGTGTTTGTTGAGAAAATACTGAAATAGCCGCCTCAAAACAAAAAACCTAAATTTTCAACATGTAACCAGTTATCCCCTAACACTAACAAGGCTGGATAATAATAACTACAATACTTGAAAACAGAGGCAAAACGACTGTAGTGCATCATCATTTTCAGCTCGGGACACCAGATACAACCTGAGCTCGTTGCTAAACAATCACTGGGCACATATAGAATCAGATTCAGAATTATTGGCCATGTATGCAGGAAACACACAAGGAATTTACTTAACAGTTACAACCCATTCTCGTTAGTATTGTCTACAGAACGAGAAGACTGGCAGATCGCCGTTAAGACAAGCAACTAAAAACTCATATTTACACCAATGGTCGGTTTTGCCTTCAATGCATCGAAAGCGTGTTACTGAACTGCTGGAGGAATCGAGAGAAAACACAAGCAAGCATGGGTAGAACTTGGAAACTCCAGACAGGAAGGCCAGAGCCGAGATACAAACACAGAACTTCGTAACTGTAAGTCAAATGTTCTAACCACTAGGGTTACCATGCAGCCACTTCTGCACATAACGAGAGGAAAATAAACTGCGAACCAGTGATGTGAAGTTCACGAGCACAAACTGCAGAGTGAAATCAGAATTGCAGCTCATCTCCGGCTGAGAGGAACTAAGTTTTATCTCACGGAGGTCCGCAGGCGCCATTATGGAAATGGCTGGCTGGCAGCCTCTTTGGTTGCCTGTAAACAGGATCTTGCTAAGGCATATAGCCTGCGGTGAGCCCCTCGGAGAGAGGCTGGCTTGATGGCGGTTGCCGAATCCCTCCAATGGTCCCTCCCTCTATGACGTGCCTTCCTTTGCTGCTACCGGCCCGAACTGCGATATTGAGTAATTTATGAAGCGAGGCGGGAGCGGCGGCGGAAACGGTATCTGCACATCCTGACACAGAGTACATGACATGTTCCACATGTCTTGCCGTGCAACTACAAAGAGCCCTTTTGTTTTGACGAAGAAAGGGATTTTTTTTTTTTAATGAATGAGGCATGAAGGAGCGCTTCTATTGATTTTTGTGAGATGAAACTATTTAATATGACCCAAAAAATCTGTCTCTCTGTGAAACACTATTTTGGCTATGGAAACTATTGTAATTTACAGGTGAGGTGAGTGTTAACAATCAACACTACTCATATCCATCCATCCATTCTCTACAGCACTTCCCATTAGGTGGAGGGTGGGCTAGAGCCTATCCCAGGGGTCGGCAACCCAAAATGTTGAAAGAGCCATTTAGGACAAAAAAAACAAAAAACAAATATGTCTGGAGCCGCAAAAAGAATAAAAGGCTTCTATAAAACTTACAATGAAGGAAACACATGCTGTATGTATGTAGGAGACTGGACTGTCTCAGAATTGTTTATGTTAATCATTCCTCTGTTGTGTTTTCACAAACGCCCCCATAGAATTATTTTGTAATTTCCTCGCTTGATTTTTTTTTGTTTTGGTGCATTATTTTTGCTTTTCTTAGTGTCAGTGAAGTGATCATTAATTTCCGTTTTTCTGGGGCTGTCTTTGAACGCTTCTCGAGTCGAACGAGAAGAGAGAAGGCACAGAGTCAGACGCAGACGTGTCTGTGTTTGTCGAGACTGTTAAAAGCATAAATAAAGTGTACGTTTAAAAAAAAAACACCACAGCTCTCCTTTTTCGGAGCTGCAACATGTATCTATATCTATTTGAGCTATATTAGCCTACTATCAAAATCTTTTTCCATTTTCAAACATTTTTCATAAAGCTCCAGGGAGCCACTAGATGTCGCTAAAGAGCCGCATGCGGCTCTGGAGCCGCGTGTTGCCGACCCCTGGCCTATCCCAACAGACTTTAGGTGAGAGATGCAGGGTAAACCCAAGACTGCTAACTAACAGGGTACAAACGGCAGATCATTCATATTCACATTCACACCTATGGACAATTTAGTGTCATCAATAAACCTAACCCGGCATGGTTTTTTGGAATGAACCAGGATGTTGAATTTTTGACAGGGTTTCAGATTTGCATGCCTGCCATTTTTAGTTCAAGTTACACTTTTCGATTATTTGGAATATAAACATACACTTGAAGTGTATGTGTCGCTAGGTTTACGGGCACATTCATTTTTTTTCTACACCCTGCCATGATACATTGTGTTTCGGAGTGAGAGCAAACAACCGGAATGAGGTCACTTAAACCATGCACTGTGATTCCCTCCATCAAGGGTTACAGTACATCATAATCTGCTCATTTGGTCAAGGTGTGTTTTAACTGGCAGGCCCTGGTAAGCTTGAAGTGAGGGCAGGCCAGCAACGCCACAAGAAGTCATCAGTTACATTAAAACTATGACAAACATCCCACGCCAACATCGCAATCAATGCTCTGTGAACTGTTCTGTTGTCAAATGAAAACTCTTGACACACTCTCATGTGCTTGCCTTCCGCTCTCGTAAACGCGTCAGTCGCACTCTGGGATCCTGTCTTGTCTCTCCGCCACTGAGATGATGTAGCTGGCACAATTAGCGGCCCAAATCATCTTTGGTGTAGACAAAAGTGGCGGTGGCTTAATACGAGTCGCTACACAAAAGTAAACAACTTCATCTCGTCGGAAATGTGTGTCAATGTGATTGTGCCCCCTCCATCCACCAAAAAGTTATCCTGTGTATTGGGTTAAGGGACCGTCTGCTAATTAACAAGAAGCGTCTTCTCCTCCATGTCAGTTTGCCTTCAAACAAACAAACAAACAAAAAAAAACTTCCTGTGGGACTCCTTTGTTTGGACCGAGACTACATGGGTAGCCTTATTTACAGAGTTTTAATTGCTCTGGTGAGCTGAGGGTAAGGCGCCTTGTCGTAATCACCCGACAATAGAATGGTTGCTCACGCTGACAATCGTAATAAAATGTGTCAGTACGCGGAAAAGGGATTACGATGGAAGGCATAGACAAGGTACAATGCGAAAGGAAAAAAGGAACGAAAAAAATATTTTAACGTCTTCAACACGCTGCTGTTGTCAATTTACCCAAATGTGGTGGTCTGCTTAAGTCAATCATTAAACGAAGCAAATGTAGGAGAAAAATCAGAATTACAGTTAACTTTGGGATGAAATCAAATAAACAGTAAGTAGGGTGCTTTCCTGTGTCGTGTAATGACATATTGTTACATTGCTGTAAAAACTAGTGTCTTGGGTGTCGCTCCAAACCAGGGGTGTCAAACTCATTTTTGTCGCGGGCCACATTGTAGTTATGGTTTGACTTGGAGGGCTGTTATGAATTTTGGGGAAACCATTGTAAATGTTTAATCACCTCCACATATTACACACACAGCGCACAACAAATGGATGGATGACTAGTTTTAAAATCAGAAGTCAAGAATAATGACCCTTATTGTGGCTTACGTTTGACAATTTGAAATTTTGGTTCAGACTTTAGCAAACATCATGGAACTTGAGATGCTTGATTTGCTTTTGCGGACCGCATAAAATGAGGTGGCGGGCCAGATCTGGCCCCCGGGCCTTGACTTTGACACCTGTGCTCTAAACCATGAAATGCCATACTGGTATGTTTTGAGGATCTTTTTAAACGCTCAGTTACAACAGTGCTATGATTGACCTTTTTTTGGGCTAAACATTGGACTTCTGCGACCAAGCTATGGCACTGATACAATGTACACATGATTGTGTGGCAGGAGTACCAAAAAAAAAAAAGAATATTTTGGATGCAAATATTCTCTTTAAGGGAGGAACTAATCCGAGCAGGCGGGAAGCAGCGATGAGGACGGGACTGTTGTCCAAGGAAATGATTGCTCTCCCACCTCAACGTGACAGCCATGAGAAGCTCACCGCTTCCCGGACCTCTGAAGTGGAACCGCGGAGGAGACGTGTGGTGTAACCCTCACACAACAAACACCTTAATATAAACACGCTAGACACACACATAAATCTTGGAAGAGGAGGTAGGTCACTTACAGCGGGAGATTACTGTCAGCAGGCGCTTTACTGTCAACTGCTGCTGTCCTAGAATCGAGCCTCCTCTCCCCATTATGAGCTTTAATAGTCATTTAAGAATATTCATTCACATAATGTAGAATTGTAGTCTTTTAAAAAAAGAAATCTCGTTTTTTTTTTTGCTAAAGACCTAAATTAAAAATCTCAAATATATTGACTCAGACAGTTAATCCTTGGCTAAACCACCCCCCCCGAAACAAAGACTGACCAATCAGAGTGCAGCAGAGAATTGATTCAAACACCAAATGTTAGCCGTTTCTGAGAAACTCTGATGTTAGAATACAGACTGCTTCACAGTCAAAAGATCACAGGTCCAATCTCAACTCAAGCCCTCCTGTGTAAGTTTGTAGTTTGCCCTTGCATGTTTTTTGTTTTGTTTTTCCCCCACATACCCAATACCTAAAACACGCACATTAAGAGTCACTGAAGACTAAATTGTCTGAACGGTCCGTATCTGCCCCGCGATTGACTAGCGAGCACTCCAGCGTGTACGCCACCGTTCACGCAGTCAGTTGAGACCAAAATGAGGACAAGCGCTATTGCACATGGAAGAAACTTTTTAGCTGACCTAAACACAAGTAAGAGTGCAGGTACATCTATTTTAGTTAAACGTGCCAAACTCACTACGCCTGCTGATAAAACAAACGGCCCCTGCGCAACAACGTATCCATGAAAAATTCAACAGCCAATCAGCTGGCAATTATTCTCTTTAATCTCCTAAAGGCAGCCAATGGGGATATGCCCCGCGGTGGTGGAGGCAGCCCGCGAGGGTTTGAATGCCGTTGGTTCCGCACAGTCCAAACACTTCTTTTGGATTTTGCTCAGAGAAAGTGGGATCCTTTTGAAACTGTGTTCATTTTACTTACGAGTGAAACTAGAGTATGTATCAAACTCAAGAAACTGGGTCGGGTTGCTTTCTGAACATATACATTTGCTGTATCTGTCCACATACCTGCCCAGAAATCAATCCATCATCCATCCATCCATCCACAAAACCCAAGCAGCCCCCAGCCCATCATCTATCTATCTTTCCATCTTACTAGTTCATTTTAACAATATTGATGATTTTCACGGGCGGCCCGGTATAGTCCAGTGGTTAGCACGTCGGCTTCACAGTGCAGAGGTACCGGGTTCGATCCCAGCTCCGGCCTCCCTGTGTGGAGTTTGCATGTTCTCCCCGGGCTTGCGTGGGTTTTCTCCGGGTGCTCCGGTTTCCTCCCACATTCCAAAAACATGCATGGCAGGCTCGTTGGGCACTCTAAATTGTCCCTAGGTATGAGTGTGAGCGTGGATGATTGTTCGTCTCTGTGTGCCCTGCGATTGGTTGGCAACCAATTCAGGGTGTCCCCCGCCTACTGCCCGAAGACTGCTGGGATAGGCTCCAGCACCCCCCGCGACCCTAGTGAGGATGAAGCGGTTCGGAAAATGGATGGATGGATGGATGGATGATTTTCACTTCATAGTAGGACCGTTTTTAAAATGTGACTTTTCTCATATTTTAAAACTACAGTCCTACCTCGGTTTTCGACCATAATCCGTTCCAGAAGGCTGTTCGAAAACCGAAACCACACTCTTTTAAAAAAATATATATATTTATTGAACACATCTGTGCACAATGGAACGCTACACGAGGAAGCGTCACTTCCTCATGTAAGGAAGGCGAGAGGAGTCAAGTGACGCATTCAAGTCAGTTTGTTCGAGAACCGAAATTCGGTCGTCAACCGAGGCATAAAAAACTCAAAATTTTTGGTCGGAAACCGATTTGGTCGAGAACAAAGACGTACGAAAACCGAGGTTTGACTGTATTCAGAAACTGTGTTTCTGAATAATTTTACTTAATAGGCTACTCCTTTGTGTCATCAAATACAGCAGATTGACTCAAAATCTGCAGTGTGACAGTCACATACAAATCTTTAACAAATGTATCACCAAGTTATGCATTTAGTAAGACACACCATTAACTCATTCAGTACCAGCCAATTCTAGACCAAGTCTGAAAAGACCTTTAAAAACGTCTTTGGGAGTGAATGAGTTAATCTCACAGCGTTTTGCCACTTACCAATTCCAGAAGATACCTATTCATCAAATGTTGCAGTCTGGCTGTGATAGACTGAATAAGGTTTTCTTATTCTTATTATTATTCTTATATGAATAATGCTACGGATAATTGGTTAAAACGTTCTGATCGTGATGAGGAACAGACAGATGGTAGGTTTGGTCAATGGTGGAAAAGTAGCAACAGCAGCAGCAGCAGCTTGACAGGCTCCTTAGCCGCATGGCTGAGTGTGTAACGAGGAACACCGCTGCCGAACACCTCTGCACAAAGACTAGCCTATTTAATCTGGCGATGAAGGGAAGCACAAAGGTGCACAAACACATCAGGAGCGCCAAATCCTGCTACACACATGTTCACTTTATTGGAGCACATGTGCTCGCTGACATTCCTCAAATATATGCGCACAGATGCATACTCGCATGCACACTCGCACGGAAAGACCACTGAGGGACTCAATAGTGCTGATTTTCCTTGTCAGCTGCTAGGCAGGCGCTGCTTGAAAGAGACATCAATCTGTGATGTCAGCACTTACCTAATGAACCTTCTCGGATCGATGGAAGCACTGGTTCGCTACACGCCCCGACTGTGCTGCCTGCCTCACTTTTATGTTCTCTCTCACCCTATGCTAGAGTGTCCGTGCCAAAGCAGGCCAACAAAAGCCCCCGACTAAGCCACAGTTCAAATAGGTTCATCGCTGTCCGGATTGGGAAACTTGGGTGACCGTAGTTGACAAATGGTGGTTGGTGGTGCGGATGGCGGGGAATTTCAAAGCCAAAACAACATAACTACAAATTAAAGCAGTGATGAACGGGAGCTCGCATTGTCAGAGGCATTTTTTGTGAAGACGCTTTGTCAAGGTCTGACATCACGGAGTTGAGTTATTTTGTAGTGAGTCATCACGGTTTTGCTGACATGCTCCGGCCACACACAAAATCACAGATCCAAATTTTTCAGAATTGTGACCCAGCTCTCATGCATGTGGTCCAACTTTGGGAGCACATTGACAAAATCTCTTGTGCAAGTTTGAAAAGAAAATGGCTGCTTCCTACAGCTTTGCAAAAAACACCAGTTCTTGCGGCTTTTTTGTGGGCCTAATTTTGACAGATATTGAAAGCCATACCAAGGAACTCACGTTGGGCTTCTGCCGCGGTATTTTCAGAAAAACACAGCGGGCGCGATCGATACCATTTTTGGGGATCACACTCGTGACCTGTAAAAGTATATCTTTGGAGAAGGACCCCACCAAAAAGCTCCCTCAAGTGCCATTTCAGTGACAATGCAGTTGGAACTGATGACACTTCCCAAGATTTTGTGAATTGCAACTAATGTGCATATTTCTGGGGGGACTGTAAGGAGGGAAACTGCAATTGCTGCGCTGACAAGACATTTTTGCTGATGTCTCTCATGCAGGGCGTTTTTCAGTTTGGGGCGTTCGAATTTCGAGGTTTCACTGTAGCATGAACAGAAACTGAAAAAGTACGAAAATACTGTATGTCACCGTTTAAATTCCTTTTTAGCTCTCTTCTGAGAAAATGAGTTACAAAAATCTTTGAATATTCTTGTTTAGAAGAAATAAAATAAAAAGCCAAGGTCACAAGCACTGGACATTGAAAGAGGGTCTGGCCCAAAGACATTAGCATCACCTCCATACCTCTGTGCTCGCTCTCTCCTCACAAAATACAATCACCTCGAAATGGCGGCGGATGAAGCTGTGGCGACAGCACAATTAGATTAGTTCCATTTCCTTTGATCGGGCCGTCGCCTCCGTCCCATCTCAAATATGACACCTTGAAACGCGGTCACCTTCCCCCTGCGCCTCTTAATTGACCAGAATAAACATATTATATTGCGATAAGTAGCACGATTGTAACAAATTGTGTGGCGTGACTGACACAAATCACGGCATTAGCCGCACATTTCTTATCACCGGCGCCTTGCTGTGCCATTTTTTTTTTTTCAATAAACAATCCCAGTTGACAGCAAGGTGGTGGCGGAGCAGTCGGGAGGAGGTGAAGGTTTGAGCATTTGAAGGCAGGCGAGCCGAATGGGCTCGCGATCCCGCGTTTACCCACTTAAGCATTCAAAAAGTCATCTCCTTCCATCAGTGCCTTACTCAACACAGCATGAGAAAGAAGCATTATCTTTCCACGGGGGCTATCACTCACAAATGTTTTCTCCTATGAGCAGCAGCTTGGCCGAGACAGTTTGTGTACGCACTTGAAACCGGCTATCTATTGTTGAGAGTACATGCATTGGCTTGAAGAGCAAGACAGGGAGGTTGATATCTGGGTTTTGTGAATTCAAATGCGGACAATGGAGCAGGTTAGCATTGTCTTATCACTGCAGGAAGTCTCAATTTCTAGCCCTTCGATGTTCTAGTCTTCATGATCTCTCTCTCCGGTTTTCATGTGGCATTTGGGTTTTCCTCAGGTACTCTGGTTTTGTCCACCATAAAATGGAAGACTCACAATTGATGTGTTCATTTGGTTGATTCATTGTTTAGCATTTTTGGATATCTGACTATGTGCTGCATAAATCAGAGCTATGATTTTTGGTTTCTTAAGGTTGAGTTCACATGAGACTGTCTATGTGCTGCTTTTTTAGTTAACAGAACTCAAGTGGGCTCATCAGTTAATTATTGTGTGTCCCTTTTATGAATGATCGTATCCATGAACGGAAATTATGTGTTTCTTCATCCATCCATTTTCTGTACTGCTTTTCTTCATTAGGGGTTTCAAGTAACCTGGACTCTCTTAGAGATGACTTCGGGTGAGGGACTGGTCGACAGTCAATCGCACGGCACACACATACAGATAAACAAACCATTCACACTCGCAATGAACCTATTCGGGCGATTTAGAGACTTTGATTAACATGCGTGATTTTTGACTGTGGCAGCAAACCACAATACCAAGAGAAAAGCCATGCAAACCCAGATCTCCTGACAGTGGGGCAGGTGTCCTCACCACTTCCCCTGCATGCTTCGACGCTTTAATTCCATCAGATTGAGATGCAGTGTCTACTAGAGGAAATAACAGTACAGAACCGTACCATGAGGAACTGAAGTGAACTGGAAAAAATGGAGCCTCTCGACTGGCAGTGTGTACACCACCTCTTGTCATCTGGGACCCCTTTAGTGGTCAGGAAAATGAATGTATGGATTTTTCAAATGGTCGACAGCAGAGGAAAGGGATTTGAAGACGTACTAAAGGAGCGGAAAAGGAGTCGGGGTGGTGACGACGTGAGGAAGCTGACGTGTTAATCAGTGAATCAGCGTCCCTCCACTAATGTCTGCCTGTGTAAATAAGGCCCTCATCTCCTGCCGTCACATACGCTGGCTTTCCAGCCCATTAGGCTCAAGCTGGCTGCTTGAGACGGCCCACTGCTCACTGGAGACTCATTTAAGTGTCTATAGGCATCTGTGGCTGCTGATAGGGAGCCCACACCAAATTAATAGGACTGTGGGCGCTGCCAGCCAACTCTCTTGTGCTCCACGTTCACAGATCACCAGCAGGTATGCTTGAATGCATGAGCGGGCACATCTACCTGCACACACACACACACACACACACACATACAGAGGCTTGTACGCACACGCACAGTGAGACAGGTGCACACTCATTCTGTGGTTTTTATGCATGCGGGCTAAACTAACCTTTGCAGTAAAGATTGAACAGCTTTATTAGTTTAGGAAATGGCTGTAATTAAGGATAATTCATAATGACTGCTTCCAGCCCCTTGGCGGTATTACAAAGGGGCCAGGCTAATTTGGACGTCTTGCAGTTTGTGCACTAACGTGGTAAAAATGTGGGAAATACATTCCTCGAAATGGACAAAGAAAGGTACAGTGGAACCTCAATATTGGAACAACCAAAAGGGAAGTCGACTGCTAACATTAGCCACGACTGCTAAAACAGATACTTTGTGTAGTAGTTGTCATTTCCATAATTGTGACATCATAGCGGTAGTCAACCGCCAACGTTGGCCGCTAGCTCAAAGACAAGAAATCCTCAGAAAGACAGAAAGAAATAACAAGTGTGCTTAGATGTGATTTCCACACCATCCTCGCAGTTGTCCAATCACCTTCACTTGTAGCATTTTTTTAGGTTAATTCTGTACTAGCCACACAAGATCTAGTAACTGATTTGCATTTCAAAGGAGGCAAACGGCTGTGCTCTGCCGGCCGTACCATCACTGTCAATCTACTTAATGACCAACGTGTCTGCTGGTTGTATTGCAAGTGAAGTATGGGTGGAGTTCCCGGGAGTGCAAACATGAAGCGGAATGGGGAGCAACATCCACGTTGAAAGGCCTTGTAACCATCCAACTCTCCCGATGCTTCCCCCCTTTTCCTTTAGCTAGATCAAAGGCATTGAGGCCCTTAAGCAGAAGTAGTACGGATCAACCCTAGCGGGAGGAAGTCGCACAAGAGTGCAGCACAGCCACATATTCTGTCAAAAGTGTGCCGTCCAAGTGTGTTTTGACAATGTATGGCAAAAGAACCAACCCACCCTTCTTTCCCCTATCTCAAGGTTCAATGGGGGAAAACATCATTTGATGCTCCTTCGCGCCTGAAAATCCTGCTTCCACATCGCGATCCGATCGGACCTGCCGGGCAGAAAAATGACAATGCTTGCCGGACGGAGGTGAGCCCGTTCAGAGATAGGAGAGTGGAGGGATGACTTTATCAAATTCCAAGGCAAAAGAGGTCAGGTGAGGAAAAGGACTGGAGGGGCAGAGTGTAAAGCTGAGTGAAAACACAAGCGCTCCTCTAATACCTTTCATAAAGAGAAAAGCCGCCTCATCCGGCCAGCTATGATTAAATACAACCTGAGTGCTCCAGAACTAACCTCCACACACACACACCCCTAAACTCTCCACCCTCCCCACGATCCCCAGTTGGTGTGCATTCGGACACCGGCTCAAGGGTTAGGAGGGTAAAAGCAATTTGTGAAGAACTTGTCGGGCGAATGGAGTGGATGTTTTGGGGCGACTTCGGGCATGGAGGATAGCCATCTATGAGGGGTGTATGATGACTGGCCTAAAGCTCTGGGACACAAGCAAGGACATAGTTAATGTGGTCGTCTGGAAGTAGTGTTGTCGGCAGTAGATATTCACCAAGAGCGAGAGGTATTGTTTTGATGTTAAAATCTGCACAGCCAACAACAATGCAAAGCTGCTCCGATAATACTACTACTACTAATACTAATAATAATAATCATCATAATAATTGCCTCGACATCCAATAGCAAGAAGATGGGCTGCACTGTGTTGGTTTACGAAGTACACTTAAAATTACTAGTTACAATTCCGGCCACTCAGCTCAGTGTTTCCTGATCTTTATTGAGCCAAGGCACACAATATTTTACATTGGACCAATCTCAAGGCAAATGAGGATTTCCTCTCAACGTACTTAGTGCGACATTTGAGTCTGTATAGTTCGGGGGTCGGCAACACGCGGCTCCATAGTCGCATGCGGCTCTTTAGCGACATCTAGTGGCTCCCTGGAGCTTTATAAAAAATGTCTGCAAATGGAAAAAGATTTTGATAGTAGGCTAATATAGCTCAAATAGATATAGATACATGTTGCAGCTCCGAAAAAGGAGAGCTGTGGTGTTGTTTTTTTAAAAACGTATGCTTTATTTATGCTTTTAACAGTCTCGACAAACACAGACACGCCTGCGTCCGACTCTGTGCCTTCTCTCTTCTCGTTCGACTCGAGAGGCGTTCAAAGACAGCCTCCGAAAAACGGAAATTAATGATCACTTCACTGACACTAAGAAAAGCGAAAATAATGCACCAAACAAAAAAATCAAGCGAGGAAATGACAAAATAAATTCTATGGGGGCGTTTGTGAACACACAACAAAGGATTGAATAACAAACAATTCTGAGACAGTCCAGTCTCCTACATACATACAGCATATGTTTCCTTCATTGTAAGTTTTATCGAAGGCTTTTATTTTTTTGCGGCTCCAGACACATTTGTTTTTTTTTGTCCTATATGGCTCTTTCAACACTTTGGGTTGCCGACCCCTGGTATAGTTGAATACCAAGCCATTATTTTGGTTGAAGAATGGCAACAGGTGGATACACAACTAAGTGTACCTTCTGCCGTGTCGCCAAACAAACATTACATATATTAGACCGTCATATGTTGATGGCAAAAAAATATGTGGAGAAAAAAAAAGGTCCTTGGAGCTACAATGCTAGCGGTAGCCTTTTGCACAGTACTGTCAATATGAAGAAATGCTCAGGCAGGAGCCTTGAAAACAAGCAAGAGCAATGACACATGCATGTGAGGAGCCACTATACACCATAACCTTATTACATCTGACTATGTGGTCCTCAGAGCTGGAGAGAAATTGGACCATCAGTGTCACAACGCTGAGGCTTGTTTTAGGTGATCTAATAGAAGGCGATGATCCGCCGGCTTCCTCCGAGGCGACGAAGGCCTCCAGGGGCTCCTCCAGCCCCCCCCCTCTGCAATAAGAATAAACACATGCGGGCGGTGGAGTCTATTTGGCCAAGAGAGAGTGATGGCTAGCATGTCGCCTAGGCCGGCTCAATAAATCTCCATACGGGCCAGAGAGCTGAGCACCACTTATCTCATCAGACGCGCCACGGATGCCTCCCGACCGCTCACCGCCCGCCGCTCACACCTCCGATTTATCATAGACAAACGAAGGGAGGAGCAAATACGGATGGGAGATGAAAAAAAAAAAAAAAAAAAACGCTCAGTGGCGGAGAAAATGAAATAAAATGTGTGAGGTGGTGATGGGGGGGAAGAGAAGACATATTGAGAGGCAGAGGGCCAAGGCACATAATGCAGAAATATCGAGAGCAAAGAGAAAGGTTTTGCAGGGAAAACACGAGAGGCTTCGATGCAATAAACTCAAACTAAAAAAAATAAATAAATAAAAACTGCAGGGAGATGGCGATGGGAACGTCGGGGCTAAATGTCACCAGCTTCTTGTCAGGGGGGAGGCAGGGAGTGGGGACTGATGTTGTTGGCTGGATTCTGTAAGATTCAGCAGTTTTTCCAAAGACACTAGGCCCTTTTTTGTGTTTTTCACATCTCTCTATTTAAACTCTATACTAAACAAACTTTCAAGTTTATGTTATTAACATGAACACCTTACACAGAGCAAAAGGTATTCCTCAAAAGTCAAACATTTGTACACGCATGATCGTGCTATGGAATGAGGTATATAAACTTTTCTAACTCTATTCCTTTTTAAAATAGATGTGACTTTTTTTCCTGACTTTTACATGATGTGATAGCGTGCCCCATTGTCTCTCATTTGTAATTAGCGGATGGCCTTTTTAAAAATTGTACTTTGTAGTTTTTCAAATTATTTTCTGTATATTTTTGGTGGCTCTTCTTACAATATATTACAGACCATTCGGCATACCGTGGTAATATCAATGAAGGGGTCAATTAAAAAAAAAAAGCTAGGTTCAGAACGGTGTCTTGTGTCTTGCTGGCTTTTGTTTGCCATGCAACGACACGGGGGATGATCTTTTATCCTTCTTTCGTGAGTCAATCTGGTGACCGGTGGCTATGTTCTTAATTTGGCTAATGCTAAATGCTATCTTGAATGACAGTTCAGGAGTTGCAAACAAGTCGATGCAGTCACCATTATCCATCCATTTTTTTCTCGGTCAGTTTCTAACCAGCTCACACTTTGCGACCGTTCAATCTGTTTTGGCCACATTGCTTAGTGTGCGGCAGGCTTTAGTGTCTCAAGTTAAAAACATCAAAGATGACAGTCAGACGGTTTGAGGCGAGAATATTGTGGTTGAAGCAGGTGATGGTAAAAAACAAAAAAATGAAAAAAATGAAAAATAAAAGAATCGTCAGTTGTGCGTGAATGCGGACGTCAAGGCGACCCGTCCATGAAATGTCGCCTCTCTTCCGCCCTTTCTCTGTGAATTAGTGTGGCGGGGAATGAAGGAGGGTTGCGAACGGGGATGGTGGGCGAAGGGAAACAGATGGGTATAATATTCTCATCACTCTTCAGTCGGAGGCGAGGAGCGTGGCCCAGGGCACTTGGCGGCCTAGCCAGCCGCCTTGCAGACCTCGCAAATATTCCTAAAGCTCCATTTTTCATATTTCCCTGTATGCATAAGGAGATGAAAAATCATCCCATCATTTGTATTGTCTGACTGAGGTTATACACAAATATTAGTTTATATACTGCACCTTAGATTGCCTCTCTAAGCAAGATGGATTGGTCCTTTGTCGGGTGGGGGTGGCGGGGCAATATTCCCTAGAAACATATTCAGTCCATCATTTTTGGTCTGCTGCAAGCAGGTATATACGAGACACTGCTCAAGGACCACGTTAGGGCCTTAATTGGCAATTTTGAGGAGGATAACACTCGTGGTTTTCCCTTTAGATTCATTCTGCACACTTAGCGTACGCTTAGCGAAAATAAATATTAAAGCAAAACAGGCAAAGGAATCAATTGGACCGGTGAGAAGCGTCTTCAAATCACAGCGCAATTGATTTCCGTTAGCTCTCGCGTGTGCGCCGAGAGAGACCGGCTGGAAAAAAAAAAAGTGAAGGAAAGAAAAGGAGGTGTGAAGAAGTTCTGGGTCAGAAAGCAGCGAGTGATTATTTGCCACTCAGCCAAGTGTAAAACTCATTAGACAATGTATAAATGCCTTTATTCAAATCAATGGCGGACAGCCGGCCCCAAAATACCGTGTCAAATTTTTCATTGGCGCACACAAAATGTAAGTGGTGAAAAGTAATTATCAAAGTCCATTGTGGATTTAATTGTCTCTCTGTCTGTCTTCCGATCGATACTGGGGTCTATAGAACGTAAGCAGCTTCAATGGCTAAGGAGTGTAATCTATAAGAAACTACACTATTAGAAACTGTTAACCACTAGTGGAACCTCTCATCACGAATGCAATCAATCTTAAATCAACCTCACCAGAAAAAATGCAGTCCATCAGTTCTGTCAAACAGTTGCCATCATAAAACCATAACTCATTCACTCCCAAAGATGTCTTTCAAACTTGGTCTAGAATTGGCTGGTACTGAATGAGTTTATAATTGCTAAATCCAGTTTTAAAGGTTTGTGTTATTTTTTTTAATGGATAAGTCACCTGAGTCTTGTCAACACAAAACACTTGTTCCACTTCATCTTTTGAAGATAATAAACAGGCATGCGAGTGTAAACAGAAGTCAATCGCTGGAAAAAAACAAAACAAAAAGGTGCTCTCGACCTTAAATATAGCGACAAGGGAAGGGCGATTTGCTTCATTTTAAGATCAAGCAAATCTCTTTTTCTGGTTTTATATTGTTACAATTGTCACATTGTCGAAATGAGTCGGATTGTCGTGATTAGCCAGGAAAAAGACATGTACTGATTTTCGTCGCATTATCATCTCCACTATCGACCAAGGTAACAACGAATCCCGGCTCACCTCATTTTTTAATTTAGTCATGTGTCGTTCGCAAACTGAGCCCTTAGGCGCTGTGACGTCATTTTCAGTCGAGAGCAAGTGGCAAAATGGCCGCCGGCTGAGATGGGTTGAAAATGTGTGGATTTTGCTGCTTAATTCATATTCCACAAACACAATATTAATTAGAATATAGTGCTAAGACTAATATGAGCTCATAGAACATATTGTAAAGAACATTTTTGACTCAACTTCGACAACAGTCTTTGTTGGCGTATTAAAGCTATTGCCAGAAAGGAAGGCGGGCATGCTAAAATCAACGTTGTCTGGACCAACCAAATTTCTTTTCATCTTTCAGCCGGTTGCTGTGTAATCAAATAGTCTTGCTCATATTCGGACCATTGATGCTAATGTTAGCTCTGTTATTCAGGCTTGCGACAACATGCTTTACAATCGAGGCACTTGTTTCCACACACTTTCAATATTCGCTGAACTCATTTTCTCCTTGGACTTTTGAGACAGTTCGTAGCAAGTGTTTGGGTTCCTGTGGCTAATTAGGCGGGGCGGCGGTACAGATGTTGCGCTCGCGAGGACCCATAGCGGGATACTGAGAAGCGGTGACACACGCGTAACCCCGCATCTGCCTTCCCGCTGTCAGCTCTAAGTACCTTGCTTTGTTGGCCTTCATTTTTTACCACTGACAGGCGGTGTTATTTCCGTCATTTTCGGGCATCTGCTTTGGTTGTTTGAGAGGGCTAAGGGGAATGGGGTGGGTGTTGCGGGGAAGCACACACACACACACGCATGTACACTCACACACATCTCGCTTTTAATTAATTGCGGGGGAGATTACATGGTCTTCCAAGCGTGTAGTTTGTCATCAGAGCCCATTACACACTTCTATTAGATGTTTCTCCACGGTGTCAAGTGTAATTTGAGGGAGAGTCTTGGCGGAGGATCTCAGAGTACAGCGAGAGGCCTAATCGCAGCTTCGAAAATAACAAACTCCACCACGCATCAATTAGCGCCAGGCTTAGGGTAAACAGCTAAGTTTTGCTTATTTCATGGCGCGTCACTCATTCACTCATTCAGGCCCGGGACGCCATTGCTCTTCGTTTCAGCCCCGGGGCGGCTTTATTTTCATTGCCGAGCAATGAAGTGTCTTTGCGCACCGCCGCCATTAATCTTACGCCAGCTGAGTTAAACAGGACAGAAAGCGATGCAGCGGTTACTCGGCACAGAACATTACCGGTGTATGGACTCATTATTCATATCAGAGGCTCCATTAGACGCCGCCGCGCTGCACGGGAGGCGGCGCGGCGCGCAAATCAACGTGGAAAGAAGAACACAGGGTTGCTTGCAATCCCTGTACATCGCAAAAATGAAAGCTTTGCTGACTCAGCGGCGGCGAAGCAACCGATGTATGCTGTGGAGGAAATGATTATTTGGTCCCCTTTACCGACAAAGTATTCAACAGTATTCAACAGTATATAACCCCAAGAAAGACAGTTAAAACATCAATTGCATTTTCACTCCTTCAGGCAGTACTTCATAACCAAGCCAACAAATAACCACATTTGTCAATGCGCTGGCTTTGACATGATATTATCTATGCCACCATATTATGGGTCAACAGTCTTCATTCAAATCTAATGTAGATTGAAATTTTGAAACAGTGATATCTTTTTTTTAAAACATTGATTTTAACATTGCATGAGAGTCTGCCATATGTTGTTCAAGCACAACATGGATCTTAAGATTGCCAGACACTAAACATTTGCATATTTCTTTAAAAAGTGACAAATGTTTTAAGCTCTGGCTGAGGCCTGCACTCTGGTCTAAAATGTAAGATGGCGAAAAAACATGTTCAATAAAAGCCATTTCTTCTCATTTAATTGGATGGCGGCAAGAAAATGTGGTTTAGCTCCCTAAAAACGGTGAGACGACTGGCAGCATTTACAGGCGCCCACAGAGAAACCGTGCACGGCAGACTTCCTGTACCACCGCTGCCATTGCTGACTAATGTCACATCACTTTCATGGTCAACATGAGTGAGGGGGGCATAATTGACAGTAATGCACATAGCCACCTCATAAGCACAAACTCTAATTGGCCACACATACCGTGGGGTGGAAGGTATGTGCAAGGACCTTACAGTATCAGTGCTTGATTTCATCAAGAGTCCCCTTCAATGGCCAGCAGTGCCATTGTCAACATCCACAGATTGATAAAAGTTGTGCATGTGAACAGACAGAAAATATGAAAAATACAACAAATGGGAGAAGTGATTTCAGCCCATAACATCGTGTCCTGGATCTACAGCGTTGTCCATTTTTTATTTTTTCTGTACCGCTTTGAGCCTCAATGAAGCTGGGGCCTATCCCACAGAGGCATATCACACCTTAGATTAGTCACTAATCAATCACACATATTGAGCCAGACAACCATTCGTACTTTGACCATGGAAAAGATTATTTTCATTGCCATTTCAATTATTCAGGCTCGAACATCATTCTTCTTTATTTGTTGTTCTTATTCTTAGGCCACAAAAAAAAACCCCTCTTAAACCCATTCAGTTCGAGCCAGTTTAGGAGGATTTGGGATTTTGACATTTTCAAGACACAGGATGTTGAAATCAATGATTATATATACACACCAGTACACCGAACGACCATAGGAAAGAAGAGACTGTCTCACCACACACACACACAAAAAAAACAAAAAGCTTTTTCCAATTCACATTGGAGTAGCATCAAACACTCCTCCACCAATCTCTGTTGAAAAAAACCCCAATTGTACTTGTCAATTGGCAGTGAATGAGGAAAAGTCGCCAAATTACGTGAGTTCTGGTGAAAATCGTCATTTGGTCAGAGCTGTGGGCCTGACCCTGCAAAAATGGCTCAACGGAGCGCCTCTGAATCTTTGACAATAATTGAGCAACCAAAAGCTTATTTCACAATAATAAGAAATTTGATGGTAATGTCCACTATGAGTAGAGCCACAAAGACCCATGAAGTCTGTCATTTTGGTTCGAAGCAGACATTCTCAAAGTCAAACCAATCGGTCTCAAATTTGGAGTTGTGGGCCTGAAAAAAAAAAAAATCCACGAACCCCTCACCAGAACGCTCCTGTCTTGGAACTGCAACCCGATGGTAATTGGGCTTTTTCACTCAGGGAGTTCAACAACAAGCAAGGGAACATTCCTGTCTTGCCGCAAAAAGGCACTTTTCTTTAAAGGTGCAGCGTGCAAACAAACATCCCCAGAGGAGCACTCCTTCATAACGTCGGTTGAGTAAGCGAGGACCAGAATATGGTCAGGAAAAACAGGAAACGCTCCCACGGGCAGGAAGTGACAATCTAATTCTGATGACATGTGAGGAGGGGGTGTTGGTGGGAAATAAAAAAGAACAAGCTAATGAGAAGAGCAAAGACATACAGTAGGTAGGATTGTTTACAAGTGGCTGCCTTCAATTTGAGAGGGAGCCGAAATGGAAAGGGAGAACAAACAATCAATGCCTCATTATAATCTCACATTCATGTACTCTGCCTTGTTTTTATACCCCTGTCAGTTTATTGTGAGAGACTAATTTTGGCTTGTGTTTGTTATGCTGCTGCAATTACATGCTGATGTGTCCTCATTCGAAAAGGAAAAAAAAAAAATGTCCCAGTTATACATTCTTGTTTAGATTCAGTTTTCCTGTTGTACTTTTTTTTCGCACTTTAATTAAACTTTTTTTTGAGCCACATGACTGCCTCGGCGCCAGTGAAATAGAGAAGCGGGAAAGCAGCACACCTTTTGCTCATTGCTTGATATTTTTTAATTCTCACTTTTCCCTGGGCTAAAAAGGGAACGCTGACGTCTGCTAACTCGAGACCGACTCACAGTCAAAACCTGCAATTACCGTCGTGTCTATCCCTACCTTAAACATTGCTCAACAAGAAAAATATGCGGATATGCCATCCAAAAAAAAAAAAAAGAGAAGCTAAATTAAACAAGCGGCTCGGAGGCGTGTTGTAAATTACCCGAGGAATGTGCGACCGGGTTCAGAAACAAAGTGCACATCACGTAAACTGTCTCGATGGCAGAGCACTTATAATTTGTAACATTTTACATATATTTATTATGTTTCTTTTCCTCCCGCTAGAGTCTGTTCTTTGTCCGATTGCTAGCCTCGCTAGCCTCGGGGCTTGAAGCGCTTATCTGATTAGCGTGTCATGTCGGGGATTTGTCACAAAGCCATAACATACACTTTGGATTCGAGAAAGGCGTTCCGGGACTTCCTTAGCATGTAAAGACACATGAAAGTGGAGAGTTTAATGTTGATTTTTTTAACAGTAACATGACCAAAAGACGTCATTTGGAAGACATTCTGACGCGTTTGTTTTAATACAAACCACAAGTGGAAACACTTTGGCATTTAGGCATGACAGTGACTGCCTGTTGCATGCTTTTGGGTTTGTACGACAACACACAAAACAAAAGCAACCGTGGTTATGGACAGACGGAAATAATCGACAAGGAAATAATTTGTTCGCCAGTAAGTTATTAAGAGGCTTATGATGTGATGAAGTATGACAGTATGCTACGATATTTTTAAAGCGTAACATGGAATAATTATTGCTCTTGCATTTCTTTTGCGATCGTAACACCATTTAGTTTTACTCAATGGCCCTTCTTTCTGCTTTCCATTCATTTTCTAAAGGGCTTGTCCCCATGAGGGTTACGGGTATACTGGGGCATATCTCATTTTATTTGGATAAGAGGCCGGGTACAACCTGAACGGCTCGCCAGTCACAAATCCACACCTACGGCAAATTTTAGCGTGATCGATGAGGTGGACGATCATGATTTTGGAATGTGGCAAGAAAAAACATGTGCAAGTAGTGAGAGAACGTGCAACATTGTAAAGTAGTTCAATTCCCTGTGACCATTAGCACCTAGGGGAGGGGTTTGGGGGGGTTGGACCAGGAGCTCAGAGCAAGCCTCAATACCCGCTGTCCCGCCCGAGGCTCCTGTCAGTGTACTGATGGATCAGACACACAGATGGCTCTATCTCTAACAAGCATCTCCTAAATCCTCATCAAGAGCGCTTTCCTGAAAGGTGATTAATTCTCGCCAAAGTCACTGACAGACAAGGTGCTTCGTCCATAACCACAGCCCCCAAGCACACAAGATGGAGCGATGAAAGGCACGGCGGGAAAAAAAGTAAATGTAATGCCGTTTAACTGCTGCGTAAAACAAACATTATTAAGAAGAGAGAGGGAGAGGGGGGGGAGAGAGAGAAACAAAGAGTGCGAGTGATCCACCGGAACAAAGGGAGGACAGTGGGGGCCGCAAAAGAAGGATGACAAGAACAGAGTGGGAGACATAAAAGAAAATGGCAGGCAAACAACAAAGGGATTACGGAAGAGAGAAAGATGCGGCAGAGACGTTGCCTGTGCGGCAGGCGGCGGAGACAAAGACAATCCCGCTTTTGACACCATCACGCGTTAATTGCCAAAATAAGAAATTAGCGTTGGGCTCTTTGTGTTCTCTCCTGAGGAGAAGGCGCACTGACAACGAAAAGCAAGTCATCGACATAAAAAAAAGCAACACACACAAGAGGACGCATCCAGATGTCAAAGTGGAAGCCTCTATCTGGAGCCTCACGAGGTGTATGCAAAGAGGCAATTTGTATATGTAGAGCCTATGGATGGGTATTGTAAGAGGGCAACCTCCCCTTGTCAAAACACAGCGACTGTCACAAGCGATAAAAACAAAGTGGGCTGAAAGTGGGGGTGGTGGGTAACTACCAAATAAACATCCTGTACTCGTGCGCGCTTTGCATAATCCTCATTGATTTCAAATAGCGACTCGCGGCGCGCTTTGACGGCGAGTTAGCATATTAGCAGTCAGATCGGGTTAGCACTCGATTAGCGGGAGGCAGGTTGCGAGTATCCGCTGCCGTGGCGCTCGGGTCTCTGAGGCTGAAATAGAGTAACGGTAAATCAATGCTGGCTGTCATCGCTGATATCATAAGAAAGTGCTAATTAACTTACTGCAACCTCTGGAACAACTCTGACCAGAGGGCTAATGTAGCCTAATCGCGTGTGGGTGGGGTGGGGTGGTTGGAGGGTGTGCCTTGCGCTCGCTTCCCGGGGACTTTCGGCTTTCCCAGTCTGGCAGAATCGATTGTAAACTGCAGCTGGGGTCGCGGCAGCCCACAACTTCCCCCGCTGACCCATGCACAGCCCCGGGCAGGACTTTAATGGAGACATACTCCCTGAAAATCAATACTCAAACTGGGCATGGATCACGATGGGACTCCTTCCCCTGATTGCATTTGACATCAGGGCTGGGGCCTTGAATGTCGAAAAAACCTTTCCAACTGACTTTGGAACAGGATGGACGGATGCTGGAAAATTCTGCTTACTCATATTTGGTTGTTTCTAGGGGTGGAGGTGCATCTCTCTACAAAAGACTATTCGATTCGGTTTTCGACACGTGGCTTGCGAAGCGATTTGAGGACGGCTTGATTTGAAAGTGGCACCATTTGATTCGGTTTGACTCAGTGCGATAGACCAGGGGTCCCCCACCGCAGGGCATTTGGTACCGGGCTGCACAGAAAGAACTTGCCTCTTATTTTGAAAAATTACTGGATTCTCCGTCACATCCGTCTGTGTCACGCTTGACTCACGTCAAGCCACGCTTCTCCGTCACGTGACCGATTACGCTAAAAACAAAACGCTGAAGCTCGCAAAATGAGTAAAAAAAATGCCTGAGATTGAAAATGACAACTGGATTAAAGTTATGGCTGAATACTCTGAGATCGCCACAATAGCACTGTTGCTATTTCCGACATCCTACCTGTGTGAGGTGGGGTTTTTCTGCAGCAACGGCGACTAAAACAAAATTACGAAGTAGACTGGACATAAACCGAGACATAAACCCGAGATGGGACCGTCCGGTTGCAGAAAATCAAGCTCGGGGCTCTGGTGAGTCGTCATTTTCATGCACTTTGAATTTGCGTTATATCATATTTTGAAGGCATTAAATATGACCATAGCGATCAGAGTGTTGCGGCCAGATTAGACGCTCCTTGTGTTTATTATTATATTTAGAAAACACCACAGTTTTCATGCAGCTCATACCATATTATTTTGTTGTATTAATCCGCCACACTTTAAATGCCGGCCCCTGAAAATATTGTCTGACATAAACCGGTCCGTGGGGCAAAAAAGGGGAGCCCCTGCGATAGACGATTCAATTCAATATGGTACAGCTCATTTTGAGAAGATATGATGTCATGACTCTTGTCGTGGTTTGACAAACATTTGAATGAACTTGTGAGTCCTGTGAATATTCTTTCGTGGCTTCACATTTTATCCACATTCAGCGTGCAAAAATACAAGTGTCGTCTCAGGCCGAGCTCGTCTCAGGAGACATCCGAGCCAAGGTGGCAAACGACGTCAACGACAACAGCAGCCAGACCCAATAAGCCATTTGCTTTAATTCCCCCTCACCTTGGGATAACTTGTTTGAGTGGCTGTGTCCCATTCGGATTAATTCCCGCCTAATACTAATTGGTTCTTTAGCTGTGAGGGGGCCCGCGGGAGGGGACGTTGCGCTTGGGAAGGGCTCCCTGCGGTCCGCACTCACTGGGGCTCACTGGCGTCATTGACGACGGCGCGCTGATGAGCTGGCGTTTTTTTTTTTTGTGGTTTTTTTTTTATCAGCCGCTGCATTCCGCCAGAGCTTTCCCCCCCTCGTCGAACCCTCAGGGCTCGGCACACGCTATAATTAAGTCTCACACAATCCATAATTGCTGTGTTTACAATTACTGTATAAGAGGAACACAGAGGCAGCAGAAGCGGGGGGAAGGGAGGGGGGCCTTAGGTAAGACAAGAGAAGGCTGAGCTTTCGATTAAATGGTGAAAATGTCATATTCACTTTTTCTGCTGCTGCCCCATCAGCCCAAGCAAGCTCACAGGTTTATTTGGCAAGGTCAGACAACGGCATCACTTATTTATTTTGTCAGTTCGACCTTTTAATTTTTTTCGGGCCGCCCGGAGTGTTCGAGTAAGACAAGGATGCGCGGTCCACTGTAAGACGGCTTGAGGAAGAGCCATAAATGACCCAAATGAAAGGGGGACTTTTTTTCTTGAAGGCTGCGACAAAGGCGCCGGTGCCATTAAAACTAATCGAAGTGTTTATGAGTCAGTGCTCTCCAAACACAGCCGCATCAAGGGCAGTTACAGTAAAACTACCGCTCTCCAAGCCTTGAACATTTTTTTGGGTTGTTTTTTATGAAAACCTTCTTCTTTGAGATGTCACTCCCCTTTTTCATCCACCTGAGTCGTTCCCCATCTTATTTCCACTTCCGCCCCAGACACGGAGAAAAGCCAAAATGCAGTCAACACTGTGGTTTGTATTGGGAACGTCACTGCCAAGGAGGTGTGGGAGAAGTGGAGCATAGTCATTAAAAGATCAAGCAGCGATGAATGGGCCCCCTTTTTGCATGGCCAAGCATCAAAATGATCATGAACCATTTATGTCATGTTTTGCACACGTTAGATGGCATATAATTATTTTATAAAAATAGGCAATTTAGCATGACACATCTGTGTCGGATATCTCCTTCCCATCGGGGTTTATTTGGGAGAACTTATGATTAGCGAGTAGAAGATGGATGGACTTTGTCAAGGTACAGGCCCTGGAATTCCCACACCATGATTCCTACAAACCAAAATGCCAACTTCTCGTTCAATTCCAGGAAAGGTTATTCTGACTTTTCCTTGCAGTTGGTTATAATAGAAATCTAAAATTGTGGTGATTGGCCACCCCGGTTTCTGGAGGAGGAGTTCATCAAAGTAGGAGCTGTGGAATTCACCCAAAATAGCTTCTTCAAACCTAGACGGCCATATTTCTCTTCAATTTGGGACACAGGTCCTTGAGAATTTTGCATGTCCTGTTATGATGGACATGTCCACCCAATTTTGTGTCAGTATGACTAAAATGGTGTCTTGGCCTGATTATTTCTCTCAGTCCCGCCCAACACAATAATTACAAGACCGTTTGTAATGCGTGGTGCTCGTGCCCTAATAATAAATAAAACAGTGGGACATTGTGTGGAGGATTAATACTGTCTGGCTGGGTACGACACGGGGAAGGGGGAAAAAAAAACTGTGGCGTTTAAGGCTGTGATTACTCTGTGTTCCCCTTTAACAGTTTCCCCCTTCCTTCTAATTATATTTCATTTTAGGCAAACTGTGAAGGAGAGGGTAAAAAAGAAAAAAAAAAAAAAGAGAAGAAAAGCCAGGCTCCATTTCATTTGATTTTCCCTTTCTAACAAGGCGTCTCGAGTTTATAATGAAAGAAATGTGGCGAAATGAGATAAAAATGAGAAATAAACTCCCCATTTATCTTCCTTATATTTTCCCCTCTAATAGGCAGGAGTGACATAAAACAAGCATTTCCATTTGCCGAAACACATTTCATCGCAAAAGCAGCGTTTTGGTGGCTTTGTCACTTGTTTCAACGATGCCTAAAAGTGAGTTGCCGACTGCTATTTTCTCATTCATTATTTAATGCATTCCCCCCCACCACACACACACACACACACACACACACACACACACACACACACACACACACACACACACACACACACAGCTTGCATATATAAATTCCCTCCACCACGTGAGTGAGAATAATGATACTCATTTAGGGGCTGAATTAAAAGTTAACTATGAAAACTTTCTAAAGCCTCTTTTTTTTTTTTTTTTGCCTGTCACACAGATCTCTAATTATTTTTCATAACCTCCAGCAGTGAGCGGTAATATCGATGCTTCCTGTTCAAACTTGCATACAGTGCACGGGGCTGACAGGGTTGAAAGCATCTCTTCGCTCATACCCTCGCTTAAAGCAGAGGTAAGAAACAGCTGTTGTGGCTCCAGGGCCCGCGCCCCCCCCCCCACCCGACCCCCCCCCCCCCCCCACCCGACCCCCTCCCTTGCAGGTGCAGACTGTGTAATAATTGGACAGTGTTAAATCTGGATTCATTGAAGAGCGGAGTGACAAATAAGTTGTACTGTACACTGTTAATAATAGCATTAGCACAGATGCTAATAGGCAAGGTGTCCGAGCTTGTTCGCCAATCATCATGCACCTCGATATTGGTCATCATGACAACAAATGGAGATGCTACTGTCATTAAATTAATTCAACATGAAGTGAAATGTAACTGTTGATATGACTAATACCGTAAAATAAAAAAAGAAGACCGTCTGGAGCCCTGCCCAACCCATTTAATCCCACCGGTCACATTTGTGAAGGACAATGATTTAATTTACAGGGCTCTAAAATCTTTTATTAAGGATTACTAAAAAGGGCTACCAATGACACCTGATTTTGACTTTTAAATGTTTGGGAAAAATGTGGGATTAAATGGGTTGCTTTTCACAATTGTGGTCCGCGACCCTCATGAGGATAAGCGGGTTCGAAAATGGATGGATGGACGGATGATTGTGGAATGTCGTTTTTCAGAAGTCAAAGTTTTTCAATATTTGCTAAAACAATACTTTTTGTGTGTGTGTATGTATATGTACTTTTGGTCTTCTACTCCCTCTCATAATTTTACTGCTGTAAATTGGGAATTTCTCCATTAAGAGACAAATAGAAGTTTTCTTATCTTATCTGATCTTATCAAACCGTGTGCAGCAAAGCAATCGCGTTTTAATAATAAGGCCAGCCAAAATGAAAAAAACTCTTATTAAACGATATCAAGATTGATGACAAAAACGCAATTCAAATTCAATTATTTTTAAAAAAAATGTCTAATAGCAAACATGTATACACACACACACACACACACACACAATATTCTACAAACACAATTGTCCATTATTAAAAATATATACATATATTGGACTATATACATATGTATAGTCCATTATTAAAAAAAAAAACACTTGGTGAATCCTGCAGAGTTAAATAAAGTGATCCACCTTGGCGAGTTCTAAGATGGATGTTGGACACAAAACTCGCTAAGTCAAGAGGCTGCAATTACGATCCAGAGTGATTATCCTTGGCCATTAATAGCAGCAGATAACATGACACAATCAAGCATGCGCATAATTAATCAGTGGTTAGCAGTAGTTAACCCCCCCACAACCTTCCCCTCCTCTTGCCTTTTTTCCCTACTGGCTATTTCCAATGTAAACAGGGTTCCGGACAATTCCCAGTAGTGTAGCTCAACGCATCGCCCAAAGCATACAAGACAAAAGCGAGTCGCGCGATTGACAAAACATCAGCGAGTGCGGTAATGAACATGGCGAGTGGTCTAACTGCCTCTTAATTCGCCAATCTATCATCCTTAAGCGAGATTAGAAGGGAAAAAAAAAAATCACCTTTTAGAGACAATAGGGAAATACTTTTTTACATTTTTATTTCAACTAATATCGTGACTTCTTCTGGAATTCCCCTTCCTTATAATGGAAGACCGATTGGCCTTGGCTGAGGTAAGCGCTCAACCGAGTGACATACGCGTTATTTATATTCTTTTATTACTTTTCCCTCTTTAAAGACACACGTCTGTGTATTTTCTACATGTTGATGGTGAGGCGGGGCAAGATTCGTCCAAATTCAGACTTTCTTAAACGTATAAATATATATCTTTGCCTGTCTGACTTGTACACACTGTTTGTAGATCACTATCAAAGCTTTGGCGCTGTTTGACCTTCAGTACCAGATGAAAAAAACCTCAGGCTTATTTCCCTTCACAACAAAGCACTGTCAAGCCCAAAGACCGCTGACTTTCAAACTTTCAAAAACAGCATTCCACTCATGGGGTGCGCAGGGGAACTGGACCTTCCATTAATGCCAGAACCCAAATTGTGGTACACACTGCTTAGGCCTTGTAATTTATTTAACTTATTATATTTCATTGGGAAAAAAACAAAACAAAATAAAAACGTTTACATCATGCCAGGATCTGTGCTAAGCTAATGGAAACACACGTGTGATTTTCGGCACATGCCTGAACCGCCGCCACTTACTACACGTGGTCATTACATTTTTGCACGTCTCTTTGTTTCCTCCTAAATCAATTGCAGTGACAAACCAGAAAATGTGTCCTGTAATTCACCTCAAAACAATATTCTTGCAAAAGCTCTCAAGGTTCTCCACTCCCCAAATCTCAAACTTATTTGCATATAAAACACTTCGCTTCATTTTAGTCATAAATTATCATCAGTGTCAAGGTATAATTGTTGATGTGGTGGTGTGACAGGTTTCTTAGTTCCTAGTTCAGGTTTCTTTTCACCTGAAAATGCCCCCGCATCTAATGGGAAACTTCTCGGTTTGTAAAAAGCATATTAGAAGGTAGTTTCTCACACACACACCCGCGCGCACACACACACACACCCGCGCGCACACACACACGCACACGCACACACACACACACACGCACACGCACACGCACACGCACGCAGTGACAGTGGAAAGTTGGTAGGTAGGAGGTACAAGACTGTCGATCGATCAATAGATAGATAGATAGATAGATCCAATGAGAGAAATAAAATTTTCGTGATGACGGTTGCTGAAAAAAGTTCTTTGTTGTTTTCGTGGTGTTGTTTACTCCAATCAACCTACTTGACGAATCTTTTTTTCCAGGAAGTTCCCCCCTTTCAAAACAAACAAGGCAGCCCAAATGATTGACGACCCACTGATGATTGTGTGCCGAGTCATGATTAATAAAAACATGATCACAGCGACATGACGTGACGATGACTTAACATCAACAATCCCGTCATGACAGAAATATTCAGAAATATGTTCTATTTGCGAATCCAAAGTCTTGGGAACTATTTGGTGCTAATGTGGCCACTTTACCCCCCCACCCCCCCCACCCCCGATCAAACGGTGACGAGGTGAGTCACTGCCGAAGGGATCAGCTTGATGACATGCCTGTGCAAAAGTGTTCTGATTCACCCCATCTTCATATTCCGGCACTAATGATGAGACTCCGACATCTGTTCATGACAAACACCTCAGGCAAAATATTACAAAGGTTGGATGAAAACATAATTCATTATGTTTATACGACGCTCCAAAAAAAAAAAAAAAAAGCACACACACACACACACACACAAACACACGCACACACACACACAGGTGACGTTTGTGTTTGATCTCTATCTCTGCTAAACACACTAACTCATCCAGCCTGACTTGCTAGGCCATGTTCTGCCCAGAGTGCCTGCGGGTGTTTTGCCGCACACCTGTGCAAAGAGTGGTTCTGGAGGAGGACTTTAGAAGCACTTGAGTAGGAAATGAAGTCGAGTTGGACAGTATTTGAGAAAGAGTTGTGACAGGACTTGAACAACAGTTGAACATGACACGACTAGAGGTTTACTAGAGTCGGACCCGAGCTGGACTCGAGAAAGACTTGACTTGGACTTAATTAGGACTTCCGTATGACTTGGGTCGGTTGAGTAAATACTTCAGTTTGAGCACAACTTGAACATGGCACCCGATCAAGACTGCACAGCTGCAAAACTGGAGGTAGACTTCAGGGGAATTTAAGAATCTTCAACAGGACTAAAAGGTCAACTTTGGCAGGACCCGAGTGTGACTCGAGGTGGGCTTAAGACTGACAGACGGTTCGAGTGTCTTGCATAGTTATGCCTGCCTCCTGCTGGTATGCAGGCATCAGGGCTGCGCATAAAGAACACCAAACCACACCTTCCTTGAAACAAACCCACAAAAAAGCCTGGGTGGATTCTTTCATCACTTTTGAGACTTTAGCCCGTACATAGTAGTGCGCCCCCTTCAAAGGTGCACTCCTATCATGCGCATGCAGCCACTGTCATCTGCATAAAAGCGCGCACACACATTAGCATGTTGTCATGCCCGTGTGAGCGGCAGCTGGGTGTAAATTGCGTGAGGGTGTGGCGTAATGAGGACTGATGGCTCACGCCTGCTGTATATTCCGGGAGGGTGTCTTCTGACAGCTCTGGGAGGCGATAAAGTAATAACTAATAACGCGGCAGATAGCGGCACAACCGTGTGACAACTGTGCCGAGAAGAGTGCGAGGCTTGTGTAGTGGTGTCGGGGAGGGAGTGGAGGTAGCGGCGCCTGTGCTAGGGGGGCTTCCTTTCAAGTTTCAAAGACAACCTCCGGTGATGGTTTCAGACTTAATTCGCTCCCTCCAATAACCACACGGGCAGAAAGAGAATACATAAACTGTTTAACAATGGCTCACTTTGAAAATGAAAGCGAGGAGAATGTGAGCAGCCATCAGTCCGCCATTGCTTTTTCATAATCCATCACAACTAGAAACAGAAATTGAAATGAGAAGAGCAGCAGTAGGTGCGCAAAAGAAAGCACCGGGGACAGAAGAACTCCCCCTTCACCCCTACCGTCGCCGCCAACCCTACTGCCCTACCACTCTTCTTTTCCTACAGAGGTGCGTGATCATCCTCAGGTCCTTACATGGGGGAGGCTCCTCCATAAATCATGTCCTCCTCCTCCATGTAGAAAGACTGAAGAGAGTCTTTGCTTAGTGACAAGGCTCTGCTTCTTCTTGGCTTCGGTGTGTTTCTGTCAGGGTCTTGGCTTTTACTGGTTGTGTAGAATTAATATTGATATTTAATAGTTTGAGCTTTGCCGATGCAACTAAGGAGTGTTATTAAAAGTGCACTGGTCGCTATTAGGGTTGGCGAGAGTACTTATAGATTAAAACATGCAAATGTTGTCTTGGATGGGATGACCTCTCTGGAATTGCAAAGTACTGTTTCAAGTTCAACTTCCCATACTTGAGGTCATGTTATTGTTTAGATCAGGGGTGTCAAACTCATTTCACATTGTGGGCCACATACGGACTCGGTAAATGTCAAGAGGGCCGAACCATTAACATTATACGATATTGTGCTATGAATCGCCAAAATATCATCTCTTTACTTTGTTTTGGTCTCAAGAAGCATTGATTGGCGCTTTCATATCATTTGCTGGTTGGGTCTATCAAGGTGACAGACTGAGAATTTCTTCCCCGATCAAAACAATGTTGTCTTCTACTGTGATCAAAACAGTGTGTCCCCTAGCGGATAATCCACGAATTGCATTTTATTCAAAATATTCATTCTGTGTCTTTAATGCATTTTTTTTTTCACTTTTAAATGATCCCGCGGGCCGGATCGAACCTCCTTAGGGGCCGGTTCTGGCCCGCGGGCCGTATTTTTGACACCCCTGGTTTAGACCAAGGTTTGCTCAACCCTATTCAGCATGTTTCTCTGACAACCCCCCCCCCCCCCCAAAAAAAAAACCCTAGCAAACAGAAAACATGCAAACTCTACAAATTTGAAATCTAAACTCAAAACTGTGAGGTAGTGAGGTACTGACTGGCAGCAGGAAATGTTTTTTTTTTTTTTCAAACAACAGGATCCGCTGCTCAGAGACGAAGCAGGAACAAAAACTGACTGAGTGAGTCTGGTAGAAAGAGAATCAGTCGAGACTGCCAACTCATTCCAGCAAGAATGTTAACATATCTGTTGTGGACGTCACAAGTGTCATTATGACATTAACAAGCCAAAATCAATTCGCTTGGCTTGGACTCGGCCGGCGCAGATGGAAAGTCTCTCCGGCCGCACGGCTTGAAAGCTAATTTTAAACACCGTGCAAGGCATCGACGCTTGGCTGTCAGGCCACCTTTTGGCGCTGTGGCTAATCTATTTATTTACAGATCTGCAGCTGCACGATCAATTCTGATCAAGTTTAGCTGCACGAGAGAGGCGTCGTGACAGCGGGCGGTGGGAACAAGAGAGCCGAAAAGAAAGCACAGACACGTGTGCTTACGTTTCAAGAGGTAAACCGCAAGTTTGGGTATTGAGTGAGGCGGGTGGGGGCGGTGGCTCTGATCCTTATTTTCCCCCGCTGCGCCATCGAGTCTCTCATTAGGAGCCAAGCCTTGTAACCCGAGTGCGAGCTAATGCCTCGCCAGTGTTTAGAGAAGCACAGAAACCATTTAGCTATAACAGCAAGACCATTTTAATAACAAACCTCAGGAATAAAAGTTAAAAAAAAAAACGCAAGGCCAGGACTTTCAAAAAATAGGAAAAAAAAGTCGATCCCACCCTAACGTGGTAGCCGCCCCTCCGGTTTGTTCTTTACCTACGGGTGTTTATCTGCATTCTACTCATCGTTACCATCGCCATAAAAAGGTGTCAAAGGGTAGACATGCTCACAAACACAGACAAACGCGCGCACACCCACTAGGTCGTCCATTCCTGACGGATGCTGTCACATGATAAAGATGCGCTGCTTCTCAGTTATCGTTCATTTACGGTTACTTAAGCAGCTACACCCCGTCCCCATCTGTCTTTCACACAAAATACGCTTGTTTCACCCGTAGCTATGTGACTGCTGCTGCAGCCAAAAAGAAAAAAAAAAGCACGTAACACTCTCCAAACGCATCCAAATACAATGCCCCCCAGAACTCTTATGAAATGAAATGTCAAAACATTGTCATTTCTAGCTGTCGGTTAAACCGATGGTGTTGTTTTTGAAGCCTGGGAGAAAAAAAAAAACTTTGGAAAATTGTATGCTTTAGTCTGATCAAATTGATGGGACTAGACAATATGTGATTTCGATTGTGGTAAACTGATCGATCCAAATATTGATAATACAGATAACCATGTTGGTACTGGTATTGAGTAATTTAAAAAAAAAAATTGATTTCCTGAGAAGCTGTCAATTTTGACAGTAGGGGAATTTCGCCTGACAGCGCAATGCAGTACTGTAGTTCATTCAGTTCAGTTTCCGCAAACACTGCTTAATTCTCACAGCTTGTTGTGAAAATTGCCTTAGTTAATTTCTGCCGGGAAAAAACCGGAATCCTCCCATTGCAGGGCTAATGAAAGCTTTTGTGGCATGTAAACTAGACTTTGAAGTCATATTTTTAGGCCCGTGGGAACAAGGATTGTTTTGACAGGGCTGTAGTTGTACGTAAAACTTTCCATGAGCCAATTCTTCTCTTATTCTGTGTTTTGTTGCAAGTCGAGCAATCTTTTATTCCCGAGGTTTGTTATTAAAATGGTCTTGTCTTTGCATGTTGATTGTGCATCAACATGCAACGCTCGTCATTCCGAGCCTTCACGTTTCCACGTTAATCACTGGGGATTCTTCAAGTCAATATGTCTGGTCTCGTGACGCGCCTAAATGGCCGTCAAGCGGTAACCGGGTTTGGGGTCATGGTCGGTGGGCGTGAACGAACTCGTAAAGCTCAGACCTGGATGCTCCTGGCGATCGGGCGTCAAAAGGAGAAGCAGTCCACCCTGTCACAGAACAGCAGCCCAAGCCTCAGGGGCGCCCACTGGTGACAGGTAGAATGCCGCGGATGGCAACCCCCCCCCCCCCCCTGCTCCCCCCTCCCTCTGCCCCTGTGTGGAGCACAGGTAGCACACCCTGGGGGCCTGCTAGGAGATAAAAACAACACACACCAGGACACCTGTGTCCAAAGCTGTAAGTTGTCATTGCCCATGTTCAAGGTGTTTTATGAGCGTGCGAGGACAAGGTGAAATAGCGAGCAAAACACCCCGGGTAACAGGGTAATCCTCAAACTCACAGCAACTTGAAGTTTGATGAATAATTCCTCAACTTTCATGCAACTCAAAAAGTTGACTTGGGAAGTATTTCTCTGTTGTTGTGAGTATAACCGGGCATGAGTGGCTACGGGGGGTGACTGGTGATCCTTGCCTCCTGCTGTATATCTAAATGCCGGGGTATTAGCAAGGGTCCCTCCCAGAGGCAGTGACTACACAGGCTCGGGCGAGAAGGCGCTCATCAACATCTCCGCCCCTCCGCCACTCCACCGCTGCTTTTAAAGACGGCTTTAGCCATTCAAAGCAATCAGCCCAGTCGGGTCGGCCCATCCAGCCCAAATCCTTTCATGGCTATCAGGAGAAACTCCGAGCTCGGGCCTGCTGGGGGCAAGGCGGAGACGGAGGCGATGGGATTCGCTCATAAGGGATTGTGAAAAGGCTGTGACACACGCTTATTCACAGCCAATAACCTCTCGACAAAAATATAAAGTATTGACTGTTAGGGAACGAAATCATTTACGAGGCGGGAGTTGAAAACTATCTAGTGGCACAAATAACTGAGGCCATCTCCAGTACTTGACAAATGCCGTCAAACTTCAAGAATAGAGCAGAATTGTATTCCATTCTTCTAAACTTCGAGTTGCCGTGATGGTCTCCAAATGAAATTGTTGCGAGGATCAATTTGGCTACTTATTCCAAAATAAAGGAGAGATTGAACATTTTGGGACAGAAGCAAAGTCACATTTAATCAGTAAGACTATTATTAGAATGCGCCACGTCAGCATTTTTGCTCGAAATGTATGGGGTGATTTTTCTTTGCCCTTATGAGGTGATATCACAAGACTTATTCCAAAAGAAAAACGAATTGGTGACTGACGAGCAACCCAAAATGCCCTTGTACAAGTCTCACTCTATGTGCTCCAGTAACGGTGGGTCTCCCCCACGAAGTCCCTGGCCTGACTGTCAACTTTCTCAAGGGGAGTAGCAGATAGAGGCGCAGCGGTGTACCATGTACATCCTCGCTGTTAATCACAAAACATAAACACAGTACAAAAGAACGGAGGCCATCTTGACCTGAAACAGGATAAAGGACAACGGGAAAAGGACAGAGAAAGGAAGGAGGCTACCGTACCGACCTTTGAACATCGGGGCAATTAGCAGAGGGAGTTTGGGCTTCAAACCGCGCTCACAATAAGCTGTGAGTGGCGGCGCTTTCAAGCTTTAGACAGTCGGGATATTAAGACAGTAAAAGGGATGAGCTATCTAGCCCTGGCGCCTAATCAAAGGGATTAAAGTATGGGAAGCCAAGCGCACAGGTTATCCTCCAGGAAGTGAGTTGTTATCAAAAAGCTCAAAGCGGCTCAATTTTCCTGTAAAAGAATTGTTTTGGGCCGGGTCATCCGGCATGACTTTAGGTAACATAAGTGAGTTATACAGTAGAAAGAAAAAAAAAACACATTTGAATTCTTTTGCAAAGGCTGTGAACCTTATCATGGTGGGATCAATGGCTTCTCACACCTGCTCTCACCGGGGGCAATTCAAGAGTGAAAAGGAGCCCAACGTCTCTCAAGAGGACTGCTATACCGGAGATGAAGCTGAACGCTGAGTTGAACCCGATTCTATCTAGTCAGAACTTGTCGAGCTTGCACACAAGCTCGAGCTGCTTCCCTGCCGAAGAGGTGACGTTCGATGGCCCAAGAGTGAGCTTCTCTCGCCGGGTTTTGGACCGCCAAGGATCCCGCATCTTCGGCTGCCACTCAGCTTCACTTTGCGCCTGATTCCTTTGGCCCTCCCCAAAGGTGCTTAGTCCATTGGAAGGGGGACCCACAATATTTTTTGGGGGGCTGTGCGATGACAATGTCAATTGAAGAAAAGCAATGGAATGCTAATCTCAAGCCATGGTTTTTGTTTGCAGCTGCTGTCAATGCATTTTTCTTGCATTTTTTTTCTTTGCCAGGCCACATGCCCACAGATCCACGGATATTTTGAAAATCCTTGAATTTGGCCACTTGTTTTCAAAAGCACGTGCACATGATTCCTCATAAAAACAGGCATTTCCCCTCTCACGGAGTCAGCATTTCATCACTACGCCGTCGGGTTGCACTTATAAATTCGTTTCGCAGATCCAAGCACCAAAGACTTCCTATTCTACTACCACTCAAAGAACTTGGAGAGCTGCTGCATTTCCACGTTAAATGTGGAGGATCGTTCAGCGATACGGTACACCGTAATGTTCCGCTGAGTAAAAGGTAGCTATACTGTTCCATATGTAACTGACATTTCTTATGCTATCTAAATAGTTTTGTAAATAAAACACCAAAGCTAAGGACAAGACTCAGCACGGCTACGTACAGTCCTGTAATCATTCGAGGCCAACGCCGAGACTAATGCGCGACAGATTAACCTTATGAAAAAGAATAGCATTACAGGCCTTGTCGTGATGAAATCAGCCCGTAGTCTCATATTTAGCATGTTCATGACCGAAACCACTGCAACCTGCCAGGACTCTGGTATGGCTTCAATACACCGAGCCCATCTGTCTAACGTTGAGCACATTGGAAACAGATGGGCGCTAAATTGTGCTTTTGTCCAAATTGCAAAATAGCTACTTGAGAAAGAAGCTGAAATAACATACAAACAACAGCAACTACGATAACAACCGTGCCTGAAATGAAACGCAGTACAGTAAGAGATGGAAAACATACGGCGTAACAACATTCAGCTTTGCTCTT
Source organism: Hippocampus abdominalis (assembly GCA_018466805.1). NCBI lineage: Eukaryota > Metazoa > Chordata > Actinopteri > Syngnathiformes > Syngnathidae > Hippocampus > Hippocampus abdominalis. Next base: position 20,594,280 of record CM031696.1, read on the forward strand.
TGAAAGGGGATACCCCTGAAATTAGCGGCCCCGGTATTGATTTACTCTGCAATTTCATGTTTTTTTTTCCATCCTAGACATGGCTTCACACACACACACACACACACACACACAGAAATTGCACCAAAAAAAAAAAAAGCTAGATAGCGCTCATCAGTTTTTTTTCCAAAACATAAAAGATTGATACCTTGCTTCTTTTCCGAGACAAAAGAATAATTGAGGAGGCGGTTGAAATTGGTATTTGGAGAGCGCGGCGATGAAAGCAAAAGTAGATTCCCGGGCCCCAGCATTAGTTTAATAAATCATAATGGGGGAAAATGTTGCAGCGAGGGCACTTTTTTTTTTTTTCTTGATCGAATATCTGCGCCTCGTGCTGAAATACGCTCCTTCCTATTACGGCCCTCAAATATCATTTCATGATTAGGTGGATTGTGCAAGACAAACTGAGTTAACTCAAGTTTGAAGAGTGAACGGGGATGACAGGGAAACACGGGGAAACGCTAACAATGTCACACGAACTTCAACGAGTACGTTTTCACACTCGTGTTTACTTTCTGGTCCCACTCGGATGATTGGTTTTGTAAACTGGCTTCAATTTCTTTTCACACAATTTATTTCTGCTATCACCTCACGAGTCGACTACTGCCATAGCATCCTCTGTACGGCTTACCCACCAAAACCCTCAACAAACTTCAACACATCCAAAATTCTGCTGCCCGTCTCATCACTCAGACCACATCACCCCAGTCCTCCGACACATCAAGGCCCTTCACAACCTCTCCCCCCCCCCCTACCTCACTGACCTACTTCACCGTCATACTCCTGCCTGTAATCTTAGATCTGCCCATGCCAACCTCCTCACCCCTCCCATCCGAACCAAGCGGGGAGACAGAGGCTTCTCTATCGCCGCCCCCTCCCTCTGGAAATATGTCCCTCATCACCTCAGACACACTCACACACACCCATATAGTTGTTAATGTTACTATTGTTTTCTTTTTTTCATTACATGTCTAATTGTTGTTGTTTTTTTATTGTCTTAACCTTGTAAAGTGCCTTTGAGTGTTTTTTTAAAGCACTACACTAATAAAATGTATGATGATGATGATGATGACAGTTTTCAATTGCTGTGTTCAAAGCTGACCAGGGAAAACTAACAACAGTTCAATTAAAATGGACTTAAGGTAGCTTGCCGCAAAGTGCCCTAACGTCCAACCAGAATTGTACCAACTGTCGACAATAAAACAAAAGACAACACTAAATAGCCTCTCAGTCTCCTAAAGCCAGCCATCAGACAAGGGCAAAAAAAAAACAAAAAAAAAACGTAAGATAAACACGCCTTTATACATATAAAATAAATATTTCACTCCAAATCACATCAAGGTATAAACAGTGAGCCCTGAGCACATCTCCAATTCTTTTTCAAAGTAAGTCCCGCTGTTCCATTTCAAATACCTCGGGGTTATGGGTCATAATGCTGCTTTCCAGCTTCTGAACACGTTTATTCAGCCATCCTCCTGTAAATAGGGAGAGATTCAACATCAAATATTTTTATTCCCCACGCTGGCCCCCTTTTCGTCAGCTCTGAGTTGATGTGTGCTTTTGGCTAACAAAGTAATAGTTTCTGCCTTAGACGCGGCGCACTCTGAATACAGAGTGGCAAAATAATTGAGGCGTAGAACTTCTGTGGTGTCACGATGCATTAGGGCCATAAACAGGAGCAGGTACAAAAATCAATAGAGTTGGCAAAAATAACCAAAAGATAACCTGGAGCCAATATATGTCAGGAAATTAAACGAGTGTTGCTTATGTTATGGCTCACATCTAGCAGGCCATTAAAGGGGGTAATAAATGTGTTATAAAGCTCTTACAAGCCCCTGAGGCAATTAAAGGCTGAGCTTCAGAGCTGTTTACGAGATTGTTTATTACAGGCTCAGCTTATCATCATTTACCACACAGCGATGGCTGAAAAGGAAGCCCGTAAATAGCGGCTTCAACGTGTGGCGGGCCCAATGAGGAAGTGGCATTGACGGTAGGTAAGGAAAAGAGAGGGGGCCCCCTTTCATATTGGTCTGATCAACCATGGCAAAAAATGAAAACATAAGCCTTGAAGGTTGCCCAAAACATCTGGATGTGGTTGTTTTTCCTTTTCTTTGGCTTTTGTAAAAATGATCTTTTAGCACTTGCATGGTCACATGTGAACCGGTATCGATTCCAGATGGCTTTGGGTAGGAGGCCGGGTACAACTTGTACTGGTCGCCAGGTAAGCATTCACACTAACATGAACACCTATGGGAATTCTCGTCTTCAATTCACCTTAAAATGCTTGTTTTGGAAATGTAAAAGGAAATAATCGCAATAATATAAAAATAATATAAAAAATACAAAAAACGAAGATGGAATGGTAGAAGAGGAGGTAGAAGAAGCGAGGTTTCCAGTTAGCTTAGCTGGACTACCTTGCCATTGCAGACTTTTTTTCTTGTCATTTTCATTGTGATGAATGACTTGTGAGACACATACAGACGCTCACAACTATGGTTGCTCCTCGTTTTGTCTTGCTAATTGGCCATCCTACCACACTACAGGATAATTGCAGTCTAGCTAATCTTTTAGATACATCTGACAATCGGGCCCTTGCTGACTTTGATCACAGGGGTGGGAAAATGCTTAAATTGGGCCCATTATCAGTATTAGCACGCACCACTTTAGAGATTCCAATGTATTTCATTGTGAATTACATACCGCAACTCAATGGTCTTCTGTGTATATAAAGAGCCCAACAGAAAAAGTTGGATCTACAGAATGAATGCGAATGATTGATATTAAACCTTTGTAGCTACTATGTGTACCCATTTGCATATGAGAAAAGTGTTTCAAAAGCTTTGTCTATAATGCATAAGAGCTTTTTAGGCCGTGTTTACTTCAACACTCCATTCGTCCCACTGTCAAGGCGTGCATAGGTTTGCATCATTTTGTGAGACATGCCTGTTCTGAATTATTCACTCGACTCGTCTCCCGCCATCGTTAACGAGCGCCAGTGCAAACGCGCATCTGGAAAGACAACACGGTCTACAATGATACTACTTAATAGTAGCACCCCTCAGGACGAGGTGAGAGCCCCCAGAACCTGTCGGCTCCCAAAAACGCTGGGCACCGCCAGTCCATTTAGAGGCTGTCTACGTTGTGTACTTTAATGGGCTGTGATTGTAACGAGTAAAGAAGGACACGGTTCAAACAGGCGCTTCCGCCGTGGCGGCCCAATGCATAATCCACCAGCCGTGATGTGCGTCTTAAATGCTTTTGAAATATACATGGCGGCATATGCAAATGTGCTTGCTAGTCAGACAACGGGAGAATAAGCAGCATGAAAGTCCCCTATGGACGCAGACGGTACATCGTGCATTATGTACTTATGTGAGCACGTCTTGAAAGGTTTGTTGTCAGTACATATTAGGCTATGAAAGGCCATGTTTCCATCTATCCAGCCATCCATTTTCTGTATCGCATCTCCTCAGGAGGATCACAGGTGAGGCCTATCCCATGATTTTGGGTCAGAGGCGGAGCACAACCTAAATTGGTTACTACTTCACTCACAAAAAAGCACTCCCAGAATATACTGTATTGCTGTTATACATTTGGAGAAAAATGTTTGATATTCTTTGTAAATATGTTTTTATTTTACTTTAAATATTATTTTGTAGCTTTATAATACTACAGTATAGTACATATTGGTTAAGATTAAGCCAGTAAATACACAGGAAAAAAGAACTTTAAATTTCCAGCCAACAAACGTCAATGACACTAAGTTGGGAAATTGAATGAAATGTTGTCAGCTTTGCTGTTGTAAAACTTTCAAAGCAACACATTCCAAAGACTCTACAGTTTGTTTTAGGCAAAAAACACAAGTTTTTGTTCAGTGTGGCATTTATGGTACTAAGAAAGATGACATGTCCTTCAAAAGATAACTTCCTTACCTTTAACCCTTTGGAGAGCAATGATTGCCTTATAATCCGACGTGTCTCAAATATGAATCAATATTCGGATTTCTTGGACATAGTATTTTACATGTTCTGTAAAGCGCTTTGTTACAGCTGCAGTGGTTGTGAAAGCTCTTTATAAATATAGATGCATTGTACAGTATTCCCTTTAGCGGATGCATAACGCAACTGCAGCCATGATTGTAGCATCAATTCCATGTACCTTATTTCGTGGTATAATAAGTATATAATGCTGTACATGAAAACAGTTTTAAAATGGGCCATTCATTGAAGGTGCGCCTTGGAATCCGAAGTGTCTTATCACTCGTGCGGACAATACAGTAATTATAACGGCTATGATAATGTGGGCGCTGAAATCACACAGTTTTTTTACAGCGAGAATTCCTCTGCAGTCCATTTGGACTCAAGAGACCAAACATTCATTGTGATCACGACAATTTTTATTTGTCTGAATGGTTGGTGGCCACAAACTGAACTACAGCTAAATTACTGCATCTTCTTTACCGGAAGATGGCAGATTGGTGCTGCCACATGTTATAAATGAGGCAGCCATGTCTTTATTCCAAATTTGGACGCTTCTGCAAACCCACCAACCATCCCTTTGTAGTCCCTCTTGGGGTGTGTGTACTGTATTAGCTTGTGTCTTTTGGATCAGCCACCGGTTCCCAGTGGTGTATCTTTAACTGGGCCGCCCCGCCGAGCCGCCAGCCGGTCCCCCCCCCACATCAGACAGAACAACGGCCCAGCTGACGCCCCCATAACGCTGCCAACTCAACTCATGCTCTCCAAACGTAAGCAATCCAAGCCCCACCCCGCCTGCCACACCTCATTGCAGTGGTGAAGATAATTAAAAAGAAAAGTCATTAGTATCCGGAACTTGGGAGTTTTTCACCAGTGTCTGAGTATCTTGAAAAACAGGTGTATATTGTCCTTTTGTCCAAAATTACCTCATGCTATCTTATACTGCCCATAAAATAACAATAAAGCCACATATTGATATATTTCATTTTTGGAACAATGTTTCACTGCTTCTCCACATCACTCACAAACATGAAAAATCATTTTGTGATGGGCTCGTGACCATTCCAGGGCGTGGCTTGCCTCATATGAGGCTCTAAGTCAGCTGGGATAGTCTCCAGCACACCTAATGAGGATAAGAGGTATAAAAAATGGCGGCAAATTGAACAAGTAATCTAATTGGATTGCAATGTGGGACCATTCCCTGAAATATTCAGAAACATGAACTAATTTTGGAGAAAACAACATCTATGCCACGGCTGGTATTTGTGGCCTCGAGGTCATTAAATGTGAACCTGACATTCACTGAGCTGCTGCTACGAGCGCCGCTTGGACATTTCCAAAAGCAATATCTCTCCTTCGTGTATTATTTTTACTCATATTTTCCTTTTATGACACCCAAGGCATAACACGTGACAAGAAAGCACTCTCATTCCTAATTGCTGCCTCAGATGTCAGTAAATTGACTAAATAAAGGTCCCGTGCGTGTTTTTCCCCATGCACTGCCCGCAGTGCACATGTGCGGGCTGCCAAAGTTGTTGTGTCAAAGTTGTTGAACATTTTGTTAACAGGATGTGTGCGCTTGGCCCCTGTGCTGCATGGTGATGCACTTACACACTGCATATCTCGCAGCTATCACTGGGCACTTGTGTAGCTGCTCTGTTGGGCCGGTCTAATTACAGGAGAACAGCGTGCACCAGTCTGGGCCTCCAAATGGCACCATATGTTTTCCCAGATGAAGCGGCTGAGTAAATGACGCTCACCCATTCGGCTTGTCGCGTGTTTGGCAATCCCCTACTAGCATTTACTGTGTATACCCCAAAATTCAAGTAAATATACCGAACAATGTCCTCATAAAAGTGGGCAATTTGTGATTCACACCACATGTCACATGATGCCCATCCAGTTGAACCATCTTATTGTCTCAGTCACACAAGCATAGTGATGTCAAATTAATCAATACGTATAGCCAACTGAACGAGTTGGCCTGATGACAAACCCCATTCGAAAAGCCAGCAAAGGTGCCTGGTTACTAGAGAATTTCCTCGCACTTCGTACGAAAATAATTCCAATGTTATTTTGATCCATCCATCCATCCATTTTCTCCACCGCCTTATCCTCACAAGCCAATTGCAGGACACACAGAAACGAACATCCGCGCTCACACTCAAACCTAGGGACAATTTAGAGTGTTCCATTAACCTGCCATGCACGTTTTTGAAATGTGGGAGGAAACTGGAGTACCAGGAGAAAACCCACGCAGACATGCGGAGAGCTTGCAAAGTCCACAAAGGTAGGCCGGAGCCAGAATTGAACCCTGCGCTGATACAGTCTGAGACCGACGTGCTGACGAGTCGACCACTGTCCCACCCACAATGTTATTTTAATTACCATGAAATTACTCTGAATGTTTTCAGTAATTATATACAGTTTGTAATTTGGACAAAACAATAGTATTTCTGATTTCACAAATGTCTTAATGCAATTCATTTGTTTGTTGGACATTATATTTACATATTAGTTAACTGCCTTTCAGCATTTTTGTTAATTATACCATATACAAGTTTTACTTTTGACAAATCAGATTGTTACTTGAAAACACCTTTTTATTTTGACAAGGATTTGCTATTTAGTTTGACAGCATATTTACATTAAAGCAAATTGTTTCTTTTTATACCTTTTAATTGTAAATACATTTTGTAAATGGCACAAAGAAAAAAATATATCAGGCAGACCAAGTAAGGATGGCTGTCATCCCAACTGCCAACATCTATAGCTGTACTTGCAGTAATAGTAGTAGAAATCTTTGAAAATAATTGTCGCGGCATAATATATATATATATATATATATATATTGAATGTTTAAATATTGAATGGTCAAAAATGCTAATTTCAGGAGTTCAATCCAGGTAGGTTCAGGTTCATGAGTTGACATGTTTTGCTCAATTGAAAATATCTGAACTCAGTGCCTCCGAACTGACACATCGGGCGTTTATTTGTCCACTGCCTTGGTGGCGGGTTTGCGCCGTGCTGAGTGACATTCTCGTCATACGCGGTCATTATAGCATCATTAAAACAGCACATTTAATGACACAGTACTGCAGGTCTCTTGCCGTAACATAACAGACTTGTTAGGTTTGAATGCACAGCTTAAAAAGAGGCCGACACTCTTTGAAGACGTGAGCGCAAGTGGCCGATGGCGGTGGATAGCAGCGGCTTAGTGGCTCCTCATTATGTGCTGTAGCAAGCTGATTAAAACCTTTTGATTTGTTCCCAGCCTGCAAGTGTGGGTTTCTGGAAAGAGGAAAAAAAATATAAATAAAATAATAAAAAGAGCCTGGAAGCGGTTCGCCGTGCGTTATCTCTTCTTTCAGCCATGTCATACTAATTACAGTCTGTATTTACTTACACTCCCTTTTTGTTTTCTGCCCTTTGATAGGCATCTGCGAGGGCCACTGCCGAGGCTGTTCTCATTAGCACGTCGACAAAGTGAGATATTTCTATCTAGTGATGATGGTGATACGGGCATGAGGGGTAAGTGGGAAGGCGGAGGGGGGTGTAAAAAAAAAAAAAAAAGGAGGTCACAATACAAATGTTGTCTTTCTGCAGCCACACAGATTCATCTCTCCCGATACACGTCCGTTTACACTTGGTCAGTGAGAATTCAAATCGCTGCCAAATGACAACAGGTTGTCCACTTTAGACTCAAACAGAAGGCTCCATAGCGGTATTAGTTTTGCTTGCTGCTAATTTTGGATAAAAGCCACTTTTTCAACAACTAAATTATCAAATCCCAAACCGCCGTGATGTAGCACATGATTGAGACGTGACAGATAATCAGATATGCCACAAGATCATCTGGGTGCGTGTTTTGAATTTGAGTCCCTGCGACCTTGCCAAAGTGTCCTTGCGCAAGACACGAACCTCCCCAACTGCTCTTGATGCTGCGTCATCGCTAAGTGAATGATGAGACTGTTCAAGCGCTTTGAGTACCTTGAAGGCGGAAAACCCATTTACCCCGCCCTTCTTGCCATGCAGGTAAAGCAACACGTGCATGTGCTTTAATCTAAAACAATTACCATACCTGTATGCAGGAAAACACTTAAACACGGCCGCTCCGTGGGAAAACAGATAAAGACAAACGCGCCCCACTGATCAGCAGCATGGGAACACACACAAAAAGGTTGTATGGGGGCCTTGCTCAATGACATTGCCAAAACCACAGCGCATAAATCTGACAGTGCACGCCGAGGCTTCTCGCATTCCTCGAATAACGTCACAATACCTGACACTGTATCATATTTACCTCTCACCTGGAGAGCGCACACTTTGAGAGCTCAGGGTGGCAAACTTGCACCTGGGCCGGGCCACACCCGCTGCATAGCGCCAGGCCATCACATGAATCAATCCATCTGCCTAGTTTTCACACAACTGGAATGTATCACGACTTACTTAACAGTCCAGGTGCGAGTGTGAGAGGTATACGCGTAGCCATGCACAGAATGCGCACAGGTGACCTTTAAGAGTTGGACTGCAGGAGTCCCACACACCAGCTGGAGAAGTGACGACCTGGGAAGCGAGAGGACTAAAGAGTGCCGCTGTCCTTGTCTGGCCGCGACCCACTTGAGACGCAAAGAGAAAGTCCAGTGGCATATCCGTCATACTACCTCTTTAAGATTCAAGAGGAGGTTATGAAGTGCAGTTTAGTTTTGCGTGTGTATGATTCCTTACAATGTACTAATTTTTAATTTGATAAAGGGTTTTAAAAGATTGGGAACCATAACAGTCCCTACATACTAAAGTATGTATCTAAAATTTCAGTTGTCTTTTCACGGGACAACACTGAAGAAATGACACTTTGCAAAAAAGTAACATAGTCAATGGACAGCCTGTATAACAGTGTGTTTATTCACTGTCCTGTCAAGGTAACTCAACGAAAAGCCATTGTCTTAACCGTTGGCAAAAAAAGTGTGTACACCCTGAAGTGACACTGTCAAAATTGTGCCATAAGTATCAATATGTTGTGTGGCCACTGATATTTGAAAAAGTTGAACAATAGTTTGGGACTGTTCAAAAGATTACAAAAACAATTATTTGTTTATAAATATCTAAATGTTACTACCATGGCATAATATTGAAAACAACAACTAAAATAATTCATTTAATGCTATTTAATCTATTTTGTAAAATATTTTACATGACATTATTATTACTTTCTTTGATGACTGCATGGAAGAAATCACTTGATTTTTCTGCTTTTTCAGGAGCCTGCAGTGTCCAAATTACCAAATATGACTGACTAACCTAAAAATGTCCAGGAGAAGACCTGTTCAGAAAGGCCAAAATATGTCTGATTTCTAATAATAACAGCACAATTACTTAGTACAATACACAACAAAATTCCAAAGAGAACATTTTTATGCATGTGTTTGGTACGAGTGGAAAGACTGGATCAGACATGATCCAGTCTGTACATGTCATCAAGTATTAATATTACCGGGAGATGACATGCATGTACAAACTTGTGCCTGGCACATATTGATCAATCCGAGTGGAATATATAAACGACATTGTCTCATAGGCGCAGGGCCCAGCTGATTAAACGGTTTTACCACACACATCCAATGACTCAACAGCTCAGCTTCTGCAGCAACATCCTGCTAAAATATAAATGACCGCGTTGGCCGCATTCTCGCAGGTGAATTGTGCTGCTGCTACAATTATCTTAATGCCTGCCATGCCAGGATGCCAGGGGTACCAAATGCTGCTGTCAACCCAGGGGTTTAATTAGTTTGGCACGTGTGCTGCTTATAATCACCTGCCATTACTGGCTCTGGCTGCATCTGCTTACACGTCTGTCAGAGGCAGGGGGTCTTTCAATGTGTCTGGAGTAGAGGTAAGATCTGGCAGCCCGAGCCCGAGCCCGACCCAAAATTCGGGTCGGGTTGGGCCTAAAATGTCAAATCATTGCTTTGGGTTCGGGTAGGGTCGGGTCGGGTCGGGCCGGGCTTCTCTCTCTGTGATTTCTTTGATTTTCGTTTCGAGGCCGTCAATAGTTTTGGCCACGAGAGACCATGGTTCGCAAAAAAACAGAAGTCGCCTCATCACAACACGTACTGTACTAAATTCTTGCAATGACAATTCAAAAAACTCCTTCCTGTCTCTGTCTATTATTCAGCCATCATTATTTTTCTTTGTCTCTCTGCTTCTCTCTTAAAGTGCCGCGCTAGATTTTTAAGGACGTACTGCTGCTGTGGTTAATGGCCCAATTTTCAAACCGTCAAAATGACGGATGGCCTTAAATTTTTCCTACAACTCTTTAAAAAAATTCCGTTAATGATGGGAAATTGTCGGTTAATGTACCCTCTGCAGAAACAGAAATACATGTTTAAAAGAAGTAAATATTTATCCAGACTTGTTTAACTTAGATTTCGTGACAGAAGACAGGCTTTAATTTGTTATCACAAATCACCCCTCCTCCGCCCGAGTCATCACAAATAAAATAGAAAATGTCGGGTTTGATTCGGGCTCAGGGCTGCAAATCAAGTTCATTGGTCGGGCTCGGGCCGGGTCGGGCTTAAATACCAGCGGGCTGGATCGGGTCGGGCTGGATTTTTTTGGCCCAATTTTACCTCTAGTCTGGAGGTGGCTGGGTGGGTATGTTGGACATTGTGTATGTTGACCATGAAACACAAAAGCAAGATGGAATCCAGACACATCAGTCTCGTAGAAATTATTTTGGATATGGGAATGAGGGATACTCATTTTGAAGATTTAAAGGCTGAACCTCAAAACTCTTGACCACTTGGCTTCCGTGCTGCTCAATCCAGAGTCATCCATAAGATATTGAAACGGTCATTTGTTCAGATGGCTTTATTCAACCAATAAATAAAAGTATTAGTCTGGGAGGTGGATTGAGGAAGCTCTCATTAGAAGTAGAAACCTCAACTGAAAAGAGGACACTTTAAGTTAGCGAGGTTAACTAGTCACATGACCATCGAGCTCTGTAGCCGAAGATGCTTTCCCACAGACGAAACGGCCTCAGAGTCCTCCGGTTCCGGCACGACAATGGTTGTAACTAGCCCTATTATTCTCACAAAGTTCCCATTTAGCACCAAAAGCGAGGTTTCAATATTATGCCGCCTGCAAAAAACATCTGTCGGGGACTTGTGTGGCAACACTAATTACAAATATCTGCAGTAATCCGCCGCCGATAAGAGAGTCATTACTCCAACAGACATTTATCACTGCGGGATTGATGACCCATTTCAGAGGGAGCCTTTGTACGAGGAAGTGAAATCGCTGATATCCCCTTTATCCGACATCGCCATCCATTCGTCAGGAGGCGAGCTAGTTAGAATTGTAATTAACAGCTTTGGACTTTGCCCCTAATAGAATTTTTGCAGACTGGCAGATTGGCATTGGGAAAGGGGGCGGTGGGGGGGAATCGGTGGGTGAGCGAGGGGGAGTTTTATTGTGTTTTTCTTTTCTTTATTCTCTCTCTAATTGCCACTCTGAAAGGCTGAGGCGCTGTTTAGTGTCAAGAAAGCGCCACAGCAGAGCTCCAAGTCAAGTCTTTATTGGGATCAAAAACATATTTGGGGACTTGGATGGCCGCTCAACCACTGGTAGGAGAGTGAAAACAATTTGATGATAAAATACAATAAGGGCACACTCATTCATACCCACGTGGTCGCTCTCGTGCATACTCGAGAAGTGGCAGTTGATCACAGTCAGTGGCGACTAAAGGTCTGGCCTCCTGCCGGCCACGTCCCATTTTCGTTGCGGTAATGAACACAGACAGCTTGGGGACCGCCCAATGAGCTTGTGCCACCTCTCACCAAGTCCCAGCCCCCCCTCCACAGCCCTCCCACCCACTCCCCATCCCCCGCTTTAGGACCCTGAGGTGACAGGGATGGCAGAGATGTTCCCTACACTGACAGGTCGGTCTTAAATGGTGGGGCTCATTGCACACTTTGTCCCCACAGGCAAACAAGAACGGAGCACGATACGAGTGATGCTACTGTTCACATGTACAGTACGTATTTACATTACACAGACACACACACACACACACACACACACACACACACTGTGAGGCTGACCCGGTGTAATTTCTCCAGTGCACGGCTGGTGACAGGAGCAGCTGCGGCCGCTACGGCAGACAGATGAAATTTTCATAACTATCTCCTCCAACTTCCATCCTCACCTTCAGGATAATTTATGACCTGGCTGCCAGCTTTGAAGAGACAATATGCTGCCTATGAAATGAAGCGCTCCGGCGCTGTAGGTTATAATTAAAGAGGGGGGAAAGTGTGTGTTCGTGTGTGTGTGTTTGCGCATGTCTGCGTGTGTATGTATGTGTGCCAGGTGAGGTGGCAGAGAGGAAAAAAGGGAGGCGATGAACATGGGCCACACATTTTTGCATGTGGCTATGCGTCGATAGGACACACTGGACATGACTTTGGTTGATTCTGAAGCTAAACAGCAAAGGCTAACATTCATTTCCCAACAACAAATTACAGTCAAACCTCGGTTTTCGTCCATAATCCGATCCAGAAGGCTGTTCCAAAACCGCAATTGTTGGAAAACCGAAATCACGCTCTTTTTAAAATAAAAATGTTTATTGAAAACGTCTGCTCAAAATGGAAAGCAACGCGAGGAAGCGTCACTTCCTCGTCTACCTGAGGAAACGTCACTTCCTCGTGTAAGGAAGGCGAGAGGAGTCAACTGACGCATTCAAGTACGCTCAGTTTGTTCGAGAACCGAAATTTGTTCGTCATCCAAGGCATAAAAAACTCGAAATTTTGGGTCAAAAACCGAATTGGTTGAGAACCGAGACGTCCGAAAACCGAGGTTTGACTGTATGTGAAAACCATTTTGGCTACACCTGCACAATCCAATGTCAAACGACAATGGGGACGAAAGCAAATAATCCCACATGTTCTGTTTACGTCTGAATGCCAAGGAAGATCCATGCGGTATTCACGGAGTAAATGTGATTCCTCCTTTGCATCGACCCCGTCGATAAAGCTTTCTGAAAATGCACAGAGAAGTGACAAAATCCGTACTAGATTACCATTTTGCCTGCCATGAGTCTAAAAACAATGGATGTCAAATATGGGGGTGGGGTTCGGTGGGACAGAATTCCGTCGGAAATAAAATGTGTTTGTCATTAGGCGAATCAGAAATAATTCAATCTACCAATGAAGTAATGGAAGAGCGCCATTGCATGGGAACACAACTTTTGTGGAGCTGTACAACAAGAGACGCCGCAACAACGCGGACTGCATCTTTTATGAGAGCACGCCCACCGATTACCCCACAAGTGCCACACTCCCTCCTGACATTTGGTGCACATTGCCTGCCACACATCCTAAACGCAAAGATATTCTATCAGCGCCCTGGGATGTTGGGTTTAACCACCAAGAATGTTCTTATTTTCCCCAACTCCCCGTAAAACAAGCCTAAACCCGTTCCTTCTGCCCGACTCGTCACCGCAAACACAAAATCCTGTTTCCGTATTAAAAAAAAAAACATCTTAATGGGTGAGCGTCTGTGCAGTCAGGCTCTTTAAATATCTGCGGGACATTTAGTGGTGTTTTAACTCCCACATGGCACTGCAGCTCCATGACTCAGGCAAGCAGATGCGAGGAAACAAACACGAGGGTCATAATCATTCCTTCCATTGCCTTGACCACGCAACAAGTGAACACATGTACTTGGACGGTTAATTACTGGAGATGAAACGGGACGCCAAACGTCACGATTCGCTCCATGCCTTGGTTTCAAGATCATGGTTCAGACTTAGATTTAAGATGAAACACAAAAAAATACTTTATGCTCCGTACTGAAAAATACAAATAAATGTAGATACCTCGAACTTACTGACTTGTTTGTGAGAGAGTATAAATGGCCTGAGTGTGTCAGTACGGGAACAGCATCATCAGTCAAACGGTTGACAGTACATTCCTGAAAGAGTGACACACATTCCGGTGTACTTTCCAGCCTGGAAGCAATACTAACGACGAGGTGAAGACGTGTCGTGCATAACTGAATGATTGCTCACCCGGAGGGCGCAAAAGAATCCATAATTTACAATCAAGCTCGGTGCTGGGCCACGGTGGCCATCGTGAGCGGGGACCACACGGACGTGTTTGAGATAAAGACAGACAAATTAGATGCCAGAGATTTAGGCCGATCACAGGGCTTGCGCTAATTACTGGCTGATGAAAGAGACAGATGACATGTTCCTATTTTAATTTTATTGTCATTTTCCCAAAAAATAAAAATAAAAGTAAGAAAAGGTGATGGAAATGGCAGCATAAAAGATACATGTATTAGCCCAGTGCTAATTGGTTCACTTTGGTGACTTTCATGAAGTAGAAAATGAATGGAGAGAATGATGGATGGATGGACAGCAGCATATTAGTACATGTAGCTCACTTTCATGCAGGCAGAAAAGGATAAATTTCCATCAATTACCATCGGTGTGAATGTTTTTAAGTGTCTCTGTGCTTGCCCTGTGGTTGCCTGCTGACAAGTAGGTAACTCGCACCATTCTTCATCTCAGCAAAATATTTCAAGTGCAACCAGGTCATAGAATTCCATCCATCCATTTTCTGCAGAACAGTACAGTCAAACCTTGGTTTTCGAATGTCTCGGTTCTCGCCCAATCCGGTTTTCGACCAAAAAGTTTGAGTTTTTTATGCCTCGGATGACGAACAAATTTCAGTTCTCGAACAAACTGAGCGCACTTGAATGCACCATTTGACTCCTCTCGCCTTCCTTACACGAGGAAGTGAGGCTTCCTCGGCTGGACGAAGAAGTGACGCTTCCTCGTGTTGCTTTCCATTGTAAGGAGACGTGTTCAGTGAACATTTTTATTTTAAAAAGAGCGTGGTTTCGGTTTTCGAACAATTTCGGTTTTCGAACAGCCTTCTGGAACCGATTATAGAAGAAAACCAAGGTTTGACTGTACTTGGCTTTGGTAGGGTCACGGGTAAGCGGGCGCCTATCCTAGCTGATGATGGAAGATAAGGATACAACCTGGACTGGTCGCCAGCCCTTCACAGGGTAAGAATATTGATTGGCTAAAAACAATGAAAAAGAAAGGAATTATTTCCCCTCTTTATAATGTATCTATCTTCAAGTAATGAGTAGTTTTATGTTATCTTTGTTTCATCATACAATGGTTAACCACTGTTTACACTTTCATGTGAGTCAAACAATCCACTTCGAAAATAATTTGCACAATTTCCAGTGACTACTTTTCCAATCAGTCAATAACCCTTTAAAAATCTGAATATTGGCAGTTCATAAAGGCCATGTAAATATGCATATAACCTGAAAATGCTCCTAATCGTTTTTTCAAAAATCCGAATATGACCCCTGGTTTACCCCTTTTCTAATTTTTACGTTGTGTCATGTAAACGGAATCAGGTTACCGCCTTCAAATGAGGCATTCGTTTGTATTCTGAGCATGCCCTTGTTCTCTCCGCAAGGAATCATGGATCTTTGTAGGACGGGGAAGTAGCGAGCGTAATTTGAATGCAATGATTTCTCCACGGCAGTTTCACATTATTTTCTGTCTCTGCGCCGAAAATGACACAGCGGGTAAATAGACACACGTATACATGTCTGCTGCGCAATTTGCAAGGACATACACAAGCAGAGGTAAACAATCATGGCGAAGCTCAGAGATGCAGCTCAAAAAGCAAATTATGTCCATTTGCATTACAACATGCGTGCATCGCCTCTTAAATAGAGTTCTTCAAATGCAGGAGCAACTCTGTCCATAAACGGTTATTCAAAATTTTTTTCAGAAATCAGCATTTTAACGTTAACCCGAATACTGACTGCATCACAATGGGTCAGAACAACTGGGAAGTCAAGCTGGAACGGGTTTCGTTCCAATCCATGAGAGTCTTGAAGACAATGACTCATCGGTGGCTTTACAGCAAGTACACTGTGCCTGTTTAAAGGAAAACGCCAGCCACATTAGATAAGGCTGTGTGCATCTTAATTGTGGACACGACACTGACAAGGCTGGCAAATCCCAACAGGGACGGGGCATCTTCATTGTCTCCCAAGTCTTTGTCCCAGCCATGTATAGGCACGGAGGCAGAGTTTGAAAGGAACAACACAAAGGACATGTCAGCACTCCAGAAATGAAGTGTGAGCCAATGGAGGTCTCTCTTCCCACCCACCTTCCTGCCCCTCTGGGTCTCTAAGCATCCCCTCAGGGGCGAAACGACACTAGTGAGGGTCATCCCCGACTGGGCACGGCTTTAACGTCGACACTCCGGCCCCTCGCTGGCCCCTGGTGACCCCCCGCTTTTGATGACAGACCCTGCCTTTTATAGAGTCGCGCCCTGTCCAGGTGAAGACAAGAGGGGATGACAATGCGCGGGAACAAAAAGCTCGATGGAAGCTCAGGGGTCAAGCTGGACAGCTGAGTGATGAGTGCAGCTGGGAGAGACGTGGACCTTCTTTTCGTCTCCTTTGACCACACTTGCTGATGGTGCCTTTGTCCTTGAGTAAAGACCTCATTCACTCGTAGCATTGGAAATAAAAAGACATCCAAGCCGTACTATGACAGGGGGGCAGTGGGTTTTAGGAAATTTCAAGGTTATGGACGAGACACAGTCAGGTCGCCCTGTTTAGTTGAATGCATGTATCCATTTTTGATAGCGCTTGATGCTGATGGGTGAGCTCTGGCGTATCCCAGCCCAGAGTTTGGGTTGGAGGCAGCACACAACCTGGACTGTTCAGTCAGTTGTAGGGCACATGTAGACATTCACACGGTTCAACAACAATGAACCGAAAGAAGTACGCCTATGGCATGTATCAGAAAGTCAGAGTTGCCAGAAAACCCAGACAGTTCTAACAGAGATTCAAACCCATATCTCCTGACAGCGAGGAAGAAATGCTAAGCAGAATTTCACCCTGCTGCCCTATTTCGTAAAATGTACAGTGTTGCCAAAATCATTGGCCGAGGAAAACTTTTGCTTGATTGCTGATAATCAACCTGAGCATTCACAAACAAACTAAATAATGGCAAAGCACAGTTGCTGGCCATTTATATTTATATTTTTTTGCTTCCATTTGCTATGGCTAGATAGCTACAAGGTCAGACCTCATACACTCTTCCTTTTTTTTTTAAAAATACAAATGACACAACTAAAACTAAGTGGCAACACAGGCGGTGGCAGATGTTCACTTGTGGATACAACCTTGTAGAATTCCATTAAATGTATATTTTTGCGCATTTATAACTCCACAAATGATCGACTCTGTTTAGACGACCATTGTTTGCTGCTGAAAAAACAGAACAATGTAGCATTGATGTCGCCACTTTGAGGCATCATTACTGAGCGCTGAGCTGAAAATGACCACTGCGACGTCTTTATTCACATATCCGGGTCCAACTGTTTCCAGCGTCAAAGGTCATCCGCTGTCTTTTCTCAGAGCTGAAGGATGGGAGGACCGAGTTTGCCAAGTCAGGCGCAAACGCCGCTTGGCTCATAAACACCTCCGCCTGTCACCCCCCACACAACCCCTTCATCACAAACACACACACACACTCTTTTCTCCAGCACCGAGGCGAGGTGGGTTTGCACTCTGTTAATCTTTCACTGGAGGCCTGCTCGCTTTTAAAAGAGTGGCCCTCTGGAGAACAGAGGCGGGCAGTGAAATAGGTCCAGTAAAGGACGAGAGTGGATAAAAGAGCAGGAAGAAAAAGCTACAGAGAGGAGCCAGATGGGCACCTTCACAGTCCATTTATCAAACCCAATGTGGGACCCTCCCCTCCCCTTTTCCCCGCTGCTCTCATGTCCTAAACCCCCATGTAATTCTGTAATGATTTTCATTATCGTATAATGACCTTACAAAGCCTACAGCAGTTTGCATGGTCAGTACAAAACTCGCAGCTGTTCCCCTCGGTGTTTGTCCGCCCGCTGTGACAGAGCACTTTGCTTTGTTTTTGTGGCAATGCTCGACCTCTGGGTTTTCTTTTCCAAGGGTTGGCTGGAAGTGACCTCATCATGAAGCTTCCTTCAGTCAAAAATAGGATGGCAAAATGCATGGGCTGAATCGCATGTAATGAGGACAGTCCAGCAAAGTCTCACTTCATTACAAACCCCACAGAGAGGTTAGCTAACCTTACAGTTTAGCTCGCGATACAAACACTGGTTTTGGACCCTTGAAAAAATGTCATTGTGAACATTTAAGTACAGCTAAGTTACATAACTAGGGGTGGGGTGGTTTGTGACAAAAATCCAAATCATTCATTTCACAGTGACGTTTCCATTCACATGCACAAACGTTCACCCCCACCCTCGATTTAATAGCGTGGTGAAGCAACGTGCACTTTGAAAGTAGCTTCTATTCACCAAAACATAGACGCCATCGACACCGGAGTTCCTGGCATGTTGCTAGCAGTCAATTGTGGAGATGTCGAGACGTGCTTTGATTCAAGGTGGATGGTTTTGATGTGTGTCTTTTTGTAGAGCAACAATTCTTTTTCTCAGACCCTCTGAGAGTTATTTGCCATGAGGCGCCAAACTGAACCTCCACTGACCAGTACGAGAGTGTGATAACACCACATTTAACACACGTGTTCCCCATTCACACCTGACACCTTGTAACACTAACAAGTCACATGACGGCAGGGAGAGAAAAAAAAAGCAATTTGAGCCCAATTTGTACATTTTCACCTTGGGGTGTACTCACTTTTGTTGCCAGGTGCTGCCATATTAATCGCAGTGTGTTGACTTACCATGTTTTGAGGGGACGGTAAACTACTTGACATTGTAGAAGTCATTTATTTGCCGTACCAGTCAATGACATTATCGATTAATCAATCAATTAGGCTCGACTTCATCATATTATCAACAACCACCAAAAAATCTTTCATGATTTAACCTATAATCTTTTTTTTTTCCCTTACGGGGAAGTGAGGCACCCTTGAGGGAGGCGTTTATTTGTCATAAGATGACCTACTATCATCAATTAGACAATGAGTCCTTATTTATCTTTGTCTGTGTAGACAGGAAGTGATTTTTTTTTAGCAACCGGCATCTTCAATGCAAATTTTTCATTTGACATTTGAATATGCCATTTCTGATCCAACTATCCCTGTTCCCTGGAGATCACGTCTTGCTCTACAATACACGCTACGTGTGCAATATATTCACCTGTTCTGCTATTTCTAGTCGCAAATACACACACACACACACACACACACACAAAAGATAATACATCTATTTCCAGTGGTCAATGGGGCCATTTACTGAAACGGGATGCTGAGGGAGGCATCTATCACGGAATTAACCATTACAAAAACAGGGATATTGATGCCTTCGAATGATTTTTTTGTGCAAAATAATAATAATAATAATAATAATAATAAAAAAAGAACCAATAAACAAACACGACCCCAAGAAAAGACAGCAAACAGGCCCACTTTTTAGTGCACAGAGTGCAAGTTTTAGCCGCTGTTTACAAAAGTCAGCGAGACACACAATCAATCTGTGCTTGTTTACATATATGTGCCTCCAGCTACAGTCATCAATCATGCTTTTTTCAAGAAACAAAAAAAACCAACAAAAAACAGCATTTCCTGCTGAAAAAAACCCAAAGGGAACAAGACGAGCTAATACAGTGAAAAAAGCCAACTTGTTGCTTCGTCAAACTTCATCGGGAACATGACCATAGTATAATAACTACATAGCCTACATTACTAGTACTAATATAACCAGTATGATCAACAACTACAACAATAATGATCATCATAATCATTATGATGATCATTATCATCATCTGGAGAATCCACAAATGTCCGACATGCTATAACAGAGTGTTTTTTTTTAATGAACATACAGGTAAAGAAAAAAAACACAAAAATAGTATGCCAAGTTTGCGTTCCATCAAGTTGGTAATCTCTAATCAGTACCAGTACGTCTCACTTAACATTGCACCCAGCCATGTGTTTAGTTTTGTGTAAATGCTATCTGTTGACAGCTACTTGAAAGGATGACCCCTTGGCTTTTTGGCAAGTGTGTGTGGGTGGGGTGAGGGGTTTGGGGAGGGGAGGGTGTCGGGGTATTCAACGTTGTAAAGGGGGAGAGGAGATATCGGGAGCAGCTGGAGTTCAAACACATTGTGTGCGTGTGTGTGTGTGTGTTGGGTGCTTGGCCTTCTTGAAAACTAATCTAATCACTCTTTCACTGCGGATAGAGTAAACGTATGTCTGCCCCCGCTGACAAGGATGGAGCATTTCCTGTCCGGGGCTGTGATGATACTGCGTGTCAGCATCAAATGATGCATTCAAGAAAACTGCAAATTGGGACATTTTAGACCTTGGAGTAGCATAAGTATGCAATATAATGCTACAAGACGTACTTGCTACCTCAGGGCAAAGTGATGTTCGGGAGACGGTAATCAATAAGATTTTTATGATTCAATTCTTTATAGATTATCTCATTGATTTCTTTGGGGGGGGGGGGGGGCAAAACCAGGAGATTAGCATCAAGATAATTTTTTTCAAAGTAACATGACCTCAACCCAGCAGTGTGGTCTTAAGAGGTCCACATCCAAGGATATATAATAGTGACTAGAATTTTGATAAATAAAGACTAATTGTGTTCAAGTCTAATCTAAAGTTAGAAGGTGGTAAATTTCAGGGAGATAGGACTGCTAGATGGTGCAGGGTGGATAGGTGGATGGTGTTGGGATGGCTTCTAGCTTTCAGCACTCGTGTCTTGGAATGCGCCATCAGGGTTGTGGGCGTCGACGCGGCGAAGTAAGGTGTGTGGAAACAGCTTGTTTACAAGATTCATCTGGACTGGGGCACCTTTTTGGGTCAACTGGGGGTGACACGTCCAAAAACAGACGGCCAACGTGGGAAGACTTGGGCATTGTGTGTCATTTTTCGGAAGCTCGGATGGTTTTTTTTTGGTCTTCTTAATACGTTCCAGGTTAAAATATTTTTTCAGGTTCTGGATTGTGTCTTTCTGAGGGGTGTGTTTGGGGGCACGCGCGTGTGTGTGTGTGTGTGTGTGTGTGTGTGTGTGTGTGTGTGTGTGTGTGTTTGACACATGTGTCAAGTCTGTGCAAGACAATAAGCAGGGAAATCATATGTGAACATCGTTAGTTTATACAAGACTTGAAGTGGTGAGAAGCAACAGCTAAAACAACAATCAGTGCATGTGTGTTTTCCACGAGTGTGGCCATTCTTTATCTGAAGCGATGACCAGTGTGCTGCTCTCTGCACTCTTATCTAGAGGGAAGGAAGTGAACAGACTTATCCAGGACACACGTGTCGCTGTGTGAGCTGTGATAGGTGCCAGGCCCAGGGAGGACAATCAAAACACCAAATGTGATGCAGCATGCAGAATCCACATGGGGGAAATTAATTATTTGGCCATATAGAGCATTTCCATTTAAAGCGGACTGATGGGATCATCATATATGTATTATAGCACGGTTAAGATTTTGGCCTCAGGGATTAAAACAAAAACAAAAAAGCATCTAAGTTCAGTTTTTCAACATTGGCAATACTATTTGCATCGGGTTGAGTGGACTGTACTGCAGATGAATTCATGATGAAATGTGAAAAAAAAAACATTTTTGGTCACAGATTGCTCCAAATAGTAACTGGCACACAATTCTTAAATGAAATTTCCCATTGCGGGCATTTGTCATCATCAAAAAAAAAAAGAAGAAAAAAAAAAGGAAGTAACAATAAAACAACCAACTTTTGGCTGATAATGACTCAGGAGTTGAATTGTAAGCTGAAAGGGGACCGTCCAAGTTGATGATTTTAAAGGGTTAAAATCTCAGACGATGTAATTTACCTGACATCGGAATTTACTTGCCAGTGTTCTTTCAAGAGTTGCTGAATGTTTGGGAGAGGGTTGATATATTTTTTGCTAAAATGCTGGTTGCTATGTACCCTTGAAATATTTGGTTTTCTAAAGCATAGAAAACTAGTGGTTTCAACTTGCGAACATTGAAATTGCTGTAACTCGGGCAATCAATCCGATATCAGGATGATTCCGTCTTCACCTGTTTTTGTTTTCCAAGACTGTGTTGCGTTGATTGTCCGTACGCCGTGTGTGTTACCTGACTCTCCATGTTTGCCTCTGCTGGTGTCTGTCGATCAATGCAGACAGGAGCGTCTCTGCCATGTCCCTCCTGCTTTCGCCCACTTGTCCCTCCTCCTCCTCCTCCTCCTCCTCCTCCTCCTCTTCCTCCACTTTAGCCAAGAACAGCATCGTCTGAAAGGCAAAAAGCACAAATCAGAGATTCTTGAACATTTCGGACAAACCACTTTTGAGGTCCAGCTTGAAGGCCTGTTTTTGGTCATGTAAGGCACGCTTGAATGAGTGTGGTGTCCCAAAAACTTGTTTAAGCGATTCCAGCTATCCATATCATTCGCCCCAAGTGTCGACCGTGACACCCGCAGGATGGCGTCACACAGTAAGGCTGGCATTTCAGTCGGTTTCACATCAGAGGACGGGCAAATTACATCCAACATCAGAGCGTGAGTCAATTAATCACGGCCTCGCACAGCACAGTGTAATGTACGAGTATCCCCCTGTTGAACATGCATTACAGGCTGGCTTAAAAGTGTGACGTGGCACATCAGCGCTAATCGGAGGCATCCTGGCAAACCTTTGCCGGCAAAAGTCCTCCGCCGCTTTTAAGCCGGTTGAGAGGGAGTCAAATGAAAAAGGATCTGGCAGCCCAAATTAAATGCGGCGCTGTCAGCCACAGTCAAATCCTCTCTTCCTCCCACCCCTCCTTTTTCACTTCTTCTATCCTTCACAGACTCTTCTGGCTCTTTTAAATATCCTTAAAAAATGTCAGAGGGGGGGGGTCCTTCTCGGAGGCGCCTGTGAAAGTGATGGATCTGTAACTCTGACTGACGGTGACACCTTGTTAAGAGCACTCTCTTCCCGTCATATCCACCAGTCAAGTGCATTCATTTCTTCCCATTAACAGTCAACCGCCTCGCGAGTCTTCCTAGCTAACAAAAAAAAAAGAAGAAAAACAACCAAAGGGGCGGGGGGATACTTTTTCTTCTTCTTTGCCTTTTTTTTTGGGGGGGGGGGGTGACAATCTAACTGTCTGTCTTAATTTTCACTGAAGAAAGGTTTGATTGTCTCTGTGTGTGTTTTAAAAGGATTGCGGTGTGATTTGCAGACGCTTACATCCTTTCCTAGACAGGTGTCAAAAACAAACAAAAATAAGTGTCTCCTTGAGTGATTACATTTGACTTAGAGGAGACACCAAATATTAGAGTGACCGGATAAAAAGAGTGCTGGTGACTCTGCTTATGGAGACTGTAACTTTGGATCAAAACATGTCCTCCAGGCGGAGGAGATATGCTAGGAAAGGCATTGCTATTGAGGTCCTGCAACAGAGACTTAATAATGGATGCAGGGGTGGGGTTGGGGGGTCTTTTTATTCTCACTAAACAGTGCAAGAACGTTAACATAAAGGAATAAGACAAGTGTTGTCATTCTACAGCAAACATACAACACAGTGTTATTTTGCCTTCTCCAATATTTCCACATTTACCATGTAGAAGATCACGTTTGTACTCGTCCTTTTAGTCGCAGTAATGAGATAATTTGGGGCCTCTACTGTAATACCAAAGCTTCATGTTCAAACTAGAGTTTAGAAAACGGTCGATGGATATACAGTGAAACTCCTCTACAACGAAATCATGTTTGCAGCAAGACATTTTTCACAACAGGGGGTTTTTCACTGTAGCAAATTTGAAACAGGATAGTGGGAATGGTGTTAATGCATGAATATTTTTTCACACTAGGGGGTATTTTCACCCATGTAGATTTCGTTGTAGAGGAGTTTCACTGTATATGACAAGCTCAGCTGCAATGATATCTGATTTTACCAAGCCGAGACAAGTGAGAGTTTGGCAACCTTTTCCCTGCCTCAGTGCCTCTGTGTTGTCTCATACAAGAGACCAATATTGCATTGACCGAAGGGAGGGGAAAGGCATCAGGTACCTCGCTGCCGGGTAAATGGAAAGCTTCAGCTCGCAAACATAAACAACTGGCACACCGTGATCCAGTCAGACCGAGTCGTTGTCCAGACGAATGATCTGTGTGTGTTTGTGGCACGCCACTGTTGAGGTACTTTCCTCCTGAGGGCCAAACTCTCCACTGGAAGCAAAATTATATTAAGCCCGGGAAGAAAGAAATGGCAAAATGCATTGACTGCTCTGTGACATTACAGAAGTTGGTGTGTGTTTGTGTGGGGCTGTATGTGTGCACGTTTATCCCTGTGTCTTATCATTTGCTTGCTGCCACATGATTTTAGAAGGTTCATATTTCAACTTGCTCTTAATGCTTTTCCATTGGGGGCGAAGAAACACGACTAGCGGGCACTATTAGATATTGTTTCTTGTTTCTCGACAGCGGGGGATGACAAAGATATTCGGCAGACATCTTAGGGGTAATGTAAACCACTGCTGGTTACTAAATCGTCAAGCACTTTTGCCATTTCTGCATTATTGTTTTCTGTATTTTCCGCACTATAAGGTGCTTTGGAGTATAAGGTTCCACTAGATGGAGCTATGCTACGAGACTGTAACTTTGGATCAAAACATGTCCTCCAGGCGCTAAAAGGAGTACAATACAATATAGCTTTATTTAGAGAGAGATTTTACTTTTTTTCAAATAATAATGCATACAACCTCTAACTTGTGTTTCCGAAGTACAGTCAAACCTCGGTTTTCGAACGTCTCGGTTCTCGCCGAATTCAGTTTTCGACCAAGAATTTTGAGTTTTTTTGTGCCTCGGATGATGAACAAATTTCAGTTCTCGAACAAACTGAGCGCACTTGAATGCACCATTTGACTCCTCTCGCCTTCCTTACACGAGGAAGTGACGCTTCCTCGTGTAGTGTTCCATTGTGAGCAGACGTGCTCAGTAAACATTTTTATTTTAAAAAGAGCGTGGTTTCGGTTTTCTAACAATTTCGGTTTTTGAACAGCCTTCTGGAACGGATTATGGATGAAAACCGAGGTTTGACTGCAGTTTGTTGATATGTCTTTTTGACATCAGGCCTTGTGCTTGACTCTCCCATGCAAAGTTGCTGGGCCCATCAATTATGTCACTGGGAGAAAAATAGGTTTCACCAAACACAGCAGGTTATATGGAGTGTAAAACATTAGAAAAATGTGTCTGCAACATCAGAGTAACATGTTTGAAGAGAAAGGGGGCTGGATGGGTGGTTGGGTGGGGGGGGTGAAAGGCACTCCCAAAAAGGGAAGACTCCTGACAAGTGATTTTGTTTGAAGGCATTGTAACACAGTCAAGTGGGCAGAGAGACTTTCTATGGGCCAAAAGGCAGTCCATCTTGTGTCCAGAATACAAGCCGGTTGGAATGGACATAAGCTTTCCACGGGATCAAATGGGGCAGAACTCCTGGGCTTTTGAGCCACTCCCTTTTTGGGGGCACAAGAGAAGAAAAGGCAAATCTGTTGCTGGGTCGTCGTTCCACTGGGGGCCTATAAAAATTCACCAGCCTATTTCTTGCAAGGCTTTTTTTGTTCAGAGTCTCATAATAAAAGGGGAGTGGATCCAGTTGGCCCTAATGGCTAAACCACCTACTTCTTTTCAGACTCAGGAAGCGGCTACATATGCTTGCACACTCCTCATTGGCCGTACGAGCATGAAACATCCATCCATCACGGGGACACTTGTGAGAGTTGAATGCAGGACAATGCGCGCCGAGTTGGGCAGAGATATTTTGCAACGAGCAAGACACTCAAGCCCCTTCTGCTCCCTTTGTAAAGGTCTCATTCTCTCTTTTAGTGTATGAAAAGCCTTGTCCAGATTCTTGCTGGATAGCAGATTGGGATCAGCACCTCACCCCCTTGCCAGTAAAAAGCTTTTCTGCTAACTGGGCCCGAGGCCAAGCATTCTGTGCTTTGGAGTGGTTAGGTCAAAGTGATACCAATGTCTTAAACTTGCGGGATTGCTAAACCAATAAGAAAAAAGTGGGAATGGGATTCATTTGTGATTGATGGTGATTTGGAGATGTGTGTGTGTGTGTGTGTCTCTCTCTCTGTATATAGACACACACATGGTTCTTGGTTCGGTGTGCGTTGAAAAATGTACATGAACAACAGGCATCACAAATGAATGAATGGATACAAACAAACGGTTGAACAGGGTCACAAAAGGAATTTCGTTCAGCCTCAGCGGTTCACTGTATTCTTACTAACACACAACCACAAAAAAGTTGAACATGAGATACCAAGCATGAGAGAGTTCTCACTAAAACTCACATTGGCACACCCCAAAGTAGAGGTATCGACTAATTCACACATTCAGGTTACGTCGTGAAACCGAAGAACCTTCGTTCCTCCTTTAATATTAGTTGATACTTTAAAACCCGACACAAATACGACCAACAGATTTTGCCACTGTACTGTAAGATGGTTTAAAATCAGAGGACATCCACTGACAATCCATAGCATTTCAGTTTCAATCACAAATAATACAAAACTCGCAGATCCGACGGCGCGGTGTTAAATGGGCGAGATGTAGGACGGTGTAATTAACGCTAGTCCTTAAAGCGAGCCTGCTTCGGCTCCACCGGGAGTGCCCGATATAGCGCTCATTAATTCCTATTTGTGCATAATGAGAGGGTCATGTTAGATGTAATAAATGGCTCTTTTATTTGGGCGAGAGCTGCGGGGCGGCATCCACTGCTGGCTAACAGTCTCATAAACACCCTTAAGCAGCTCTCATCAGCCTCGTTGGGTGGGGAGCGATCGCATCCAACAGGCATAATGAATCAGGTGTACTGAGAAACTCCTGAATGCCCCTTTCTAATTAAGTGCAGAAACACGCGGCGCGGTTTGCGTCATGTTCAACAGTGTTTTTCCCATCTTCTGAAGTCGATCGTAACCTCGTGCGCAGCTTTTGTTCAAAGGTTAAACTCTATGTCAGAAGCAATCGCAAATGTCATGGAAAGTAGCCTGAAATTGATTCTCTCTTCCTTTCAAACTAAAGTCAAATCTAATTAGATCCTCCATTCCTCACGCTAATTAGTTACACGGCGTAACTCAAGTCTAAAGTGCATTTTCCCGGATTTCCCATTTAATCCCCTTGATGGAATCAGATTGTATCAACTCGAGTATTCCAGGACTGAGTTATTTTCGGATCGTACACTGTATACAGTATGTTGAACATGCAGCGTTCACTGTAAAAACCGCCAGTGTCGCTAACCCCTTTTGCCAGATTAAAGCAGACGCCATTTTATGGAGTGGATGACTCCATAATCCAATTATATCTTTCAAGAGGTCCTTTGTGGCGTGCGGCATTGTCCGTTTTTTCTTTCGTCATGTGGTCGCTGTGGGTTCTTTTTTCTCAGGCATCCTAATCATGACAAAGGTGTATTGAACTATTCACCCAACCCAGTTGGAAATTCACAGATCATGTGGAAATGATACTTTACAAAGTCATTTTTGATTATTTTACGACACTACGTTTCTTGGCCATTCTTGGGTGGGTTGGAGGATGATTGATCAGCACCCGAGAGCTAAAATGAATATATTGTAACCCAAACCCTAACAATCATTTTTTTGGTTTTTTTTAAACAAGGATTTCTTTTTTTCATTTTTTTTTTTAAATCACAAACCCTCATTTTCCCACGTGCAGGTATGACACAGGAGGAATAAGCTGATCCCCTGCAGCCAACGTAGTCGAATGTGATTAAAGCAAAGCGGTGATTAATCTGCGCTGCCCCATAATTCCTCTTTACCACTTTAATGGATGTTATCTCGCCTCCTCTTTAAGGCTTATCTTGCTGATCAGGGTCAAGGATGAGTAAAAAGGAGATGGGGGGGGGGGGGGGGGCGCTGCGGGGAGGGTGACGGATGAACAAAGGGGCGGGGTGGTGGGCAAGTCATCAAATCCGTACGGAGGGAAGTAAATGAATACGTCGGTAAATAAGTGAAGGAATTATAATATGTTTTACTTATTATACATTCTTAGCAAATGAAGAAAGTGCTTGCGTCGCAAAAATAAATTGCCTGCTCGAAAGATTCACTTCTCCAAGGGCAGTTATAGCATTAAGAAAGAGAAACGGTATCTACATGACCTTAGGAAAGAGAAATAACGTCGACAGATTCTTGCTAAAAATAACGTTGGTTGGTGTGGAAATGCTTTCACTCTTCCAAATTATCTCACACATGTATTGAGTAATTAACACACCCACACATAGTCAAACAAGTTCACGTGCTCCAGCCACTGTTTATCCCCCACCCCTTATGTTGGAGCATCCATGTAACTTGGGCCTTCCTAAATCAATAAAAAGAGGAGGTTCACAAGTTTGGGCAACGCTGGCGAGAACCACCAAGGATCTTGGCGTTCCTCATCGAGACAAAAATTGGTCCCAGCCGCCAAGTGCCTTTCTTTTTTCTCTCTCCTTATTTCATGGTGTTTTATGAATGTCGAAATTGATGAACTTGACAATAAGTTAGCAAATAAATAAATGTTGCTAAGCAGAGAAGGCAGATCAGGCTCGGGACAAGCAAGACGTGACAAGCCAGCATTTTAAATCCTGCAAATACAGGAATAAAAAGGAAAAAAAAAAAAAAACACTTGTCACACAGACAAACTAAATAAATGATCCAAACTGCCGTCAATAAACATACCACTGCCCACTCGCGGCCGGGGATGTGCTGTCCGCCACATTGGATCAGGCAGCCGCAGGTACAAAAGATACAAACGTGCTTTTCTTCTTAATCATATTTCTTTTTCAAATGAGCTCATTTTCTTTCGCTGAATGAAGGTGATGTTTTACAGCCTTCTTGTTTTCATACTGTGACACAAACCAGAGCCCGCGACGCTGACACAAACTTGATGATGTCGCTCAAATTCGCGACCAATTGCCAAAATAGTCCTCCGCAGCTGCAAGCCCATCGTGGGAAGTTCTACACACCTTGGCGCGAAGAACAAAACAATCTTTATTTGGGAATCTAGTTAACACACAAACGTGTGTTGCTATTACAATGTAACTATTGGATTAGCCTGCCATCCATTTTCTTTAGCGTCTGTACTCTGTAGAGTCGTGGTTGTCTATCCCGCCAGACTTTAGGCAAAAGCTGAGTTTCACCCAAAGTCCTTTACTGGTCGCCAGTCAAGCCGGTAAGCAACATTTCAAGCTCCCATTCGCAGGAAAAGACACACAAATGTAGGGACAAAAGGTCAACTCCACACAGGAAGACCCAAAGCTAAGCTAAGACCCCATAAAACTCACTGTGAGGATGAGATGCTAATCACCCGGGCACTGCGCTGTGCTAATTTTACATAATTGCAAAAACCTTTTTTCCAATACAATCTTAAACAAATCAATGAGATATGTTGCAGAAATGTGCGAATAACTTCACCACCATGCAGAATAGACTGACTGCAAATAACCTTGCTGATTTAACTCATTCACTCCCAAAGACGTTTTTAAACGTCTTTTTCGACTTGGTCCAGAATTGGCTGGTACTGAATGAGTTAAAAACGACCCAGGTTTCCTTTCTACCACGTAATTAATGCATTCGGGATTTCCATCTTTCCATATCATTAATCAAAATGTATATAGCACATGACAGTAAGTAAAAGAGTGGCAGGGTTCAACTTGAACTCACTGTGATTGTACAACACACGAACAGCAGCGTGACATTTGCCATTCACAACAAGCGTGCCCGTCAGGAGGTATACAAAGCCGCCGCGTCCCATTGGCTCCAGGTAACAGAGACGCTCCCCGGGAGCCGCCACCGCCATATCTGCCTGTGAAAATTCTCCAAAGGGGTTTAAAGCGTTTACGCAGAACACTATCAGGCAACTGCTGAAAAATTCAGCTTACCCTGTTGAATGGGGACTTCAAAGGGAATGGCAAATACCTTCACTTTTCCACCTTCTCTCTTTCCCGGGCCGCTTTTCATTCATATTCGTAAACGGCTGCCGTAACCTGGCCGTGTTGTTTTCCAATTTAAATGAATAATAACAACAACCGTGGGGTAAAACATTTTTGGCATCTGACTGGGGAGATGCAGGGAGGTTGTGGGTAAACAAGGTTGCGCAATTATTGATTGCAAGACGATACAAATAAACACAAACAAATGTATTACATACAGTATATAACAAGGTTGGATGTTTTGGGGGGGGTTTTTTTCGCAAGAATAATAATAATAATAATACATTTCATTTAAAAGCGCCTTTCAAAACACTCAAGGACAATCAAAACAAGAACAATAAAACCACAGATAAAATTATAAATAATCAAAAGGAGAAATGGATTTAAACTGAATATGCGATTTAAATAGCGATTTTAAAAAGTTGATGCCGGCAACATCGCATACAAACAAAAGTGTAAGCTGGAAACACAGCATAAATTCAAAAATAAACAGCGTGACAAATAAATGGCAACGAAACGAGGCATAAATAGATACTTGCAACTAAACTTGGTTCCGAAGGTGTGAACAGATGGAAGCAAAATCTCCCTAGTGACACAAATATTACAAAAAAAATGTATAAATGATCTAAAAATTTGTTTTTTAAAAACAAAGATCTTGAAAATGTCGCCATAATACCGTTTCATTCATGAGGAACACATGCTCAATAAATGTTTTCAGAAATTTCATATGGGCCGCATGTGTGTGAATGGCTCGGAGGGAAAAAAATGCCTTCAGACAAAAGGAAATATAAAAATATGTAGATAAATAGAGACTGTCGATATTTCTTCTTGTGCTAGCGTGTACTCCTTTCCATTTATGTTATTACTTTTTTCAAGTTTTGTTTATTTCTGTGTCATTTGTTTTGAGTCTTGATTGGCATCCAGCCCTTCTTGCTTCACCCATCCATCTGTGTTCCGGAGTTATGCATGTCAACCTTTTTTCTTCTTTTTTTTCCCTCTCCAAAAACGATGTTTTATGGAAGATGCCGAGCATCTGAAATTGTTGTGTCCGGTTCAACTCGATTGGGTCCAAGTTTCTGCAGCTTATAACATTGTCAATTATTGACGCATCGCTAAGCGATGATCGAGTGTGACTGTCAAGTAAAGTGATTATTGTGAGAAATGAGTATGAAAAAATAAATAGGGGCGGATGGATCATTTTATTTAATTTTTTTAGTGGTCCTGTTCACGTCCACTGCCAGCAAGCCATTGGCGCAGCCACGAACGGCTGTGAGGCGCAAAACAAAGGCTTGTATGAAAAATAATGTTAAAATGTTTACTTTGAAGT
This sequence comes from Hippocampus abdominalis, assembly GCA_018466805.1. NCBI lineage: Eukaryota > Metazoa > Chordata > Actinopteri > Syngnathiformes > Syngnathidae > Hippocampus > Hippocampus abdominalis. The sequence goes on from CM031696.1 coordinate 20,625,576, forward strand.
GAGTAACAGTGATAATATATATCAACTTTAGCAAAATTAAGTGGTATTTCTTCATCAGTGTCGGGCAGATTTCCGGGAAGAAAAAAAAAAAAGAAAAAAAAACATTTGTCAAATGTGGCATGTGTGGTGATATAAAACACACATCCAAGAAATATACAACCCGCAACAATTAAGAGCATGTGTGTGTATTGTTTTCATAAATTTAGTAGGATGTCAACGACTAGGAAGAAAAAAAAATTCCGCCTGGCAAATAATATAAATTATATAATTAAAAATCCCCAAACATTTTCACCCACAGACCGTCACAATGTTGTTCCACAGTGAGGTCATTATTTGGATTTTCATTTATTTATTATTATGTTTTTATGTGTGTGCAAATGGATTATGAAAATGGATAGGGGGAAGAAAAAGTCTGGTAACACTGACCAAAATATCAAACATAAAACTATCACATAAAAATCCCCCCAAATTTAACAGTCAGCGCCAAAACGGAGTATGTGATTTGTTTGATTGTTGCGTCATATTTTTTAATGCCTTAGAAATGAAAAAAGGAAAAATCTGTCTGGCAACACAAGTGGGCAAAAATTAAGGAAGAAAAATGAGTGCCAGTAAACATCTGCTCTGTTTTTTTCCAACATATGCCTCTCCCCCCCATCAGAGCTCTCCAAAAACAGAAAAACAATGATTACTTTATGTTTTATTATTTATGTTGGGCCGCACAACAGAAAGCATAACATTTATAATGTTTTACAAAGCCATCAAATAAGTGGGAGAGGGGATTAATTGCCCCCGGCTCGACCTTAAAATAATTATTTGTAGGCGGGCAAACTCCAAACTCCAATGAAATTGATACACTTTGATAATTAGATTCTTGGCACTGACCCGCTGGAGTCAATAAAGGTTATTAAGGCCAATTGCTGTCTAAACGCATTACGGGCAGAGGTAAACTGTCCGTCCGAGCACCCCCTCCTGCCCGCTCCTGCCCTCCCCCTCCGCGCTCCTCTATCAGCACCAATATGATAATCCATTCGCCGTCCTGGGGCTTGTGTCTCCACTCTGCCGTACAAAAACCAGATTGGATTCGCTTAACCTTTTCCCGGACTTTGATCAAATGAGCTGCACGGTGCAATAACATTTACATTGACCCCCCCACCACGCCGCTCTGGACCAGCCCACCCGCACCGCACCCCACTCCACCTCCTCTGCCTCTGCATCACCCCAACACGCATTTATTGTTTCTTCACAGCCTCCCTGACACGTGAGATGAATGCAGTGGACAAAAACCAGGAGACTTTGAAGTTGTTTTTATTTCGAAAACTAGTTCTTCCAGTAGGAAACAATATAAAGTTAATTGGTCATTATAAAAGTTAACTGTAGGCTGTGATTTAAATTTGTGACATTCCGATCTAACAAGTTTCAGGAAAAGTTCACGACGTGGTCAAACTACAATAAAGTAAAACTACTCAGCCCTTCAGCTACGCATCTGAAAATAACAGAATATATATATATATATATATATATATATATAATAATATATATATATATAATTTATATTATTTTTAAAAATTATATATATATATATTATATATATATATAATACATTTTATTTTTAAAAATTATATATATATATTTTGCTGCAGAGGCTCCAAGGAATGATCTGGCTTTCACGGAAAAAAAAAAAATAGATTAAAAAAAAGCTCCTCTACTACCACCATCAGCAACAAATGGAGATTGAGAACAGTATTCACGAGATCTTAGATCCACCACGGATCTTGTTTATTGCGGAAAAATTGGGTTTATTAAGTACAAATGTTATGACTTTCCAAGTATCTGGCTTCCACTCTCAACCAAAATGGCTGATGGGGGGGGGGGGGGGGGTTATTGATGTTGTGTCCTACCTCGAAGCAAAGGCCACATTTCTTTCCAATGATATCTTTTGTTTCTCATTTTAAAAACCACGCACACACTTTGTTTTGGCTAAACCACAGTAAAATGAAAGTGAATAAAACAAAAAGTCAAAGCCTCATCCTTTCAAGTTGTCACTGAGATGACCAATTCTCATGTTGCAGGGTTCCAGTTCCTTTTCTATGATCATTATCAGACTTGTCGCGTTGGCAGGACTCACTGGATTTGTTCAAGTCTCGTATCACGTCGCAAATTATGGTGTCGTTTTGACTTTTAAAGCCTGTTTCCGAGGCATCTAAAAAAAAGCACCACAATGAATTTGAAATTAAACAAACATGTGCCGACTTTCAGTTTTATTTCAAGGTTATTTACTTCCAAAACCGGTGAATGGCGTAGCCATGACGTTAGTTTGGACACAAAGTATTTGCCTCCCACTTTTCAATCCCAAATAACCTGGTGAATGTCAAAGGCAGACATTCCCCTTAATTAAGACAAATGTAGAAACACATCCTTTATATTTTGGTCAGACAGAGAGCATAGGATGAGGAGACTAAAGTATGTATAGGTGGAACCAAATCATTTGTGAACCAACCAGGTGATTTTAAAAATAAAAATGTAAATATTAAGTGTCATCGAAATGTTACAAGAAGCTAAATGTTGTAAAATGAGATTAAATAAACCTAAAACATTGCAAAACCAATGAAGAGTGAAAGGAGTAGGACCCATACATGCTAGTTACATTAGCATCACAGCGGTACATTGACTGTGGGCCAACTTTTGGGGGGGAGGGGGGTTACAAGGTACAACGTCGCTCAAGTAAAGTAATGTGTACTATTCATTCACTTGCTCACACTGTAAGAATAGTAAGTATAAATATGTAACAAAAACAGTGGATTTTGGCCCTGGAATGGAATGATGGCATTTCAATTTAATTTAACGGGGAATTTTGATTTCATATACAACGGAACTAATTTTTAAAAAAAAGTAAGTCAAGATACTATTATTTGAAAATGTGCCCTAAAAATCCAAATCCGATGACTTCTGAGGAGGTTTGACCTCCACTGAAACCCCAATTAACCCTGTGATTGGGGATCATTTGTCAATGGCGGAGCTTGTGGAACAGTTTCGTTTACATCCAGACAGAAAAAAAAAGATAATAGGATGGAGAAATGAATGTATTTATAGGCATGACCAATCTGACATGCTGGGTGAGTGGCGTAGAGGAAGACATGGCCCCCGATACCACTTCCTGTTTGTTACATCTTGATGTATACAAAGGTACCGCCGGCTGGAGTGGAACCCGTTTATGATTATGAAAGTCTATTAATATTTCCTTGATATAAAAAGAGTTTGCTCTAACAAGGCTGCTGTCAAGGCGAGGGAGAGCGGAAGAAGAGATTTCGCCACCGCAGCCGGCTCCGCCTTTTTGAAGTCAAGACGAGCCGCCACTGAAGTCGGGGAAAGTGACAAATTAGGAGGGGGAAAGAGCTGTAGTGTGCCGAGCGAGAACTGCTAAATCAATTAAAATCACACCGAGTGCATACATTAGTATCAATGGCATGCGGGCGCCGCGCACACACACACACACACACACACACACACACACACACACACACATACATACAGACGGAGGACAGCAAGAAAAAAATAAAGAGGACGATGGGGGTGCTGGAAAAAAGAGCATACCGGTTTTTATAAATATTGTGCATCAAGCCAAACCTCTTTTTCTGCCTATTGTGCATCGTTGCTATAAAAGGACATCATGTGTGACGGCTGAGGAAACCAGTAAGACAGGTCAACGCAAATCACAGGGGCGTGGAGAACCTTTACGCGTTAAAGAAAAATGAAAGATTAAAAAAAAAAAATCAATAAATATCTAAAAAATTACTTTCCTTCCAGAGCGCTCCCTCAACACGCTACCATGCACCAGCTCATGTTTATGCTTCAAGGGTACTTGAGAATGTTCACACTGTAATTTTGATTGTTTGGTTAAATCCGATACATCTATGAAGTCCTTCACTTTAAAAAAACTTGTAATGTGAACGCAAACCGTCCGTGATGTGTCGAGTGACGTGCGCACCCTGCAAAAAAAAGACACGTTTATAGCCCACGGTGTAGGGGCTCATCTTTTTGTCATTACATATCGACAGCGATGCGGGAAGAGGTAGAAATATTTTGAGGAAATGACATTTTTCAATCTCATTTCATGGAAACGTCTACTAAAGATGCCAGCACCTCTTGGTCACGGGTAGTAAATGAACCGCTTGCGTGGCTAAATAATCACTATAATCACAAATGTCCATTTCATGATTCAAGTGGGATAACATGAAAGCCAAATGTAAAGTTAACACCATGACTCAAAAGAACTTTGCTGATGGACGGACGACTGTCAGTAGTCTCCATCCTGCGTCCACGAGCGAGGTCAAACTTAGCTCCTTTCCGACAGGCAGAGAGAGGATACTTATCTATTTATTAATGTAGGTTTTATTTATTTTTTCGAGAATGTCATTCAAATGGAAAGAGGGAGCACTTGCAAAACTTGGCTGCCCGTATCCGTATACTAGGCCAGGTTGGGTGCAAGCGCATCATCGCAGTTTTTAACAAACGCACCCCAGTTGCGCTGCAGATGACAAAAAGATGGGGAAAATATTTTTTTCATTTGTTTTCATGATCCTCTGACACATGGGCCATTTACGGCCCCCTCGGAACATTTGACACAGCCCCCTAACATATCACAGCTACAGGGGACTGTTTAAACATCCAAATGCTCATCATATAACATTGTGATCAACATTTCTTTGATCATTGCATGGTTTCATCACTAGTTTGCTCGTCGACTGTGTCAAAACAAAGGGTCCCTACAACATTATTGTTAAGAAAATGCATCTTAAGAAAACCTTATGGCGTGTAGGTTATTTCAGCAGCTTTAAACCAGGTGTTGGCTACCAAATAAATGCAATAAAAGAATGTGTGTGGGTAAGTGTGTGATGCAGAGGTGTGGGAGGGGAGAGGGGGAGGGGGTTGAGCTTGATTTAAATAACTCAAGAGAAATGTGTTGTGATCTCACCACAGCCCCCCCCCCCACCCCCTTCCCCTTACTCACACACTCCCCAAAAGGAGGAAAATCTATAAGTCACATGCATGAAGTGCTTTTCATCAGCGTATGGAAGAGGTCGATGAGCGGGGATGTAAATATTGCTTGCCAGAGCAATAAATGTTGTCTTTCATCACACCGCCTGAATTATTACGTTTGCGCGCCGGGTAAATGTAATATTATTTTTGCATCGGCTCAGTGAATGGACAAAATAGGGGGAGACGTGAAACAAATAAACAAACCTGCAGTATGTAGATGAAAATTCACTTCTTTATTCGTATTTACATCTATCTATACTATGAAGCATTTCTATGATATGAGAAGAAAATATAGAAGATATTTACAGTGTTTCTATATATTTGCTGCATTTATTTAGTCATGAAAAAATATCTTCAAATTCCCTGTATTAGCTTCAGACTCTAGTGCATATGGAGGACATTAAAATGTGGACACATCAGACGTTGTTCGTGTCGGTTTACAAAAATGAATAACTTTATTTGTCTCAGTCATTTATATTTGTTCTCTTTTCTCACATATATACATTTTTTTTACTGACTTAAATTCGATCAAGTTATATTCATGTTGACTAAACGGCCTAAATCTGACTTGTTTCTTCAATTTGTGCAATTAGTTTTAGTTTTTTCTTTTTAATACAATTAGTTTTAATAATGACCTGAAATGTTGCTCACTTCTCATGCACATATAGTAAATGTATACATTTTTTAACGCGTGGAATGTTATTTTTCATTTTCATTACTTATGAAATGACCTTAAACTAGTACACAAATGACAAATGCTTCCTTGTGGCAGGATAATATCAGGTGATATAAACCTTTTTAAATATTGATCACATGTATTCTGGATTATTTTATTTGGGAGAGTTGTTATTGTTTTTAGTTAGTTTTTTTTTTTTGCTCCTCTGACTATTTTTAATTACTGGTATTGCATCAATATTTTAAAGCAAGAAAAATATGTTGTTAGGTTTTCATATTGTTTTTTATTTTATTTCTAATCAAAAAAAGTTAGAATTTTTTTTTCTTTTTTTTTAACTGCGGTCTTTGAAGCACGTGGACGAATTCCGAATGTAAACACATATTCACCCCCGCTATGGCTTACTTGACTCCTCCACAATATTCGGAAAGAGCTGGGTGACACTACAACACTAGGAGAGAGCAAGGGAGAGGATGAGAGAGAGAGACAGAGAGAGACAGAGAGAGAGAGAGAGACAGAGAGAGACAGAGAGACCTCGCATTTCACTTGATGCCCTTCTCTAAATGTGCCTCCAAATCACTCACTTCATCTTAGGGCCCCCAGAGGCGGCGCTCCAGATGAGTTTAGCTCCTGACCCCCCCACCCCCACCCCCCAAAAAAAACCCTCACCCGCCCACCAACTCAATGCCAAGCAGTGCTTGAAAAGTGAGAGGGCGAGAGAGCTCTGGAAAGCGCGGGAATAGAGAAAGCGAGAGAGAGAGAGTGGAGGTGCTCTCGGTCTTTATCCCCGCCTGAGCATTAGATGTGATTACTGCTCAGCTCTGCACACTGACACAGACTGAGAGCTTCTCAAGTCACTGGCGGTGGGCGAGAGACTCAAGGAAACACAAGGAGAAAGAGAGGGAGAGAAAGAGAAAGCCGGAGGAGAGAGCAACGGAAGCTTGAGGATGCTTCAATGATACAAGAGTGCCCCCTGCTGCTTCTCGCATCAAGCCTGTCAAACACATACGCACATGCACACACACACACACACACACACTTTTGAGACCAAGTGTTGTGTTATGCGCGGATCTGTGTGTAAATGTGTGTGGCACATGTGTACAGAGCGATGCCGGAGACTTAATTACGAGTGTGACATTCCAAAGTGATTCCTTTACAGTGGTGTCTGACTAATAGCCGCGTCCCTCCGCAATAAAAGCGTCTGCGCGGCTGCGATTAAACAAATGACACGTCTTTAAGAAGGCGCCCGTCCGTCATGTCACAATATAGACGCGCGCAAACGCACGAATGTCTGCCCACTCCCTGGACGATGGGCACGTATTGGGCGAAACGTGATTTGTGTTGATGTTTGTGTTTACAATCACGAGCAGACTGTTTTTGTTGGTGAATGGGTTTATGTGAAATGATGGTTTTGAGGGTATTTTTATGTCGATGGTAAATTATAAGTTGCCGTTTAAATTGGGTTGCTTATCTGGCAAATTTCTGAATTCCTTATAACTTCAAATTTCTGGGTTTTGTACACTCCCAAAATTAAAAATAAAATTCCCCAATTCAATTGCAATTGTGCAATATTAAAAATTAGCTTTCAGAGAAAAAAAAATGCCTCTAAAAATCACACAAAACTTTGTGGAGTTGTAAACAACACAGTCATTGCAACTTTTTTTGCGTGGCAATTATGCAATTATGGCAATTATGCATGCTAAAATATCTGAGTGACTTTTATCAGCAATATATAAAAATGAGCGGTTTTGGAAGGTTTTTGCTCATTTTCGGACGACATTAAGAAAAGTTTTAGTTTTGGGAATAAACACATCTAACCTTTGAAGTTGCATGCTTTGTATTGACATGCTGACGACTTAGAGAAAATCTCTCACGTTGAATGGCTGAAGTCGTACAATTATTATTATGCAAATTTTGTACAATTCAAGGTTTGATGATTTCTTTCACGGCAGATCCAACCATTTCTATTTTCTATCAATTCTATGGGCGTATAAGGGATAAAACTTTTTTTTCAGTGATGTTCGGTAATTTGTAGCTTGCTGTGCTTTAAAACTGTTTTGCAACATTCCAAAGAAGGTTGTCCCCCTCCAAAGAACAAGAATGTCATTATCAATCAAAAGTGAGAATTATTAACTTTCTGTTGTTGTTTGATACAGCCCTTGTTTTTGATTTCATTAGACTGTGCAAGTGTACCGTATTTTCCGCACTATAAGGCGCACCTATAACCATAACATTTTGTCAAAAGCCGACAGTGCGCCTTATAACCCGATGCGTCTTATATGTGGATCAATGTTCTGATTTCTTGGACGTAAAATTGTAAATGTTCTGCAAACCGCTTTGTTAAAGCTGCAGTTTATGTGAAAGCTCTATTGAAATAAAGCTATATTGTTATATTGTATTGTATTGTATTCCCCTTAGCGTAGCTCCATCTAATGGATGCATTGCGCAAACACAGCCACTTTTACTCTATGCAATTTATAAAGCAGTTGAACCCTATAAATGATAACAGTTTTAAAATCGGCCATTCATTGAAGGTGTGCCTTATACTCTGAAGCGCCTTATAATACGGTATTTTGAATTACGTCAGTCAACACAAGCTCAAAAACTCACCATGGTCTCCATGAGCTTCCAGTCCTTCTCCAGCTCCTCCATGGGTTTGCTCCACCAGCTGCAGAAGCGCTTGTAGCGCTGGCCCTGAAACCAGTACTGTCGCAGCCATTCGAACTCCACCTGCACGCAAGACAACACACGCACATAAACACAATGCTTTACACTCTTGGAGTATATACTGTAAGTAATAAGCATTTTTTTTTCTTTTCCGCTATTAAACACAATTGGTGTAACCATGAACCATTAAATTAGGACACATTAATCCCATCACGGCAATTTAAGGAGGCGCCTACTATGCGGTCCTCGTCTGTTTCTCTCCCATGATTTACTTTGTGACAGTACATCACCAAAGTCAACTTAAATGCATTAGTGTGAAACAATGTAAGACAGGATTTCATGTTTCAACCGTCTTTAAGGGGCCTTGATCACGCAAAATCAACTTGAGCTTAGAGCCACGTTAAAATGCTAACTCCTCACCAAAGGCAACCCCAAAGTAGTGTTTTCCTCCAATGTGCTAATCTCTGAGCATTCCTTCTCATTCCTGTTCTTGATTTTATTATTTTTAGAAAAACTCCATCTACAATTTTCAGCGATCTGTTGCACGTCTGCCATGATTGAAAATGGTCAAGTATGTAAAACAGGGCAACCATTTTTCTACCATTTCCCTCGAAATCAGCGCAACAGACTGCCCCTAAATGGTGGCATGTTGCTCCTAATTTGAGACAGTTTATTTAAAATTGGCATCAACTCGCACCTGTACGACCAGCTAATTTGCTAAATCTTTTTGAAAATACTGTTTATGAATATTTTTTATTACCGACAAACCTCTGCTCCACATTCCAGCCCAATTACCAGTTATTTACTGATAATTTATTTTGCAAGTCAACTTACAGTACCCTTAAAATTTCAGGGAAGGGGCCAATGTGCTCCTAGCACACACAAATTAGTCTGGAACAGTGCTCTAAATAGGGGGGAAAAAACTATTTTTATTTTAGTTTAAATTTAAACTGAGAAAAGATTTGCTCAAAGTGACTTAAAATAGTGGACTAATTAAATTCAAAAGTAAATTTGAACTCAAGTTAAACAATTCCTTAGATTTCTTACTCTATCGTAAAAAAAAAATAATAAAATTCCGAAATGCATGATGCAAATTGTGACAGTAAATGATTAGACCGTTTCATCTTAACGTGCTTAACTTCTGATTTCCAACCAAATTGGGATATTTCTTCCCCATTTGTTGTATAAATGCTCAAAATAGCGTGATATAAGAGGCTAAATGCAACACAGTCATCAAAATCTTACCCGCTTGAACAACGGAAGGCTCCGCCCACTTTACACATTGCATCGGGCTCCCCCTCCGCCTCGTTTACAGATGAGAGTCTCGCCTACCGATGCACGACTACTTTTTTTTCTTCATGTTTCCCGCGCTTTTGAAGTGCTGATTTAATCCTTGCAAGGACGCGGCATATCGCCAGGTGCTTCGAACTGTATGCGGGTTTCCGCGAGTTTGTTCTTTTGCGACAATGCTGCCTGTGCCCTTTGTTTGCATCCCTGCCTAAAAACTTGCGGGCGTAAGCGCGGATGTCAACGGGCCTCCCCCAATTGCCGCCAACGCGAAGATGACGCCGTCCTCCCCCAAAACATCCTACAAAGCATCATCGGCAGCCAACACAAAGCAAGTTGCGCTTCATTTTGACAAGCGCACAATAAAAAGCGGAGTTGCACACATTTCAAATGGTAGCAGGAACGCCATTGCTCTCTTTATGAAAACTACTTTGTTTACAGTTCTTCCAAAGGAGTTTTTGTTCGCCTGTACAACAGGCCCTGTTTTACGTTGCTTCACAAAGCGAACAGTGACAAGGCTTCGGAAGATGAAGTGACATTTGTAGAAAAACAAGAAAAGCAGTAATATTTTCCGATAATGACAATTTCTTGCCATTTTTGTATAACCAATAGAAATGCGTTCACAATTCCAGGTTTGAGAATACAGTTGTGATTTAGCGAGAAAATGCAATGTCGCAAGGAAAAATAAAGTTGTACCTCAAAATACAAGTGACAAGACTTGGGAGTTTTTCCAGGTTTGCGAACAAATATGACTAACAAGTACTGTACTAAATGGTGGCAGCGAATTTTACAACAAGCAGCAGTTTGGCAATAGTATGAAATAATTCCTCATTCAGAGGATGAGGGCCATCTTCAAGCGGTTTATTGCCAGTTAAAGTTTAAACCAAACTAAGAGATCTGCTTTCAGTTCCTAATAAATTTATTTTGTGCACTTCAATTCGCAGCATGGACTCCAGTGAGTCTATTTCTGCTTCCGCAATGTCAAAGACTGTGCGCCTCTTGCGCGCTAAGTGTGTTCATGCCCGCAACGGCGCAAGCGCCCATTTCTAATAGCGCTCATCTGCGAAAATGCCAAATGAAGACGAATTCCATCCGTTGAAACCTTTACAATGCACTTTGCACTCAGCACCAACAGGGAGCCATTAATGTGATGATAAATACTCTATTATATTATAATACGAGAAAAAAAATCTTAATTTTACAAGAATGAAGTCCATAATGAGAAAAAAAAACCAAATTAGTTTTACTTTTTTCCTACTTGTAACGTAAGAATGTTCAAAGGTTTTTGAAGACACACTGCCAGAAAAATGTCATAAATGTTGTATGATGGCAATGGCATTTCTATTTCATCATTTTTTATGGGTAAAATAAATAAATAAATAAAATAACCGGAAGGAAGCTCTATTTTAGAGCTTCCACAGGTTCTAGTGTTCTTTTTTTTTCTGTAGTATGTGATGTGTTATCTAGTGTAGAGGCAGAACACGGGATCATCACTCTGATCCCAGCAGGGATGACATGCAAGGACCGGGCCGTGTAGGCACCACTCCGAAGCCTCTCGGTGGCTCCATACAAGCCAGCCTTCAAAGAAATGTCATCCTTTATGCTCCCCCGTATCCACTCCCCTTCGATCACCGCGGCTCAAACAAACAACAAAGCCGTGGAGGCCCAATATCGGACATCCTTTCCTCCCTTTTCTGTCTTCTGATTGTCTGCCTGTCCTTCTGCTTGGAGAAAACAAACCGCTTTGAGCCACAGTGGACTTTGTGGAGTAGTGACATTTTGGACTGGAGCATCCAGCTGGGCGCTATGAGGGTGGACGGGTGCAAAGAAAGATTGTTGGGGTCGGTTTTTACGCTCGCGGCTCCCCCGAGGCGTTTGCTGTCATCTCCCTAGGTGATGGACACACAAGCTACACATTAGTCCCACGTTATGCCACCAAGCTGCCCACTGTGGTCAAAAAAAGACAAGTGGCTTTCCGCTCTTCCCCTCCCATTTAATGAGGCCCTTTTTTTTTCTTTATGGTATTCCCTTAGTGGACCCGATCAATTTCCAGAGGGACGAGGGGAGCCCGAGGTGGGAGCTGATGAGAGTTGAATCGATCCCATTCCGCCGACTTGTGTTTACTTTCACCCAGAAGAACCTCACAGATCAGGTCGAAAAAAAATTCACCCACACACACAAAATGTCCCCTCGTGGTCATGTATGGCTCAGCGCTTAAACAGCAGAGCTATGCTAGGTACTTCAGACATGTCCAACCTCAGCCCAGGCACGATTACTCTAAATGCAATTTAGAGCATATCTCAGACTCCAACTCGAATAATGACCCAAAACACACTGGCAACACAATATGGACTTCATCAGGGGGCGGTAAAAGTCAATCACCGGACCTTAGCCCAATAAAGCATGCATTTCACCACCTGAAGAGGCGACTGAAGGGAGTGACCCCCAGAAAAAAAGCAGTAGAGGCCAGGAAAAGCATTTCAAATGAAGAATGAAACAGTCTGGTCAAGTCAATGGGTCACAGGTGTATTGCATGTGAGGGTTGTGCCACCAAATATTAAGTTATTCACTTCAGGTTTACTTCATAATGTCCCTGCCAATACTTTTGTGGACGGCTTCACATAAAAGGTGCTCTGTGCTGAGTTGTTTCACACATCGAGATGTAAATACCATGATCTGAAACCAGGAGACAACAAAAATAAAGGAATCACCTTGCCGTTCTAATACTTTTGGAGGGCATGTCAACATTTTTAAATCTGGATCTGAACTTTTTTTTATGACAGTTTAAATCTATCATGGATCAGATTCCTTTATTGTGCTTTTTTTAGGATAACATTTTGTTTTGATTTTGGCCCCTTCTATTAGCCTCACAACAAGCCAGGAAGTAGTACGACGCCACTGGTTCGCCCTTGCGTTTGTGCAATACAGCAAACAAAGGATGAACACATGAATTAAATAATAATAACTGTGACCTACAGACTGCATTGGCACAGATCAGCAGGAAACACACTTTAAGAGATTACAACAAGATGTCGTACGCCCCTCAGGTGAGGCGTTTCAAAGCCGAAGCAAAGAGACCTTGGAAGGTCACGTGTGCACTTCTCCCATGAACATGTGTGTTGGGGTGAAGCCCCCCCCCCCCTTTCAATATTTACCAACATCATTAGTGAGAGGGGTCCCTGAGGGCTTTCTGTCACACACCCACCTGGGAGGTGACACAGTAGCTTTAAATGGGACAAGGCATTTGCGTCTGGGATTAGCATTTCAAAGGTAAAACATGTACGGTATACGGCGGCTGTGTGGTGACGCTGGGTTTGGACCCCTCCTTCTAGTTTAGTAAATAAGGAAGTGTGACCAAACAGTGACAACAAGGGGCTGTTTGTGTTAGGCTACGCAGTTTTTTTTAATGGATGGATACAATTTGGACTGTTTATGACCACTGGTTTTGTTTGCGGCCTGAAAACAATCATCCATTTTCTATCACCCTTGTGCTCATTCGATTCACAGCTGGAGCCTATCGCAGATTACTTTGGAAAAGAGGTGGAGTAAAAATTTGAAGATGTTTTTTTTTTTTTTTTTTTTAACAAACTATTAATGCTAGAAATGTGAAGGAGACTCTCTATTACTTCCACTAACAAGTTACAAGCTACACTTAACTTGGCTTGTCCCCAATATAAAAGTTATTGGTCTCTCTTAATGGAAATGTCTCATTCCAACAATACTTCTTGGACATAAATTGTTACTTTTCCATTGGCCTGGAATTTGCTGCCACTTGTGGCATTTCAAGAGCACAAATATATGCAAAACAGGGAGCTTTTCAGCACATACCTAAAGATAGGTTAAATGCAGAAGAGCGAACCATGACTAAGTAGGTTCATCGTATTCATTTGGAGCATGAAACGTCAAGCGTTAAAATTTAAATGCTGAAAAATATCAATGTGAATGAATAGCCATGATGTTTCAGTGTATTTGCAACCAATAGAATAATGGACCGCATGCTAAAATTCTGTCCAGCTGCTGTATCCCAAAATATCCACTAGATCAAGGGTTTTCAAAAAAGAATGAAAAAGATAAGATTTTGGCCTGGTCAGCTTTTCAAAATAGAAACTAAAATCAAAAAGATCATGCTTATTTGGTAATATATATGTATATATTTTAAAATAAATTGCTAGCAGCCACTAGCTTACCTCACCCTGTACTGCCACCGCCTCGTTAGCAGGTGCTAGCTTTGCTGTTAGTGCTTTCTTTTGTTAAAAGGGCCCACAGGGCGGTGCTCGGGTCAGGATGCATGCACGTCTCAGGCTTGTTCACACTGCGGTCGTCCATGTCAAACACAACCTGCGCAATATGCAGCCTGCCGCACGCCAAACGTGGACCGCCGTCATAAATAACAGCGCTAACAATACATCATTTAAGTGGGTGTTCTGCTCTCATGGGCAACTTCAAACAAATGGCCACATCGATCATTGCAAATGCCAAGAGGGGGGCCCCGCCAGCTCCTTCAACTACCCACCCACCACATCACCTCAACACATACATGAACAAGCAACTGCTCTTGAATAAACGGCATTTCGATTTTTCGAATGTCTTCAAAATGATGACAAATTGGGATATTTAATTAATTAAAAATATATATCTGCCAATAGAACTGGAAAATTTTAGTTGGCAAGTTACTAATAGTTAGACGCAAAAACTGCCATGCACTGATGCTTTAAAAATTGTGTACTTATACTACCAACACCAATACAATTATAGTAGTGTTTTTTTTTTTTAGTTAAACTTACCCAGAAACAGTAAGACATCTCAGTAACAAGTTATGATACTTCATTAAGATTAAGTGAAAAAAAACAACCTAGTAAGAAGAAATATCTTAATTTGAGATAATTGCAGCGGTGTACTCCTAGCTGGTGCTCATTTTTGCTAATCCTGTCGTTGCTAACTCAGCAAGTGTACTATCTCAAAAAAATAAAATAATAATAATAAAGAAAAATGGCAGCCCTATTGTTTGGCCGGACTGAATAATTAATATTGTCTACAACCTTTAAACAACCTCACGGCAGACTCATCAGTCATGCCGTCCCGTTGAGGGTCTCGGGATGCTAGCATTGGCTAGGATGCGTTTGCCTGGGGAGCTCAGGGGTGCGGCGTGGGAGGCGAAGAGGTGAAGTGCGATATTAACTGTTCGCCTGTGGCGAGCTAGCACAAAGGGGGTCTCAGAGTTGGAGGTGCTCGTTGCTGGGAGTGAAAAGCGGTTCGCGAGGGGCAACGGGGTAAGACTCCATCGTTAGGTAACATATGGAGAGGCTGTTGCCATACAATTCATCACAGGCCCGGGAAAATTAGAGCAAACTGGACTTTGAGGCGTTGTTTCCCAGAAGGGAAACAAGCAGCTAAGTAGAGGGAGGAGAGCGAGAAGGTTCTGTTTTGGCAGCTTTAAAATGCTAGCACCGGGCCTCCGAGCACAGTCCCATGGTGTAGAAGGAAGTGAGGGCAGGTTAATCCCGAATCACCTGCATATTTATGCTAAGCACTTCCTTTGATGCCATTTTGGAGATGGCAATTCAACGTGTGGGCACACTTGACACTTAAAGTCCAGTTAGTTTAACATTCGGAACACTGAATAGCCCACAAATCGAACATCCACACTTTCTTGCTCCGGTACAGCATCAGACTTGACAAAGCATGTTGATTTTTCTTTGCGCCAGTTATTTAGAATCATCATCGCCTTTCACTATAAAAATAAAAAGTGCAGCTTGAAGTAATCCACAAATTCAAAGTCTAGATCACAAACAAGGACAAGATAGGCGTGTCAGATACCGTAACGCACGTGACCGTTCCTTGAAGCAGTTACTAACGATTATCACCACCATTATCACCAACAGAATCACCTCAGAAATAAATACACTATGATCCAAACAATTCCGAATACAAATAGACATGGAAATATGAACAATAAAAAAAGCAAAATCAAACAATGTGTATTTATATGTGATGTGTCCAACTTTTTATGGACTGAATTGTATTCGGTGCACAGTAAATCAATAAAGCAAAATAAATGTCCTGGTGCTAATCAGTTCAAGGACAAAGTTGTGGTTAAGTGCCCCCCAACCCTCCTCTCTCTCTCTCTCACACACACACACACACACACACACACACACACACACACACACACACACACACACACACACACAAAATCATGTGCAAACAACAAACATACGTCACTCAGACAGCTTTAGTGAGTTATTTTCCAATCTATGTTTTTATGAGTAAAACAGATGTATTTTATGTTTGCTATTAATTTTGACAACTTTGAAGTGTTCTGTTTTCACTTGGACTTCAAAAAAAAGAGCCTTATTTCCCCTGGACTAAACAGCCTCCTTTGATTTCCATGTGGCGAAACAATACGACACCGGTGACATTGGCGGCTTTTCAATCACATAAAAATGTGACACTTTTTCCACCCCTGTGATGTGATGCGGGGGCCACTAAAGAACACACGCACCTCGTTGTGGATCTCCTCGCAGTGTTGCATGGTGGCCGGCCTCAGGGTCGTCAGGCTGTGGGAGCCGGTCTCCGGATCCGCGTGCAGGTTGCACAGGGCCTCTTGGCATCGTGACTGGATGTAGGTCAGAGTCCCAGTGGAACACTGATGGGGTGGGCACAGAGACAGTGTGATGTACAAGCACTGTTGACAATTGACAAATTAAGTCATTATAGGGGAAATACAGTATTATGCAACATGTATTTTATACCACGTCCATGGCACCCACGAGTTGGTTGTTACAATGATCTAAGAGACCCGTTCCCCAACCACAGTGAAGCACTATTATGTTAAAGCTAAGCGGTAAGCAAAGCTGCAGTGTGAGAAGAAAGTTCCATCACGCCATCAGTGTGTTACTTTTGTGGTTTGGTGATGAAGTGCTGATTCGATGAGTGAAAATATCTGTCTTTATAGGGGCTCGCTTTCTTCTTTTGAGTCTGGTCTATTTGAGAACACGTAGCTGCTCACACAGCTCAAAAAGCTACAAGTCGTTATGTTAGCGTAAGCCCACTGTTTGTACGGATATGTTTTAGGACGACAACAGTTTGTCTGTGACACAGATTAAGCAAGTGCAGCTGAATGGATCCGGTCGGAACTTTGAGTTTCCAATTTACAGTGGTACCTTGACTTACAAGTGCCCCAACTTATGAGTGTATCAAGTCACGTTACGACCCAAAATGTTATTACAAACAAGATTCAGACACGCAACCAGCTTTATCTCAAGGTACTACTATGTAATTTCACATTCAGTATGCATTGGACTGATATATTCTCATTATTACATGAGATTGTGCTATTGAAACAATAGGCAGACAAAAAATACAGGCATACCTTGGTTTTCGACCATAATCCGTTCCAGAAGGCTGTTCGAAAACAGATTTGTTTGAAAACCGAAACCACGCTCTTTTTAAAAAAAAAAAACACCCTTTATTGAATACGTCTGTTCACAATGGAACGCTACACGAGGAAGTGTCACTTCCTCGTGTAAGGAAGGCGAGAGGAGTCAATTGACGCATTCAAGTGCGCTCAGTTTGTTCAAGAACCGAAATTCGGTCGTCATCCGAGGCATAACAAAACTCAACATTTTTGGTCGAAAACCGATTTGGTTGAGAACAGAGACGTTCGAAAACCGAGGTTTGACTGTAGTTGATATGTAATCCCAGAAAGTATCATTAAAATGTCCCATCATTGTGAAAGCGTGATACGATTCTTTGCATGTTCCTTTTTTTTTTTTGCTATCACAATCAAGCCTCTTTTGATTTTATTTTGAGGTTAGTTTTGAAGTGGGGGTCGGGGGTGATCTCACCTCAGCCACTCTGTGGGTGGAGCTGAAGCGAGCGGCGTCGCCGGCAAGGATGCAGTGCTGGTGGGTGCTGTTCAGGTTATCTGGCAAAGAGACAAAAGAAGAAGCAAGACTTTCATAATTAATATCAAGAAAACGATGTGATACTCTCTTCAGACTGCTATCTGACGGCGATGATGGTAGCTGGCAAACAAAGCAATAGATAAGCGCCCGGTAATCGATTAGTTTTCTTTTAGGGTGGCCGTCAAATCCTAACTTTGTAATGATTGTCAGGACTCAAAAGAAACCTTTTTCATGAGGGTAGCTGGACCCTTTTATTTACAGGCAAACATTCTTTCTGCTCTGTGGGAACAAAGCAAATCTCTGGAGCTCGGTTTGGCGTTTGATGTTGAGAGATAATATAGTTAGTTTGACGAGACTTTTGGAAAGTGGAAAACTCAGTTTGAGCGCGGTGCAAAAGTACAAAAACAATGCATAGAACAAAATGCGCAATACACCTGCATCAAAGAGGCCCAAATCTTTGGGTATTGCGCGACAGACTGTGTTGGGTCCACAAGGAGCAAGCAGCACTATACTGCGGTCGCTTAATTAGCAAACAACAGCAGATCACACTCAATCTGTCGAAAACGGCAGCGCCATACCGACAAACATTTGTCCAATATCGCGGGAGCTTTACAGGGAGGCCTTACTGCTGTTTCCCGCCTATCCCGCCATGTGTTTCTTGTGAGTATAGATGTTCCTCGGTGCTGCTGTTATTTGCCTCATAGACCAATAATTAATTTAGCCACGACAGGGCTGCCGATGGCGGCACATGTGCGTATTTACACCCGCCTGGAGCGGGGAGTACACCGTCTAATGCCTGCGATTTGAAAGTCAAACAGGCGAGCGCTTTTGGGAGGACGATATTATTGTGTGGTAGGAACAGAGGAAGCGGGGAAAAAGAAGGCGACAAAGAAAACAACTTTGCCGCCATTTCTTTCCCTCCCTCACTCTGATGAGATTGTGACGGATTAGGTCCCCAGGCGGAATTACTCTGCGTCTTTAAAACTGTTTATATCCAATAACAAATTATCTCCATCAATCTGCTCTTTTCTTGGCACGCCGGATGCGTTGGCGGCATCAGGAGGGGAGTTGAGGCAAACTCAATAACTGTAATAAGTATTTATCTTTCTTTCAACCCCTGCGCCTGCTGCCACTTGTCCTCCTTTTTCCAGAAAGTAGGCTTTTAAATATATTGGGTCAACTCATGTCTGCACTCAACCCCCACCCTCCCCTGTGCATTGGGAGCCGGGAATCTGATTATCGAACAGGCCCGGTGTCAAGACTTGCATTGTTCCTTCTTTAACTCCCTAAATTCCATTTGGGTGGAGATGATGGTGATTCAATTTGCCTCCAGTGGTTCAGACATTAGCGGTTGAAAAGGGGCCGCCGGGAGACAAATGGTGCAGGGAAGGCATCGCGGTGTCCGTCAGTTTCTGTCTATCCATCTATCCATCCATCCATTTGCTAAAGCGCTTGTACAAGTTAGGATGGCGGGTGTTCTGGAGCCTATTCCGGCTGACGATGGGCAAGAGGCCAGTTACACTCAGGAGTGGTCGCCAAAACCAAGGCACGTATGGACAAAAAACAATTCATACTCACAATCTGACCTATGAACAATTTAGGGTCTTCGATGAATATGGGAGTAAGCCGGACCCAAGTAAGCACGGCGAAGATATGCAAACTGCACACAGGAGGGCTGGAAGTGAGATTCAAAGCACAAACCTGAACTGTGAAGCAGATGTGCTAACCACTAGTCCAAACTGCTTCACTGAGGGTTTACCCAATGCAATAAACAATTCAATACAATCATCGAAGACAAACACACAGAGTAACGACAACAGCACTCCTCCGCCATGGCCCAAAAAAATCCGAAACACTTTAATTTGACTGGCTTCAATTGACAGTACTGTATTTTCCTGTGGTCTGATTGCACTATTCACATGCCAGGAGATTTACGATATACCATTATAGAATGAAACTCCTCTACAACGAACACACACCTACATGGGTGAAAATACCCCTTAGTGTGAAAAAAATCTTCATGCATTAACACCATTCCCACTCTCCTGCCCCCCCATACATCGGAAAAAAAAACTGTTGTGTTATACAAAATCTTTTTCTCTGCGCTTGCCTCATGACAAGATTCACTACAACGAAGTCTAATCCAACAGCGACCTCTACTGCTTCGTTCGGAAACGGCAAGAGCAACCACCACACTGGTTTACATATGCGCAGTAGTCCAGGAGGTACAGTATTTGTAATTGTTAGTTTCAGACGCAGCAAGAATGTTGCATTGCTAAAATGGCTCCAAGGGGACCTTTGGATGTCAAGCAGCTAAGAAAAGAAGAGCTCTGATGCTGGAAGACAGGGTAAAAGTGATCAAAATGAACGACGGAGGAAGCAAAATAAAAGACATCATCCAAGAAATTGGTGAAAGTGAATGCTGATCGTAAATTTCACAATTTCTTTCCCTTTTTTTCTTTCTACACTGACTATATGAAGTGTCAAATAAGCGTATGCTCATACTTATGCACTATTGGAATAAAAATAAAGAGCACAAATACGGTTGTGTGTGCGCGTGTACACATTCGTTTGTGTGTGTGTGTGTGTGTGTGTGTGTGTGTTTACATCTGAGATCAAATTTGCTACAGTGAAAAACCCCCTGTTGTGAAAAATATCTTGCTGCAAGATATACAGTGCATTCAAATATAAAACTGCTCTAATAGACACCAATATGAGGTCTTCTTTCTCAAGAGAAGAATTACAAATGACCTGCGTTATGCATTCCAAACAATGTCTTCGATGAACCCAACATGCAGAGGACAACATGCAAACTCCATACGCGAAGACCAATGCCGAGATTTGAACCCTGAAGCCCTCAGCTATGAGCCAGAAGTACCAAGTTCTACCCACCTTCCTCTCGTCCCCCGCCTCGTTTCCATCCAACACCAGGAAAAAAAATGACTCATCGCATTGTCTTTTGATGGAGCGACATACATTAAACGCCGAGTTTGCCAACGGTTCTTACACGGAGAGCCAAGAACTCCTGTCTCGAATGAAAAAGCACCGGCAACCTTTGCATGCGTGGCTCGTGCCAAGAAGTTAATTCAGGTGGGCCGACAAAGCAACAGACGGCCGAGGCCCCCCCGGCGCGAGCCGCTATCGGCGCAAAGCAGTCGGAGCCTCTCAAGGGCGTGCTCACCGAGCGAAGCATAAATCCCCCACTGATCCGCGACAGTCAAGTCCCATTAGAACGGTCTGCGCAACGGCCCATCACTCTATTATCGGGCCCCGGCCTGAAACTGACGGTTCTATTGTAAATCTCATTGCTGCAAAAAAGGAGGTCGGCCTCGAGCCCTGTCATGACGAATATGAGGGACAGGCGGTGGTGCAAATGTGGTGGCTTCAAGGAGTCAAAGATTCATTTCAATTCATAGTTCCTGCTTATCGAAAAAAAAATAACGGCATGTTGTAAGACAAGCAAATTTGATTACGCTACTGATGCAAATAGTGGCAGAGACATTTTTTTGGGTGAGGCACTTCGTTTTTAATATAACAATGAACAATTTTATTGGTGTATGATGGTATAATGTTCAACGTAGGTATTAGAGCAGCACCCGATGTAAGGTTTATTCCATCTGCTGCTTTAAATGAACAGCATTGCTAATTGCACACATATTATGTGACTGTCTGTTTATGTAAAGAATAATAGTCATATGTAAAATGTTTGTCTTGATGAATTGTAATTCTTAAGTATCACTATTGTTGTTGTCCATGAATTTTGATGGACTTTTTCCACCCCCACCCAAACAAAATAGTGAAACAGTTCCCCCACTCCCCCACCCAAATAAAATAGTGAAACAGTTTTATTCATTCTTATATGAAATTACTGTAAAATTGTTAATGAATTATTATTTATTTCTATTCCTGAACAGAATTGTTGTGGGGGAGTTAGTGGTATGATGTTTCTCATTTCTGGCTCAAAAGCGGGTGGAAAAAAGATCATTTAGTTTGAAATTCCCCAATCCTAATGAAAATGGAAAAATGTGACAGTGTACATATTAACGCACTTCATGATGCCATTCACAGTTGTAACCCATTTAATTTTCCTGATGGATAAAAAAAGAAGCCCTCTATTTAAGGAAAGTTCAACATACCTAAAAGTTCTCTTGTATCCTTTTAGGGCACTTTAAAAACTAGATAACGCATGAAAGTATTTTATTGAGAAGTCAAGATGCACTTCGTACAAAAAATATCTCCACCAAGGCAAACCAGAAAAGCTTTTCATGGAACTTACTGGTACATTTTGGATTTGTCCGTAGGTGTGAACGTGAACGTTTGTATGTCTGTGCGCCCTGCCTTGTGTCCAAAATTTGTCCTCATTCATATCACATGTGAGCTGCCGCCTATCCCGGCTGAATTTTGGCAAGGGGTTGTTGGTACAAACTGGAAAAGTCGCCAATCAATCACACCTATTTAAGTGTTCAATTAATTTGTAGTTAGAAAAGTACCAATAGAAAACCACATGGCTCTCACCTTTTAACCCAGAATATACAATTCTCCTGCAAAAAGAAAAAAAAGTTGGTTTTCACTTTGTTGACTTCTAATGTGTGAATGCGTTTACTACCCAGTACAGCAATCTGACCCGAGCCTAAAAACTTTGATTTACACCCTGAAACTTTCACTCCATCTGTCTGGCTTCAGCAAATAGCATTTCCCTAACCTCCGCTAATACACTCAATTTCATGGAACTTAAGTTCGCAGTCGCTCCCGCACACATTCACAACACATCAGATGCCTTTCACCGGCAGTCAAGTTTAAATGGAGAGAATCGAACAAAAAGCGAGTGAATTACACGGTCATGGCTGCCGGTATGGGTCATTAGGGAGTGAACGCTTGAAGAAATGAAAAACATGAAAAATGCTTTTGAATGTGGCTGCATGTGTGTGCTTTTGTTGTTGAGATTTAGTACCTCTCATATAGTAGCAGTCTCCAGACTGGAGAGGCAGCATCAGGCCAGGTGTGTGGATGTCCCAGGCCACCTTCAACCCGATTCTCCAGCTCGCCTTCTCGCTGCTGCCCTCGCTGCACTCGCCTGTCAAGCACAACAAAGACCTTACGACACAAAAGTACGCTCGCATTTCAGGCAGTGAAAAGTGTCAAACTTGAAATATAAACGCACATTTACGCAGCCTGGTGTTTTGTAATGTTATCGTAGCCGCTCTAAACGTAATGCGAATCAAAATACGAGGACCATTTAAGAGTAAAGGCGGGCCCAATAAATAAAAGTCGAGGACTGTCAGTCAGGGTTCAAATTCAAGTCGTTTGTGAAGCACTTTCTTTCAGAAGACCTTCAAGCCGAAAAGGATACATTTTGAGTTAAGGCACTTTTTTAGATGGTGACTGTGTCTTGGAGCTGGAAATGGCATGCATGAGGAAGTAGAAACACTTAAATTATTTTTATTAAATTGTGAGAAAAAAAAAAAGGTCATGACCGAATAAGATTCAGAGGCTTTCTCAAAATATGCAAATTCAGTCCAATCCGATTTAATAAAGGCTATTTGAACGCTCTGTAATGGTAGAGTTATTAATGTGGAGCGTTTCAGACTGGTCGGGGTGAGTGTTCAGATCAGATCAGTTCAGAGAAAAATTTGGAACATACAAAAAGGCTTTTTCAGATGTATACATTTTCATTCATGATATCCCCACCCAAAAAAAAAATTACATAAATACATTAAAATAATTATTTGCTTAAATATTTTACATTAAAATGTGTTATTGTGACCATCGTCCACTGATAAGCGCGCAATTCCATATGCTGGACGTTTCTTTGTTTTTAACCTAAAAAATACAAACATGGAAAAAGAAAGATCTGTTCTTTTATTGAACGATGACATTTTGCTACCAAAAAAAAATAAAACATCTGTTCACATTTTTGTTTTTAATTCTATGCAGATTTTAACAGGATTTCTCCACCAAGCCAATTGTTTAACCTGAATGCTGTTTTGTTTTGTTTTTAAACACTTTTTAAGCGCGACATCCACACTTCTGTTGTCTTAAAAAACATCCCCCACAAAACTCAAGCACCACGCAATATACACATCTTTGTCTCGAGAAAGTCGGGACAGAACGCGTTGTGGGTTAATTCTGGCTGTCTGCACAAGATCATTCGGCTATCATTAGGGCGTGCAATTGGACACTGTTGGATAAAAGCCTTGGCTTGATGTTGTGCGATGGGTGTTATTGGATGGCGGCGAGGGCATGATGTTGCCGTTTCCGTTCACAGTAAGCGCCTGCACTGTTCTCCCCTCTCCTCGCTGTTCTTACGACGGCATGCTCAGAAAATAAGATTTAACCTGGATGGCCGACACCCTTCAGCACCAATCGATACTAAAGTCTTTTCGGGCCTCTTTGCCCCGCAGCTGCCTTTTCCTTTTTGCTCAGCACGGATAAATAGTAACTTAATTTCCCTCCATTGTGCTCTGAGAGGCGAGTAATGACAGAATTCCCAAAGGCCTCGGCATTGGTGGAATATCCGCCTCCGTGCGGGTTAAAACACAGCCAGGGCAGATTCCTTTGGATCTTAAGGCTGCGGTACGGCTCCTTTAGGCAACCAGCCGTCTGAACATGGAGAAGCCTTATGGTTAAAAGAGTTTAATTTCTTCATCTTGGTCCTGGGAACACTCTTGAGTCAACCACCGGAATAAAGCTCTGGTTAGCCTTTGGTCTCTGCAGTCTGGACGAGACGCAGCTGCAAAGCGCGGTGAGGTGTTAGGCCGCAATGTTTTGAAGGTCTAAATTGAAATGGCCCGTAGCAAATGGTTATAGCGGAACGCTCCGGCAGGTGTTCCTGCTTACGACACCCCAGCGAAGGAAAGCCAGCTGCGGACCATGTTTGACGTCCCACCTGATTCACTGGAGTTTGACTCGACTTGCGCACACACCTGTATGTCCAGCCTTTCAGACTTGTGCAATGTCTAGTGACAACGTCTTATGGGGACATTCACATGATCAAAGGCTTTTTTGGGGGAAAAAAAAAACAGCGAAATAAAGATTAAAAAAAAAAAACACGAAGAAAAGGCGGAGAAGGCCATTAAATAAACAACAGCAATCGTTGTTCCTACAGAGCTGAGAAAATATACCTTTGAGTATTGTTGTAAATTATGTTCATATGTGATGGTCCACTGTGGTAAAGTTGCAGGTTTGGGAGAGCATTTTGGTGTGAGCTTCATTCTCTAGCTTTATCTGTCAATTTTACAGTACACTTCAAAACGCTTTCTCTCTTATTGGGTGAACTGTGTCAGCAAGGGTCTATTCGTTTTCCTCAAGTGATGAGATGTTGTACTCTGATTTTTTTGCTGGCAAGCATGACAACAGGCACTAAGGATTACAGTCAAACCTCGGTTTTCGAACGTCTTGGTTCTCGACCGATTCGGTTTTCGAGTTTTTTATGCCTCGGATGACGAACAAATTTCGGTTCTCGAACAAACTGAGCGCACTTGAATGCACCATTTGACTCCTCTCGCCTTCCTTACACGAGGAAGTGACGCTTCCTCGGGTAGACGAGGAAGTGATGCTTCCTCGTGTCGCTTTCCATTGTGACCAGACGTGTTCAATAAACATTTTCATTTTAAAAAGAGCGTGGTTTCGGTTTTCCAACAATTTGGTTTTCGAACAGCCTTCTGGAACGGATTATGGACGAAAACCGAGGTTTGACTGTACTCAAAGTTTGGAATGCGATTAATGGATGTGAAATGTAATCATGACTTATTTCTGCTAGCAAACTAGAAAAGGACTTTACTCCCACATTAGCCTAAGTCAGTGAGTCTCTTCTGCCCATTCTGATTAACGGACAAATTTATGTTACATCAGCGTCGTAGAAATGGAAGTGCTGCAAAACCGGGAAACCCTGTACTGGAATTTAAACAATGTATAGAATTGCAGGGCAACAATTTTAGGTGTTAAACTACATATTGTACTTTTCGCCATGACCTCCCTGCTCATCCGTAAATTATTTTGCGTGTGCTCTAGAAAGCAAACGTGTCTGGCTAAGACGCTCAGAGAAGTCAATCAGCGAATTCTATCAGCTCCTTAGATAGCACGCATCCCTTGCTTAGGAGATGTGGTTTTATCCATCCAGTACAGTTGAGAAACACTTATCAAAGCGCGGTTCATTATTCCCTATCAGATAATTGCGCATTGATCATTTCTCGGGGAAATGATTTAGATGAGATAGGGCGTGTGCGATAAGGGCTGTTTGTTAAGGCTGCGCCATTGAACTCAGATACCGATGTCTGTGATCTCTCGATAAGGCTGTCAGCAGCAAGCCGCTGATGACATTTGCTAATGCCCTGACACTATCACGGCTGAATCTGATGGCGGCTGCGCCAGGGGCCCGCGTCTACAGATGCTGCCGTGCGCCGCAACACGTAAGGTTAGCAGCATTTGATCCACTTGAAAGCGACGCCGATAACTTGACGGGTTATTGTTGTGATGGATCTCATCGCCGGCGTGATGGGATGTAGATTAAAGTGTCCTGTCTAATTAGAACACAGTTGACACTTACCTTTGTCGTCGTGGCAGCTGTAGCTGTAAACAGCCACTGGCGAGTGACTGATCAGGTTCTCGTCGTGGTGCCACCCAACGGCCATTTTCCCCATGCCGTAATAGGGCTCCTCTTTGAGGTGGCTCATGGCCGACGGGTCCATGTAGTTGAGTAAGGTGACGTTGAACTTCGCTGATCTCGTGAATCCCCGCGGCGGACTGTGCTCAGAGCAACTCTCCGGTTCCCCCTTATCCTCAATGTGGTAATCGGACAGGCTGTGCTTGAGATGAGCCACACGAAGCTCCTCTCGGCCGCCTATTGGAGGGAGACAGACGGTCTTGACTGCCAATGTGGGACATTTTCCTTCACTGTGTTCCAACGCGGAATCGGTCGCCTTGCCCTGTGAGGATTCTCCCTCCTCGCTGCTGTGTTTGGACGCCGTCTCCCACTCGCCTTCCCTTTTTGATGCCGGACAGCCTTCGTCGCTGTGTTTGGACTCCACGTCCCACTCCTCGCTGTGCTTGGACTCTGTATCCCCTTCCTCGCTCTGCCTGGACTCAGAGTCCCCTACTTCACTGTTCCTGGAGTCCTCGCTGTGTTTGGACTCCACATCGGCCTCATCGCTTGCCTTGGTCTCTGTCTCCTGAACCACCTTCGCGCATTGTGCTAGTCTGTCTCCTTCTTTCAGCTGAGACACGTCCGAGCAGAAGAAGCTGTTGAGCTCCCACAAGGCTTTGCAGGCTGCCCTCAGACCAGGGTCGCAACAGTTTTGTCCTTTAAATTCCGTGTCCTCGCTGTGCCAGGGGATGGCAAAGAGCCTAGTGTCCAGGTAGCGGTAGGTATGGCCCGGCTCACCCAGCAGAACCCGCGACACAGACGTGAAGACGTCCCGGTCTCGGACACGGACCAGATCCTTCAAGAGGCAGCCCTTTTTGCGCAAGGTTAGCAGAGCAGCCTGGACTCTGCAGTGGAGCTCGGCAGGCAACGAGCAGGCTCTCCTCAGAACCAGCCCAGAGTAACTGGAGTCCCACTGAGAGAGACAGAAGAAAAATTCAGATTAGCTTCATGTCCATATAATCAAATTCTGTACCATAAATACAGAGGCACAATACTGTGTTTCAGAATGCTACGAAGTAAATATCAGCCCATGCAAAAACCTCAATGCAATTCAGTCGGAGGTGAAGAGTAACTCACCTCAAAAAGTGTATTGAAGCATCAGAAGTATGTTATAAAACAGCATAGTCAACATTTACCTACGTGGAATTGGGGTACTCCGTTTACAAGGAAGTTCCGATTTTACTCAAATTTGTGCATAGGTCGGAACTCACTCTAGTCTTCTATTAACAAGTGCACAGGAGCAATAATTAGATGTCTGGTTGAAAAAAAAAAGTTCTCGGCATGGCATATAGAACAATTCATTGAAAATGCGTACGGGGAAACTGAAAGTGCCGTAATAATCATCGGTATAAGAAAGCCATGTTCTTGACTCACCAGTTGCTGAAAGCCCTGATTGGAAGGTCCTTTGAAGGGGATCTTTTGGTCTCCCAACTCCTGTAATAACCTCCTCTTCTGTAAAACAAAAAGACCATATAGGAGAAGACAATTTGAATTAGGTATCCAAGTTGCAGGACCAATAGAAAGTTTGGATATATTTTGAGCTTGTCAAGAACGACAGAAACAAAAAACAAACACAGATTCCAGAAATTAAAGATTTTAACATAAATTTAAATAAATACATTTGAAAATGGCCGTCATTGTATCACAAACTAGCCACCAAACATTTTTATCCACAAGTGATTTTTTATTTATTATTTAGTGAAGGCTGCCAGTGGAGCTCCATAGAACATTTTTCAATTCAACATCCACAGAAAAAAAAAAAACACCAAACGGTTCAATGAATCAAAGTACCTTTCATTGGTTCACATTCCTCTCTGAACCCATAAATCTGACGCCGATGTGGATGAAATATATATACAGTATATACAAAGTGTGTACATGATGTTCATGGTTGGGTTCAGAGCTCACTCATGACCTATAGCTCCTCATCTGGCTTTTAACATCTTTTGTGGGTATTACATGAAAGGCTCACGCATCAATCTTTGAGCCTTGGAACCAGTTGAAGGAAAACTCAACCTGTATGTTTTTCATCGGCATTTATACTACCGGTACACATTTCATCTGACCTGGTATTGGCAAAAGCCTCATGTACTCATGTAAAAATGAAATGCAGTGCAACATGGTAGGAAAAGTTTGGTCAGAATTTTCACCCCAAAAAATGCTGCGTAACATGCACTCCATACACTCCAAACCAGAGCCCTGGCCCTCGTTGTCAAGGTAACAAAACGTATACAGTCAAACCTCGGTTTTCGTCCATAATGCGTTCCAGAAGGCTGTTCGAAAACCAAAATTGTTCGAAAAACGAAACCACGCTCTCTTTAAAATAAAAATGTTTATTGAACACGTCTGCTCACAATGGAAAGCAACACGAGGAAGCGTCACTTCCTCATCTACCCGAGGGAGCGTCACTTCCTCGTGTAAGGAAGGCAAGAGGAGTCAAATTCAAGTGCGCTCAGTTTGTTTAAGAACAGAAATTTGTTCGTCATCCGAGGCATACAAAAACTCAAAATTTTTGGTCCAAAACCAAATTGTTCGAGAACCGAAACGTTCGAAAGCAGAGGTTTGACTGTACTTGGCATTGGCGGAAGCGACCGGATGAGCAGTGGCCCAATAGCATGAGACGCGACTACACTGTCAAAAAAGGCAAATTCTAGCAACACTAGGAAAATGTGATTAAAAATCTTATTTGGGGGTTATTTTAATGACATTTTGTCACAGACATGTTCTAAAGTCAGTACGGTGGCAGCAGTTTGGACCCATGATTAATTTCAAGTATAATTTTGAACTTTGGACATTTCAGTGTAAAATGCCAACAAACTCACACTCTGCAAAACGGTTGTAAAGATGAGGCTATTGCCTTAAAATTAATCAAATGGATCACATTGAAAAGACACCTGTGAAAATGACAGGATATTTCAACGGTTTGGTGAATTCACCTTCAAGGCTGAATCTTTACTTTACGGCTGAACAACACAACGCATGCTGACAGTTTTCTTAAAGGATGCACATGAGTGTGCAGTGGCGAAGGGGGGGTGGGGGGGCAAAAATATGAAGCCGACTTGAAGACAGTTTGATTGTTGAAAAACAAAACAACATGCACTATTCATGGCCAAGACAGATTCAAAGGCCGGTTGGAAGAGAACTGACAACTTGACACACATTCGTCTTATGTCAAATTCCGCCTCCTGACAGAAGCCGGCGGTATCAAGGTGAGGCGGTGAGCCAGTGTTGCGTGTGTATCCTTTTGTGTGCACAATATACTGTACGCATATCTAGCTTCAGTTTGTGAAATGTGTACAGAGGCACCAACGTGTGCTTTCATTCGGCGACTTAGAAGTAACGTGAGGTCAGGGCTGGCAGACGAGGCAGTGCCTCAACCCCCGATCGCACACGAGCGCGGCTGTCACACGAGCGTCAAATACATCAAGCCGCTCAGAAATTCCATGCAACAGAAAGACGATGCCACTGGATGGACTTTTTAAACCGGAGAACCAGCATGTCTGTCTGCACCGTCTTGGTGTAAGCACCTGATTGTGAAAGAAAAAAAAAGAAAATCACACAAAAAAGGACCCAAGAAGTAAGATTACCAATCCAATAATAATATTGCTTCACGGTAGCCATGCCAACCATCTCTGCGCTGAGTGATATATCAGATGGGTTTTTTTTTCCTCCCTCCTTTTTTAATCTCTCGCTTGCTTGATGGGATTATCCCTTCAGCCGGACTGTTTATCACAGAAAAACATATTAGGTAGAATAGGACTCAATTGGTTTTCTTTGATCCTAGCCCATGAGAGATATCGCATTTTGTACCGGTTATATATTAATTTAATATATTTCCTCCCCATCTGTGACATATAAGTGGACACTTTCCTCAAAGCTCTAAGAGTAGATAAATGTCCGGTTTTTGGCATCGGCGGCTGAGAATAGCCAGATAGCTCTGCGTCCTCAGAGGATAAAAAAAAAGCCTTTTGAGTCTAAGTCGCCGGTACGGTCGAACACGCTGGATGTTTTGTGATTCCTGCGAGTGGAGAGGTCAATCTCATCTGGCTTCCCGTGATCTAACTAATACATCATGTGGAAGAATGAGGCCCAGGGATGACTTCATACGTTGATTTGACACACTGGTTCATTAATCCTGCTTTATTAAGACACGTTGACACCAACATCAATTTACACTCTGGATAACCAAAATGAAATGATTTTAGTCGATGAAAGGAAGCCCAACGCAGGTGTAGAATAAGCAAGCATAAACTACAGAACTTCTTGTGAGGCAACTATCCATTAGATGTCAAAATCAACTGGAAAAAAAAGGGGGTATTTGCCTGGCATAAATCCTTCATCACAGCGTGATGTTGGGTTTGTTACTTTATAGTCTTTGGCTCTCGCTAGCCCTTATTCCACTCCAACTCCACCTTGGTGTCCAAATACCTCTCAGTAAAACAGACGATAATCCCGAAACCAAGGGATGATGTCACCCCGGACCAACAACACATCTAAAGAAAGCTCGAGAGGTGACGCGATTTGAGAGTCAGCTTCATGAAGGAAGTCTGTGTTTGGAGAGCACACCATTGGTGCTTGTGTGGCACCCGTTTCAGAAAGCACTCATCTTGTGCAAAAGTGACGGCGAATCAACAGTTTTGACAAGTGAGCTGTAAAAACTCAAGTATGAATCAGAGGGGCAGCCCGTTCGCATCAAAGGCGCTTCCTTCTGGGTCCATTTGGCACCGGCTCGCAGAATGTAGGCAGCCGGTGGGAAGCAACTGGGAGAACAGAGAATGTCAGTGGTCATCCGCCATCTGCACACATTTCTGTGTGCGTGACGAAAGTCTCTTGAAGCTTTGATTCCATATTTGAATTTAGAAATAAATGAGGGATGATATCAAGGGGAACCCGGATGACCCTCTACAGTCAAAAGTCCAACCTACCTAGCACACGTGGTTTGGGGATGTTGGAAGAAGGCTGGAATGCCCAGAGAAAATACACGCAAACACCATCAGAATGATATGCAGACCACTAAGCAATTCTTTTTTTTTTTCTCAATCCGATTAAATCAGAGCACAACCAGCAGATTCCAGGAAAACACTGTGTTCAACATTAAAGGTTACGGTTCATGTTTAACATTCACAGTAGAGAAACCATTCTGTCGTTTGGTGATTGTGTGACTTTTCAAAAAAAAATTTAAAAAAACATGTAGCTAATATGACAAAGACCCGAGATGGCACAACAATCCCTCAAACGGCAAATACACGAGAGCACTAGTTTGTTTCAGTCTCTAACTGCTGCAATGGATACCTAACAATGTGCACATGTTGAATTTTGAGCAGGATTAAACATTTGCTGAGCTGCAAATGTGTGATGAAGGGTGTCCATTTAGTCTGCTGTTTAGAAGGTAGGGCACGACCTTAGACATTTTAGAACTTGCTTAACATACAAACATGGGCCTGCCACACTGATGTGCCAACAAATAGACACAGACCACATATTGGGACAAAGATCTAACATCTGTAGTACTTCTGGAGTACACGTTTAGAGATCTAGCAACAGAATACCCAAAACGGAGACTTGTAAACAATGTTGCATGCAACCGTTCGGCTATAAAATTCCTGGCGAGTAGTTTAGAGCTCGGTGTGATGGGTAACTTGGCAAAGAGATAAATGACTCACTGGAATGTGGTGGTGTTGAGCCCCCCCACCTGCACCCCCGTAATGTGTAACTAACTGTCGGCATAACCCAGACCAGGACCAACTCATGAATATGAATGACACTACCAGTGCGAGAGGCTGGTCAGATGGATGCGACCAGGTCGATCTGCGAAAACAAAAAAATTGCTTTTGAACTTTGTGCGAATATCAATAGTAGTTTATGGGTGTGCAAACCTTTTGTTCTTATTTTAATAAATATTTGTTTTCAACCAAAACAGATCATTAGTAGAAAAGTAGTTGAGAACTAGTTGGATTGCAGTACGGCAGTGCAATTACAATCCAGCATGTTACTGTGGAATTCCTCTAATTATTATTTTCTTCAACACCTTCTTAATGCTTAGTTTTTTTTTGTTATAAGATGCTCAACTACGTACAGTACATTATTTTTTTTATTATATCAAATTATATATAAGGGCTTAAATATTTCTTTTTCAGGGAAGTGACATGCTAGCAACATGCTAATCTAATGCTAATCATGCAAAATGATTGTCATGTACTGTTTTCATGGCCTAAAATAAAAGTTTAAAGTAATCCATACTGGTGATACGGTATGATAAAGGCTTGATGAAAAACAACCATGTACTATACCAAAGCTAGCATGTTCGTGAGACGTACACACATACAACATGACAAGAACTCGCTACTTGAAACAACAGCCATAAATATGAATATGAGATGTTCCTTTTAAGCTGAATGCCTGAACAGCGCTTGCGAATCAAGAAAGAAGTAGGGTTAATCATTTTTAAATTCACTTATGAACACGGGGAACACAGGTTCATGGTGACAAATAGCAGACAGGCCGACTGTTAATTGTTGTTAGCGGATGGCGACCGCGTTGAACATTCCGCACGTCGGCGGGGGGAAACGTGATCATTAATATTAGAACATTTCCATCCATCTCCCTGAACAAGAGGGCCAGTCATTCCGTCCGACGCTGGGCAGACCTTTCACGTGCTGTTTATAACACCAATCTGCGCACATTACCGGACCAGCAGGAGGGCGGGGACCACTGCCGGTCATTAATTAGATTCCCACTCATGGAACCTCACACGTAGCGACTGCCGCAAGTACAGCGCCCACTCCAGTTTGAAAAAAGGTCACCCATGCTACAGCTAATACTGATTACAGGGCCATAAACATCAAACATCTTCGCATTCTTCCTTAGCCATGTGTTTTGATTTTTACAGCTTTTCCCATCATCGCAAGATCCTTCCAGTTTTGTCAGCATGAGTGGGAAAAATCTTGTCCGCCCTCATGTGTCCTACATCAAAAAATAAATGAAAAACTTTTGTTGCTAGATTTAGCTTTTCAGACTAGCTAGTCAATTTGACGGTGTCATCCATGTAATGCTCTTCATAATAACGCAATGATGTAACGGCACGTTAAAGTCTTTTGGTTAACTTTTGGTTACAAATCCACCTTGAGTGACAATTAGGCACCACTGTCCCCACCTCTGTAAATTTGTCCCAACAAAAATCGGTGATGCTGTTCACTGGGCATTAAGAAAATCAACAATTCTGTTAAATGACTTTTGGGGCCGGTAAAAGTGCAATAAAACGGTAAATCCTCAAGACGAGCAAGCAAGACCTGCTCTGATGACATCCGAACTTCTGACCGATATTTCCGGAACTAAATTGTAATATTCGTCCCATTAAATTATAGTAATTTATTACCAACACTTTATTCTCATACTTTCAGAATGTCTCTTTGGGCTGCACTGCTTCCTGTTATTTATTTATTTATCTATTTTGAATCCACTCAGATTACAGTCGGTTTGTGCAGCCATGTTCATCCAATCTGCCGGGGGTGTTTAGAATCGGTTGCCCCGGTCGATGCAACTTGAACGACACTATCAATAGGACTTTATCTTTAACCACTCAAACCTGAGAATCAATAATTTTTTTCAAATCTGCCTCAAAGGGCCAGCTAGCTGTCCCAGAGTAACGTCAGCATTTTCTCATCCTTGGTTGGTCAGAGTCATACAATTTCAACTCACATAATTTCATAATCAACATCCGATGTGAATATGATGTATTTTGATTAAACGTGATATGTTTTTGTTTCATTTAAGACACATGATGCACGTGGTCCACCACTGAAACTATATGAACAAAGTTATTATTCTTACACGTACTTTGTGCGTTTCTGAACACGCCGCACCTAACAGCCTTGCAGAAGATCTTTCAAACATAAATACAAATACACAAAGACAGAGGCTGTTGGCGCATGGCCATTCCGTTTAAGTGCTTTTCACTGTGACTACTGTGTCAACATCTATTTTACACTTATCTACACCTCAAAGGGGGAAATATGTTGCATGTGACCTTTCGCTAGTGTCAAATCTGGAGAGGAGATATGGAGAGAGCGGATGGTGATTTAAGAGACGTGACCATGTATTCCTTTACAGAACCTTTTCATTGATGCTCTAGATCAAAAACATGACGATGAGATGCTTGACACCTACGGTACACCAAAAGTGACAAACATACTTCCAAGCTGAATTGAACACTCAAAATTATTCAACATTATTGTGGGCATTAGTCCAGTGGTTAGCACGTCGGCTTCACAGTGCAGAGGTACATCCCAGCTCCGGCCTCCCTGTGTGGATTTGTTTACTTCCAAAAACATGACACTCTAAATTGAGAGCATGGTTGTTCGTCTCTGTGTGCCCTGCGATTGGCTGGCAAGGGTGTCCCCGCCTACTGCCCGAAGACTGCATAGGCTCCAGCACCCCCCGCGACCCTAGTGAGGATCAAGCGGTTCGGAAAATGGATGGATGGATGGATATTGTGGGCATTAATAATATCAGGATGTTTACTCATGACCGAGAGCAAAAGCCATCCATAATAAATAATCAATGAGATTGAAGAGTGAAAACAATCTTATTTTACAACAAAGGCAATAAAACCTAAAAATCAAAACAAAACAAGGTACACCAACAATATCAATATCAAATACCGGTTTATCAAAATTGTAGTAAAATCAGCATTTTGTCTGTATCCTACTACATATGTGCATGCACAAATTCACACAAATTGAAAATCCACACACGCTGCTCAATTGTGTGTGGACGTTTGTTCTGGTATTTTACCAATAACAATATCATGACACATTTTGTGCATGAACATTTTGATCACGGAAGGAAACCATCCATAATACAGCGCACCATCTCGAAAAAACTGAAGAATGCAACTATTTTTTTGCACTTTAAAGCCAACAGAGATCAGACAGCAATCATGTTCAATCTCATCCTGGTACAATGCTTTACATCGAGAGATAAAAATCGCATATCAGCGACATCGATTTTTCACCGACTCGACGGGATTCAAACTCATAACCTAGTTGCAACAAGCACCACTTCTAGGAGTTCCCTAACAGTGACTCCCCTGCCTCGTATCTGTTTTGCTCTGTTACTTTTCAGCCAGGCCGTAATGTTTCCATTAGGATTATGTCGATCGGGGTAAAAGCTTTTTAGTTTTCACCTTCGAATTACAGCATGCTTTCATGAGGTCAGCTGTTTTCCATGTGGAATGGCCGTTTTTAATGCAGACACAGTCCCTTGGTATTCAGGCGCGATCCAGGGGTGGGGGGATGTCGGGCGGAAAGCAGCGAGAGGGATCAAGGGAGGAATGGGATAGAAAAAAGGAGAGTTGATTGAAAGACTGTGATTAGCTGTTTTCCGCGAGGGACCAGGGCCAACGAGTTGTTCTTGCAGGGCTGTCGCGCCTTGGGGTGTCAAGGAGAAGTCAGTCCTTTAGAGAGCTCACTCGATTCCTCCCTCCCGCTCTCGCCAGCATCCCCAAAAAAAATCAATACGGTTGTGCAAAGTGGAGCCCGGGCCCAGGGGGGTGGGCTGAATTGGCTACGGCGAGATGCAAGCCTTGCAGCGAGGGTGACAGGTGTCCTCCAGGATTGGCCCAAAGGAGGTGTCAAGGACAGATCCAAGGACCACAGGACTGAGGTCACCGGATTCAAAGCTCGCCTTCTCTGCCCAGTAAACTGCCCAGGCTTGGTGACTTTAAACGGGCGCTGAGAACAACGAGCAGGTGGAGCGTTTGCTCAAGAAGCTGATGTTGCGTGATTGCAGAATAAACAGTCTAGGGCAGTGATGCTCAACCTGGGTTCGATCGAACCGGTCTCGGGGGTTCGACGGAGCCTTTGCCTTGGAGGTTAAGACACACCTGACAACATGTACAATTAGACATGACGCGCCCGCGCCAGATGATCACATTACATTGCTTGTCCAATCAGTGCTGCGGGAAATTTACAGTCGTTCGCTCAGTCGCGTGACTGTCGCGATAGTGCGTCGTGTGATTTATTTATTTTTTTCAAATCAATCTGACTTCGGGACAGCGAGTGAGGCCGTTGTTGCAGTATGTCAGATCATAAAAATCACTCACCATTAGCTATACTTCAATGATCCGCGACCATGTGACGTATTAACACGGTGCCGTTCAGTTTCATGGTATTTTTTGATGAATAAAGTTCTCATAAGTATACAGTAGCTGTCTACGCATTATTGGACAATGTACCGATAATATAAATCTAACCGCGGCGATCAAGGTTAGCCTAAAACGGTCTGCTTTCAGCTAACGTCTGCTAGCTTCCACTGCACATACGTAAGCACTGCTCTACTGAAGCTTACTGGCAGAACGAGTCCGCGTCTTGCAATGTGGATGTTGTCAAACATACATCGCACTTATCTACCGTCAATTGAAAAAAAAAATCAAATAAAAATCTCAAAATGTTCGAGAACAGTACAGTAGCGTATTGGGTACTACAAGACTGACAATATCTTATCATACCAAAGAGCAGCAGTTTACTGTCTTCGACCATCAACTGTCAGCAGATGAGTCGTGAATTTCCATGGACGAAGTTTGACGAGGAAGCCGGAAAACGACGCGGATGAAGCGCGCAAGTGGGATTTCAGTCCCCCCCATGTGTCTCTGGGTCTGAGTGACTGATCACAGGCGAAGTGGCTTGTGCCTCTAATCCAGTACCACTGTTAGACAGTGCAAAGACCCGGCTCTGCGTACTGCACTGCTGCCTGATCAAACCCATCATGTGACAAGCAACCTCTTCAAATGACGATTTCCAGACTCGCTGTCCTTTTGGCTCCATATTAGATCTCTGTGGCACCGCGCAGTCAAGTACCTCATCTCGGATAAAGATAATGTGCAATCCAACCAATAGAGGTTGGAAGTCGAGGGTAAATGCAGCGCTAAGACTGGTTGACAGCTGTAACAATGATTGTGCACTCGATTGTAACCTTATGCTAAACACCAGATTTTATTCAGTGCCGTCTGAAAAAAAAAACATTCCAAGACTTTACCCTTATGCATACGATATAAAAGGGCCATTTCAGAGACGCATATTTTGGAAGATCATCCGATTTATAGATAAAGATATATGTGGTCTCACTTAATTTGCCAAAGAACATTGCTGAGCTGCTTATCTTTCAAACTGTGACAAGCCGCCCAGCTATCATTGATATCCTGTTTCGCGGGGACAGCTAGGACAAACTCTTGAATTATTTATTACTATGAGCCCTGTTCTGTCGCATTTATTTATTTATATTGCAGATTATTACTAAGTAAGCAGCTGCTGACAATCACCTAAGCCACTAGGAAGAAAAATAAATACGCTTCAAAACAGAGCCAGCCGAAACAGGTCTGATTCAATCCCATGTTTGACCCAGATAGACTGGCATGATGATGTGATCTAAGATTAATATTGAATTAACAAACCAGGATCATTTGGGATTGTTTACAAGACCGGCACGTCGTCTTCCTGAACTCGGGAAGCCGATAATTTTTCCATAATGGCCTTTGCTGAAAAAGTCGGAGCAGGTTACGGGGGGCCGCTCGTCTTGCTTGACAAGCCACTTCGTTTCTTTATTTATTTTTCCTTCACTCATTCCGAACAAAGGGAAATATTCTACCAGGAATTGAATGGCTTAATCCTCTTTTCACTCTTTCCCAGTAGCTTGAATGGTGACAGATTAACACGCTGGAGGTTTACAAACCCAGCCATTTGAAAATGTAATTGCTGGTGGCGCACTGCATGCATGCGTTATAAGTTGAGAGTTAATATTAAAGCCTCAAATGAACGCTCGGGTCCGGCAGACTAGCGGCCGCGCCGGGTTTTCAGTCACGTACGACTTCAACGAGTCTCTTGCTGTTCCTCGCCAAACGCCTCAGTTACTGTTCACTTCTGCTAATTATTACAGCCAATCAGAGGGGTTAACGGGGCGGAGCCTGGCCAGACCATGTTCTGGGGCATTTAACAGCTGGCAGGAACGGAGGTGAATGCATTACACACTGCCCTCCGTCCAATAAAAATAAAACACGCTGACATGTGAGGTGTACTTAAGAGATAGAGTGGAGTGGAGTGTGGAAAAAAAAGGGTGGTGGGAGGGGGATAGGGGGTGTAGGGCACAAGTGATAGAATGATGTCCAAGTGCCACCTAGTGTCAATTTGGAGCTTCTATGTCTGGCCATCAAATTTTAAGAACATCAGGAATGGGGCAGGACACTGAAGATGTCCAAATAAAAATCAGCAGCTGGTTCATTATCAAAAATCACATTCAAAACATGAAAGGATTTAAAAATGCAATATTTTTTAAGAGCTGCGCTTATCTTACTATGGAAGACGCTAACTATCCCAGGCTGAGGTGGCAAATGTAATCACACTTTGTACTTAAGTAATAAACAGATACTTATTTAAGGACAATGGCTTTCGAGAAAAAATGGTGCGCTGGGATGAGTGAGGTGGGAAACTTCAAGGAATCAAGGAATCAAGGTCATCTTTATTGTCAAATATGCTTACATGTGACATGCAGCATAGATGAAATTTCTTTCTCTCACTCCTCCGTGCAATATGCATGCAAACATGCTGTGCATTCAATCCCCTTATGCACACTGGTCATTCCGCTTCAGATTCAACTTCGAAGTCGGCAATTTTGTGAGTTGACTTCAACACCCCTTTTCTGTTTTGGTACTTTTCACGCGGACAGCATAACGAGAAAGTGTCCATTGTGGCTCATTCGACAACAATGCCATTTGCAGCAATTCAAACCCCTCTTAAACTGGCCATCGTTCGCAGACTGAATCCTGGACCGTTTTCTGTCAACAAAATTATTACAATGACACTGCATCTTCTCTCTGATACAATCAATGCGCTCTTGGAGTGACGGTAAAACTCTTAGGGTGGGGCCCGCTGGAGCCCCGCGCTGGTCATTAGCCAAGGTATAAATCACACTCGGTCGGTGCCCAGAGGTGCGAGGGATGAGAGTGGAGGTGAGCTTGAAATAATGCTTATGTCACGACAGGTCAGCCCTCCATTATGGCCGTTTCAAAAACTATTAATCTTGCTTGTAGTCAGTGGCCTAGAAATAATTACTTCATCTAACCCATGTAATACAGCATGACCAGCGGTCGGGCCGGGTCAATTTGAGGATGGGGGAGGCAGGTCGTGAGGTGAGGGGGCGAGGTGGGGTATAGATGGGTTAGAGAAGCCACAAATTACACAGCCACACCGTCTCCAGCACAGCAACACGGTGACTGATGTCCCACTCACTTCGGTGGGTGGCTTCTATACACTCGCAACAAGGATTTTAGACAGATACACACACGCTTACACAAACAAGAGTCCGTGCCCATGTTAATGAACGATCAAATGACAGCCCCCAGAGCGAGAAGGAAGACACGTATTCTTTTTAACTGCGGGGTTCAAAGGCATCGCAAGTTATTAAACTCAATTACGTATTTGTTATCGTCAGCAATAACACATCCCAAATTGCAATGCTGTAATAAACAGAAGCCTGAGCGATATACAGTCTAATACTGGTCTGCCGATTAAGTGGGCCGATATTGGCATTTCAGAAAAGTATATGGGTATTGGCGTACGCGTTAAGGATATGCACTCAGGTTCACCATCAAATATTTTATTCATCAAATGAAGCAATCAGTCGTTTGTCGCATGTGGATGAAGTTTTATGGAAAGCAACTGGACAATCTCTGCCCCATAAGAGATGGCTCGCATGAGAATAATTCATACATAAACTCCATTCTTTGAGAGAGAATTATTCAGTTGTGTCACTTTCAATTACTTGTATTATAATTACTGAGCTTTTAAGTATAGTCACGCAGAAATCAATTTTGTTTGTCGTTTCGATATTTGGGGAAACTGGGAGGAAGCCAGACAACCGATAGAAAAGAACATGCAAACTCCACACAAGAGTTGAGATTCAAACATCAAACCTCAGAACTGTAATGCAGACACGTTAACAATGAGACCACCAAATAATTATTATTTCACCATCTTAAAGCACAGTCTAGTTTGATGTACAGTGGTATCTTGATTTGGGAGGGTCCCAACTTTTGAGCTTTTGATGTTTTTGTTTATTGGTTTGTGCTATTGTTTGTTTCAGCAGGTATCCCTAGGGTTCGACATGAACGGTGTCCCGATGGCTCAGCACCACCACATTACCATGGCCACCTTAAGTTCACTGACTCACTTGTGTAAAAAAAACAATCAATAATAGTGTTGTAATTGAGAGGTTGTTGCTTTTTAATATATTCAATGTTCAATATGAGTCTTATCTCCTTAAACTGATCAATCATCTTCGCTCATTTTACTCCTACCGTGAACATTCGATTGATCC
This sequence comes from Hippocampus abdominalis, assembly GCA_018466805.1. Taxonomy (NCBI): domain Eukaryota; kingdom Metazoa; phylum Chordata; class Actinopteri; order Syngnathiformes; family Syngnathidae; genus Hippocampus; species Hippocampus abdominalis. Next base: position 20,666,155 of record CM031696.1, read on the forward strand.
CATTCACAGACTCATTTTGCATTACGTACCTAAGTGCTCTTTGGCCACTGATTATTGTTTCATCCGCTACATATATAATTAGTTTTGCTTTCAATCATCATTTCTATGCAGCAGGCAGGGCAACCCCAACTTGACTCATGACGCACCTCTCAAAAAGGCTAATATGATACCCTGGGTATGCTAACGCTCAAATTAAGTGAAATAAAAAAGACAACAGTTGCCGATACACTTTCAGCCATTTATTGAATGGGACAAAGATTCAAACACAAAATGAAAACTCTCGCAAGGAGCATGGAAGAGGGGAACATTCAGCTAACCGAGTGGAAAATGGAAAACCTGAGCTTAATTGCACTTTATAAAACCAGGTTTTCTTTAATTCTCTCTCGTTATGTTTCATTGTGTTTTATACAAGAGATAATATAATATAATATAAACATCAGGTAATGCAGAGAGGAAAATTTGTAATGATATTATGGACTCCCATTTTTTTTTCCCACAAGGCTGCTCAACAGTGCCCCCCGGAGTGGCTCCCAATTATACCACCGTCACCCCTGTAATAACCTTCTTATATTGATTTATTTATTTTATCTTATTTATTTATTTGGCCCCAAATCATGGCGAACACAAGGCACAATAAAGACGGCTATCGGAGAAACCCGCACCAGTGCGCACTCAGCCTCCATGAGCGTCACAGGAAGTATGTATGGAGTGACATAAATACATGCAGCCCTCCAGTGGCTGTCACAGCTGGCATTGCAGGTGCAAATTTAATTAGTCAAGGTGAAGTCTCCCTTGTTGTCTAAGAAGGAGGGATAAGGACGAGGAAGGAGCGGGGAGGGGGACTGTAAACACGAGCTATAGCCTAATCAGGTGTCACCGCTGCATTTGATCATCCCGCTAAAACTTGTCATGGATCCCCCGGCAGAGAGCGGCCCGCCGCGGGTTGAGAACAAAGGAAAGGAGCTGTCACGGGAGAAACGGGGAGGGTGACGTCGGTGGATGAAGAGTCTGCCCATTAGCAGTCTCTTCCGCTTCCCCCTATAGCCTCGCCTCGTTTATTTGCTTCTTCGGCGAGGAGGCTGCCCGCTACCGACTGTTTCCTGTCGCTCGCACTTCCCATCAGAGTAGGGGAAAAAAACAAAAAAGAACTCAGGCCTCAACTGCCTTCCCACTCGTGCGTCAAACTCCCAAAAGTAGTGTGCTTCTTTTGTTTACCTCCACACAAAACAACAACAACAACAAAACACCTTGTACAGGGATACAAGCTGTTTTGTTTTCATCAAGTGCCACTCTTAAGTAGTCCGGTCCTCTTGTTGGAGAACCAGGAGAGGCAAACATGCTTTTATTTCATCCTCCCTCAGCTACCACACACACACACAGTGACTGTTTACCTTTCGGTTTTCTGCAGCTAATGAATACATTAGCCGATTGAACCACGTGTGAAACACCGGCAAGGCCCAATCATTTTTGTGACGAGCGCGGCAAGCAAGATTACAGGCTAACAAAAGACCAGGCAGGGGGAAAAGGAATATTTAAAAGCCCAGAGAAGCGATACATAAATTAATTAAAGGACAAAAAAAAAACAAGCGGAGAATTAAAGTTGGAACATCTGTCAGCGACTTAGCTTCCCAACGTAATACCAGTGTTGGAACATTTATACCCTTGAAGTTAATGATCCCCTCTTTAATTGACAGTCAAGGAAAAACTCGCAGCAGCATCCTGCAGAGACCACGATAACAAGGGGGGAGGGGGGCTTCCCTCCTCTCAAATATAAAATAAGAAGAAAAAAAACAGTTTAAAGAACCTTGGCACTAATCCCTATTGTCATCCCGGCGCAGCAGAAGGACTTACAAACACTGATAACTCCGCTGAAGCTGACTACTCCGCACCAGTTACGGGGACAGTCAGTCGTTCAGATTAGCCCAATCCCGCCGCGCTGTCACTCAGCCAAGACACTAGCCTGTCACCGCATTTACGTGAGTCCATCTCATATGCGACAATGCCACCCCCCCCCCCCTATGCGTGACAAAGACTGCGACGAAGCAGTCCACTCGTCGGCAAGATAACGGGGAGGGCGGGAACGGTGCGGCGCTGTTGTTGGATTAAGCTCCTGGCGTCGCTGACACTCTTGACAACAAGTGGAACAACTATTAAATGCCGACGAATGCGGCTCCCACTTTGTGTCAGATGAAATATACGTGACTTGCGAAGCTTCTGTTGTAGGGAAAATGAGAAATATATATATGTATATATATATATATAGATATATACACACACACCGTATTGACCCGAATATATGACGGCTCTGATTATATGACGAAAATAATTACAGTACATCTGAAACAAATGATTATAACAATATATGAGCGAAAAAGCATGTTATTTTGTCTCATTCGAATCTTAATATCTGAACATTTAAATATGTAAACTAAAGTGCAATCACATTCGTAAATGGCTTCTGTTTTTTGGAATGTAAATTGGATCATATCTTCTCCTCAGCTGCCGGTTAACCTGGCCGATCTTTGACTCACTTTTCTCCAGATTGTCACGACGTTTCCCAATTTTCTGTCGTCTCTTTTATTTTCTTCTCTATTCTTTCTTACCGCTATTTTTAATTGTTCTTCTTCGTCCTACTCCTATTTTTATTTTTATTCTTCGTGACAGGGGTTCACTTTGGCCTGGGGAGTCAAGTTCAGCATTCGCTGCAATGATATCTGGTGCCATCTAGCGTTGTGAATGGGTATAACGTCTAGACCCCGAATATAAGACGACCCCCACTTTATCAGTCGTATGTCAATACAAAAAACACCGTCTTATATTTGGGCCAAGACGGTAATTAGTAGTACTACTAGCAGTAATAGTAGTCGTGGTCGTAGTAGTGTTTCTTTTTTCATTATGAAAATCTTACGTACAGATTCGGAATGCAAAAAAAAATGTAAAAAGGTTACTTGCATCGCTGATGAGAATGTTTAGTAAAAATGTTTTGACCATTGTAATCTGACAATATCCTACCCCCCAAAAAATTATGTAATTCTTTACTTGCTTTCCAATAAATTATAATTAGTCTTTCGAAACAAGAGCGCTTATTTTTTTAAAGTGATTATTAGAGAGGGACTTTGTAAGACTTCTCTAGAGCAGGAGATGTTGACTGCTCCTTGTCCAGACTGCAAATGAATTGTGCGTACCCAAAGCAATCACATGCTAATTTAACCCTTTACACATGGATGCCAATTATGTATGTTCGCCCTACAGTTACGCCACAGTGGGGCAGACGTACCCAACGGCTTGATTGCAGACACCTTTTCAGAAATAGGTCGGTAAAAAAGACTGACAATGTTGTTTAGTTTAATTTAAAACTGATGAATGAGCAGGCACATTAGAGACCCAACCCTCTATGTCCAAGCAATTAAAAAGCCAATTTTCATAACATAAGCAACTAGTTTCAGGAGTCAAGGCCACCCTAGTTGCCACACTTACTCCGCTTCAAAAAGTTCCGCGACCAAGATGCCCTCTACATAACTGGGCTGAGGCAAGCATGACGCAGGGGTTGACAGGTGAACCCTTACACTCCCTAACCCCAGCCCCTGCCATAGCGCACGCGCACCCACACACGCATACCCCCCACCACCACACACACACACACACGCACACAAATAGGCCTGACATGCTCGCTCCTCACCCCGCCTTGTGTTTCTTTTCTTTCCGCATGCCGCTGGAGACAAGCCTCAATTCAGGAGCGCTTGAACCAGGCAAGTGGATGTGACCCGCTTGCCCCCCTCTCAAGTCAGCCTCATCTGAATAAACAGAGCTCAAGAAGAAAAGAAAAAAAATCTCCCTGCTTTATATCGGGGAGGGTAACTCATCGCTTATGCACGTTTGATCAAATGCTTGACAGCGCCGGTGGACGGAATTACGGACAAGCGAAAAAAAAAAAAAAGTTGTGGATGTTTATTGTCTATGTGGGATCGGGCAGACAGTGTCGGCGCCGCACAGGGTGCACCAAACCTCACACGGAGCACCCCCGGTTGCCCACCAGCCAACCTTAGCGTTCCATCACTCAGGACGGGCCAAGGGAAGTGCCAATAAAAGGAGGTCAGGCAAAGACGAGGAGGAGGAAGAAGAAAAAGGAAAGGAGGGGGCTGGTCAGAGGGTTAAGTGTAGAGAAGACAGCGATGAAAGGCAACTGTCATGCACCAGTGCTCACCCAGGAGCACCTGTCTCAAGAAGAACATGCAAAGCGTGCCGGTCAAGCCCCGACAACCCCCCCGTCTGCCCCCCTCCCCACATGCTTCTTTTTCTCTCACACACACACAGCTACGCACGTACACATACTCAAAGAAAAGGGCCAATCGGATGTTCTGCCGTTCGAAAGGCAGTACCTTTCCTTGACAGCGTGCCAGTCAAGTTGTCACTGGCCCTTGCGCATATGCAAGGAGAACTTAGGACTGATGAGGAAAAAAAAACACGGTGGGGAAGCAGAGACAAAAAAATCACTGAGACGTGCAAGGAGACCACCTGAACGGAGGAGGAAAAGACTTCTCAAATGCAGAAAAGCAAGGTGAAAAAGGCAGATGTGAAGTAACACTCAAATGCCAATTGTTGCGGTTTGGAAACATTGTTTCCCCATATAATCAACATGCAGGTATATTTTAAATAATATTTTAACATTCTAACACAGTATTTTGTATGTCAATACAAGTTTTCTGCTGTTAATTTCATAACGAAAGACAGCACAAGGGAAATATACATTACAAACTCTTGAAGCCATTCCCAATGGCCATCTCAGTCCCCAGACCTCAACCCCATTGGAAACCTATGGAGTGAGCTCCAGAAGAGAGTGCAGACGAGAGGACCCAGGCGGCTGGATAATTTAGAGAGATTGTGCAAAGAGGAATAGTCGAACATCCTTCTTTCAGCCAACTTATGAGACGTTATAAGAGGAGATTTGGTGCTGTTTAGTTGGCAAAAGGGGGGTGTACAAAGCGGGGGCCTCGTAATTGCGGCACACGTGAGTCGTCGATGTAAAGGCATTATTTCTTCATGTGGATTTTTTTCCCCCACTGAATAAATACACATGAATTGAAAAGTAAATTTGGTCTTATACAAAAAGAAATTTCATTAAATGAGCCTTGTATTAGCTATATCGAGCTAATGTAGCAAAAGTGGGTAGAATGCATGTTTTTCATTCAACGTTCATTAATTACGTGGGGAGCCGAAGCCTTTCCAAGCTGACGTGTAGTGAAATGTAAAGTACGTCCTGAACTGGTTGCTAGTCAATCACAGGGCACATCAAGTTTGAAGACTTTTCACACCCACATGAACACAGTCACTAAACCCTTGCTGCATGCATGAAAGTCAAATAAGTAAACCGCAATACCATCAGTGACAACACCCATTCAAAAAATAAACCAACAATCCTGGCAAGTATTGGAATTACACCTCACAGTCATATCCTTCTTATCTCAACAATGACCTGTGGTGCCATGGTAACCACAAAGCTAATTATGCCAATCAACCGGGCCGTATTGGCCCGAATATAAGACGGCCCTGATTATAAGACGATCCCCTCTTTTTCAAGACTCAAGTTTGAAAAAAGACTTTTTGAACACCAAATTAATTTTTATACAGAAAATAATTATGGTACATCGGAAACAAATGATTCTAACAATATATTTGAGAGAAAAAGCATGTTAGATTGCCTCATTCAAATCTAAAGTGCAATCACATTCGTATGTGAATGGCTTCTGCATAAAAATCTTTGACTCACTTTTCTCCAGATCTTAATATCTCGGCTATGTTTTATTTTCCAATTTTTATTTTTATTCTTCGTGTAAGAAGTTCAGCATTCGCTTAAATAATATCTGCATCTAGCGTTGTGAATGGGTATAATGTCTAGTCGACCCCCACTGGCAAAAAACACAGTCTTATATTCGGGCCAATACGGTAAGAAGCATGACCAGAATTCAGTCTGGGAAGACGAGTAACGTCAGGTATTTCAACACGCTTTCATCGCTCACGTTTATGGACGAGAAGTTATGATATACAAATTAACAGTTGCTCTTTACACCGCCTCGTGAACATGGTCTCCTGCAGCGTTTGGCAATCACCGTTTCACGTTTTCCATTAAAACCACATGTCGGGCATCACCGGAGCAGAGTGTATTTCATTGGAAAGGTGAGTCATTAGTAAGGAAAATAGCTTGAAAAGTAAGACTATGTCTTTGCTAACACATGCGGTTTTGAACGGACTTCTGTCCAACGGATCGGTAAATATGGACAGACAATGACGCATTGGAAGAGCCGTCCAAAGCCGTGGCTCACAATTACGTATGTCAAAACTCCGGTATCAGATTGGCAGACCAACAGAAAATGGAAAGTAACGTCTGAGGCGGATCATAGCCTCGGCGAGCTAATGAACCCCCCGGAGGCTCTTGCCTCTTTGTAGGAGGTGAGCAGGTCAGTCCCATGTTTATTCAGCAGCGGCCCAATGAGCCACTGCCATCTATTGATTAGACTGATTATTCCTTGTCTCTGCGGTGATGGGACACGCGCATGACAGATGAACCCCGACGCGGGCGGGTCACGTTGGACGTAATCTCATCGAATGTGACGGCTGATCTGGTCGGCCGGTTTGCCGGAGCCGCGTCGCAGCCTTGTTTGCCAACACTCTTGACATGTGTGGCTAATGTCTCAACACCATTAGGAGGTGCTCGGCAGGGGCTGTCAGACACAAAAGCTGTCAAATGCTGTTTAGATAATCAGACTGACTACTGCTATGGGAGGAAAGCATCCAGGAGGTAAAGGTATGCTCAGAATTTTGAATGACATCATGAATGTTTCTTCACGAGTAAGGGAAGAAATCACCATTTAGCAGAAAGGGTCTCAGTCTTTGGCAGTGACAAACCCATCAACACAATTCTACATGAGCAACTACAGTCAAACCTCGGTTTTTGTCCATAATCCGTTCCAGAAGGCTGTTCAAAAACTGAAATCGTTCGAAAACCGACACCACGCTCTTTTTAAAATAAAAATGTTTATTGAACACGTCTGCTCACAAAGGAAAGCAACACGAGGAAGCATCACTTCCTCATCTACCCAAGGAAGCGTCACTTCCTCATGTAAGGAAGGCGAGGAGTCAAATGGTGCATTCAAGTGGACTCAGTTTGTTCGAGAATTTGTTCGTCATTCGAGGCATAAAAAAATCGAAATTTTTGGTCGGAAACGGAATTGGTCGAGAACAGAGACGTTCGAAAACCAAGGTTTGACTGTACTGTGATCCACAAATAAAATGTGAAAATAAAACCACAAATGTAGAGTCATTCTAAAAAAACGGAATAACATGTTCTAATCTTTTTCGCATGATTGTACAGTGTACGTGATGCATTTCCTTTACGTAGACATATCCAAGCATTACATCAAAAAATGTGACCAAAAAAATCTGTCCTTCAAAAAGAAACTAATGGACTTTGTGAGACTGCTGATCCTCTATCCAAAAATTATGTTCATTTTGATCAAGTGTGATTTGAAGCACAAGAGGCAAAACTGAGCTTTTATTCCAGCAGTGAGATAACTCCTCTTCGCGTTGCATTACTCTGCATAATATTACATAAACAGGAGTTCAGCACATTCAGAAAATTTCTCGTGTCCCAATTAAACAAATAATAGTTGATGAAGCGGCCGTCGTAAAATGTTTGCAGAATCACTGCTGGCAGACGACACTTTGATTTACTGTGACAATCACACCAAGGCAGAACCACTCCAAACAACAAAAATCCCTCGCACGGGGTATCTGATTTTCCATTTAAGAGTGTGGTTTGATCACAAAGCCTCAAAAGCGCACATGGGAGATGGTGGTAGACCATCTTCACAAAACAATGCAGATGGAGCCTTGAAAAGCTGATTATTATCTCTCCAGATGCAAACCAAATGTAGACATCGCGATTCCTTTGAAATGTCATGCGTCCAACATGGATAAGCTGCATTAAAAGGAGAAGGAAAAAAAGAAAAGGTGGCAGGAAATGAAGGAACGACGCGCATGGTTTCCCACATTTGAGCACGAGAAGCTATTCCTGACCCTATCGAGTTGATAACAAGAAGTCATCGCCAGCGACTCATCACACGCCTCATAAACGCCAACTTAGCGGCTCCTTTTGTTCTCGGGAATTGTCTAACGGATTTCTAAATGTCACCATGATCCGCGCCACCATTAACGCCCTCGCTCTAAAAGCTGACTTACGACTGATTAGCACGACCCGACAAAAGATATGACGACCTTACACCCAACGACCAAATGTCGTCCTGGTTTTAGTGGCGGCGGCGGAATTAAATTCGCCAGGCTTGACTAATCAACTCGATCTGTTAACTTCGCTGTCAAAAAAAAGGTTCAAAGTGAGCAGGACAAGGTAAAAACACATTGAGGAAAACATGAGCTCCAGACTAATCAACGCTCACTGAGGAGATCAATGAAAGGCCCGAGGGCTCGGGCTCGCACTATATTATATCACCAAAACTTCATAATTCATTCATTGATTTTACTTTTCACAATAGTATATCATTGAACTCCAATGGGAGTGAGGGGGGGGGGGAAAATAGAGGCGGGGGGGCGGCTGAGGTCAACCCTCGCGTGGACGGATGTTTGCACAATATTGATGGCTGGCGCTGAAAGAAATGACTGAATATCTGGATCAATAACTCCAGGTAGTTACAGATGGGAAAATATAAATACTTCTTTACCTCTCGTGGAGTGGCTCGAGCCAACAGGGGGCTAAATGCCCCCCTTAAGCTAAAGCCTTTGATTAGCAGAGGCCAAAGGTGCGTGGAGGGCTCTGCGGATGTGAAGATGCCATGGTTCCTAATGCACACAAGGGCCTTGTAAAGGAGTCAAGGATATGACAGGTCACACACCAAGGGCTTCTGACCTGACCCTCTTTTAATTTGTAATGACGGTGGGCTCGGGCTACACCATGGGTGTCAAACATCCGGCCCACGCGCCGGAACCGGCCCCAAGGAGGTTCGACCAGGCCCGCAGGATAATTTAAAAGTGAAAAAATACATAAGACACGGAATTAATATTTTTAATAAGCTGCAATTCATAGATCATCCACTAAGGGGAAACACTTTTTTGATCAGAGTAGAAGACAACATTGTTTTGATCAGAGAAGAAGACAACAGCAGTCTGTCTGTCACTGAGACAGACCCAACACAGCGGTAAAGACAGCTACCTAATTGCTGACGAAATAGCATTAGCATCAAAGCCGTATTCCGACGGTGACTTTGTTAAACTATGCATTATGAAGGCGGCTAAACTTGTATGTCGCGAGAAGCGACAAGCGTTTGCCAACACAGGAAATACAGTCAAACCTCGGTTTTCTTCCATAATCCGTTCCAGAAGGCTGTTCGAAAACCGAAATTGTTCGAAAACCGAAACCACGCTCTTTTTAAAATAAAAATGTTTCCTGAACACGTCTGCTCACAATGGAAAGCAACACCAGGAAGTGTCACTTCCTCATCTAGCCGAGAGGAGTCAAATGGTGCATTCAAGTGCGCTCAGTTTGTTCGAGAACCGAAATTTGTTCGTAATCTGAGGCATAACAAACTCAAAATTTTTGGTCGAAAACCGAATTGGTCAAGAACCGAGACGTTCGAAAACCGAGGTTTGAATGTACATGATATTTGGTTATTGATAGCCGAGAAATGGTATCATTTTAATGGTCCGGCCCACTTGACATCTACCGAGGCCGCATGTGGCCCACAATGTGAAACGAGTTTGACACCCCTGGGCTATGACATTCGCTGCCTCGTTGCCATGATCAATCCCACACAATCTTCCATTCTCCCGTCGAACTATTGATGTAATCAGAATTGTAACTGAACTTGAGGCTTCATTCACACTTGCCAGGTGTGCTACGCTTAAAACGAACTCTTTCCATTGAATGCCAACTAGTTCAAGGTGAAGCTGCATTTCATTCACAATCAACTGGAACAGACTACACATCAACTCGACCCTGAACAGAACATATGCTGACCTAATTAAACTCGAAACCGAGTGTGAGGCTCAGTTCATACGTGTCAGGTTTGCTTAAAACAAACTCGACTTTTCACTGGCGACCAGTCCGGCGTGCCTTTGGCCAAAGTGATTCGGATCGATTCCAGATCACTATGACTGTGATCGGTTCAAACCAATTCTTTGATTGACTGACAAGCACTCTGCAATATCATCGGATTTCTTTCCAGAGTCGTGTGGGTGAAAATAGGAACAGGAAGCAACGTTATGGGTGTAAAGCCCTTTGTAATAAATGCTGACCGAAGAGCTGGTGCAAAGCATCTGCCCTCACTCTTATTTACAGCGCAATTAGCGAGAACAACATCCAACCTCACAGCTTCCACGGCAGCCAACGGGGCCATAAAGGGGAGGGAAACCACATCATTGCCTTCTCCTTAATTAAATGAAAGCTGTTAGCTTCATTTGCTTGCCTTTCTTTTTATTATTTGGGATGGTAATTGAGCTGGCCGGCCTACGTCCCGTCAAAGACCTCACGGACACCATCCCCGTTCGGCCTTAAATCAAGAGTGGATAAATGGCCCACTGGGTCCCCTGCTGGACTCCCGGCGGCAAGGCCAGAACGGGGCATAGCGTCCGATCGACACCTTGCAGGTGATAAGTAATTCAGTGGAGGATTAGCAGCATGATAGCCTGATCAATACTGTGTGCTCAGGGCCATTAGGAATGCAGCGAGCAAACGACCCCCTCCGGTAATAAAGTAGGGCATCAAGGTTCTCCTTCATTTGCCAGCTCCATTAGTGTAATGGTGTCATTATCTGGCACAGCCGTATTTTTCGGGAGGCCCGGCTTTTCCACAGTTCAACCAGTGGGGGTCTGATGAAGCCACCCCCATGTCGAATTGTTCCCCTTTTTGCCATTCCACAAAAAGCCGGGGTGTAAATCTTGCGCTGTTGGGACCTTATATGCGAGCCTTTTTTATGTCACCAGCTCACACTATTTCTCCATTACAGGCTCATTAATAGAGCGAGCAAGATGGAGGGGGGGAAAAAAATGGTGGACAGAGACACAAAAGTGCTGATTGAGCCGAATCAGAAGCCAGCCCCCCCGCCTCCCCGCCCATCTCTTGCTAAAACACTACGTCCGACATGACAGGACGTCAGCATTACTCGCCGTAAATCGTTCGCTTTACACTAATTCACCGGCTAGCGTTTTGCGCGCGGCGAGAATTGATTAACCGTGTCCGGGACGCACGGCCACATAATCAGCTTTTACCTCGCTAGTTGTTAATTTAACAGAAGTGCCGAGGGAAGCACAAACCGTTTTAATGAGCGTTCGCAAACTGAAAAAAAAAAAAAAAAAAAAAGAAGCCTAAACAGCTTGCCGCAAACCCGAGCAAACCAATGAGGCTGATCTAAGCAGAGAGGACCAGACCTCGGAACATCTGGTGACCCTGTGCGAGCATTACTTAGCCTGCTGCTCACACACGCACACACTTCCTGTTTGGACGCCGCACATTACACTTGTCATCAAGGGCCCGAATGGCAACATACATTTAAAAGAAAAAAAAAACATCAGAACATTGGGTTAAGGAACGCGGGTCAACCCTCTTCATCCTCGTGTTGAGGATAATGATAAAAAAACAATGAAATACTTAACTCACTTTTTAACTGCATGCATAATGTACGCTCATTTTTAAATCAATAAATGAACAATTGTAAATATTTAACATGATTGACTGTCAAATGTAATTAAATAAGAAAGCCAGTGCTAATGTAAAAAAAAAAAAACGCAACATGAATGGCAAAGGAGCAATTCTACAATAAAAAGAAACCAACAATAAACCATTATTTTTTTTAATGTTCATATCAAGTCATGTATTAAACTGCACCCATTTTGTTTATTTTTAGTAATTGTTAATGCATATTGGTTTGATGTATTATTATTTATGAGGAGGATTTAAGTGTTTACTCCACTGTACATATAGACGTATAATCAATCTAAAATATTTAGTATTGTACCAACTCATATTTACAAATGCATATTAACAAATGAGAAACTCATCGGAAAGTCAATAGCTTATGTCTTAAGTGACACACTGATATTATAAAGATTAATTCAACATACCACACTGTTAAAAACATTGAAATCGCTTCTTCGGCAATTTCTTGAGATAAGATAAGTAAATAAAAGATAGTGAATTTGGGGTGTTCATTGTATGCAAACAGTAACTTAACAGAAATAAACAGATATTTTCACTGTGTGTAATATAACCATAAAAGGAATTTCACTTTTTTAAATGTGTGTCCACCATAATATATTGAGATATAATCATAAAAGATAACTTATTTAATAAGAGTTATGACTCCTGCCAAGCATGCAATGCTAATGAGGGCTAACGCTAGCAAAAGTCTCTTGACAAGCTAATATAAAGGAATCCATTTGCCCAACTGTGACATCACAATCCAGCAACATTTACAATGGGTTGTTTACAGACACATTTTCAGAAACAAAATGGCAGACTAAACAGATACTCGGTCGTTTAACTTCACACTTGAGGGGCACAGGAATGCCACAAATGAAATTCATTTTCCATGATAACTATCCCCTTGGAGGACATGCACACAGCCTAAAACTGAGCCTCGAAACTTGGAGGTGTCTAACTACATATTGACTGTACCGCAGCTTTGACTTGTAAGCATTCCCAAAGTAGCTGATAAAAATGTAGACAGGAAGTCTGGTCTGGTGGGATTTTCTCGGCTTGTGTGTTTGTTCCCAAACTCACAATGACAACGGGCCACGGTAGCGCACAAAGTTCACAGTGAAAGAAAACATATGACAACCACAATATCCAACTTATTAAATAGCATCCTGCCCGTGTCGTTATACAACCGCCGATAGCAAATACACTCGAGCAGAAGAGACGGGGAAGAGAAGCCTCAAGGTCTGCCTGAGGGCCAGCTGGAACCAGTTCTGGCTCTGACCCCGACGGCTCATCTGGCCACCATTGGCTTTTTTTTTGGTAAACAGGAGGAAGCGCGTCCGACATACTTTTCACAAGCCAAACACATGTGGGCAAAGACGAACAGTCTAGTCAGGAGATAAGAGACAAGATAGACTATTATAGGCCGTTCTTTTTATTTTTTTAAATCTCATCTCATGAAACCACAAAGTTACTGCTTGTGAAATAAGTGCACACACACACAAACACACGCTACAGGCGGTCCTAAGCGGTTATTATGATATCAGCCATATTCATTTATTAGCCTCTAAAAATCACACTCGCAGCTGGTACTTGAGGAGTGAAACCGTCAACTATTAGTCATTGAATCAACAGCACGTGGGCAGCAGTCATCAAGCATATGGTCTTATCTGAGCAAAGCAGGAAGTAGATCCAGCAATTCAGGTCCAGGGGAACAGAAGTAAAACTTTGTATGGAGATTTTTTTTTTTTGCTGACTTCAGTCTACTTCTGCAGTTTTCTACAAAAAGTAACGTCACCCTCTGTTTTGCTTACGTTACATTTATGAAGTATGTCATGGGTTTGCGCGCTATATTTAATGAGTTTTCCTTTCATATTAATTTTGAGATTCTGAGTTTTTTTTAACACTGAGGTAAAATGAACCCATTTATCATGGGGGGGGGGGGGGGGGGTTATGTTCCCGACTCACCATGCACCAGATTAAAAACCTCGATAGAAGGATCCAATTATGGGCCCTACCGATTAATTAGCCAGCCGATTATGGCCCTTCAAACATCAGCCAAGATAATCAGGAAAATATTTGCCAATTGTTTTTTTTATCTTTTTGTACTGCATTTACAACAGCTGTCCACAAGTTACACATCTCATTATTAATCATAAAAATTATACTTCCCACTTATCTATATATTTTGTTCTTCTACTTCTTCCTCTCATAACTTTGCTGCTGTGAAGTGGGAATTTTTCCATTGTGAGACTATGAAAGGTTTTATCTTATCTTATCTTATTTGGGAGTCACGACTACGAATGGTTAATACGAGTTGGTGGTGACTGCACAACATTAATGTGAGAATGTCTTAAGTGTCAAGATGTAATTTTAATGGCTGCTTATAACATATGTAAAATGTGTTTTTCCTAATTAGAAGTTTACATACAATATCTACACACAAAGCAATTTATTGAAACAAGACAATGTGATTTTTCTTAATACATGAAAAAATAAAATAGACAAAAGGTGAGGTTCGCATGTTGGCCGTCTGCAAGCGTTCCAGTTTCTTATGTGGTTGCCTGACTTTCAAACAAGTTTTATGAAAGGGATGTTAACTTTACACTCGAAACATTGCCTTTGCAAATAAATGGCAATAATGATGAAAAAGTGACCACCAAATGACTGTGGTGGGGGGGGGGGGGGGGGACACAGAAGGGCAAGAGAAAACTTTTACCATTTGACAAATGACTGGTGTATGTTAACTACACAAATTTATACAGCACAAACACCAAATAAGTATTTTTTCTGAAAATGTTACAGACGTCTTGCAAGGAAAACTGCAACAAACTTAGGGGTCAGCACGCTTAATGCAGTGAACCCAAACTCACGTACCCTCCCCTCTTGTGCGCCATTCACGTCCCAGATAGGACCAGATACGTTTTTTTACTTCTTCCTACTCCTTTGAACATATAATTGTGTTGTATGATGACTGATTTCTCTTTTCCTTTTACAATTTTACTTACCTTACTTTCTGTCAATTTATTACAGAGTATGTTTTTATGCTCAATAAACAATAAACAAACAACAAACAAACAAATATTGACAGAGGTCGGCAAAGCAGGTAAGGATCTGAATTAAACGATTCCTACATCCACCAAAGGGGCGGTGCTGTCTCATGCAAATTAGCGAGTCCGACCGCCCCCCACCCCCCAACGAGCCGATGCCAAGTGCGGCTTTCATTTTAACTCAACTGTTGCTTTAGTTCCCTAATCACCTGGTTCATTCTGTACACTTTCTTTTATCCATTACCACAATCTCCCTGGTTGTTTATTGTCTGTCTTCTAAGACTGTTTTCATGCCACCTCTCTCCCTGAAGCTCACTGAGGCCGGTGTCATATTTCCCCGTCTAAAGAAGGATGATGATGATGATGAAAAGGAGGAGGATGAAGGATGTTGCACGTATGCGTCAGTTAGCTAGCCATCACCTTGTTATTCTAAAAAGACGTTTCAACGCAGCTCATTGTGCTGACTGGTGATGGTAGTTGTCGTGTGTGAAGAGAGTGGGGGTCGTCAAGTGGAGTTAAAAAAAACAAAACAACAACAAATAATAATAATACAGCAGAAAGGCAAGGTGAGGTATGCGGTGGCTCCCGCGCCTCGCTAGCCTCCACAAAGCAGCGAGTAGCGTCACATTCGGAGCGTTAGACATTCATCGAGCGCGCAGCCGTGAGAAATGTGCCAGACGCGATGGAGATAAAACGCTATCAGTACCTTTCTTCTCTTCTCCCCCTCACTGTCACCCGATCTTTTCATGTTCCTGGAGTTGTGTTTACGCTGACTGACTTAGCGTGCGGGGCTAAGCTGGTTCTTGTAGTGCGTCAGGACTTATGTTCGCGTGGATTCTCAGCTTTCTGAAAACGCCACACGTGTGAGTCGTGCCTGATTATTTTTGATTAGGTGATATCGTTCACGTGTGCCGAGATACGCTTGCTTTCGTGCGGGATTCGCCAAAAGCGAGGCGAAGGCGTAACAAAGAGAACTTCAAGTTCCAGAATGCACTTTCGCTCAAGGCGGAAGTCGCTTCGGCACGGTCCAGATGTTGCTTAGCACCGGTGAGAGTGTAGGTACAAATCAACTCACCAAATAAACGCCGACCAATGTGAAACCGAGTCAAGTTACCTAATACATATCATTAAAAATGTTAAAGTTAATACGTAGTAAGATGCGTGTGATGTGTAATGACTGCAAACGTGTGATTAGTAGTGGTACTCGTAAGAGTATTTGTAGTAGTCTTGCAAAATATCAATTTATTATTTTAATTTGCATTTATAGATATTAAAATGCAGGGTATTAAAAATAAAATAATGATCAGAGCACATTTCCTTACTGGTTAGCACAACCCCCTCACAGTTCTGAGTTTGAGGGTTGGAATTGAAAAACAGGATTGCCTGTGTCTTTCCTCCATTGTAGTTATGACGCCATAACTTTACTTTTCAGTTTTTTTATTCTTCTGGCACTGAGTCTTGTAATACAATATTTTTCTTGTAACTTTTTACTCACAACAACACAACGCCACTTTAATGATGCTATTTTTTTTTTTTCATCAGAGTATTACTTTATTCTTGAAACATTACAACTATTTTTTGGCAACATTGCGGTTTCGTAATTGATCATTTGAAAATGTGAACACTGGCAGAGATTTATGAAAATATGTTGATATCTGTCAGTTTCCTATTTGTATAACTGTCTAGAAATCAGTGTCAGTGATCAATGTCTTTACCGAAATGAATATGCAAAGTAATATGATATACAATTATTAATTAATTACAAATCCGATTCCAATGAAAATGGGACGTTGTCTTATTGTGCTATTCCCGGACGCTCCTTTTCTTCCCAATCAAAGCACCCACCTGTTCCCAGTTAGCTTGTTCACCTATAGGAAGTTCCAAACAGATGTTTAAAAAAATAAATAAGTATTAGATCTGAATAATATATGCAGGCTTTTTTGTGCATCCTGCCAACTGTATTTCAAAATTTGCAGGCATCTCCAATCCAGTCGCTGTTGCTTGAACCACATCAGGCCTTTTTTGGCATACAATATATGACTGCTCTGGAACGCACCCTTTGAGGGGTCATCCAGCTGACTCCATACTTGTTTTAAATAGCCCTGAAACGTGCCCTGTGCATTGTTCTTGTGGCAGCACATGTGAAATCCATGAGCGAGAGAAAGGGGGGTCTGAACCACCTGCTACGTATTACCATAACGCACTTTGATCAGCGTCTTCATTAGGTCGCTTTGTAATCGCTCTTCTTTTATGGCTGGTGCTGACCAAAGCAAGCAGCGGTTGCTGTGTTGATGCAATGCACATGTTTCTTTCACCTGTCTAGTAAAACACTCAAAAAGCTCTCAAAGATGTCCTGCATGCCGTTACTGATAAAACAAAAAGCAGGGTTCTTTTGATTCCTATTTATAACCAACATTTCCTCCTCTCCTTTAGAAAGCAATTCACGTGTGGGAGTGGTGGATCTCTACTTTCCTATTCTTCACTAAGACTGACTCGTGGCATTGCTTCTGGTGTTCAAAAATTCTCTGTGGATCAACGCTGGCCTGGTTTGGCTGAAAAGTCTCACATGCACTATGGGGCATGTACAATTATTTGCGTATAATAAAGCGTTCACTTGGTGTAAACGAGGCCCCAGTGACGGAGGTTTTGGGATTTATTCCTGAGCCTCGTTGCTTTGATCATAATTGGGGTGGATTGCGTTGAAAAATAAAAAAAAAGACTAATCTTTAAAAGTGTAAATTCTGTTTGACGTTTGGGAGGAAACGCTAATGGGTTTTATTAATGAAAACATAGATTGAAGGTTTGTAGTTATCCAGTCTGGGCTCGCAGCCATGATTGTTAGCATTTTGTATGACAGACAGCAATAGTAATAATTATTGTCCTATATTAGGAATATCTACACTTTTGTTCTCGAAAGTATTTGCCATTTTTTTGTTTTTCGATGCAAACCAGTGTAATGTAAGCATGTTGTGCTAAGCTAACACACATTTGGTACCTCATGAGGTGGACATATTGTTCTGTAAACATAAATGGCACAAATCCCCAAAAAGTAAAAGCTTTGGAACTATAAATTAATAATTGTGAATTATTGGATGAAGCCATAGGTAAATCTGTTGCTTTTCATGATGCAGGGCGAAGCAGCTAAGCTACGCTAACCAACATCTGGTAGTGCCTTAGTGGCACATATGTACAGACTAGCAGGCTATTATTTTTCTTGAGCCATGAGGAGAAAAAAAAGTAATATTTCCCAAATGTTATTTTCATCTCTTTGTCATAATTTGTTTGGGGTTAAACACGCAAGCTTAACTGCAATGTTCTTTGTGTTTCTCTCATGTCTGAAACCTGTTAACCGCATACCG
Source organism: Hippocampus abdominalis (assembly GCA_018466805.1). Classification (NCBI taxonomy): domain Eukaryota; kingdom Metazoa; phylum Chordata; class Actinopteri; order Syngnathiformes; family Syngnathidae; genus Hippocampus; species Hippocampus abdominalis. The sequence continues at coordinate 20,684,265 of CM031696.1, forward strand.
CTTTGCTCCATCCATAAAGCATCTTTGTGAAGTACAATCCCTCAAGTGCACGTCAAACTATCATTCACTTGTTCTCGCTGTCAATCAGCAGGCACATGGAGACATTTGGCAGTGTCGGTTTTTTTTTGTGTGTTTTTTTTACTCGATCAGAGGCCCTGTGAGTGATTCAAACGAGCTGATTACCTCCTTTAACGAGGTCTGTCCATTTGGTTCGACACATGAAGCTGTGCTCCAGTTCCACCTGCGGGGGTTCACTGTACGGTAAAGTCAGTTCTGATCACGCTCACATGTGTGGTACGGATACACAATGTCTTGCCAATGAATGTCTGGCCAAAGCATTTAGCGCTCAGGACGGGATGTATGTTTTGTGTTATTGTGCATTTCATCATTGCCGGATGACCCTGTGATGAGGATTCCTTATGTGATTTAGTGACCGTCTGCCAAGGTATTTCTTCTTACCATTTAGCAGTTTTTGTCCAAGAACATTTCACTTGCTCCAAGAAATTCCTTCGCTAAGGCTACAACTCCAAATAAGAAATTATAATGTTACTGGGATTTTACAACTAGTTAAGCGTGAGTTCATCTTAAAATTCACAAAGACATATACCATAATTGTATCGTTGTATGTAGTATAAATATGTTGGGACGGGGGTCGGCAACACGCGGCTCCAGAGCCACATGCGGCTCTTTAGCGACATCTAGTGGCTCCCTGTAGCTTGATAAAAAATGTTTGAAAATAGAAGAGAGATTTTGATAGTAGGCTAATATAGCTCAAAAAGATATAGATACATGTTGCAGCTCCGAAAAAGGAGAGCTGTGGTGTTGTTTTTTTAAAGCGTACACTTTATTAATGCTTTTAACAGTCTCGACAAACAGACACGTCTGTGTCCGACTCCGTGCCTTCTCTCTTCTCGTTCGACCCGAGAGGCGTTCAAAGACAGCCTCAGAAAAACAGAAATTAATGATCACTTCACCGACACTAAGAAAAGCGAAAATAATGCACCAAAAAAAAAAAAAATCAAGCGAGGAAATTACCAAATAAATTCTATGGGGGCGTTTGTGAACACACAACAAAGGAATAAATAACAAACAATTCTGAGACAGTGCAGTCTCCTACATACATACAGAATGTGTGTCCTTCATTCAAAGTTTTATAGAAGGCTTTTATTTTTTTGCGGCTTCAGACTTATTTGTTTTTTTTTGTCCTATATGGCTCTTTCAACATTTTGGGTTGCCGACCCCTGTGCTAGGACATTGTTCGGAGGGCTGGAAGCCAGCTATATTTGTTTTAAGAATCTTCCTAGGTCAAATCTTCCTTGGCTGTTGATCGATAATTTTGCTTAAATTCAGTAAGAGAGAATAGTTTGGTGGACAATTTCTGTCTATCCGGATCTTCACTGAAATATGTTTGTTTTTCTTGGTACTTGCGACCCCGCCACAACGTTCGTGAAAATTGTCTTTAGAACTTTTTTATTTTTTTTTACGCATAATCATGCTAACAACTAGCGCCGTAACTGCACTCGACAAGTTTTGATGTTGATCCAAAGGGAGTGAACACATGGGGCAAGTATGTACATTTTCATGCTAACCTTCACCATGCTTCTTCTTTTTCTTTGCCTTAAGGAAACTGTTATTTGTCAGAGCCATGAAGCAGATTGCTGCCCGCTGGTTTCCATTAACATCAAAGGCAGCCATATAGTATATATCAAAACCTGTATTGTATTTTGGAGCTAATGTGCGGGACCCCGCAAAACAATTACGTCCTTATCCAAGAGATTTTTTTTTTTTTTCCATGCTTCAAACTTATGTCCTGTCTACAATCTTTGTTCTGGGGCCTTTGAAGCACACCCACGTTTGGTTGCTTTGTAGCTCCACGTTACCTGTGCGCCTCATGCCCGGTGGCCTCTTGGTTTTAGCTCATAAAAGTTGGCCTTGAAATAGAGATTGAGAACACAAAAGTGTTTTGATGATAACGTTTTCTTCCAAGTGTAGCTATTTGATTGTCACCAGGTCGGACCACGTAATGTACATCAGATCAAACGACAAATGCATAATTCAACAGTCGACTCAGTTCACAAAACCTCCACACTATTCATTTGAAAGGAGTTATGGTAATTTTGCATCAATACTCAAATGCAACTCAAACTGGGTAGTGCGGGTAAGACAGAGATAGAATGAAAACATAAAAAAAAATTTTTTTGAAATGAAATGTCATAATTTTTGTTCCAGATGCTTTCACTTTCTGGACCTCTGCATAGTTTATAGTTTTACAACGGTTTGAAACCTGAGGATTCATGTTTTTGCTTTTGGTGATTTCCACCTATAACTGTGTCCGAGTTTAACAGGAAGTCTCACACTGGGCTCAAATCCATTACCAGATGAGCTTGCTCGTCACTTTGCTTTTCTCAAGCCTCCAAAGTGCCACAAATGAGCAGCACCTGCTAGTTTATATAACACGCAGTGACTCAAAACCACCGTGAAAAGCTTCCCGTGCTAAGCTGCAATATTGTTGAAAACCCTCGCAACCACACGGCCGAGGCTCAAAATGCACGGGAGGGCCTTTTAAAAGCATTCAGACCGTGCGTACAATGTTCAATGCATGTCCATGGACTAAAATGATCAGGAAGGAGCATTTTGGTTAGCGAACACAAAGAGCGTGCAGCCTTATTCTAAGATGTGGTACACCTCCTTCCCGGGATGGCTTCCAGACGGCGGGATCAGTAAGTGCTTTGCTCTCGCCGTGATTTGAATACCATGATCCTTGAGCACTCGTCTTGAAAAACTTGAGGTTTTTGACACACAAAAGAACCTCTTGTTTAAATCTCACACACGATGTCATGCTAAGAAACGAGATGGAACCAGACAGAATCACGTGCAGTTGCTTTGAAGACCATCAAGAGTTATTCGGAATGGCTCAGACAGCTATTGCACACTTTTTCGGAATAATCACACATTCAGTGTGTTGGATACAATTCAGTCAAAAAGTTCAAAATGAATTACAAATAAATGTGGCTGGAAATCATCTGGTGTATCGAAGTCACCCAGAATGGTCCAGCTCAACACATTTGAGTCGGGAAATGATGCAGATTTATCGGACGGCGACTTAGGGTGTGACGGGTATACAGTGAAACTCCTCTACAACGAAACCTACATGGGCGAAAATACCCCCTAGTGTGAAATAATCTTCATGGACCATTCCCACTTTCCTGGCCCCCATACAATGAAAAAAAAACCCGTTGCGTTATACGAAATCTTTTTCTGTGCTCTTGCCTCGCCACGAGATTCACTACAACGAAGTCTAATCCAACAGCGACCTCTACTGCTTCGTTCGGAAACGGCAACAGCAACCACCACAATGGTTTACACATGCGCAGTAATCCAGGAAGTATTTGTTATTGTTAGATTCAGACGCAGCAAGAACGTTGCATTGCTAAGATGGCTACAAAACGGACCTTTGGATATCAAGCAGCTAAGACAAGAAGAGCTCTGACGCTGGAAGAGAGGGTAAAAGTGATCAAAATGAAAGACGGAGGAAGCAAAATAAAAGACATTATCCAAGAAATTGATGTAAGTGAATGCTGGTCGTAAATTTCGGAATTTCTTTCCCTTTTTTTTTCTACACTGACTATATGAAGTGTCAAATAAGTGTATGCTCATACTTATGCACTATTGGAATAAAAATAAAGAGTACACATACGTTTTTGTGTGCGTGTACACATACGTTTGTGTGTGTGTGTGTGTGTGTGTGTGTGTGTTTACATCTGAGATCAAATTTGCGACAGTGAAAACCCCCCTGTTGTGAAAAATTACTTGCTGCAAACATGATTTCGTTGTAGCGGAATTTCACTATATGTACACATTGTACCTTGACTTATAGATGCTGATACTTTTTTGAGCAATAAGCATCGCTGATTTTCTTGCTTTTAGTTGCGGGCCAAACATAAAATTACAGTGACCCGTGTACTGTGCGTTCAACCGTTTATTAACTGGAACAAATAGTCAAAGACCAAATAAAAAGTTAAGAGACCACTCTATTTAAATGATTCACAAAGAGCGCTTCCATGTAGTTGGCGTCATATGCTTAATTTTTTTATGGTCTTGAAGGGATCAATCCAAGTGCGTAGATCCTGGCTGCGACATTATCATTGCCTCCTATTCTCTCTTCAAACTCTCATCGGCAGCCCCACCCTCGCCAACGGGCTGCAGAGAGCTTGCAAATCAAGTGCAGCATGACTGAGCGATGTCTCAAGCGGCATTAATAGCAAAATGTCCAAGTTCAGCAAATATTTGTGAAGGTTTGCTTTGATGGGGGACTGTTTCACATTAGAGGGTTTTTTAAAAAATTGTTTTTTTTATTGGGGATTTTCTGCTTTTTAATGTGCATGTTTTCCCTGCTGACTCAGTGTTCGCGGGCCTAACCGTGTGACCGCTCGCATGATTCTGTTCAGGGGACACACGCTGATGAACGTTAAAGCAAAGTCAAGTTTGGCGGGCGATCAAGAATCCATCCAAACTGAACTCTGGAACGTCCCAAAAAAAAAAAGAAAAAAACCCCGAGGCTGAAACATGTTTATTTATCCAGCCACTCTGCAAATGAGTTGACATGAAGGAGGGTGCAGATGGTGACAAGTATGTTGAACGCAGGCTGAAAGATATAAATGAACTTGTCATAAACAGAACTTTGTTTTAGTGCGCGCTCTTGCTGAGGCCCACTTCGCTTCAAATCAACGTGCATCGCACTGACTGACAGGTTGGTTCATCTCCATTCCTGACGCATTCTTAAGGTGGAAATGCATGTTTAGTGTCAGGACATCTCGTGAATTTGACTTTCATTGTCATGATGCTCTTGGGGCATAAAGGTACACCACGTATTTGCAAAGGTAGCTGAGACCAGGTGGTTAAAAACAAAAACAAAAAATGCATGATGGTAGGTGGCCACAATTCCAATTCCAATTCCAATTCCATTGTTCCAAGTTTTTTTGTTTTGTTTTTTTGCTCAAAGATAGCAGACGCTTTTACCCGCGAGTAAACTGTCGCCGCTGAACTTCCTCCTCCCGCTTCTTTCATTTAGCAAGTGGGGAGGAAATCTTGTGGATGCATCGCCACATGTGTTTGCATGTCTGTTTGCTTTGGCCGGTGAGGCGCACAGCAGCTTCTGGTTACTGGACGCTTTGATGCAAATGGGGCACTTGCTCCTATATGCTGGGAATTCGACTTGTTCCGATGTGCTACAGGTACTGCACTCCGGCTCCGCTACAGACGTGCTCCGGACGGCAAACTGTAAACCAGTTTGAAAAAATGAAAGTGGAGTGGATGGATTCTGTTAGTAGAGTGGGACAGTAGAGCGGTATCTTAATTTACGAGTGCCCCAATGTACGTATTAGGAGCCGTCACTTGGTCGTTTATGCTTTGTTTTGCAAGTCATAATTTGAGTTACGCTCAAGTGGAAAAGAAACACAGAGCCACAGTGCCAATACACTTTCAGGTGTTGATTGAATGGGACAAACGATCGAACACAGAAATGCAAAATGAAAACACTCGCAAAGAGCGTGGGCAGATACCAAGACTGAAGTAACTACTACTGTACTACACAGTTTGTGTGTGTGTGTGTGTGTGTGTGTGTGTGTGTGTGTGTGTGTGTGTGTGTGTGTGTGTATACGTATATACGATGTCACATGGGACAATGCCAAAGTAAATAACGTCTCGCATGGAGGGCCTCATGTCATGTCCAAAGTAGTGAGGTGAGAGGAGGTAGAAATATTTTGGTGTAATGAGACAACCTTCTTCGTTTTTCAGCTCAACATTAACGTTCAAACTGTCCCTAATGCCAGAATGGGTTATAATAATATTTCACTCACATTTTAGAGATAAAGTCTACTACCCCATGGCATTTCAATGTTGGTACTGATTGGTGGTACTTTAGGAGGCGGTTTGCTGTACCACAAAATATGTCACAGCGAAGAATTAACGATTAATAAGAGGCAGACGACACAAGCAATTAAAAAAAAAAAATAAAATTTCGAAACATGTGTATGCCAGACCAAGTCAGGCCTCCATTTCAACACAAAATGTTCTGGAACACATCCCTGAGCTTGTTTGTCTTTCAAAAAAAAAAAACAAGTATCCCGATGCAATGCATGCCTGACAGCACGACCGCTCCCAATTCAGCTGGCCCGCAGATGTGTGTGTGTGTGTGTGTGTGTGTGTGTGTGTGTGTGTGTCAGGAGCCCTCCATCTGAACCAGATAAGAGACTTCTCCTCTATAATTCCTAATAAATAAACCCCCATTGTAGGCTGGGTTTGTGTGTGTGTGTGTGTGTGCGAAGGGAGGGCAGAATCCAAAGCATGTGGCCTCTTATTGTGCAACAACTTTTAACTTTAATTGTCGCTATAGCGGCGAGATGGTGGTTGGAAGTATTTTATTATTCCAAGAGTGAAATCAAAGCGCGGCGAGTGTAATTATTTTAAAGGCAGGGCCGTAATTGCCTTGTAATGGATGGTGGGCTGAGCTCACAGATACAGTATGACGGCCACATGCCAGAACAAAGCCAACAGTGTGTGTTGACAAGCGGTGTCGCGTTTTTGTTTTTTGTGTGTTTTTTTTTTAAGCACGGAAATTCAATGCTGGAGCCTTTTTGTTTTATTTTGTAATATGATGGATTCGGGATCCAACCAAAATAACGACATAAAGGCACCGAAATGCACCATTAACATCAGCAAGAACCTTTTGCAGAATGTTTTCAATTATCTCCAAGGGGCAATTATGTATTATGTAACTTTTACTTTGATATTGATTTTTTTTGTTTTACCGTATACATCATTCCCCCCTCATATTTACTAGTCCCTTTTCCGAACATTCACCAATGCGTGGATTTAGTTTGGAACCTTTTCTCCTTTATTCGTGGAAAAACCCACCTGCACAAAAACATTGCTTTGGTTCCATTTTGTGGCCTCTTGGTACCAAGGACTTGTGTTGAAGTTAAGTGAAGAGCTTCATTTAGTCAGGCCACAGCCTTGTCTAATAAATAAAGTCGTGCTTTGCTGCCATCTTGATAAATCTACAGGCAATTATAAACCTTTTTAAGGAGGGGCATCATCAACTCAAAAATTTTCACTTTGCCCAAATTCAACCAATTCAGACTAATTCCAGAAAGTATTGAGGGACTGGTGTCATTTTTGATGCCCAACCATCACACCAATCAGACTTTCCCCAAATATGTATTGGCCAACCACAATTACAGTAATGCTATAATTGAATTTGCAGTACAACATACTGGATTTGTGCAGCGAACGAGCACACATTGTGTGTGTGTGTGTGTGTGTGTGTGTGTGTGTGTGTGTGTGTGTTTTGATGGAGAACGAGAAGTAGGCCATTGTGGATGATTTCCGTGCGCCGCCGTTCCGGGCTGGAATTGAGGCTGAAGGCCTCCAGTGAGCTTTTCTCTCAACATGGCGGTGATGAAAGCTGCAGAGAATGAGATGACACACCCTGTCTTCATAATTCGCTGCTTCATCATGAACAGAGGCATTAAATACATGCACACACAGACACACACCACCGCGTGTCACACAGCACAGCGCCGCCATGGAGTCACCTGGGGTGTTTGACGCGCACAGACATCAATGGAGGCTTGGCACCTTGTCAGGTTTCTTCATCCACGGCGTCGCAGATCACACGCGCACACGCAAGAGTGATTGATAACGCCAATCATCGACGCTCCCCCGCACACACATGCACGCACGGCTCCTATCTCCCCGCGCAAGACCTTCAAAATCAACGCATGACAGATTCGTTTCGGGGGTTTCAATGGAGCATTTATGCAGTTTTTTCTTTTTTTTTCAATATCTTTTTCGAGGAGTTCTGAAACGGCAGCTGCCAAGGAGTAAAACTCTCGGGAAACGTCGGCAAGCGGCATGACGTGCGTTCGCTCTATTGTGTCTCGTTGAATTTGCACACTGGAAGTGTACTGCAGTGACAGTGAAGATACTCCATTGTGATCATCAGAGCTTCATTGCCAAGGAGGTTATGTTTTCATCTCGGTTTGTTTCTGATTCCTTTAAAAAAAAAAAAAAAAAAATTACTTTGAAAGTGTACTTGTAACTTGATTGAGCGAGGCCAAAACCGAAAACATCAGATTTCGTTGTAGGTTTGGGGAAAAACTAAATCTCAAGAACAGAGTGGAACCTCCATTTCCTTTATTTCCATTGTGCAAAGGGACTGGTTATCATTAATAACTGGTGAAATAAATAATCGAAGAATGATCACATTAAACATGACACATTGCGCAAGCATACAACATGCCTGTGCTGGGGACATTTTGGGGGAGAGACTGGATTATTTCTTGTTGTTCCATTTTTTTCTGCTCATTGTAAAATATGGTAGTTGTCAGGAATAATTGGCAAGTGTCCAAGCAACTTTATTGAGGGCTGAGCCAAGCAAAGAACTTGGCAAATGTTGTCAGAGAATTGGAAAAATGTGCAGGATTTTATTGATTTATTGATTTATTTTTATTTTGCAATGTTCTCTTGCTAATCACAGGGCAAGGCGACAGATGTCAGAAAAGTCCCACTTTTTTTTTTTTTTTTTAGACAGGGCTATGGCCTGACTAAATAAAGTGCTTCCTTGCACTTAACAATGTTCCTTACCACCAAGATGCCATAAAATGGAGCAAAAGCAAGACCTTTTTTTACACTGCATTTCATCAAAGCAAAAAACTGCAAACAGATGAGCTTTTCAGCAAAAAAAATGAAGGATAGCCTTCACCCAAAAAAACAAACGAAAAAAAATGCAAATGGCTGAATTGTGACTATGTAGGTGAATACTTGACAGTACAACCACCAAATTCAAGAAATAAACAAACCAGTTGGGGACTAGCCAGTAGTTGAAACGTCATTATACATGATCTCATGCAAACTGCAGTAGGTACCTCACGAGACCTCAGTTCAGCTAGCATCAAAGGATTAACTCCGGATAATTGCTAGCCATCCTGTTTATTTCGGTCGGGCAAGGTGGTGGTTGTCATGAAGAACTGTCAAGAGAAAGTATGATATTAATCGTGACACATGGGGTAAATTGCATGCATAGGCCTGTGAGTGGTCAAGTGAAGAGAGGAGGAGTTGTTTTTGAGTCTGTGGATTATTCTGGGTGTTCTGTTTTTGTTTGTTTGGACTTTGTATTTTCTATCATGCAAAGTGGTGGTTTTGGTAAATTGACCACATGAATGATATTTGAATGCATTGAGAATGCGTCCATATGCGGAGGACTTTTTTTTTTTTAATGCTAGAAATGCTCAATTTATTTCTATTGGACACAGTGGCACCTACCATTAAAAATTGTCGAAGAAGAGAGCATTGCTTACTGGACATTTTGGCCGCTTTTCTATCTGCCTGTTTCACAGTCATCGCACACTAAAATGTCTGCACATGCATTTTTTTGAGGGGGTTTTCGTGTGGCTTATCTCTTAAACGTCTTTATATGGGCTTGAAAATGTATGCACAGTATATTTGTAGAAACAGCTTTGATGAATAAGAAACAGGCCAATGGGCCTCTGTGTGACACGCGTGCTGTTGTTAATGACAAAAAAAAAAAAACACTGGAAAAGCGACATGCTGTCGGCAAATGAGTACAACAGTTTGGCCCTCTACATTGTCATTAAGTGCATGCAAATGTGGGACATGGCTGCCTTTAACCAGAAGCAAACATTTGTCTCCGGAGGGCTACACACACGCACACACACACACACACACACACACACACACACACACTTTCTGTATGCCACATGCGGGCCAAACGTACCGGACACAATTGTTGTTGTGTGCTCCAGCCCAGGATAGGCGAGATGGTCACCTTGTGTGTGCATATGCATGTATAGAACGTGTCCCTGTATGTATGGACTTGTCATATATATATTTTTTTATCCTGCAGTCTATGCTGCCCCCCGCAGGCCGGGCCATTATAGTGGTCAATCTTTCTGCCTCTTGGATCACTACGCTAGCATGTGTTGACTGCATTGTTAGTGTATTGTGAGTAAATCACTCACAATGCAGTGTATTTATTATAGTGTTTATTGCAGTATTTATTTTTTTTATTTATTGTTAGTTACAGTGTAGTAACTAAGTAGGGGATCACTGAGTGGCGACGGAATGAGTTAGTGAATCAAATAACGCATCTGTAAGTAAGTTGACTTTGACAAAATTGTTGAACACATTTATCGGGCGGCCCATCATATTTTCGTCTTTCTCAAGGCATTGGTGGGGATGACCCTAATACAATTTTCATTTGAGTGAGCGCTCTGTTTCATTATTTTCAAGAATGTGTGTGTTTCTTTCTTTCTTTCTGTATTTATTTTTTAATACAGTGTATTTTGAAATACTTGGAAAAAAATAAAATGACATTTTAAATATAAATCTAATTAATACACACGCATTGAATGTTGTGTGTCATGCATTGCAGATCCATGCAAACATTTTGGTGCGGGTTTTAAAACTTTGCTCAGCACTGTATTCCTCACTTGGTTGTTTGGGACATACCAAATCATGCTAAAGACACATTTGACAACTTTCAACGTACTTAGTGGATAATATTCAGCCAATTTATTTTATTTGACGAACAAGCTGCAATGTGCTTAATGTACTAAATTCAATACAAAGATGATGACAATAACTATTTGATGATGTATCCATTTTAATTATTTAATTTTAATATTTAATTTAATTATTCATTTATATATTTAAAATTAATATTTAAAAAAATATTTAATATTAATATTAATTATTAAAAATTATTGGCATTGGCGATACCGGCCTTCTACATGATATCAAATCAATACCAAATTTTCAGTATCTGTATCGCGTACAGGGTGTATTGGGGTTGTGCCTACCACATTACCCTTGTGACCTGCATATTTTTTTGTGATCAAACGCATGTAGTGTACCTGATGTGTATGTGAACTTGAAGTGTGATAACTCAGTCATTTATGAATACATTTTTACTTCCGTGGGAAATTTGAGCTCCCAAGTGTTTACTTTTCAATGCTTTCTCTTTGATTGAACAGACACAACACAGGGAAAAAGTACAATAAAAGAACCTGCAGGTCACAAGGGTTAAAAAAAACACAACAACAACAAAAAACGTGCAAAACGTTTTTATTCTTGTTGGTGGTAGGCAGTATGCCAGGTTTTTAAATGGACGAGACCAGGGTGTGTGTTTCTCGCCCCAATTCAGCTGGGATAGGCTCTCCAAAAAGTGGCAATTCAAACACTTTTAAAAAAGGTTTGTGGGTGCAGTTAATTGTAAACCTCTACACCTATTAGCTCACCAGTCACCAAGTTTGGACTCGACCTCAAACACATGAAGAGAAATGTCATTCCGATACAACTGAAACAAGTGCTGCTGTTCCATAGCAATTTTTTATTTATTTTTTCAGCCGTTTTTTTTTTTTTGTCACTCGCCAGCTTTGCCATCATCTCCTGGTAGGAGCCGCTTGTAAACAGTCGACCATAATGACATGTGCCCTGTCGAACAGACATGACAAACCTAATCCCTGCCTGTCTAAAGACACACCAAGAATGTCTGGAGCACTTTGGAGGTCTGGTTTAGTCGTGTGCGAGTGTGTGTGTGTGTGAGTGTGCGCTGTGGCTGGAAAAAGGACAGTGGGGCCCGAGGCCAGAGGAGTCTGCAGCTTGTACAGGGGTTCTTGACCTCTGTGCATCCTCCAAAATAGAGATATCATATTTAGCTTTGTTTACCAAATAAGGGAGTGAGCTGCCAAGCTCTTAAGTAACGACCGCGGCGCCAAGTTAAAGCAGACTGCCTATATTCGGGTTTTTGGGGCTCAGTCAGGTAGAAGTCAGGGGTAAGAGGTGTCGGGGCAAGGGGGACGTTGTTCAGAACCGTTTGCTCAGCAGCCTGTTGCTCTGCTGCGTTTGGAGCTGCGGTCCTCCCTTGGAAATATGGAAGCAAATTCCTTTTCCCCGTCCCCACAATGAGAGCGCGTTGCCAGCTTCCCCTGGCAACGAGGCCCCGGAACGAGGGCCAGTTCTCCCTTGCTCGTCCCACAAGAGCCTTTCATGTTCCCAAAACCGCAGCCGGAGCGAGGCGCCTCGGTTTCAACAGCAGCAGACCAGCATGTGTTTGCCTAATTCCTGAGACATGATGACAGTGGTCTCCCAGCCCGCGAAAAGACAGCTTGGCTTTTTATCCCGAAACCCCCACACCCTCCCTTTTCCTCCTGCACTTTAATTATTATTTTCTGCTCTTGACGACTTCCAATACTTACACAGCACATGTTTTCTCATTACACATTTTCATGGGTAACCCTAAAACTTTTTTCGGTTACACCTCAAAATGCTTTGCCAGCAAATGACCCGAAATGGGCAAGAAGAAACAAGAAGGAAAATTTTTCATGGCTCAGCGGAGAATAGAGGCACCACTGGCCATTATCCCCCCAAGGTGTGAGATGCTCCAGCTGGTTTGTGGTGAGAAAAAAAAAACTTTTGAGGTTACACACAGTCACAATGAACTGACACATATGCACATTCACAAAAGTGTTAATTTTGAGGGAAAACCTATCAGTGATTTGCTGAAAAACTCACTTTTTGCTATTTTTCTGCTATTTTCATAGAAAATAATAGAGAAAAACAGTACTTTGCTGTCATAATGTGTCATCTGTCGACAATTACAAAGCTTTTTGGGTGGTGGGGGCTAATTACTATACCACGCTGCAAATAGTGACAATCTGCGATTAATTGATGTGCTTTCTCGATCGTTTACAAACGACCCAGGCTAAGCTTTCCTCCTCCGCTCACTTACAAAGTTCCTCTTTTAGTCAAGATGTCCTTTCAAAATATTCACCTGACAGCGACTGGATTACTTTCCTATTTAGACAATGGGCAGAATTGCCGGAACCCAATCCATAATGCTTCGTTGGCCCATTTTGATGCCATTGTCAAAAGAATATGTGGTTTCCTCAGCAACAGCATGAATTTGGAAACACAATGGATAATTCATGGAGAGACACCAGGAAAACTGTACATTAAAATTATGAAATGAATTTACAAGTACAGTCAAGCCTCGGTTTTCGTCCAGAATCCGTTCCAGAAGGCTGTTCGAAAACCGAAATTGTTCGAGAACCGAAACCACGCTCTTTTTAAAATAAAAATGTTTACTTGAACACGTCTGCTCACGATGGAAAGCGACACGAGGAAGCGTCACTTCCTCGTCTACCCGAGGAAGCGTCACTTCTTCGTCGGAGGAAGGCGAGAGGAGTCAAATGGTGCATTCAAGTGCGCTCAGTGTTTTCGAGAACCGAAATTTGTTCGTCATCCGAGGCATAAAAAACTTTTTGGTCGAAAACCGAATTGGTCGAGAACCGAGACGTTCAAAAACCGAGGTTTGACTGGATGAGTATTCACTCTTTGAGTACTCACCAATACCAATTGCCAGTAACCCTCGTACTTTTGTTGAATAAAATTTGATTGAACACAAGGATAAAATATTGTGACTTAATTCTGTTAATTCTGTCAAACTGTTGCCGTGTAGCGTCAACTACTGTCGAGGGGGACTTACTCAATGGCAGATTTTTTCTCTTTTTTCTCTTTCAGAATCAGTGGCAGGTATCGGCGGCCTCCACCAGTATCCGATACCTTAAAATAGTGTCGTATCGGCCTAACACTGATACATGGTATCGGTACTCGTTCATCACAAGTTGACACACTACCATTAAATAGACCATGTTCTTCTGTCTGGCTGTCCTGTCTCTTAAAAAATATAATATATAAAATATAATTCCAAAAGTGTAATTTTACCAATGAAAGACATACACCCAATAAACTTGCTTGTGTTGCTTGAACTTTCTTTCACACTTTGTGGAGCCCCTGTCACATATTTCAGTTTCATGCTGTCTGAGTGATGATATGGAAGAACACAGAACAGCGTAATGGAGGTCATGCACCGGACTAACATCCCGCCAGGATCGTCAAACAGCGACAATTTGTCACTGACTTGCGGCGCCTGACGCTCTTGCAAAAAAAAAAAAAAAAGGAAAAAAGTTCTGGATGACATGCTGTCATTCAACGCCAATCAAATATTTTCCACGTCGACAAGAGACCCTACGGCTATGAACTCTGATTCCCTGTTACAAGTGCATCTTCAGCTATCGGGCCAACATGACTAATTGGAAGGGAAGTAAATGCTTTTTGAACCATGTACAGCACCCGCGATTTACAGCGTTGAGTCGTGGTTGCAAACAGGAACTGAACATTTGACTTGATAGCTGCTGGACCCTCCGACCTCCTTTACTCAGTGGGTTTTACAGTCATGTGAAACGGCACACGTTTTTAAAAGAACCCGTACAGAAAAAAAATTATGTTATGATGTTACTGTATTCAAATAGGTATGACTATTAGAAACAGCTTTCAGTGTGATATCACATGGTTTACCTGGCAACGGGCTGAACTCAGAAACACAAGCACAGGGAGAGTCGACTGGAAGACGGGAAGACAAATACTGATACTTCAATATACTTGCAGTATTATATATGTAAAATATAAAACATTACAACTACATTTACTTTTAGAAAAGGTTCCAAAAAAATAAAATCACAATGTCACAATTTCAAGTCATAGTCAATCAGTAGTCACACGCAATTAACTTGTGTGTGACTACTGAGCCAATTTCAACACTGTTGCAAACCAAAACAGCGGCACATGTCGATAAAGTGTGGATCCTTTCCGCATGATGTAAATATTATTATAATAGAATAATATATAATATATAATACCGTATTGGCCCGAATATAAGACGGGGTTTTTTTGCATTGAAATAAGAGTGAAAAAGTGGGGGTCGTCTTATATTCGGGGTCTAGACATTATACCTATTCACGACGCTAGATAGCGTATCATTGAAGCGAATGCTGAACTTGACACCCCAGGCCAAAGTGAACCCCTGTCACGAAGAATAAAAATAAAAAATAGCGGTAACATAACAGCGGTAGAGATAACAGAAAATGGAGAAACGTCGCGACAATCTGGAGAAAAGTGGGTCGAAGATCGGCCAGGTTAACCGGCAGCTGAGGAGAAGTTATGATGTCATTTACATTTCAAAAACCAGAAGCCATTCATTTACGAATGTGATTGCACTTTAGTTTACAGATTTAAATGTTCAGATATTAAGATTTGAATAAGGCAAAATAACATGCTTTTTCTCTCAAATATATTGTTATAATCATTTGTTTCAGATGTACTGTAATTATTTTCTGTATAAAAATTAATTTGGTTGTTCAAAAAGTCTTTTTTCAAACTTGAAAAAGAGGGGGTCGTCTTATAATCAGGCCCATCTTATATTCAGGCCAATATGGTAATAACAGAGGTAAGGTTAAAAAAAAAAAAAATTGCCGAAGCCGAACCTCAACTATGTATTCACTTTTTTTTCTGAACTTTTAAGTAGCCATGCTTGCCTTTCCGTCGAGAACTCAACACCACATGGACTGCTTGGTGGAGCGCCTGTGGCTGTCGTTGCACGTGTTTAATTTCACCACTCGTTTCCGACGGCTTACCAACGTTCATTCCCCCGCCAAACGCCCCGTGACACACACTTATCCCGGGCGTCGCTTCACTGCCAAGTCAAACAACCGCCACACCCCCCCCCCCCTCTCACTATCGTAAGATTATTTTTTTTTTCATGTACAAACGCGACCATCATTCCAAAGTCCGACGTGCCATTTTCGGCGTTTATTTTATTGCTGCGAGTACAGACAGCCACAGTGCATTTTTAGCCCGCCGCAGCTGTGTATTCTAATGCGGCGGCCATATGTGGCACCGTGACCTCCTTCATAAACAGAACTGTCTGATGCACCCGTTTGGGACATAACATCAGGAAGGGCGGTTGATGATGGCGGGGGCGAGGGGCTTGCATCTTGAATGGAAGTCATGTTGGATCCGTTTTCCCCCTTTGAGGGAAACGACGGGCAGCACTTGAAACTGCCGCATTGAACGGAGGGTCCAACTCATTCTTGTTTCAGGCTCCCGTCCGTCTGTGCGCCAGAAGGTTGACGGAATCCACTTGAAAGCATTCCCTGTCCTAAAAAAACCCGTCAGGCAACACATGCCGTGCTTTCAAGCGCAGCCAAAAACAGGGTGTCCCAAAAAATGTACTCACCATTTGACTGCCCATTACTCATTTACAGTAGTGTTTGTTTTTGTTTCAGGTGCAAATAACCCCAGATAATGCTAAATACATAATTAACTTTTGAAGAAAGAAAATGTGTAATGAAGTGCGACTGGAATGAATCAAACACCTTAGCGCAAAGACAACCCTTGATCCACCAACACGATCAGCGTACAACTCGGGGATGTTGGGCTATCGGCGGAAAGTATCAGGTTGACCTTAATTGGGACATTCTCGAAATGTTTGTATGCGCATGTCCAGCTGTACAATGTTTCAGTGTTTTTGGTACAACTTGCCGTTCTCTAACAAGGACCTCAAGGGCAAAATTCACAACAGGTGTTTGAACCATGAATGGACCAAGACGACAGCAATTGATCAACAACAGCTTCAAACATTATGTTCCGAAAAAGGGAAATGGCCACTGAACTGAAACGGAGAGACTGGAAGAGTGACAGATAAAGTAGAGGAGATACAAATGGACGATCTTGGAAATGATCAGGGATCAAACGCTTCGCTAAATTGTCGTGCGCAATTGAAGTTGGAAGCACATGGAACTCTTTATGACCTCCATATGCAACATTCAAAACAATTTTCTTCTTCTTTTATTTCATTTAATTAATTAGACTTGTATGTCAATAAAGACTACATCAAAACCAACGACCGCTGACAATGGAACTATTTTTCTTGACTAAAAACATGGAACAGTGTTTGGGAGTTGGGCCGGAACGAATTAACGATTTTATGGCATTTCGGTCCATTTATGTGAGAACAAAAGTTTCAATATAAAAGTAGTTGAATTCAACTTTTAAGTCGGGGTACCGCTTTATATGAGTACCGTATTTTCCGCACTAAAAGGTGCGCCTAAATGCCTTCCATTTCCTTAAAATCCGATGCGCCTTGTGTATGGTCATTACGGTAATATTTCAACCCCAAAATGGCTCCTTGCTCGAGACATGCTGACAACGCCGGGTTCAAACTTAAGGCCATCGGTTACGCAGTTGAACACGGAAATAGAGCAGCGGCAAGAGAGTTCAACGTGAACGAGTCAATGTTATAACTTGCTGTTGGTTAAATGAACTGTGTCGCAGCTTTATTAAATAAGTTTGACTGACATCTGATCGTTCCGTTGGCATTTCCTTGAGCGTCGCTCCATTTAGTGGATGCATTGTAGATTGTGTCTTATAATGCGATGGGCCCGATGTATGAAGAAAAATGACAAAATAGGCCATTCATTGAAAGTGCGCCTCATAATCCAGTGCGCCTTTTAATGTAGAAAATACAGTAGTGGCGTGTCAAAAAGACAATTTTTTTGGCCCCCCCACTTGTACGTTTGGACTACTTTGAGGGCAAACCCTTGCCCGACCCCCACCGCACCGCATCATTCTTTTGGGCTTAGCTTTGCGATGCAGACGATTGGCAAGGCGCAACAATTAAGCTATTCTGTTTCTGTTCCAAAGAGAGTGTGTGATTGATGTGGGTGGGCCGCTTTATATACCGCACAAGACCCCGCCCGCAATGCAGGTATCAGGTGTGTCGAGCGTTCTAATTACGCATGTATGTAAAGGCCTTTTCGGCGGGTGGTCTCTTCAGCCAACGGGCATCTCTGTCTGAGGCCACTCACCCGAGTCAACAGTTCGGACAATGGCGTCCGGGGGAAGGGAATGGGGGGCGGGGGCCGGGGGGAGGGGGGGGGGGGGTCTCCCAGAATAGCTTCCAGGCATTCATTGCATTACATCAGATCAAAAGCAATAAGCTAATTACAAGCTGGCGTGGTGGGCAGTAAATAGCAAATCAGCATAATTGATTTAATCCTCTCAGCGCTCGAGTGAAAAATGTATCAATGCCGAGGCCAAAAGGGGCTTTCTTGTTGTTCTTCTTCCCGGCAACGGTGATTATTGGAGGAAATGAAAAGATCATGCGGGGTTTATTCAACCAATTTGCACTCAAGTCAAGCAAACGCTCGTGTCGGGCAAAACCGGAATGTTGGATATTGAAAGGAGATGGACTTAATTCCGGGGCAATAGTGGTTTTGGATTTTTCATTCTCAGTTTTTTATTTTGTGTTGACTTTAGTTTTTTTAAATATAGTTATTTTACATTACTTTTTAGAGCAAGTTTGCTAGCTTTTGTTCACTTTTATTTTTTTTTGAAAATGCTTTGTTTTAGTTGAGTTGTTATCGGTTTTAGTATTAATTTTAGTTTTTTAATAAATTATTTAAGTGTTCGATAAAAAAAGATAATTAAATATTGTGTCATAAATTAAACGACAATTCTCAAACATTTGTTTGACCGACCGCAATCCCAAAATAAATATACATGTATTTGAAATCAACCCCGAAAGCTTATTTAAGATTTTACACATATTTGCTATAATTGTTCATTAGTTAGGTAGTTTTAGTTAGTTGTCTGAACATTCAATTTAGTTTCAGTTAATTTTAGTTTTTTGTTTTTTTTCTTTCTCTCAACTGAACAAAATGATGACTGGAAAACAAATACTACAAAATCTTAAAGTAAAGCATTATGATGCGAAAATTCAATAAAACCTCTCCACTTATGTGCACTTCTTTTCTGGATTGTATTTTTATTTTCAAAATGAACGTATTAAGTCAAATGTGTTTTGAGTTCATAAAATACAGTCCAACTAACTAGTTTCAGGGACTTTATTTTTTTCAAACTTTCCATGGCTCGCTCCTGAGAGACCTCGAGAGTGTCCGAATCAAAATTCTGTCCGGAAATTGATCCTGACACATTTAAACACACTTGTTTACGCAAGCCAGGACATTTCAATGTGTTTCTTCCATCATTTAGTGCAGAGTGAGATGCATCAGTGCATGTTTTAATATGCATCTTAAAAGCAAAAAAAAAAAAAAAGGAGCGCTTTTCATCAACGTTTCACTTATTCATGGCGCTGTGAGAAAAGTATTTTAGAGCAAAGCCGTGTTATCATCGAGGAAGCCGCACGTACTCACACACGTCGTTTTTTTCCACCTGAGGACATGCGCTTCGATGACAGTTCGAGGTGGCGCCACTGGAGCGCTGACACACGCTCCATGTTCACAACACATGCGATATCAAAAGGGATGCGAGGGGTCCGGGTAATGGCGTCCATATACAACATGTGTCCTGTGCGATAAGGCCGTTTGTGACTACATAATTGGGAAGCTCTAACGTTGATGAAATCATGAAATGAGTCTGGTCAAACATTCGCCATCATAAAACTATTCTCAATGCTACAAGAGATTTTTCTCAATAACATTCTTGACTGTCATATAAGTGTGTGGGGGGAAAAAAAGGAATAATAACCTAGGTTATTTTTATTTTGTTAAATTTTAAAAGGTAATATCGTGAACCCAAGCGACAATATTTTTCAGATGTTTAAGCATTTTCTTTTTATGGATTTTTAAAAAAGAGGCAAGTCTAAATTTGGAGTTGCACGCCTTCACTTCAGCAGCGCACCGTGCCACGACATGACGCGCAGTACGGAGATCGACTGGATGAGATGCAGGATGTAATTACAGTAAGAGCAAGAAGACGAGACTGAGAGAATGCCTGGGAGTAATGTTACTTCGTGTCGATGTATTGCTGATGCGCTCCAAGCAGTAAAATTCACCTGGACAAGCTAACATGTCATCGCTCTGTGTTGAGGAGGCAAATCTCCTCACATTAAGCCTAAATGCAAATGTATGTTATCTTTCACCACATTATGATTAATGTTGATTGTAATTGTAGCTTATTATTTCTATCATTGTACTCAGAGTACAGCATAAACCTGCTTCTAAAGTCCTCACAAAATTCTTTTTGCCGTCACAAATACAAAAAACCCAAATAAATGGGAAAAAAAAACCCAAGTACATTGGACATTCCGTTCTTCTTGTACAGTCAAACCTCTGTTTTCGTCCATAATCCGTTCCAGAAGGCTGTTCGAAAACCGAAATTGTTCGAGAACCGAAACCATTCTCTTTTTAAAATAAAAATGTTTACTGAACACGTCTGCTCACTTCCTCGTCACTTCCTCGTGGAAGGAAGGCGAGAGGAGTCAAATGGTGCATTCAAGTGCGCTCAGTTTGTTCGACAACCGAAATTTGTTGGTCATCCGAGGCATATAAAACTCAAAATTTTTGGTCGAAAACCAAATTGGACGAGAACCGAGACGTCCGAAAACCGAGGTTTGACTGTATTATGATTTGTCGGCTTAAACACGATATTTTCTCACTCCTAGTTCAAAAAATGGACACAACATTGGGCACCATAACGCGACACAGTAAAGTACTCCTCGGGAACTCGTCCAAAGGAGCACTAATCACACAAAGCTTTTTTGGGGGGGGGGCCAAACCATTTAATGGGGGCGGCATCAACATTTCCTGATTATTTTGAGCATTCGCTTTGACATAGCAGTACAGTTCTTCTCGAATCTGTCACCTCTATTTAGCATCGTTCATCCGACTTCGCTTCCAATTTCTGGAGACAGTTGGTGAAACTAACAGACTGTCCGGAATATCATTTGCATTATCAGTTTCGCTGCTTGTTTCGAAATGCGGTGTACTTTGAAAGTGTGGTCGGTGTAACAGTAACAGAAAATTAACTCGATGTTGTACTGCCATTTCAGAACATGAAAAGGCAGGACAATGTGAAAAACCCGACTGCTTTGCTTTTGCTCTCATTTATGTCCCAAATCCTCCAGGACACACCTTGACGACATATGTCGACTATTTTCTGACATTTGAAGGCAAAACGTACAGAGTCGAACTGGCCCCCGTGCCTCGTCTTTTTTGGCCCCGTCTGAGCCGAGTGGCAGCCCTCTTGCCGACCTCTCTTGTGTCAAACAACTCTCTGATCCGGCCTCGTTTTTTTGGGGGGGAGGATGTAGAAGATGTGGCCCGATCGTGAACTAAGAAGAGCCCGCGCCACGGATACGCCGTCTGATTGCGGTGCAACTAAGCCACCTAGAGGACAACGCCAGAGTCTGTCTCTCCAGATTTGTGTTTTCGCACTTGTCCTGCATAAATAACCCTAGAATTATACTATAAAAACATATCATCATAAAATTCCTCCCACGTCATCTGCTTCTGATTAATGTGTTTTTTGTTTTTTTTGTTTTTTTTTTACAACGTGGAATTAAAATGTGGCGGAGACGTGACCTGTGCATGTCCGAGAGGAGCAGTGACTCTGTTCTTTCCTTAACTGTTTCCATGTGATCCACTCCAAGTGCATTTCAGAACAGAATAGGATACACAAAGCCTGTTTCGGTTCAGTTTCGCTGCTGTAATGCGGAAAGTAGCAACACACGGGGATATGAAAACATCCCAAAATATACACATATATATTTCCAACAACAGGCAATGAGACTGAGCAGAATGTTGCAGCAGCTGACAGCTGACATTTTTTTTTCTGGCATTTTCTTTTTTTTGGGGGGGGTGTGGGGGGCGTTGGGGGTGATTCTACTCCTGATGTACGTACCGAGTTGCTCGGTGATCACGGATTCAACATTTGGTGAGCAATGTTGCCACAGTAACATAAGTGCTTAACCGCTATTTTTTTGATGACATTTTAAAATAAAGTTTGTTTGATTAAAATAAATAAAATTTGACTAAAATTAAAAACAAGCTTATGGCTTTTTTATTTTCACAAAAAACGTCTTCTGGGATTAACTTTGCATGAATTTTCTTTTTTTTTAAGACAGCCTTTCTCATCTTCACTTCAAACATTTTTAGCAACATGTAAAATAACGGCAGTCTTTTTTTATTTATGTATTTATCAATGTTGAAATGGCAAAACTCTACATTTATAAAGTACATTGTTTACAGTGATCCCTCGCTATTTCGCGGTTCGTTTATCGCGGCTTCAGTGCATCGCGGATTTTTTTAAACATTCATTAAAAAAAATACATATACATGGAGTACAGTATTGTATATGTTAGTCTATGTGACTCGCTGTTGTTTTGCTGACTTTCGCAGCTTCTCGCGGACCGTTTGCGGACTTAAAAAAAAAAAATAATAATAATATGTTAATTAGTCGCTACTTCGTGGATTTTCGTTTCTCGTGAGTGGTTTTGGTCCCCATTAACCGCGATAAATGTGGGATTACTGTATAACAATTAAATTTGGGGACCTCCTGCAGTTACACACTCCGGTAAGACTTTATGCTTGACTGCATACTGTGCTGAGATCCATATCAAAACTAAATCTTTTTCTTTCTAGCTGACACAAATTCAAATAACGACTACATGTCCAACTTTTCCATGACAAATCTAAAATGACTCGCTGCAATTCAGCATTTACCATTTATCTAGTCTTTAAGATTAAAATTTTGAATCAATTGGAAAAAAGTTTCTGGGAGACCTTAAATTTTTGAATAGGGCAAAAAGACCTGCAAATGCTCACTTTGGACCAAAATGGCAGACATTTTTGGCGGGTCACTTTATGATAGGCACAACGACCAAATCACAGAGGAGAAAATGCAACTAGCTTTGGTGGCTTAATTTTCAACATTTTAATAGCTGCGGGAGTAGAAGGTCTTTGAAAACGGCCAAGATAACTCAACGCGCTCGGTCCCTGAATGCCAGCTACCGTGTTCGAAACGGGTGGTCTTCACCCAACTGCCGGCGTGGGCGTATGATGTCGACGGCCTGCTATACATACGCCTCAAGGAAATGTTTTGCACGAGCTCTTGATGGATAAACGGCACTTGTGTTGCCTAAAAAAAAAAAAAAAAAAGTCTTCTACCTCAATCTGCCCGGCGGCAGCTGTCGAATGCGACCATTCCGGCGATTCAACACATGACTCCATTATGGCCGCCGAGCCGTGAGAAGAACGAGGACGGAGAGCAGCAGGGGGGGTGGGAGGGGGTTGATGCTTTTGGAGTGCTTCCACTAAATGGGATCTTTAATTTCACAGGCCTCCTGATATGCCGTTTGTGTAACAGAAAAGAGGAATCAAGGCTTTTTCAAAGCACATTAAGCAGAAAGCAATTAACCCGCACACACAGTAGTTAATTTTTGTATTAATACTTCCAACAGCTGGTGCCATACCGCTTCCTCGTTCTTTATCTCCGCTCCAGCTGTTGCGAGGACATTAAAGAGGATTTGTCTGCAATAAAGTGGCTCTGTATAACGATACCTCGCCGGGGAGTGGAAGCCACGGGGAAAAGTGGGTGGCGAGGATTTACATACGGACCCACGTTTTCAATAACCCGCCGGTCCCTCATCTTTTTCAGCGGGCGTTTCAAAGGGCTTTCTTCTGACTCTCCAGTGTACATTTCAAAGACATCTATTGACATCCTCAATAGATGCGCAGCTCCGTAGAACACTTGTCAGGCTGTCAATTGGCTCCTAAAGTCAAGAAGTCCCGGGAACATTTGATTGTAGATATTCAACGCCATGAGCAGCCTCCGTGTAAGAACAAAACAAAACAAAAAAACAACTGCAGAAGGAAGGTGGAAAAGGCAACATACAAATAAATAAAATCTACCAGGAATTAAAACAGCGGACGAAAGGTTAGCACAGCTGCCTCCAAGTTGTGAGGTTGGGGGTTTGAGTCCAAGCTCCGGCCTCCCAGTGTGGAGTGTGCATGTTCTCCCCGTCTCTTGGGCTCCCTGCATCATTCCACTGAAGTCTCTAAATTGCTCATTTATGCGAATGTGAGTGATAAACTTATCCATGCTTTTATCGCCGGCAGACTAGATTGTTATGGTTTTCTCAGCGGACTCCCTCAGAAGAGCATCAACCAGCTGCAGCTCATTCAGAATGCGTCACCTTGGGTTCTCAACAGAACCCAAATCATGTTCTTGTGCTCTAACTTCTTTTAATAATTTGATTAAACTACTTTTTAGTTATCTACTTTGCTTTTAATCCTGGAGAACCCAAGAACCCTTTTCTTCTTTGGAAAATGATGAATTATATATTAAATGACTGCTATTATGTTCACTGAACACCAAAATATGTTTTTTTCCAAAATTCAATGCTTTAATCCTAATTTAGGATTAGGGCCAAATTTGACCCTTTGGGATTTAAGTAGCAGAATTTATAGGGGCCAAATTTGAACCCGTGGGTTCTCCACGGTTTAAATTTTTTTTTTTTTTAATGTTACATTCTTTTGAGTGGAAATGTTTTATTTTGCCTGCAAATGTGGCTTTTAAATGTTGGTTTGTAACTATGTCAAGCACATTGAGTTACCTTGTGTATGAGTTGCGCTTTACAAATAAAGCCGCCTTGCCTTGCCTTAATAGTGGTGTGAATGGATCGAGGGAAAATGGGAAAAAAAATGATTTTTGTTGGTTTCTCGCAGATTACTCTGCAGTGGAATCTTGAGGATTCGATTCTTCCCACAGGAAATAGTGTA
Source organism: Hippocampus abdominalis (assembly GCA_018466805.1). Classification (NCBI taxonomy): domain Eukaryota; kingdom Metazoa; phylum Chordata; class Actinopteri; order Syngnathiformes; family Syngnathidae; genus Hippocampus; species Hippocampus abdominalis. The sequence continues at coordinate 20,708,765 of CM031696.1, forward strand.
AGTATGGTAGAAAATCTGTTGCATGATTGGACTGTTAAGTCCATTTTTAGCCACCAAATTTTCAGACGCGCCAGGGGCTTGCCGAAAGAAATGCGCTCCAAATGCCCAGCATGGCATAGAGCCGTATGCCAAATTCCCCGGCACGCTGATGGAGGCTTCATGATACGACAGTTTTTACGCTTGACAACACCTGCGCTGTAACGATTGTGGAGCCCAATGTCATGGTAACCCAAATTATAAACCCTCATTGGCCACAGCATCCGGTACACCTGCATAAACAAAAAAGATCCAAATTAAGAACAAGTTTCTGACAGGCCACTTGATTTTCTACTTTGCTCATCCTATCATGATAACACATCGACACAATGATAACACATCGACACAATGGAGTAGGATCAATGTAAAATCAGGTAATTTGTCACCAATAAATCATCATTGATATAACGTGAACCAGTGACAAGTGACCACATGATTTTACTGGTTCTATTTATTTCTCTGGGTTTTTCGTAACATGGTGAATATATAAAATGGAAGTCTGCGGCGGAAAACCCCCAAAAGAGATCATGTTTTTTTGGGGTTGAGCCCAACGGGGGTCATCACCGATCATCAAAATCAACATGCCAACAACACGTCGAGCGGGGCCGGCCGCATCCGTCTTGTCTTAAATCAGCATTAACCCGCGACACGTGTGCGCTCTCTTGGGCGGTGCGGCCCGAAGCATGCCTGCGACGTGACGTGTCACAAGCTGCGACATATTAAGAGTCAGAGGTTAGCCGAAGACAAAAAGGCTTGCTCAGCACTGGAAATTGTCACGATGTGTACGTCATCGTAACGGAAGGGAGTGACGGAGAGGATTTATGTGGCACGCTGTAATTGAATATAATTGAGCAAGTGCTTGACACTTGATATGGATTTACAGCGCCACCACTCAGCCTAAGATCATTCTTTCCTCCTGGCCGATGACTGATTTTGGTTTTCTGCGCGTGGAGCTTTGGCTAATTATAACAATACTGCGCGGTCCGTCTTTGAAGCCATCACTTTATCCAGTGACTAACCTAACCGAGGTTTGCCGCGGAAGAAAAGTGCACTGTGGCATTTTTTTTTTTTCTCCTTTGCACAATTAGTGACAGACATTATGAGAGCGCAATTAGAGCGAAAAACGTCTTAATTTATAGCAACGCTCTGTTTGTCATTGGGCTTGGCTACCGCTTTGTTGCGTAAGCATGTGTGGCGTAATTACCAGTACAGTTAGAGGGAGATTTACAACGGTGGGTGATGATGATGAGGACCGTGTAGGAGGATGGGGCGGGGAGGAGGGGGTGGTAGTTGGTGGGTGGATGAAGCCCTCCAGATGTGTGGGACGAGGGGGGGGCCGCAACCAGGGCGGCGTGTTTCCACTTAAAACTCAGCGGGAGAAGAGCTGTGAAGTCGACGCGCCACGTTCGGCGTGTGCTAGCATGTGTATGATATGGTCCGCCATCAAATATTTCAACATGTATGTCATGCATGCATGTGTTTTTGAAAATCCTTCTTTTTCATTGCGGCTGCCTGTGTTAAGCACATGCTCCAGACCAAAAAGATTTACTGGTGACATCTAATTCGACGTTGCTTGCTGTAGCATGATAACATAATGCATCATACGTTTACTGGCTGCATTACGGATGGTCGCAGAATCGAATACGAGAGCCGCAACGGTAGCTTTGTGACAAGTTATCAGGTTCGACGTTGCTCGTTGTGATGTAAAATTGACCCAGAATTCATTCAATTCGAACACGGATTTTGGAATCATTTACACGCTTCTCCATTGTATTTCGAGGCACATCGGCCGACTGGGTGACACACTCACCAGCTACAATTTTAGGTGTAGCATGACTGCAGATTGGATTTAATTCAAGAGCTGCAATGATTTACAGTCAAACCTCGGTTTTCGAACGTCTCGGTCCTTGACCAATTCGGTTTTCGACCAAAAATTTCGCATTTTTTATGCCTCGGATGACGAACAAATTTCGGTTCTCGAACAAACTGAGCGCACTTGAATGCACCATTTGACTCCTCTCGCCTTCCTTACACGAGGAAGTGAGGCTTCCTCGGCTAGACCAGGAAGTGACGCTTCCTCATGTTGCTTTCCATTGTGAGCAGACGTGTTCAGTAAACATTTTTATTTTAAAAAGAGCGGGGTTTCGGTTTTCGAACAATTTCGGTTTTCGAACAGCCTTCTGGAACGGATTATGGACGAAATCTGAGGTTTGACTGTATAAGATAAGATAAGAAATCCTTTATTGGTCTCGCAATGGAGAAATTGCCAATTCACAGTAGCAAAGTTATGAAAGGAAGAAGTAGAAGAACAAAATATAGGAGCTGCTGGAAAGGCAGGCAGGCACTCTTGCGGCGCCATCTTGAAGTCAAAATAATAAAACAACACAACTGAACACATAATTATTGCTGACAAAATGTCTGTTTCTATCGTGCTTGTCATGGCAGATAGCACAACGTGCCTCATTATCACCTACCACACCACCGAGCGGATTACGTATGGGGTCACAATATCCAACTGACCTGGATTTTTCTGTTCACATGGAGGAAGTATTCCTTTGATACGTTGCCAGAAGTTATTTATATTAACTGCATATTTAAAGAATGAATATACAGCGGATCTGAAAGCAAACTCTACAAGAATCTGTCTTAAAGTCAAGTCAAATGTGTGTGTCCCTACTCGTCTAAAGATGGCATTCTGATTAATATTAATAAAGCAGCAAAATCGACCCCTTTTTATCTATCACAATGTTGGCCATTTTGCCACTTCCTGTCCACTGAAAATGACATCACAGTTGCTCAGGGCTCAGGTTATGACCAATCACGGCTCACCTTGTTTTCTGAGTTTGGTCATGTGACGTTTGCCTGCTTTTATTCATGAGACCCTGGCTGTGAATCATATGCAAAACAACGACGGATACGATAACTTCCATCGATGCAGCATGGAAGTAGCACCTGCGCGAACCAGGTGTGACATCCTCCTCCTCCTCTTTTGCAGTGCAATGCAGCCACAGGCTGGAGCCACGGAAGGTATTAAGGTCCGGATTTGAGCCTTAACTCAAGTCAAGATCCTTACCCAGCCGCTTGACATGAAAGCCAGACGTCATATCAAGCGCATAGCCGCACATTTTTTTAGGCTTCTTCCTCTGTCACAGCGGGGACGTGCAGCAGCAGAGGGGCTGCGTAAGCATCATGGACAAAGATGGAGGACTGTACTTTTTTGGGGGGGGTGAATCTTGCATGTTGGCTCTAAAGTCATGTTTGCTAACCAAGAGGAGTCTAAGCCAACATGGATCACTGTTGTTGTCATTTCTACTCGTGTATGGTTAAATGTTAGTCATGGCAATTTTATTTGAATTGCGACAAATGGCAGAAACACCCCCACCCTCCCAAAAAATGCTTTACTAATCATATTTAGTAACCATTAGCCAAGGCATGAACCGTGAGCAGAAATATCACAATATCACGGTATCAAAATTACAGCTCTGAAATGAAGTTTTTTGGAAACATTTGTATAAATAAAATCAAAAACAGCATGGATTTTCATTGAACACAATGTATTTTATTTTTAAACAAAATATTGACGATTTTGTACAGAAGAAATGCATACCATGTTAAGTAAAAAAGTAAATGTTAACATTCTTTTTCTGTTTTAAGTCTTCTTAGTACATCACAGTGTCCCCATCACCGCTGAGCAAATTTTAGCATAGACGCATGGGCTACTCAGGTTGTCCTTGGGGCTAACTAGTACCTGCTGGCAACTTTCTTGTTGTTGTAGAAGACCAAAGTGGTCCTACCGAAATGCCAATTTTTCAGGATAGAGTTTGCTGCAGTGGCAAGTTTTATTTATTTATTTTTTGTTTCTCTCATTCTCCTCTTGAATACTATTTAAGTGACATTTTAACAATGACACAGGCTGAAGCACTGTATGCGACAGTCTCTATTTAGGAATTTGTCAACCTATGGATACTGGCTAGAAATGACAATTGCTAGGGAATCGTAGTCCATAGTCTCCACTTTGCTGCCGTGCCCGTTTAGTAGCTATTTTTGACAATGGAAACATATTATTGGTGAGTCGAGTAAGTGGTGTGTAGTGGAAAAGGGCTCCGTGTCTTCCTGCGATCATTTGCAATGTTTTAGGAGCTTTTATGCTGTGCAGGCTTGGTGCTTTAGAGTTCACAGAAAAAAATAAATAATAATAATCCTTTGATTTTTTTTTTCCATTTCAAAGTGTGGTATCATACAAATATGTTGGGCACACGCACACATTTGTACATGCGGCTCACATCATGGAGGAGAATGGAGTGTATCCTTAATATCTTGCAGATGTCTCACTTTTTGTCTCGAGCGGTTAACGTCGGCCTATAAATTGAAGGTAGGTCCTTTTTCTGTGTGATGTAGAAGTTTAAATGGGCCTAATTTCACTTTGAAATGCGCCACTCGTTAAATGGTGCTACTTTCAGCCTCTATTTTTTTTTTTGACTGGTCACCGGGACATCTGGCACCCATTCCGGGTAGCGTGCCAACAATCGGCAGAACAAGCTGCTCTCGACTTTTTAACAAAAAGCTCATGACGAGCAAAAACGGAAAGCTTTTGTTGTACGCTTCGACAATGTGTTCCCCTCAAGGCTTCCTTTCGCCTTGACGCTCTCTGCTGAGGAACTGATCCTTATTGAGTTATATGTGAGGGATTGAACAACTGTGTAACGCAGCCACCCTTAAATCCACTGCGGTCGGCATGACGAGAGTGCCTCATTTAATGCGTGAGAGCAGCACGCGGACTGCATCGGGTCCGCCGTGCAATTCGAAAACCAAATGCAATATCATAGGAACTGTTGTAAAAATACCACAAATGATTTTACGATCAATAGTATTTGCTCGTCTCTTCAAGGCCAATTACACATCGGGCACTTAGTCAAGGAACGGATGGATAGACATTTGTGAACGAGTAAGAGTAAAAAGTACCGTACCCGTGAGTGTCTGCTGACCAGCTCGGATTAGCTCGAGTTACTTCCTGAAAAGTGGTAAATAATAATAATATTACTTATGGATGGAAATACCTGCAATACAAAAAAAAAAGCCAAAAAAAAGTAATAAACAGGGAACGGCAAATATATTTGCAAGTCTTGTCATGTATAAATATAAATTACCGAATATACAGTGAAAGAAAAAAACTATATGGATACATACTGTACTGTATATAGGCTAATGCAAATACTACAATATCATGACATCTTTTTACTGTATTTGATTTTTTTTAATGTATTTTTACTGGAGTAGAAAAACACATGATACATAGTGGAAAACAATTTTTTTCGGTATGAGTTAAATTGCACATACAGTACAAATAAATAAAACGTGTGAAGAAATACGTCTTGGGAATTTTCTAAGGTGTAGAAATGTTGACTATTATCTGGGTTCCAAAGTTGGCTTTTTTAAAATAATGCTGTATAAAATATAATACAAATATTTGCATGTACACATATAGTATGTATTTTGTCATGAATTAAATATGACATTGCATTACATAATTAAAAATAGAAATATAACGCACAATCAACAATACAAATGTAAATGTTTGGGATATTTTCAAATTAAGTTGACAACAGTAAGTTTCTGGCGGTATCATTTAAAGTTATTATGATGATTAATATCAATTAAAGTATGTGAAAATGATATTCTGTATTTACTAACAATATCCAACTTAACATTTGAATATATATACTGTATATATAAAGTACATAGATATATATATATATATATATATATATATGTGTATATATGTATATGTATATATATACATACAGTATATATATGTATATATATATATATATATATATACATGTATGTGTGTATATATATATATATATATATATACACATGTATGTGTGTATATACATGTACATATACATATATTGTATGCTGTGTATACAGCATACAATAAGTAAGATGACAAATGTGGACAAAGCTAACACTGTTTCCTTAATAGAGCGATTCTTGCACAATTATTGTCGGCAAAACCCAACCCTGCACAGAACAATTCATCCTATGACGCGTCACATTGCTTGACAGACAGCAAAAGTATTCCACAAAACAACAGCCCTGTGTTATTTGTGCCAAGAGTCATGGAAAAACAATGCTGTAAAAAAAAAAAAAAATGGAGACCTGTCCAGTTTTTAAATTTAAAAGTATTATGCCCTGTAAAAACATGTCTTTTAGCTGATTATTTTGCCCTGTTTTATAAGTGCACAAATAAAAAGCATTGGCATGCTTCAACTGGCTAAATGAGAGACATTTTGGACTTTATGCCTGAGAGTTTTGAGAAGGAAAGAAATTTCCAACACCTCCATGTTTGATTCCTTCCCATATGTTCACTGCCAACATTTGCGGCATTTGCTCTGCTGCTTTTTCAGGAAAAAAAAAAAATTAAATGGCTGCTCGGCTCCTCTCCGAAGTGATAAGTTGTAAATTGACAAGAAATGCAATGTAACTCTCTCCTACACGTCATATACGCATATTTCTGTATCATCAGACCCAATATAATCCAAATTGAGTTAGCCGTTGGCTCGCCGTATTTAGCGTTTCGTGTTGTATCACCAAGGTAATCACTGGGTACATCCCCCCTGTGGGCGTCAGCGTACGTCAGAAGGTATCACGTTCCATAAGGAAAGTGCGACATTGCAACCTGGCATTATGCAACGTGATGGCTATAAAAGCAGTACAGTAACTCTTTTCTTGATAAACATCTGCATCGTGAATGAAATGCCCGGCCGGCCCAGTAAAGATCATTATACATTTGGTATATCATACTTTCAAAGTGGGTGTCCCGTGTTTTCCAAGAAAATCACAAGTTCAGAGTAACACACAAAACCTTCGGTACAGCGACACTTATTCCAAAAGAAAGAGAAGCTTGTTTGAATATAACCAAGATGTTATGTGATGTCACATTAAAAGAAGAGAGTGTATGGTAGTGAGGCAATTACAGCAAGGCCCATTAAAAAAAAATTAAATTAAAAAAGGCTTTCCATTCATGCTGGTGAAAATTCACGTTCAAAAGTGCTCCTGGACGAAATCCCTCAGAGATGGTGAGGCATTATTTGAAAGCCAGTTTGACTCGCAGCATGAATTTTCATAGGCACGTCTATCATGACTAGACCAAACCAAAAAAAAAATTAATAAAAACCCTCATGTCCGATAAGGCATGGGAAGTCGGACATTTTGGTTTGATGCGGCCATTTTATTGCCATCTTGGACATTTTCAAAGACAAACTTGTCCTGGAGAATTTGTCAGGATTGCTTTGGAAACATTCATAGCTAATAGCATTTTGCAACATAAAATTTGTGAGGAATGCATATCATATGTAACGCAATCTCTCAGGATAATATTTCAGAGGCATCCGATAATCAGACTTTTGCTGACTTTGATATGAAGGGGAGAAAACATTCATATCCACCCAACCTTTAGTTTACATGCAGGGTTTAAATACATCTGCAAACTGAAACTTTTGCTGACTTTGATATGAAGGGGAGAAAACATTCATATCCACCCAACCTTTAGTTTACATGCAGGGTTTAAATACATCTGCAAACTGAAATTCCCGCCACCAGTTCCAGCATGGAAGATCAACCCAGCGCTCACCTCCTCAAGCTGTTCGTGGACCTTGTAGGCAATTTTCAACAAGCGCAACTCTCCCTGACAAAGTAGGCCTCGCTGCAAAAAAATTCTGGCCCGAGCCTCTGCGTAAGTTTGCGAACGTGCTTTTTGCACCGTTTCGGATGAGGACGCAAACAAAAGTGAACAAAGCGGCCGCCGAGCCCACAAGGACATGGGAGAGACTTTCCAGATCTGTCACTCCGCTCTCCAGACGCCGTAATGCACATAAATGGAGGATTTGCGGTCAGCCTTGGGAGCACATGTGTGAGGGAAGCGAGGGAGGAGTCACAACGGAGGCGGGTGGGGGTCCGCACGAGGGCAACTGCGAGGTTGTCGGCGGGGCGCGCGGTGCTTTGATCCACTGCCGCTCAGGTGCGACGGGACATTGACGGATGGCAAGGTGGGACAAATCCATGTGGTCGCGGCGGGAAGCGTGAGAAAGGGCACCTGTTCGGGTGAAGGGAACTTGAAAGAAAAAAAAAATCATTTTTTTAGTACATGGGCCGTCAGTGGACTCATTTATACACTTGTTTGTTTCTGCTGGGAGGTCCAGATGTGTGGAAGAGTGCTGGCTCGTGATGTTTTAGGTCGAGGAAGGGGCATTATCATTTTTTATAAAGTCTTCTAAGGGCCACACTATATTTAGGAAACGGGTCCTCCCCGCGCTCGTCAAGGATCCAGGAAAGTGGGACAGTGAACAGCTGAATTTGAGTATTCAGTGAATAGTAGAGCAATGGTTCCCAAACACTGTGTCATGACAAATTAGTTTGTTGTTAAAATATCTGAAGAGGGGAATCAAATTCATTTAACTGGTCTGAAAATTATTCAGCGTTTAATTCATTCCATGACCAAGCTCGTAACGCAATTTTCTTGTACAGCAACTACTGTATCTTCTCTTTCGTTAAATGTTTTATAGACATCCATTCATTTTCTTTACCACTTGTATAGCATGTAACTGTAGAAATAGTTTACATTAATTGGATCCATCTAAGTATCTACCCATCTGTCTGTCTATCCATCTACAGCATAGGTGTCAAACTGAAGGCCCGGGGGCCAGATCTGGCCCGCCACATCAATTTATTTGGCCCCGCGAAAGCAAATCTAGCAGGTCAACTTCCATGATGCTTGCTAAAATCCGTATCAAAATGTCAAATTGTCATATGTAATAAATAATAACGTTGAGATATTGTAAGCGTTTTCCTATGACGTTACAGTAACTTGAACAACATTTGAACAAACTACAGTCAAATCTCGGTTTTCGAAGTCTCGGTTCTCGTCCAATTCGGTTTTCGACCAAAGATTTCGAGTTTTTTATGCCTCGGATGACGAACAAATTTCGGTTCTCGAAAAAACTGAGCGCAATTGAATGCACCATTTGACTCCTCTCGCCTTCCTTACACGAGGAAGTGACGCTTCCTCGGGTAGACGAGGAAGTGACGCTTCCTCGTGTTGCTTTCCATTGTGAGCAGATGTGTTCAGTAAACATTTTTATTTTTTTAAAAAGCGTGGTTTCGGTTCCCGAGCTATTTCGGTTTTCGAACAACCTTCTGGAACGGATTATGGACAAAAACCGAGATTTGAATGTACAATGCTTCACTCTTGATTTCAAAACTATCCATTAACTGTGCCCTGTGTATGTAAAAGGCGACTAAACCTTTATACGGTTTCACAGACTTAATGGCCTTCCAAGGGAAACTGCGAGCACAATGTGGCCTGCGACAAAAATGAATTTGACACCACTAATCTACAGTATCAGGCTAATCATTCTACCACTCTAGTGGTGTGTGGCTTTCTTCCAGGAGAGCCCTCTAAAAGACTCATTACCTTTCAATTAAAACTGCACATCTTGATTAGTGACTGTCATTGCGTTGACCCTTCAGCAGGCAACATTCAAAGGAGCCTAACAAGCTGTGCTAGCACAAACATGATGCAAACATCATCAACATCATCCACATCACTTCTCGGCAAGCTTCATGTAGCAAGTGGCCGTCAGTAAATCCTTCCTGGCGAAAGGAATTATAAGAGAAGCCAAGTGAACCCAAAAGGTTCACGGGCGGTTTCCTTTCATACTTGACTGTAAATCCTCTAATTGTTTTTCATTGCGCCCTGAAAGTTTGCACCACAAAACGAGTAGCTTGCATTTCTGGATACGAAGCAAGATTGTGCCTCTGGACACACCTATGTTTACTTTAATTGAACACTCGATTTTGCCCAATAAACGTCGTCTGGGGGGAAAAAAGGTCATTAGCCACCGCCTAATGAGTCGGCTAAGGATGACGCTTTGTGGAGATGCTGCTACGTGTTTTTTTGTTTTGTTTTTTTTCAATATATTTGTTATGTCTTGTGGGATGATTAAGACATTAGACATGTTACTAAAGCATTCAAAATTAAAGAATTGTGAGCGCTCTTGAAGGAGTCGTTCCAAGCATGCGGGCGAGGACTCGAGGCTGAGGTTTTTCAGCCGTCTGCAGCTGTAAATCTTGGCGACGGAAGATAGTTCGCGACCGCGGTGACCTCCCGAACCTCGTCCATCTTCATCATCATCCCGGCAACTCGGAGAATGGAATAAAAGTTCTCAACAAAAGGTCACCGTCTGTGTACGCTGCCATTAACAAGCTCTGTAATGAGAGCCAACATCTCGGGCAAATATTCCAGGTGTCAGCGAACGTTGCGGCCTGATGGCTTATAAATGGAATGTATCAGCGTGTTTACGTTGCCTATTTAGCAGCACATTTTCATGCCCCGATGGAGCGCGGATGCTGTGTCAGTGCATTAACGACAATGTCACTTGCAATAGGGCTAAGATTCGGTCCTTGTTTGTGCACCGCTTGGACCTTTTAAGGTAGCGTTTTAACTTCTTATTGCACAATAGTAACTTTGATGCTATAGAATATACGCATGGACAAAAATGCTTGTGTATATAATGTCAATATTGTAGACAGGGTGGGTCATCAGCAGATAGACTGATACAGTGAAAGCAGAGATCGAGACAGACACTCTCAGTGGGTAAGTACCTAGACAGTTACTGTGGCAGAGGTAGGTAGTGAAAATAATGCGCTCTTAACTAGCTTTGTTTGTGAACTGAAGACTGCTGGTTGGTATGAGAAGGGAATATATTCTAAGACAACCTGAACAATCCAGCTCTTAAATCAATATCCTGACCATGAACTGACCTGGATTAAGTAGAATATTCACAAGCGTAGGTAGGTAGGTAGAAAGATATTGTAGGTGAATAGGTGGAGAGAGGAGTAATAAATAGTATGGTGTTGCCAGAAGAGGAGCTAACTAGCGAGGTACCGTTAGGCTAGCTAGCTCATGAATGGACAGATGAATAGACAGAGGCTTGATAGAGAGACAGCTAGATATTGTAGAAAGCTAGATAAAACATGTCTTACAAAGTACTGAGTTGCTGGATGACTGAAAGAACTAGTTAGACTGTGATAGAGAGTCGGTTATGCTAGGTTAGTATAGCTAGGTGATAGCTCGATACTTCACTGTGGGTACCAAAAGATAGCCGAACCTCCGTCATTTGAACATCAGAGTGTTGAGGAACAAGTCAACACCACCAAAAAAAAAAAAAAAGTTCATTGGTTGTCTAAGTTTGCCCTGTTACCTTGAACACTCCTTGAGTTTTCCAAAGCTTTGTGTAATGCGTGCCACTGGGCCAAATCATGCTGTCGGTGCAAATTAAACAGATTGATAGCGGCAAAGAGTGAGGGAGGCATGTTTGCAGTGTGTATAAAAGTTGCCAAAACCAGGAGAAAGAGGAGTGCAAGAGAAGTTTGGTGTGGGTTATTACAATAGCCATCATAAACTAGGACTGCTGAATGCCAGCCCGGATTGCCCCACAGAGGAGCTTGATCGCACGCTTCATTTAAATGGGGCCTTCATTTAAAAAAAACTTTCATGCCACCTTATTCATGAAGTGCACATTCCTGACTGTTGTTGTCATGGTTGATACTGTTGTGGTGGAGCTGATATGCAACCACAGAGGCCAGAGAGAGTTTCTACAAACTAAAATACAGTACACTGTAACTAATAACAGAATGTAGACAGGATGAATAATAAGGGAAATAAACAAGTAACCGCAAATGCAATTCCTTTATTTTAGCGTCTCTCCTGCCATCTGCCAGCGGATTAGTTTTTCACGGGCAGGACTGAGCATGAGAGGATATTTCGCAGGCCTTTTTTAATAGTCCATTACAAAATACTTCTCGGCCATTGAAATCAGTTCCAAACTGTTTGTTTTTTTTGTTGATTTTACACTTTTTTTGTGTACAGTGAAAATATGCCTGATTTGGCTTATTGGCTGCCGGCCTAGAACATATTTTTAGCCGAATGTTGTCATTTGGTTACGTGTATCGATATAATGAACGCCTAATTAAACCAGACCTTGAGTCTATACTTAATTTTTATGTTGCATTTGATTTGGCTAAGGTTATGTAATATGTAATACCAGATTAGACGAAGGGTCAAAACTTTAATATATTTTAGTGAAACGCATTGGAGTATATTAGACTTATTTTACTTTCTTTGCTTTTTTGAACAGTTTGATTTTGGAATGGTGACGTATGCTATGTTTGATGGCTAGTTAAAAAAATAAAAATATGCCTCCAATAGTTTACATGGAACTTTAAAAAAAAATGTGTTCAGTTTATTTTATTGTTCTTCAGTTTTCTCATTACAAACTACTGTAAAAGATTCCCTTTCAACAAATACAAAATAACTGCAACTCATAATTTGGCAAGGGAATTAATCAATTTTGGCTTAGTTTATTTTTTTTTATTCCCTGCCATCTGCCTGATTTGACTGCAAAGTCATTTTGCTTCAAATATATATGTGCAGACTCATGCTGCTATCCCAAAGCGAGACAAGGGGGAAAAAAAATAAAGCAAACCTTTTCGGTTTGTTTTGCTCGCTCTACGCCGCAGCGATTGTACGTTGTCCAGTAATGACAATGTCAGGCACAACGAGGCCCCACAAGGCTTCCTGGACCGCAAAGTGACACATGCATGCAAGGAACCCTCATCACGACTGCACAACCGCAGCCACCACCACCGCCACCCCTGGGCCTTGGTAGCCAAGACGTGTTCAGTGACCAGGATAGCATAACCTCAAGTGGATGACATAGTCCCGTGGCAGGCGCTCACAGAAAACGCTGTTTTTATACAAGGGTGTAACCGCGCTCTCTTTTTTTTTTTTTCTCCCCCTTTTGAAATCATTGAGCCTTTGCAGTGCCTTCAGTCTGACGGTGGAAAACAAAGCCACATGTCCACTGTTTGCATTGGGATTTGTGGACCAGTATGATCCTTTAAATGGTCATTGGAGTGTCGCTAATTGCTTTAACACACGGCCATCATGGTGAAGTTTAATTATAACAATCCACACTTAGCAAAGTATTCGGTATGTCCTGAACAGATTGGTGTACGTGACTTGCGATTCCTTTTTACTCCTGTCAAACTACTCAGCTACAAAATATTGTGGCAGGGTCCTAAAATCGGGCTGTTTAATGATTAACATACCAAACATTATCCTACAAGCAGGCAACCCAGCTGTACTACTTTATATACGAGTACAGGTGTAATGGTGCAAGTACCGGTTTGGTATTTCTCACTATGAGCTGTCGTGATGATGATCCAGAGACAGGCAAAAGTTCACACAAAGAATATACTAGAGAAGGGGACAATGGGAGTGTAATGGCCTCACACTTGAGCCACACGTCGGCTCCACCCTCGACCCGCGCCTGGTTGTGTGCCAGCTTGATGATCAATAACATACCTGACAGCATTTTTCTTGGCTAGGGACCAATTTTGGTTCGCCAAACTAACAAATGGTTCATTAGATGAAGCTGTTAAATCACTGCTATCAACATCTCCTTTCAAACTTGCCTGGTGTCTTAACTCTTTCATTCCACACGACGTACTTGTACGTCTTTTTAAAATTAGGCCCCGCCTACCAAGGACGTACTTGTACGTCGAAGTCTTTTTTTTTTGCGTCATATAGAGGAGGAGGGTCTGATGCAATCTGTGAATGAGAATACGCCGTTTGCATTGTAAATCATGTAAAAAAGCGACCAGTAGGTGGCAGTGGTGCCTCACGTGGTTGAAATGCATGCTTTTACAAAAAGCTCTTTTTCTCCGTTTTTTGCCCAGGAATCGCCATTTTCATGAAACTTAGCCATTTTGTAATGCCGATTGCTGAAGAATGGAAAAAGATAGAAACAAATGGGTTTTTTTCTACTGAAAGAAGAGAGTCCAAACTTTATTTTGGTAGGCTGCGTGTTTATATAGCATTAGAACCAAATATTCTGAGGGCCTTGCGAGATCAGTCAAAATCGAGTAAAACGCTGGGATTGAGGGGGTTGCGCCAGTGAAAATGGCTGGGATTGAATGAGTTAATAACCTCACACACATTTCATCAACATACCTCAACGATAAAAAAAAAAAAAAAAAACCACACATTACATCAGATTTTTTCAGCCATATCTTCCCATTTGGAGTGGATGCTCAAGTTTCATAACCCAAATTTCATAACCATTGCTCACCCCAGCTCCTTCTACTGAAGGGCCAAATTTGCGTTAGGGTTTTGTTGCCATGACAATTATTGTCATCAAGGGTTTCCAAATGCTTCAAGACCTAAACTTGACATTTGGTTCCTCCCTGGAACTCAAATTCAGTCAAATATATTTCGTTACTGATGCCGAAATGTGAATTTAAGAATGTTCCAAGAAATTGTGCACCAGCTTGATGATCAATTACATGGATTACAGCATTTTCCTTGGCCCGCGACCCATTCGGGTTCTCGACCCCAAGTTTGTTAAGCAGTTAAATCACGACTGTCAACATCTTCTTTCAAAATGTGAACCTTCTCAGAACATTTTCCAGTTGTTGTCAAATTTGTGGTCCAGAAACAAAATTAAGTAACCATCTCTCATGCCGCCATTAAAATATAGAGACGCGCAAAGTGAGCCAAAGGGTGACTTACTCCATCGGTTGTCGACGAATTCATTGCTCGTACCTCACGTTACATCATAAATACCAACATAGGCATGTAAACCACTAAAAGGCTAAATCAACCGGGAAAAGCAGCGATCATGTTTCCCTGTTTGCGCTCATCATCAAGCTGAAGAAAACATGACATCGGTGAAGGCGGAAAAGCGATATTTACGAGATGTAATTAATACCATCAACATGACATGAGGCTCAGTGTGTTGAGCTGAATTACGCCGCCTCGCTTTGCACATGAAACCGCGATTCGTTCTAAATGTTTCCTCCAAGGAAAATAAAACAATCTTCCACGCAAATCCGCCGTGGCCCGGCGTTGATTCTACCTGTGTCAAAAATGTTTGACGTGCCTTCAGAAGTCCTTCGCAAGCCGCCATTTCAAAGCCAAGAGTATGGCGAGCGCTGTGATAGAACACGGGACGCTAGTGTAAGCGACGGCGCTTTACAAAAAGAGGCCCCCAGCGTTCCCAGGAGATGTCCTCGCGAGGTAACGCCGAGGACAAACCGCTCTCGCTCGCCTTTAATGTATATTTATAGAGCTTCACGTGAATTTAAAAAGTTTAAAACGCTATCTGAGGCCTGATGAGGATCTTTGATCTGCTTCTGAGCGTAATGCAAACAGATAATTATGTTTGCTTTCTTATGCCTATTGATGCGGACAAAGTTTTCCTTATGAATAGTCGAGGCGCTATCAAAGACCAGCCTGTTCTTACAAGCAATCTCCGTGACTGCAATTTGTCTCTGGGATATTTATATTTGCTTTTATGTTCCCGCTGGCTTGCATAAACATAACAACATTTATACGAATTATCTTTCATTATTTTTCATTGAGATGAAATCTCTTACACAATTGATGCATTTCAAAGTATTCCAACCTTATAAATGACCATCCACAACCAGATTGTATATCATTAAATACGAGAGATGTCAATCATGATGACGGTCATCGTTTTTGCTTTTGGTTACGTCGCCACAATAGGAATGGAACTCAAGTCTGAGCTGAGGATGCCTGACTTTAATGTTCGCTGAACTGAGGTCTCATTAGGTACACCAACGTGAAGTTGCTAGTCACATACCTGTCAACTTGTACGTTTTCCCCGTATTTTATAAGTTTTTTTAATCATTTCAAATCATGTATTACAACTTTTATACTGGGGGAAAAAAAAACAACCGATCTCACAAAGACCATCATTTTGGCTCAAATCCGGATCGTCTCACCTGCTGCTAGCCAACGACAATGCCGTCGTCGATCGCTACTATTGTCACGGCAAACCAGCGAAAGTAATCCTCAATCGTATATTTTTTTTCATCGCTGCGTACGGTCCGATTGATAAAGCATGATGTGCACATGCGCGGTAAGCCGTTGTACGGATTTTTGTTGCTTTGTAAGGGGAATCGTAATCATTTATAAGGGCAGCTAGCTATTAGCCGAGGTTGACAGGTATGTAGTCAACTTACTCAAAAAAAAAAAAAAATAACGGCCTTTCAGCCTAATGTTACTTTGGAATGAACTGAACAAACACATTTTCTCATGTATTCATATTTTCATACACGAAAAGTAAACAACCCATCTTGGTAGCTATTGGGTTGTTTTTTTCCTCAAAGTCTGACAGTCAATCAGTCGCGCTCTTTTTTTTTTCCTTGATCACGTCGCCGCTTCATGCTAGTCAATCACTCGCAACAATAAACTCCGTGGCCGCGGGCGTGGCGGCTACTCGTCAGACTAATTAAGCAAACAGACGGCAGAGGGAAAGGAGGGGGCCGGTTGGCGTCATAACCCAAGACAATTCCAATCAGAGGGTCTGTAATTGAAGTGACAAGTTAATTACAGGCTGATATTATCGCGGGTTCCTTGTAACACCGCCTTCCTAAGACGCCGGTCGCCTTGCCCAACCTGCTGCGGCTCCTCAGATGTGTTCATTAACAGCGAGACCCCCTGACCTGTTCACCCGTCTTGGATGTATAATTAAACGGGAATAAGTCCACTTTGTTTCGTTTTCATTTACAACATTTATGAGCTGCACTCTTAGCGAGGCGGGCGTCGGCCGCCACGCGGGGGCCCTCGGGCGTCGCCCTCCTCACTCCCCCGGTCCCACCTCGGCGCACCTCTGTAATTAGCGCTAGCATCTCCTTTAAACAAGCGACAAGCAAAGTTTAGCGGCGGGATTCCGTCGGATCATTACCATAATATGGCGGGTGCAATTTGCCCCCTATCTCCCAGCTTTTCCGCCACATCAAAGTCTTGCAGAGCTGTGGTGTAATTGGGCCATACCGCCTTGTCAAGATGATTCAGCCTGATGGCTGCAAAAGAGAGAAAAAAAACCCCCTCCTGGGCATGATAATTAATGGAGAAGAAAGTCAAGTCAACGTTGAAGAGCGGAAGGAGGAAAAAGTTTGGACAGCTTGGTATGAATATTTCACACCTATGACTTATTCAAAGTGATCAATTTGATGTATAATGGATATTAGCTTTGCCAACTGTGTTTTTCTTTGAATCCAGATGTTTTCATTTGTCGACAGGACAGGATAGCTGCGATTCATCCTTGATGCGTCTGGTTGGTTTACTTTAAGAGGGGAACACACTTACTGATGACTGATTTTTGAAAATGTACCTCCACACAGGATGAGGAAACTATCGACATGTCTGAGTTTACTGCTCTTATGGTATGTGCTATACTCCAGATGACCAACATGAG
Organism: Hippocampus abdominalis; assembly: GCA_018466805.1. Lineage (NCBI taxonomy): Eukaryota > Metazoa > Chordata > Actinopteri > Syngnathiformes > Syngnathidae > Hippocampus > Hippocampus abdominalis. The sequence continues at coordinate 20,726,152 of CM031696.1, forward strand.
CACATTAAGCATATACAACTCTTATCAATACAGTCAAACCTCGGTTTTCTAACGTCTCTGTTCTCGACCAAATCGGTTTTCGACCAAAAATTTTGAGTTTTTTATGCCTCGGATGACAAACAAATTTCGGTTCTCGAACAAACTGAGCGCACTTGAATGCACCATTTGACTCCTCTCGCCTTCCTTACACGAGGAAGTGATGCTTCCTCGGGTAGACAAGGAAGTGGCGCTTCCTCGTGTAACGTTCAATTGTGACCAGACGTGTTCAATAAAAAACAATTTTTTAAGACCGTGGTTTTGGTTTTCGAACAAATCGGTTTTCGAACAGCCTTCTGGAACGGATTATGGTCAAAAACCAAGGTACGACTGAAATTGGAAAGCATGTTGAGGTATTTCTTTGTTTTTGTGGTTTTTTTTCTCCAAGATCAGTTCAAAAATTGTTCACGCTGACATTCGTAAATGTAATTATGGCGACTCTTTTTGGGCACTCGGGAGCCACAGACTCCCTAATTGTCATGTAAAACAGACCAAAAGCCAAGCAGGAAAGTGACCTGATATTCTCGGCGTTGCCAGACACAACGAGAGAGCAACTTGGTGCTTTGGATGCGTCTCAACAGTGAGTCAACACAAAATGACAAGGCCAAGATTTAAACAGCAATGCAGTGACCAGAACAGCTAACAATTAGCTTCGATAATCAGACCTTTGCTGACTCTGATTGGAAGGGATGAACAAAATATCCGTCGACCTATTCAACAGAAAATGTCTTGAGCTTCTATTAGATCTTGTCACGTTTCGGGCAAGCCGAATCAAGTTTGGAATCCCAAAAAGTGGCGACGCCAACAAGGTCTCCGTAGCAAACAAATGTTTTAATGTATCAAAATCGCACTGGCAAAGTATTAACATAAAGCGCTGGTCCAAACAGGGACCAGGGAGCACAAGAACAAATAACAAAAAGCGCTTGCACAACAGCCAAGGGGTGAAAGCAAGAACCTAGGATACAAACGAAAAACAACGTATCAAAATACACACAAGCAAAGCCGAATCACAAAATAAAAACCACACTAACAGAATAAATGGCACCGAGAAGTCAAAAGCGAAAAACGACAAGAACTATAGCAAAAAAGGTCTATGAGCATGGAAGCAGCAAGGCAAAAGCAATACTCCAACAACCACTTGACAGCAGAGTGGTCCTTAAATACAGAGTCCCTTGATTAATAGATTGGCAGCAGGTGTGCAACCAGAAAGTCCGCCCAGGCTGCCACCTCCTGGCCAGGCCAAACACAGGAACGTGACAGATCTTCGATGATTACATCTTGTGAACACCATGAAGAAAAGTCTTGAGTTTGTGGCTTGGTCGAATTCGCTGTTGTCAACACCTAAGGGTTTTTGATTATAAATATAGAATGTTTAACATTTATAACCGACACAGGCTCATCGTTAAGGAAAATCTTTTAGCGGCATCCAACAATGTCGCCTTTGATCAGGAGGGAGGAGGGATGCGCCGTCCGATCAGAGGTATGTGTGCACTACATGTAATAAATACTGCTCTCACTGTCTTTGTGTTTCTGTAAGAAATCCTGGGACAGCATCCCACCCCACCACCCCCCCCCAAAAAAAATAATCTTGCTTTGACATCATTTTCTCATGTTGAATGCAAATTGTATGCTGTGCCTTTATGTTCACTCCCTTTGCCGACGCATATCGGTAATGAACGAGGCTTCAAACGCAAGAGCAACACAACCCAAAGAGATCAGCTGCGGGGGTCACTGCTGATTTGTTTGCAAATTAGCAGTGTCGTTTTATCTCTGTATTTCCATATGAATGAGTCCAAACTCAAACAAGGGAGGGGTTTCTTTATGTTGGGGGTGGGGGGCTGTGGTCATCCGTGTCTGTCTGCTGTTCAGCCGGGACAATGCCAATGACAGTTGGTGACAGCTGGTCGTCCTTTCCCGAAAAAGTTGGGGAGAAAAAGTCTTTGGCTAGTCCAAAATAAACAGGCCAGACGCCATGCCTCTTGGCACGAGCTGAAGACCCCCGATTCCTGCCTCGGCGTCAAATGTGGAACCTCTTCTCGTGCTTTCATTTCTTTCCGACCCCAAATTTGAATATGAAAAGGGGTCTCCCGCTCTCTCCCGAGCAGTCAAGGACCATCACCGTAATGACATTTGGCAGTCATTTGATTTATTGGGTTTTAGAGGGAGGGGAGAAGAAATCCACTAAATATTTCATACGCCATGCTAATCCTTGTAATATTGCCGGCTGAAGCCGTGTACCTGCACACGCTAAGACGGCAGCCACGTGGCTCGCCCTCACCGTCTGCAAACGCCTGCGAGTCTCCTGAATAATAAACCAGCGCCATTGAAATATTTAGACTTTGATTCCCATTAAAGGAATCTTTAAAACATGAGATTTACATTTCAGGAAGAAAAGAATAGCGAGAGCGGCAATCACACCACCTCCAGCCAGTCGGAGTAACAGTCGCTGTTGCCGTGCAGGAAGTGGATTTGGGGATAAACACAAGGGTGCAGACAAAGAGATAAAATGCGGCGATGAGAGATGAGAGGTAAAACATGAAATGACAAAAGGCAACGACAGAACCGGGAATGAGGCGTCAGCAGTTTTAGCAGAACGCGTCTCGTCTTCTTTTTTTCCGTGGCGGCTCGGAACTAAAAAGTCAACTTGGGTGCGCCGATGTCGCCTTTGTTCACGCAACACTTTGCCAATTGGGCTGTGATCCAGACACACTCGGAAAAGACAAAGACTAAGCGGAAGCATGTGGTCGACCGAGGCTGAAGCTTCAGGCCTTCACGCGGTACAGTGTATAGTGAATATTACAGCTCAATAGAATTGGGGCCAAGAGGGGCAGTCACCCAGCAGATGGAGTGTACCAAAATCGATTTTTACTCGCGTTTTGAGGATCGTTTCGCCGTGGCGTCGTTGGCGGAGGTCTGCCATTGCAGTTTGTTGGACTGTTAAGTTTCGGCTTGTGCCAACGTTAAGATGTAAGGGATTCTTCAGGAAATAACTCAAGAGAACCTAGCGTAAAACATGCACTGATTGCAGGTTCTTACAGTGAAACTCCTGGGGTGTAGCAAATGGATATACTCTCTTTATTTTTATTCCATAAAAGTCATACACTTATTTGACACTTCATATAGTCAGGCTGTAAGCAGGAAAGTGTTGTGAATGCACACATCTGAGGGTATGCCCATGTAGTTTCGTCACTGGTACATAAGACTTCTAGGCCACGGTGAGGGGGGGGGGGGGGGGTGCACCTCCCCCTGTCGGTTTCAGGTACTGTGTTTGTCTGGTACTGATCAGACCTGTCGAGGTACTGTGACATCAGTGGGAGTGACGTGATTAAAAGCGGCCACCATCAAGCCACCATGCCTGCACACAAATCACCAGAGCCGCTATTGATGCAATGTGGTGCTCACGTGTGGACCACCAATGCACAAACACATGCAGGCACATGCACACGCACACGCACACACACACACACACACACACACACACACACACACGCACACAAATAGACGAGTCAAAATGAGCGCGATTCTTTCTGCATCCCTCCGCATATAAGTGCACCGCTTGAGGCTATTTGCAATATGCAATACCCAGTAGGCTTTGCAGCTGCGGAAGACAGGCGTTCGCCGTGTTGACGAGAGAAGAGGCTGTGATCTCTCTGCTGCTCCCCGTAGATGTTGTTTAGTTGCGGGAATGAGTGTCACATGACAAGTGTCGTTTGGAAGTGCGCTCACTGGAGACCCATGTGCGTACATGGGATGTACACTATAAACGTGCACTCACAACATGAGCTACAACTGCACAATCCAATGCATGGACACTCTTATACAGTGGTGCAAAATAATGGAGTACTGTAATTTCTCCTGAATAACACAATTTTTTTTGAAAAGAACATTCCAAGACGACAATTAACATCACAAATGTATTTCATGAAAAAAACAATATGCTTGATAGTGGACCGTCAGAAGCCAGCGGTTGTGTTAAATGTGTTTGTGTTTTAGGGGGGACTAACAGATCGCTGGTATTTCTATTCATTTCGGTGGGAAATGTTGATTTGAGATACAATTGGTGTGATCAAAAATGAATTACATTCAGAAAGTTTACTAATAATAAAGGGTAGGTTAAAAACAAACATAAAGAAGTGAATTCACCAAAAGTAAACTGCAAATGAGCGAGAGATTATTACATTAACCAATGCAGAAACGTGTTTTGGCAAACAGTTATGCTCATGCAACCTTGCACTGGGTGGCGGTTGAATAAGTGTTCAGCTAACTTATTCTAACAGTGTGAATTTTTTTCTTCCCGCATTGACAAGTGTAGGCAAATAAAGAAGCAGCCATGACGTGCCGCCAAACGCCCCGCCGCTTGATTTGCCATCAGGGCTGCGGCGCCCAGGTAGCACAATTACTGCACACGGGCTCCCACTCTAAATTGTGACGCGGAAGGGAAGTGACACCCATAAGGCGTACATCACTGTAATCGAATCTAAATGAAGCCTGCGCCAAACAGTGCAGCAGCCCACCTGAGACGCCACCGCAGTAGCCTGTCAACACCGTGTCAACGCCGTCGCTCATGGACCCCGTCCGAATGCATAATCACACCCATCATTAGGGTGTCACTGATGATAAGGTTAATAGAACAAGTGGAGCAGAGAGGTGGCGGGGGTGGGGACAAAGTTGGGATTGTGACCAATGTGGAAATCGCTTTAAATAAAAGGCACACAACACTTGAGTCATGTCATAACAACTCATGACGCGTGTATGCTAACCATCCGACTACAATGGTAAATAATAGCATACTTGCTGGGTGGATAAGAGGATATACCAGTTCATAAGTTTCAAATACAGCTTGTCAGCTAGTGGATATGGAGTAGATATGGTGGGCAGGTAATGTTGGGAGGCAGGTTAATACAAGTAGATTGTTGGTAAATCCTGCTATTAGCTTAACTTGATTTTTTGTGCACTTTTTAGTTGTGTCGCTTCCAATGCTTTGTTTCAGCGGTGTTTGTTTTTAAAGTGGTCTAGTAATGGAGTTGAAATGTGTTTGTAGGTAGGTAGGTTTTGTTATCGAGATCCGTTAGGCAGGTAGATCGGTAGGTGGGTCGGTAGCCAGTTAGCCAGGAAGGTAAGCAGTTAGTTTAGGTAGGCGGCACAGTTTCGGTTGGTCGGTAGGTTTGCTGGTAGGCACTGAACTTGGTCGTTTGGTTGCATTGGTAGTTTGGTTTTTCAGGTAGGTAGACAATGCCACAAAAAACTGACAATGTAATAAATTTAAAAAAATACATAATATGCACATGTGAACAGAGTTGAGTCCAAACTGGTGTTGCAAAAAAAAAAAAAGTTTTTCAGTAGGGACTATAGATATTTTCTTTGTTGTGTATTCGATTGAATATAGGTTGAAAAGGATTTGCAATTTCTTTCTTTCTGTTTTTCTATTTTCCACAACATCTCACCTTCATTGGAATTGGGTTTGTAAATCTCTGCCATTTTAAGCAATGAAATTCTGACACGATGTTACAGAAACATTTGCACACAATAACTGTGTGTGTGTGTGTGTGTACGTGTGTGCGCCACCGCCAAGTGAATGTGAGAACTTGAACTTTCTCCCTGTTGCAGGAGTTTTCAAATCATTGCTCCGTGCCACCTGGCATCATTATCAGCACTTCCCGGTGCAAAAGGGGAGGCATTAAATCCTCTCCACCAGCACGCTGATTGAGACTGTGACTGTCATTAACCTGAGGTGACGTCGGCGAGGGGCTGCTCAGCGGCGATTCACGTTGACACAGCCGTACGGTATTGTATGTTGCTAATGCCTTGCCTTGCAACTGGAGAGTACATATTGTCGCTGCTCAGTGACTTTACGTGACATATCATTGACCCATGGCAATAGACTGGCGCTGACGGAGTAACAGCATTCTACACAAAAAAAGCCAGATACACTAAGTAGAATAAATTGCGGAAGCGTAGAATTGCCAACGTGAAGTCCAAAATATTCATTCATTCATTCATCCATTTTGAGGTTTTTATTACTTGATATCGTTTTGTATTCATGTATTAACCGTTTTAACTGTACAGGCAGCGTAACATTTTAACATTCTAAACTGGCGCGCAAGCATAATAATCAGGTAAATATAGCCTCGATGGGGACACATTATATTTCTGAGCTGTATTGTACAGACCGTATTGCCCCGAATATAAGACGGTGTTTTTTGCATTGAAATAAGACTGAAAAAGTGGGGGTCGTCTTATATTCGGGGTCTAGACATTTTACCCATTCACGCTGCTAGATGGCGCCAGATATCATTGAAGCGATTGCTGAACTTGACTCCCCAGGCCGAAGTGAACCCCTGCCATGAAGAATAAAAATAAAAATAGCGGTGCACACGAAGAAGAAAAATAAAAAATAGCGGTATGAAAGAAAAGAGAAGAAAATAATAGAAGAGATAACAGAACAAACGTAGCGACAATCTGGAGAAAAGTGGGTCGAAGATCGGCCAGGTTAACCGGCAGCTGAGGAGAAGTTATGATGTCATTTACATTTCAAAAACCAGAAGCCATTCATTTACGAATGTGATTGCACTTTAGTTTACATATTTAAATGTTCAGATATTAAGATTTGAATGAGGCAAAATAACATGCTTTTTCTCTCAAATATATTGTTATAATCATTTGTTTCAGATGTACTGTAATTATTTTCTGCATAAAAATTATTTTGGTGTTCAAAAACTATTTTTTCAAACGAGTCTTGAAAAAGAGGGGGTCGTCTTATAATCAGAGCCGTCTTATATTCGGGCCAATGCGGTATTTGTACTGCTGGTTCACCATCACACTTTTGTCATGACTGGTGCCTTTATGTCCTCCTTTTGTGGACGGCACCGCCCTGTTTAATGAGCGCGTGTACTCTTTGCTGTAACATAACGTTAGCGGTACCTTGGAATTATTTTTTAAGGGTCCGTCTGACATCTTAGGTGATGATGAAGTGGCAGCGTGTGGATAGACGAGGTGGTCCACTCTTTGGAGGCGTGTGCTCCCCACAATTAGAAGCGACCGTCGCCTTACCCCCCCCCCCCCCCCCGTCCCCAACCCCCCAAGTCTCGCTCTTCTCAGCAGAAATATATTTATCTGAGGATAATTGGCCATTAAATCCTTACTTGACAACTGTGGAAAATGCCAGCCCCAGTAGTAATCTGGCTGCCAGAAAATGACAACGGCTGGCAGGGCTGTCGACTGCTGGGAGCCACATCAGGAAGGGATGGATCTATTCCTTACGCACACATACACACATGGAACAGAGCTGGCGGTTCTAATCAAATCCTGTCCCGTTCACAAGTTAGTGATTTTTTTTTTCTTTAAAAAAAAAAAAAAGAAAAAGAAAATAAACCCCTCATTATATTATAGTTCCCAACAACAGACAGGTCTCAGCACTGAGGATAAGGCATCATCCACTTTGCCTAAGCTTATTTTTCCAAAAACATTATGAGGACAGAGCATGGTGACCATGTTGTTTTTTTTCCCCCCATAGCAAACATGAAATGTACACAAAAATAATAATAATGTACATATTGTAGTTTCTGTGTGTTCGAGAGACACCTGGGGTGTCGAGTGACAATACATAGTGTAAATGTTTGAGTGTGAGTTGGGGTCAACAGCAGTTCTTGCACGAGTGAGCCAATGTTTTTGCGTGTTTAACAAATGATTACACTTCTCAATAGGACAATTTTGCCATATGGGAATTTGGGGATTGTTAAAAAATGATTGATTGCCGTTTTGAACAAACTGAACATTTAGAATTTAGAATGGGAACCAATTGTTGAATTTCCCAAGGGGGGAATGACTGCCAAGTTTTGGGATGGCAATGTGGAATTGTAGGAAAAATGTGAATGCTTGGAATGAGAAGAAATAAGAAGCATGGAATAGTTTGAAGTGGTTGAATTATGAAAAATGGCGAAAGAAATGAAAAATAAGAAAAATAAAGGGAGAACAATATATGTGTGAACACATTCAAAAATGTTGCTTAGGTAGTATCTCGTTGCCAAGCAACTATGTTGAGCTTAAGTTTAGAGTCATTTTGTCAGTCAGTAAGCCTTGTCTAATAAATAAAAATACTCTTTTGCTGCCATTTTATGGCATCTATAGGAAATTAAAAATGTTTTTGGATGGGCGGGTAGGTTTGGTCCCTACCTGTCACGATAATAACGAATTCGCTATACAGTCAAAACAAAAATTTTGAGTTTTTTATGCCTCGGATGACGAACAAATTTCGGTTCTCGAACAAACTGAGCGCACTTGAATGCACCATTTGACTCCTCTCGCCTTCCTTACACGAGGAAGTGACGCTTCCTCGGGTAGACGAGGAAGTGACGCTTCCTCGTGTTGCTTTCCATTGTGAGCAGACGCGTTCAGTAAACATTTTTATTTTAAAAAGAGCGTGGTGTCGGTTTACGAACAATTTCGGTTTTCGAACAGCCTTCTGGAACGGATTGTGTACGAAAACCGAGGTTTGACTGTATTTCCACACGGACATACTGCATGTAGCCCCAGAAAGGCTACATAAAACTGTCCTATAAAACTTTTTCTCAAACCAAATTTTGCCTCTTGCTCTTCAACTGTATTTTCTTCACGGGATGACAAAAACATGTTATCTGAGATGCTCCAGATTTAAGCCCGAGTGTGGACAAGGCCTCTTATACCACAACGCCTCTCCATGGAGGCTTTCAACAAATCTGGCTAAGAGGTTGTGGGTGCAGGGCCCTGAAATATAAATCACGCTTTCTAACTTTTTATCGTCATCTCATCTTTTCACGTGTCATTTGTTTTGCTCGATTCCACCGAGCGACTCGAAATCACAGCAAGCTGCCAGAGCGCGTTTCGGGCGACACTCGTCTCCCAATTCCCAACCAAGGAGGAGAGAGCTTTCTCAGATCTCTACCAGACAACAAGGGTAGGATGAAAAAGTAATAATACTAATATTAGGCCGAGTGGCGGGAAGAGAAAGGGGATGGATTGTGCTCTAAAAGTACCAGCCCGTGTTGTTTATTAATTCAGAACAGTGTTTCACTTTTCTCAATCTGTGTTATCAAAAATTCCAACATTGTCTTGAGTGCAATCTCGTGTAGAGGTGATAATGGCACAAGGGAGGCACAGGCAGGTATGCGGCATCAACTATTCACAAGGGAACTTGGAAAAGAGGGAGGGAGGGAACGCGGTGTCTACCCTCACCGCCATCAACACCCCAAAACAGTCGCACGCCACATTTTAACGGTTTGTCAAAGGCGCTTTTGTTTGTTCCGCCGTGTTTCCGCCCGTCGTTGTTTTTCCCGTATTGCCTCCCCTCACATCATTCTCATACTCTGGAGGCTCACAAAACAGGAGCCCTATTCCCTCGCCGCCTCCGTTTGATGACCTACATTACATTCTCTACAGCGGCAGCTTACACGTCCTGTGTGTGCATAAACTGCGGTGAACAAAAAGGGAGGAGTCGGCGTACAGGGATGGCAAAATGAAAGGGTAAGGTGGCGGGTGGAGGGATGTTGCATCGTCTAAACAAGCGTTTGTATCGGCGTGTGTGAATAAATCCACTTGGGGCATTGTCATTTGGGGGTTTGTCGTCATCCCGACTCGCAGTTCCTGCGGGAAACCATCAAAGTTTGACAATGCGGGGACATGGCATGCTCTGCATCTCCGCAAAAGTAATCTAATTACAATAATAACCGCTTTTATTGCCCTCATGCAGTCAAGTCCAATTTGTTTTACTTTGCAAATATGCTTAAATGATGTCAATGGGTGTTCTTTTAGTCATTTTAATAAGCTACTTTAGTTTCTTATTGCTCTGCACATGTCTTCAGTTGTTCTGTTTGTTAATACAGTCAAATCTCGGTTTTCGTTCATAATCCGTTCCAGAAGGCTGTTTGAAACCCGAAATTGTTCGAAAACCGAAACCACGCTCTTTTTAAAATAAAAATGTTTACTGAACATGTCTGCTCACAATGGCAAGCAACACGAGGAAGTGTCACTTCCTCGTCTACCCGAGGAAGCGTCACTTCCTCGTGGAAGGAAGGCGAGAGGAGTCAAATGGTGCATTCAAGTGCGCTCGGTTTGTTCGAGAACCGAAATTTGTTCGTCATCCGAGGCATAAAAAACTCGAAATCTTTGGTCGAAAAACGAATTGGTCGAGAACCGAGACGTTCAAAAACCGAGGTTTGACTGTACTTCTAAATGCGCATTGTTGTGTGAAGCACATTGAGTTGTCTTTTTGTATGAAATGTGCTGTATAAATAAAATTGCCTTGCGTTGCCCAAAAGCCAGCTACAGCGGTTTTGGTCACACAGAAGTAGTGTCAGGATATTACAACACAGAGACAATATTATCGTAATCCAGGCCTACCCCGTTTCTGTCAAATGACAAATAACGAGCAATATATAGTCGCCCAAGTCTGTGCCTGAGACGCTTGGGGGTCAGTCATGGGAGCCTCCAACCATGGCGCATCTGTAGCTCCTTCGAAAAATCATCCCAAATTGGTTTCATCTGGCAAAATGGCGAGCGCCTTGTACGTACTTTGATCACAAGGCATTGCGCAGGCCCCGCTAACATCATGTACTCGCTTCCACTGTATGTACGGGGAGTGCGCTCTGTAACCCAAGGAGCCTCTTTTTCGGAAAACCACATATGTTCAGCGTGGATGAAAAGTCAACTCCGTGATGTTCGTCCAACAATGCGCCCCTTTGATTATGGCTTTTCAAGCACGAGCAATTTCACCATCGAAAAAAAAAAAAAACAGAGTCTGTGAAAATGTGCTGCAACTTGTGTAAGACGTCATGTGAACGTCTCGCAAAGGAAAAGAGCCATCACGCAAATTAAGCCCCTTGGTTTCTCCCTCTCTTTCCCCGCTCCAAAAACTAAAAAAGTTTGGTGTTATCCCAGGGAGCAGCACTAAAGCAGGAAGCCAGTTAAGCCCTATTAGGAGCCTTCGCGCTGCGACGATCTCATTGGAAGTGCTGGGTGAAAATTGCCCGGATTAATGTGTTAATCCACCTCTTTAAAATGCTAATGTCCATTTTATGCCCATTAAATCTCAGTGTGCGTTTTCTTTGATGCGTGCAATTTCTATCAATTAAACACAGAGGAATGAAACAGGCAGCAGGGAGATTAGTCGCTTTGCTTCAAGCGTGAATTTCTCCATTTGGTTTCATATTTATCTTGAATGGCGAGAGGCGGTGTGGGATGTTTGGAGTGGGTTTAGGAAATACAGAAGGAGAAATGTGGCGACATGAAGAATTCTGGAAGTCCCTCATGCCTTTCACAACAACAAACAGTAGCACTTGCTCATGTCTAATTGACTTGCCAACATTTTGTTTCATGTCTGATTTTGCGAAGGACTCCATTTTCTTGGGAGGAAAATTATGTAGGCATTCATTTCACGGACATGTATGTTCAAGCAGACTTTCAAGAACATCCAAATGAATGCTGTAAATGTAATGATAGTGAAGTGATACTATTAAGTCATCAAAGCATTCTGCTGGTATATTTTAGCTCAAAAACTAGCTGAAAGGCAAATTTAGCCACATGATTTTGATTGTTTGTCAGTCATCTGCTCTAAATGAAAAGCCACAACTTACTTGAGCACCGGGATGCCAACAGATGAAGCCAAAGCAATACTGTTATTGCATTCGCCTCAGAACAAAAACAGCGAATGGGTGAGTTTTCCAGCTAATATACACAAATAGCTTTAAAAAAATTGAGTGCAGTGCGAATATCTCAAAATGGACGTACGACGACTTCAACACAAACTTAAAGGCGCAGGATAGGATGTTGCAGCCCAAGTACGACTTTTGAGGGGCCGTTCTGTTGGCCATTGCAGATGCGGGTTAAAAAATTCGCATTACAGTCAAACCTCGGTTTTCGAACGTCGCGGTTCTCGACCAATTCGGTTTTCGACCAAAAACTTAGAGTTTTTTATGACTTGGACAACGAACAAATTTCAGTTCTCGAACAAACTGAGCGCACTTGAATGCACCATTTGACTCCTCTCGCCTTCCTTACACGAGGAAGTGACGCTTCCTCGGGTTGCTTTCCATTGTGAGCAGACGCGTTAAATAAACATTTTTATTTTAAAAAGAGCGTGGTTTCGTTTTTCGAACATTTCGGTTTTCAAACAGCCTTCTGGAACGGATGATGGACGAAAACCGAGGTTTGACTGTATAACACATTTCATTAAGGAACAGTTCTAACTTGTTTTATCATGTAAAAAAACTGTACGCCAGATCACAAATTAACACGCACTATGATGCCAAATAACTGATATGAATCATACAGAACAGAACCTAAATGTGTGGATAAACCTGTACGGTGAAAACTTCTCACGCCATAAATCGTGTGATGACTTGCGATGCCCTTGCCATTATGCAGAGCCTTTTTGCAGCAAGAATGGAACTGGTCCAATCGCTGAGGGCTCTGCGGCTGACCAGAAAATGCTTCCAGATTTGTCACACACACACATGCACAAAATCATTGTTCGGCATTAAAATGCTTCCAGTAAACTTGCATCTATCATGCAAGTGCTATTTTTGAGATACGGCCCTCGCAATGATTTATGGAGGAATGGAATACAACTTTATTGTCAAATGTGCTGTACGTATGTGTAACATACAGCACAGATGAAATTTCTTCCCCCTCAACATAAAACAAGAGGAGCCGCTGCGGGTGTCCGCGCCGCCAACCAAAAAAATGACAAAATAATACAAGACAACACATTAGACACGACAATCGTGCAATCTTAACCACTTTCGGCCAGTTATAGTGAAATTTAGGAGGCCTAAACTAACCCTCCATCACTCTTGCACTCTTGCAAACCCAGCGAAAATGTATAAAGTCATATTTTATTCACGCTGGCGTTGTGTGACAAGTTGCAATGCGCCACTGGGAAGGGTCGAGGAAGCCTGGGAATCTATTACTATTGATTATTCAAAGTCGAGGTGAAATAGCTTGAACCAAAGGACTCCTAGGTTGCTAAGAAAACAGCGCAGATTGGTAAACAATTGCGCCGCAACAAAAGACTAGCAAAACAAACTCCTTCTGTCCACCGTGAGCATATGTGGGCGATAATTTATGATGAACCGCACCTAATTTTCTGTGACATATTATATCTTTGCCTCAGTAATCATGAGCCCCATTTCATTGAGTGAATTAGGTGCTCACGGCTTGGTGCGATCACAGACCTGGAAAATGAGTGTTCACAGGCTGCTAATGGCCGGCAGATGAGGCAGACAATCATCTTTAATGTTCAGCAGCAACACAGAGCAGCCTGATATAAAACCATGGTCGGTTATGACTATTATTCTACTCGCCTACTAACAGCTAACAGGGGCATTTTGCAAGACAAACGGTTGATTATACTGGGAAACAATTTGAACACCTCAAAAAATAATCTGTTGAGTTCGATTTCCATGCCGATTCCAAAGTTCTAGGACATGAAGATTGTTCTCCACAGCTTTACCACATAAGCAAAAGTCCACTACAACTGTAGTAAGACCCGGCAGCTTCTTACTCATCGACAGCTACTGGATTGTGCAGCCACAATTAAGCGGTGAGAGAAGTGTGCAGCTCCCAGTGGGTTCGTACTATCAAGATCTGCAAAACAGACAGCGAGCATAGTAAGATTTGTCAGGGCAGCCATGACCAAGCGGTGAAGATCGTCATCTACAGCGTTCTCACAAACTCAGACCAGATGAGGTTGCTTCAGCATGGCAATATTCTTCTTGGTCAGGAACTGTCAGATGCTCAGGGCATTTTAAGCTTCCACGGGGGAAACTCATAGCTTGTAGTTTGGGTTTGAAATACTGGTATCGGTTGTGGCAATCGTCCTGGAACTTTTTTGACACACCTTGTGCAAGTTTCAACTAAATTGAGGGAACTGGGGATTACCCAGTGGGGTCTGTTATCCGCAGAGAAATGTGACCTCGGTTTTGACTTCGGCTTTGGGATGACCTGAATGCAGAAGTAACTTGGAGTCCAGCATAAAGTGGGTAGCTGGTGGAGTCAAGCCAGAGTGGCTCCTTTGCAGATGTGCGGTCATAGTCAGTTACTTACTATCCTCTGAAGGCCATACAGAATTTGTTGAGTAGAAGTGCAAGAGATAATGAACCTCTCATAATAACTCTGCCACCATTTGCCGTTGCGCAATTTGTCGTAGGGAAAAGAAGAATAAAAAAAACAGACTGACAGAGAAGGAAACATTGGAGGGAGTCAAGCGGTGCAGTCGGTTTGGACTTTTCCATCACATTTTTGAAGTGAGCAGCCACTCGAACACATGCTAAATCTATCATCCCCAAAAAAAGTCATTTGTGTGATGTTTGCCTCTGGGTTTTTTTTAAAATTTACTTATTTATTTTTAAAACACAAGCAACGTTGTAGTTTTCCCTTCCAAGAGTCCTCCTGCTACTCTTCTCTGTCTTTCCAGTGGTTCCAGCTGGTGTTCCAGATCATGATCCTTAGCGAAAGTGTTGTTCTGGAACTTGGGTCTTTTCTGCACCATCTATTCTAACTCCATTCAACAGCCTCCCCCCACCCCCGTCCTTAACACCGCAAGCTGTCAGCGGTGTCACAACATGACGGGGCTGCGACACCACTGAATCTGGCATCGCTTTGTCACCCTGATACACTTAAGCATTGGTTGCACTGTGCTCCGGCTCGGCAAAGACATGCTGTCAAGTGAGGAAAGGCCATTATCTGCAATAGACACAAAAGTACAGGGGATCCCTGCAGACAGAGAGATGATTAAGGGCTAAGTGTCATTCTTCCCGTCTTGCCGGCTCTTTAAAAAAAAAAACTCTATTTCTTACTGTCCTTTTTACTGCGGAGCCTGCGACTTATCGTCCTATCATCGCACGCCCGTGAGGAAGGGACACGGGCCTTGAAAACCACGCCTGGCCGTTCAACCATCACCACTCCAAACAATGAGAGAGGACAGAACTCAGTAGGATTTAAACACATGCGGCAGGGAATAAATGATGACGGGCATGAGTGGAATTCGGCTGTGAAATATTTGAGGAATGTCCACGCAGGGATTGGACGCTTGGTGCAGGCGGGGAGCAACACAATATGGCTAAGCCTCGTAGACATGAATCTGGCTACGGGTGTCTGATTTCGAGGTGGCAGTCGCAATAGCGGATCAGAGATAGTCTAGTCGGACACTCGGCAGACTTGATTCCCCAGTCAATGAGTGTAAATGGGGAATGGTTATGTGATTGGCTGGCGTCCAATCCTGGATGTCTTTAACATATAGTCTGCGGGGACAAATGTCAGCATATTTGTGGTCCATCGAAGGGTAAACAGAAAATGGATGGTGGGAGTATGACATGGTTGATGGTAGGAAAGGTTGAACTTGTGCAGACTAAAATAAATCAATCAATCAATAAAAACACAGCCCTGGCATTGCCTACTTTACTTGTAACCCACCCTGTAACTGAGAAGTCATTGTTTCTCATATTATCCACAGTCATGGCTTCATAAAATAAAAAAATTAAAACATATCCTTGTCCATCACACATAATAAAAGTAAAAAGCATGATTTGCATTTGCTAGCTAACAGCTGAGAAGTGATTGTCACCGACACTGTTTTGCAGATTGGTGGCATTCAAATCGTATCTACAAAGCTCGATGTCACAAAAATATGCCTTAATTCTTCACAATTCTAAACAGCCTTTGTTCTTGCCTGTATTATGAATGCGTTGACACTAAAAAAAGCGAAAATAATTCACCAAAACAAAAAAAATCAAGCGTGGAAATTACTAAATAAATTCTATGGGGACATTTGTGAAAACACAACAAAGGAATGAATAACAAACAATTCTGAGACAGTCCAGTCTCTACATACATACCGCGTGTGTTTCCTTCATTGTAAGTTTTATAGAAGGCTTTTTTTTTTTTTTGCGGCTCCAGACATATTTGTTTTTTGTTTTTTTGTCCTATATGGCTCTTTCAACATTTTGGTTTGCCGACCCCAGGTCTAGGCAATTGACTGGAGACCAATTCAGGGTTTCTTTCATGCCCGAAGTTACCCGTAATATATTCCAGTGTCTCCCGTGGCCCTGAAAATGGAAGTATAGATGGATGCTAGTGCACTGGTACTCAACTGTTTCGATTCCTGCTCAGTGAGTTCAGGTCGAAATGGATTTCTATATGCATGCCCGACGAGACCGGCGACTATTTCAGGGTGTCTTTCACCCTCAATCAACTGGCAAACTGGTCGAAAATGGATGGATGGAAAAAAACCAATCCCAGTCTGTTCTATTATCTAGATTTCTTGGGATTTCAAATAGAGTCCACTTTTCCCCCCCGATCTACTGAATGTTTATCCAACTAAAAACGCTACAAGAGTTTTGCCTCGGGGACTTTCAGTGGCAGCTAAGCGCGAGTTTGGATTTGCATTCTGCCTGCCCCAGATTTTTCGCAGCCAGTGTTGCGCCCTGAGTGGGAATTCCATCAACAGCAATTCGCCTTCCAAAATTTCTAGGCTAGCATGTGTCCCCCCGACCGGCAGCCCAAAGACTGGCATCAGTATTCACATGGACAGACAGACAATCAGCCTGCAGTTTTATCACTCAACATTTGTAAGAATCAGATCTGAGACACCACAGTATCAATAAAAGATCTCATTTCCAGCCTCTCTAGTACAAGTGGGCCTCTTTCAAGCGACACTGTGGGTATCAATGGTGCTCTGAATAATGAAAAGCAATTATGTAGCTAAACAAAGCCGGCGCGGTAATGGGCTTTTGTTTTATTTTTACTTTCAAAATGGAAATAGATTTTGTGGTTGGATGTGTGTGTGTGTGTGTGTGTTGCTTTTTTTTTTTTTTTCTCTCCTCCTCATCTTGTGGGTCACCCGTAGGACAATCTCCTCATCACACCCGTCGACCTACAGCATTATTGGGACGGAGGTTGCAAGCCGCATGAATTAGATGGCAAAGTCTGCATTGAAAGCTCAGCTCCCAGGCAATCTTGCCCAAACAGAAAAAAAAAGGGGAAACAGAAGCCGGCTCCTTAGATTGTCTCTATTAATTATTCAAGTGTCGGAATCTCTATCCAATGACCCCCATCAAATGAGCGCACATTATTTAGCAGGCAGCCACGCATGAGCATGACGACAACGACTGAGGTATCACAAACGCCACGGGAATCACATAAGCACATAATGCGAATTCATGGACTCGAGTGTATTGAAATGACATTTTTAATTTCATTTATTATACCAATTTTCATGCTAGGAGTATTTATTTTTTAAATAACAAAAGTTGAAGGGATTGATATATTTGACGACAGTACCAGGAATTTCTTGGAGGCATGCACTTGTAAAAATGCTGTATGTCATAGGAGTATGTGTACGTTTCGTTTGTCATAAAATGTATATATCTGCCGGGAAAGTACATTGTACACTTCCATATACGTTTTTGTATTGTATCAATTAGTATATCATGAAAGGAACTGTACTGTGCAAATGAATCAAGATTTAGAACAAAATTCCTTCCTTTTACTGTGACGGTCCAAGCATTTAACAATATGTCAACAAAAATACATTTTTCATTGGATTACATCCATCCATCCATGCATTTTCTAATCCGTTTATTGTCACAAGGGTCGCGGGCATTCTGGAGCCTGTCCCAGCTGTCTTTGGGTAGTGCGCGAGGGGTTGCCAGCCAATCGAAGGTTGTTATGCAATCATTTTAATAATTGTGATAATCTACTATAGTATGAATGGACTATATTTGTAAAAATTTTAATCATTAATGGGGAGACATTTATTTATTTAACTGCTAAGGGTGACAAGCATGAGGTTACAGAATGAATGAATAAGTGTGAAACCCCTATTGTGAAGTTGGCATTTATTTGCCTGGCATGTAATATCAGTGCATGCAGTATTTAAGTATTATTTTAATAACTCTGGGCGGCCTAGTCAGTGGTTACCGTTTCACAGTGCTGATACCGGGTTCAAATCAGCTCCGGCCTCCCTGTTGCATGTTCTCCAATAAAAACATGCATGGCAGGCTCGTTGGGCATGTCCCTAGGTATGAGTGTGAGCTGGATGATGTTCGTCTCTGTTGCCCTGCGATTGGTTGGCAACCAATTCAGGGTTCCCCCGCCTATGCCCGAAATGCTGGGAGGCTCCAGCACCCCCCGCGACCCTTGAGGATAAGCGGTTCGGAACTTATCAACCTTTTGTGATTTTCATTTTTGCATGAATAAAAATATTATGAACTAATGGGTTAATATTTATAAATCAGAGTTTAAAACTTGCCGTTGTAGAGGTATTTACAGTGATTGCTCAACTGTATGTTTGTTTTACGATAATTCTCAGTAGTATAATTGGGGTTTTTTTTCACCAAAAAAAATAATTAATACAACTTAAATATAAAATGCAAATATAAGAGTTTTTGTTTTAAAGTGACGATGACATTGTGTCGCTAGCAGAATGATCAAAATATGTTAGCAACCGAATTCATCTTTTTGCCCTTCTTCTTTTGGTGTTTGCGAGCGTTTGGCGGTTTCCAAACAAAGCCCTGAACTTGTTGACATGAGCTGGGAGACGTGTTTGATTGGCATGGTCGTCAACCCGCTCTGTTATTGCAGTCTTTCGCCGCATCCGGCCGCTCACTCAGGATTGTGTGCTAATTTGCCAAAACCAGGGGAGGATGAAGGGTAAACTCACAGGTGTGTTGAATGCAGATCATCGGTCAAGACTGGGCACCCGGGCATTGGAGACCTCACATGGCGGTTGCGGTTCTCATGGTGCCAAGTGGCCACGTTCGCTCCCTGCTTTGGCCTTGGAAGCGGGCAGCTGAAAAATACTTTAGTAGAGTACTGGGAATGCATTGCTCACGCTGGACTGTGAGTTCTGGAGGGAGAACGACAGCGTCAACAGTGGAAACAGGCTGCCATCTGCTGTTGGGTCGAGGAGTTGCACGTCCATTGGTTTTCAAATGGCACCAAATGTGAAAAACAAATACTGTATATGTTTCCAAAATCTGTGGGTGCTGAACTGCGAAAATGCAGGGGTCAACTCTTGTTTTAGTTTGTAATATCACCGCTGGATGGCAGACATCTTTAAATTGCGCTTACACTGTGTCGTATACTGCCCTATACTATAACGTGAGTAGGCCTAATATATATTTTTGGGTGGTTATGGAATTATATGCAAACATTTTAAGTGAACTGATGTTTGTGAAAAATGTACAAGATTATTTCTCGCACTTAATAGTGGTTTCTTGTTTGAGAGTTGCGTGCTGTCGTCGAATGGTATCGCATAGTACCAAGGTTGACCTGTGAGAGGCAGTGTGGTGCCACAGGGCATTCAGACTACCAGGAAATACAAAGAGCAGTACAATTAGCAAACTCACATACAGTAGTTATGTTTTATTTTATTTTCAATATTTTTAACCCATCCTCACTGAAAACGTCATTTATTTACTGCATTTGTGTACAGGCCACAAACGATTGCTTTATATGTATATTTGACATATTTATTTGAGTTCTGAGCTCAGTCAAACGTGGTGTTGACGCAACACTTGAATTGGAGAAAAAAAGTGCTCAAATTGGGCCCACTTGGCGGTACATCTAGAACCCGCTCAAAATTCTGAAATCCTGCAAAATGCTAAAATAACATGCTAAATTTAAAAACGAGTTCAACAATGTAAAACAATGCCATTCGTTTTGTGACTGCATGTGGTTGTAAAGTTGAAAATAAATTAAAATAATCAATTCACTCACAGTCAACCTTTCCACTTACGTTACAGTTTTCCAAATGAATGAATTATTCAATAGTGGTGGCTAGGCAACAAAAGGCATGGCCGCTTAATGTGCTTGCCTAAATAGCAGTAAAGAGCCAGGCCTCGCCTCTCGCCGCGGATAAGGTACCACTGTTCTGCTTGTGCTAAGTGTGTCTCGTTTAATTTAATTCAATAATCCCGATAAATGAAATAAATCCCTTCAGGGACACCCGGCAAGATAATATAAAATGAGTTTGGCAGCGGGAAAAAAATTAGGACATTACGGTTGATTGAGCGTTGACAAAAAGCGGGAATATTACAGCGATATTCTTTATGTTTGTAATTTTCGCAATAATGAAATGAAGGCATCCGGGCGGAAAGCAATCAGCGCCCAAAATGGATGACAGCGATTTGGCGGCTTAGCGAAGGAGGGCGCATTAGCATTTTTGTGCACTCCCAATGCAAATTGTTTCACTTAAACTTTTTAAATACCAGTTTGCGTCGTGACTTAATTTTAATAAGCGCCCGGCCGATAAGAAAGCGCCAACTTGACTGGCAGATCGGGGGGCAACACTTTTGATTCACAAAATTGAAGAAGAGCGTGATTTTCTCAGTTTACGCTGAATTGAGATTATTTGACTCCGTAATGAAAAATATCCGTATCAAAACATTCATTTGAATTTAATAGGGACGCCGGTGTAATTAAATGTGCTCCTCTGCATAAATGGAATTGGTCTTTACTCGAGGCTGCGGCTGCTTGATAATCTTTTACTTACAACCGAGGCCTTTCTGCTCAGAATGGGAGAGATTTAATTAACAAGCTATTAAATATGGTTCATACTTACGGGAGCTACATTAAAACGCTGCTTGTGTTAGATGCTGATAGTGATTTTTCAAGACGCTCAAACACATACGGCGACAGAATTGTGTGCTGTCAGTTTTGGGGGTTTATTGATGCCGAGATCAACTGATTTTATTGAGGTGCATTTGTTGTCCCCCCCAGATTTGGAACAAAAGATCAAAAATGATCGTCAAGCCAGGCATGAGATCCACACACCACGATAAAATAAATGAAATACTGTATGCAAAGCGGGCGGCCCGGTAGCCCAGTGGTTAGCACGTCGGCTTCACAGTGCAGAGGTACCGGGTTCGATCCCAGCTACGGCCTCCCTGTGTGGAGTTTGCATGTTCTCCCTGGGCTTGCATGGGTTTTCTCCGGGTGCTCCGGTTTCCTCCCACATTCCAAAAACATGCATGGCAGGCTCGTTGGGCACTCTAAATTGTCCCTAGGTGTGAGTGTGAGCGTGGATGGTTGTTCGTCTCTGTGTGCCCTGCGATTGGCTGGCAACCAATTCAGGGTGTCCCCCGCCTACTGCCCGAAGACAGCTGGGATAGGCTCCGGCACCCCCCGCGACCCTAGTGAGGATGAAGCGGTTCGGAAAATGGATGGATGGATGTATGCAAAGCTTACTGGTTCTTTTTGAGAAATATGATTGCATGGATTATGTTCAAATTTGAGCATGTTACCACCCACATTGAAGAGCGTCATCAAGTAATAATTAACTTGCCCAATGTATAGAATGAGGCTTGAAATTAGTGAAAAATCATTCCACTATCCGCGCCCTCAAATGCTGCAGGCGTGTCCGACGTGCGCGCTGAACCTCACCCCGCTCAACTGTTAACTATCAATTACATGCCACAACTATCAATTACAATGTATACATGCAGTAGGAAAACTATGGCTCACATCTTGCAAAATCACTTTCATAATAATAATAATAATATATAATAACAATAATACATAGGATTTAGGAGGCCCGCCTTCTGGAACAGTTACTGTGGCGTATGATCATGAAATAAGCGCACAAGCCAACGTCAAGTCATTAGTGTGGCTATAATGTGAAAGTTGACCGCTGCCACAAGTGTGTCATGGGGCGCGGTTCAAGCCACGCCCTGAAAATAATCACGGAAGAAATGGTGAAAAACAGTGGGACGCATATATCGCCACAATTCAGCACGACGGAGTTTTCAGTCTGCATAGTTTCAGTAATTATCTTCAAACATGTATTTAGAAACAGATCTATAATTTCACTTAATTAGGACTTTAATACACGTAGACCATAATGAGATGCATGCTTTTGGGGTAAAAACCAGAGTAGCCGGGAGAACCCACACAGGCACAGAGAAATATACAAATTTCACACAGGTAGGCCGGGATGGTAATCAAACCCACAACCTTTGCACTCTGAGGCTGTCGTGCTAACTCAGGGGTCGGCAACCCAAAATGTTGAAAGAGCCATATAGGACAAAAAACAAAACAAAAAACCAAGTATGTCTGGAGCCGCAAAAAAATAAAAGCCTTCTATAAAACTTACAATGAAGGAAACACATGCTGTATGTATGCAGACTGGACTGTCTCTAGAATTGTTTATGTTATTCATTCCTTTGTTGTGTGTTCACAAACGCCCCCATAGAATTTATTTCGTAATTTCCTCGCTTGATTTTTTTTTTGTTTTGGTGCATTATTTTCGCTTTTCTTAGTGTCAGTGAAGTGATCATTAATTTCCGTTTTTCTGATGCTGTCTTTGAACGCCCCTCAAGTCGAACGAGAAGAGAGAAGGCACGGAGTCGGACGCAGACGTGTCTGTGTTTGTCGAGACTGTTAAAAGCATTAATAAAGT
The DNA here is from genome assembly GCA_018466805.1 of Hippocampus abdominalis. NCBI lineage: Eukaryota > Metazoa > Chordata > Actinopteri > Syngnathiformes > Syngnathidae > Hippocampus > Hippocampus abdominalis. Next base: position 20,748,617 of record CM031696.1, read on the forward strand.
GTACGTTTTAAAAAACCAACACCACAGCTCTCCTTTTTCGGAGCTGCAACATGTATCTATATCTATTTGAGCTGCATTAGCCGACTATCAAAATCTTTTTCCATTTTCAAAATTTTTTTATAAAGCTCCTGGGAGCCCCTAGATGTCGCTAAAGAGCCACATGCAGCTCTGGAGTCGCGTGTTGCCGACCCCCGTGATAACCACTCGACTACCGGGCCACCAAACTTCAGACTCACTGCAACAAAAAATAATAATAATCTGACCCCTCGGGATTTTATCAGGACATATATTTTGAGGAGCTGCATTGTGTTTGCAATAAGTTTATTGCATCATTTTTTTTTATTGAACCACAAACAATATGGCACAATTATTAAGGAGGAAGCAGGTTGCCCTAGTTGCTGTAGCTAGATAACAAAAAAACAGGAATCAAGCGACAATACAGGAGAGTGTGTTGATATTTGACCGGATGGTGGCAGTTACAGACACATTCATTGACTGTATTAAAAAAAAATGAGACTCTCCACAATTTGCTGCATGTAAATATAAAATTACAAATAAAGTTAAGTATTATTGTAAAACAACAATACAGTGCATATTATTACATCTACAACGCTGTGACACCTGTGATTCTAATTTTGAGTTGCAGCAACGTTTGGCCACTTACGAAAACGACCCCACACACTGCGTGGCAGTTCATCGGCATTCGCTCAGTGTGGCGAGACTAAGTCGATTTTTTCAGGACTATCCCCCTTCATTTCGAGTTGTAGTTTAGGGACAGCGGTCTAAATATCTGTCTCCGCCTAAGTGTTTCTGCAGTGTTCTTCTCGAGCTTCTATCCACCCTCGCAGACGCATGACTGGTTTCCAGCAACGGCAGCCTCAAATTGATTGAGCCGTCCTTGAACATCTGTTGTTCTGCCAAGTCTCAAAGGTAATCCCGCTAATGGCCCTCTAAGCTATCCACATAAACACATACATAAATAAAAATGTTTCCGAAGAGAGTTCCGTCATTGACTCGCCGGTAATCAATTCTGCAGTCACATCTGTTGATGAAGGTTCAGGAAGTAGAGAACAAGATATATATGACGATCAATGCCTGGCACTGGAGGGGCAGCGAGTGACAGTCACAGCTCCAGCGGGAGTCCGAATTTACACAGCGAGTCTGTTGGGATGGAAGCTGGTTTGAAAAAGTGAGCGGTGGAATGCCGTCGACACAGGAGGGAAAGTATGGGCCTTTGTGAAGTCGATGTCGTGAAGGAGTGACATTGTATCATTTAACCTTGGCCAAGACAAAATATGACCGTGGCAGGATGAGTGACACCTCGGGACAAGCGTTTGTTGCAGTGTTGTTTGAACTAGCAAAAACAGTCAGTGCAAAATGAATCACCATTTTGGATAAAAAATAAATAATTGAATAATATACGGCCACAATGTATGGACATTAGTGGCGTGCAAGATCGGTATTGATCGCATACCATGTAAATATGAGTGATATGCGGATCGATACTGAAATGTCAATACCTTGGCTACCTGATTTGTATGCTGGATCATCGATTCTCAACTCAAAATATCAATACTTTTGATGCTTCAGTCATTTGAGGTATCAAAAAAAATAGGAAGACAGTGAAAGTTACAATAACTGAGAAGTTGGTGGAAATTGCGAGTCCTTTTTCTTTGTTGGCAGTGCATGCAGGAGACAAACCGAAACTAAAGCAACAATCTCATGACACTGGTGGCCAGAGCAACGTTAGTTTCGATCAGCCCACCACTACAATTGTTTATTTTTAAGGGTGCCTTGTTTATTTTACAAAATAAAAAGCATTACATGTTTTCCCTGTGTAATTTCATTATGTAGCAATAAATAAATTAATTAGGATTTTGTCTGGTTTTTTTAGCTACTCCTTGGTTCACCATCTCCCACTTAAGAATGAATACAATATTCTGAAATATACACACTTCATTATCCACCAAACATTTTTTTTCATATCTGTCAATCTATATTCTCATAACATAACAAACATTCTCTCCAAGTATTTTGACTTTATTCCATAACTCAAAAAATATTTCATTTTTCTCAAAAAAGAATTTCTCTTTGAATTCGAGGAAATGAGTTTGAACCTTTGTTTCGCCAAGGCACATATCCGAAATGTGAAAAAAGTCTTGGCACAACACCAAACACAGTACTTCCTCCCATCTCCAAGATCAGCATTTCATGGGTCTGTGTGTCATTTTTTGTCACTGCTACAGATTGATGAACAAAGGTACATTAGTCGTAGTAAATCAATTTTGACATTTTGTTTAGTAAAAGAAATGTTGTAATTTATGCGATGGCCTCTCCCAGAACATTAATGTGCTGCGACACAGAGTTTGGAAATCACCACTTAAGACTGTTTAGTAAAATTGTTACTTCTCTGCATGGCTTGGCTAACAAAGCATAGCAACAGCCAATACAGTACACAAATAAGAGATGTCCTTTAATGTGACACTTTTCCCCTCCAAAATACGTTGATGTAAGAGACAGTGCTCTTTATTTCGGATTGCTCCCGCTGCTGTGCAATATTAATAAATCAAAATTCAGATCTGCTCTTCTTTTATTAGTTTGGGTGTTATTAAAAACGATTGCTTCATCTTAATCGAATATATTTCCAGGGGCCCGCTGGATGTGGTTAGGAGCTGATATTCAAATTCAATAACATGGCCTATACTTAGTGCATGGCACTAATAAATGCCAATGTATGATGCAAATGCAGACAGGGCTCTGTGCAGATGTTCTGGAAGGCAGTAATAATGCCGTCAACGTCCTTCACGAATACGGGGGCGCCGAGAGGGGGCCGTGCTTGAACGGAGCCTAGGTGACCTACACACTGCTGCGGGGAGGATGAAAGGAGGGAGCAAAACGGAGGAGAGCGAGCACATCTGATTTCCGTGTATTCATACTTTCACTTAGACAAGACGAAGCCCTGAAAAATGAACACACATGGGCTGGGGATCTCAGAGTAAGAAGTAAGTATGGGTATTGTTTTTTTTTTTAATACTCTACAGTGTATATACAGTATATAGGAAGTCACAATATCAACATCTGACGCTTGTGTATCCATCTACTTCAATCAATATCTTGTGCTATTGCCAAGTATCACTTCCTGTTAACTCGTGATACGAAGGATGCAAATGACAACTGTATCTACCCCGGTCAAGGATGACGCCTCGAACTGATGTAAAAAAAAAACCGTTTAATCGTGGAACACCGTGAAAAATAAAACACATTTTAAACAACAGTCAACATTACAATATCTTTTATAAGACATTAAATAAATAAGCACAAAATGACATACCGTGTGCACCTTGGTAAACCGAAAGTAGATAAACTTAAATAACGTTGACCACACGGTATCGTTTTACTCTCTCTCTCTCTCTCTCTCTCTCTCTCTCTCTCTCTCTCTCTCTTTTGCAAATTGTCTTCTCGATCTTTCTAATTCCTCGCTACGCGCGGCACGTGACCCGGAAGTGATTCTTAACCAAACATCCCAAATAACATAAAGAGGATTTAAAGAAAAAACAAATATGAACGTTCACATGGAAATAGTTAAGCACTTTTACAAAACAACAAGCCTAAATAAATTATATTTGTGTTGTCATGGCAACCATTTCACTCAATACTGGCGCAAGCTACAACAACAAAAGTCAAGTTTAGGACCTCTGCAGTGGACACCAAATAATTTGTTTTCAGATCCTGTGATGACAACGAATAGCCATAAAGCTAACGTTCCAGTTCATCGGCGTGCCTCACCTCTTGGCCTTTTCGAGGTTAAAACTTGGTGTTCCCGCCGTTGTTCCAATTTTTATCAAGGAACCTGCTCCTGCAAAGGTTGCAGCTTACGAAGCTTAGCAGCGGCGATGAGTGACCTTTACTTTTATTATGAATATTTCAATTTCATCATTATTATGATGGAATGAAATCTATGCATATGATCAGCGCAATGGATTTCTTTTTCATTAGTTGTGTAAAATGCCATTCGGGTGAATGAATGAATGGAAGGGAGGTCGCGAGTGCCTGACAGATTACTCACCCTCTTCTGGTGTGATCTGACAATGGGAATTAATATGCACTCCCCATCCCGCTCTCCATTTGTTGGCAGAGGTTTTTGCCAGCAACTTTATCAGAGGTAACATTATCGAGAGCTTTGCCGAGAGCATCTTCCATCTTGCTCGCACACGAGTGTGCCCAACACTTGTCACTGTCAATCACAGGGTGATAATACGCATACAATTCTCTCATTTGGTTTAATAAAATCCCTGGGTTTATTTGAAGTGCAGTCATTACAGCAAATAATTGCTGCATTGAGGTTTTAGCCCGGCCATAGCCTCGGGGATAAGAGAAGACTATTGCTATATGAAGGATCTGCCGGCTGGGTGGATTTTAACCCTTGCTCCCCAGATGTTCATATTGCTAAAATGAATATTACATTTGAATGTAGACCTGGCTTTCTTTATTCAAACTAACATTGTTATTACGCATTATCCCAATATGGAGTCATCCGTTTTCCACTCATTCCTGCGCTTAGGCGGCTTCCATGGGGGACCACCAGCTGTCATTTAAACCAAATTGTGGATGTGAATGGGCGGCCTAAAACTCTCGGAGGAAAAAGGCAGACACGAATGAACATATTTCATCTCCAGTTTAAATATGCCGCTGGCCGTCCGGATTGAAGTAATGACTGAAAAATGCAAACAATTAGATCAAAAGGTGGCCGTTGTTGGCAGGCAGATTAAAGAGAGGGAAATACAGTACGTGGGCGCTCCTCAGTCCAATAGCTGGGATTCTCTCGTGCCAGTTTTTTCAGTCTATATAGCAAAAATAAGAAGTGGCCTCATTGTTACAAAACTTTTGGAGGCGAGTGTACATTTCGTGAGTGCTTCCTTAATTTTAAAAACTTCAAAGAAAGTGGATGGTTGAATGGTAGACGAAAAAAAGAAAAACAAACTGCAGCGTGTCACACATTCAATTAGTTAATCCAATCTCCCCGCAGTCATTACGTCCATTAGTATATTTGTTTGACCAAAACAAGGTCACAAGTTGATGAGCTAAAGGTAACTCATTAGAAAAGCAGCGGCGTGTGCATTTGTTAGCGTCGCACAGTTGATCCCAATGTCGAAGGGAGGCAAAGGCGCCATCAACTTATTTGTTTGGAGGTCGCCTTTGATTTGTATGTGTCAAAAAAAAAAAAGAACTCAAGTGACCTTGCCTCCTCCTCCTCCCCGCTGCTCAAATAAGCAAGCAGGACACTAATTAGCTTTGTCAGTCAAGTGTACATGGGACAATATACAATCAAATAACAAATAATGAGGTCAATAATTTCTATTTACTCTCAAACTCGGACAATGTCATTCCTCCCCCCATTAATACAACCGCTCATGCGTTAAATTAGTTTTTTTTTTTTCTTCTCGCCCAGAGAAATATAATTAGGCGTGATTGTTAGGAAATCAATCCATCAACGGAAGGCCAAGGAAGTGTGGTCAAAAACTAAGAGAAATGCAAGACGCAGATGGCGTGGATGCGCTCTAGCCCCGAGGGACAGTTGCTGTGCACCGCACCGAAACGTTCAATTTAAAGCAAGAATGTTTTGTCGAGTGTCCTCAAGCACTTTAGCAGGCGTTTGCCCTGTAACTTTGACACCCTACTTGTATTTCTCTGCAGTGCCAAGTGAAACTTTTTTTTTAGCATCTTTCACAGTTCAAAGTGCATCCCTGCTGATGCTCACTGCTGACACTAACAAAAAAAAAACTGCGAAAGGAGAGGCGAGCTTACAAAAGTCATTCAGCCAACTTTGCATTTGGTCACTTTAATTAGTGATTTTAGTGACTCCTCAAGCAACTGTTTTAAAGAAAAGCCACAAGCAAGATTAATAAAAAGACAGCATGAACGCCACAATTTTCACATTGTTTTGTGTATAGCAAGGAAGGATCCCAGTGGGAGGCAATTACAAAGTCAATCGCGCTGAACATTGCCAAAGATTGGTTTCAGGTTGGCACAGGAACAGACTTATTCAATTACCATTGATTCTTATGATATTATGATTTTGAAATCCAAAGAATTTAGATCTTTAATAAATTCCCCAGTCCAACATTGATATTAAAGGAAATGTGGATTTGGGGTTTTATGATGGCCACAGTTTGAAGCTGGATTGCTACAATTACCAGTGATTCATATTTGAAAAATTGCCTCAAAATCCACCATCCTGTCCATCTAATAGGTGCCCCACATATTGATCATCAAGAGTACAACAAAAAAGTACATGTATAAAAAGGTCGAATTAGATGCAATCCTGTTGAAGAGTTTATTTCATTCAAATATTATAAGCACAATGTCTGGACATAGCTGTGACTTAAGGTGATGTCTGGCAAAACGTTACTAACTCAGCGTAATTTGATGTCTTGGCACGACACGCAGCTGTTAAAGCAGACAGCTGGTTGCAATTGCTTTACTTTATTTTTGCTGCCACTTTACACATGCAAAACCAGCATGAATACAAATTTTTAAAATGCTGTAATTTATCGATGGTAATTTTGTGGTGGGATGGGGGTTCAGTATAATTCACGTTTTAATTGCAAGTGACAGTTTAGTTGGTACTTTTTCTATTTTTGGTTTTGTTATGTTGGCTTGTTTTTTCAGGCTTCATCCACAAGTCGTCGCTGTGACCTCAAAAAATTCCCCCTTCCGGGCCACGTTACCCATTTAAACCAATCAAATGACGAAATAATTTCTACTAACCAATGACAATGCACACTCGCGCATAGAAACGCCATGTCGTTAGATTGAGCTCCGGCTGTCAAGTGTTTGGCTACAAACCCCACTAGGCTAGCTAGTTTAGCCGTGTTTATACCCGTGGGAATGGCGATCAGCTGAGCATTTGACCACACGTGAGTCGAGGTAAACGTTGTTTATTAAGCTTATTGTGCGCCTAAACGACAGCACAGTGATTACTTTTGGGTCAAATTCGTGCGCCATACAAGTTGTCATCGACGCTGAATCTACTTATGCTAATGCTAAAGGTTGGGTTAGTGGAGAAGCAGGTGAGATTGCATCAGATTGTTTTCAAAACAGACCAGACCATTAAAGGGTCGTTTTGGGCAAGTAAATATGATATTGTCTCCCGGAAAATGACGGAAAAAAATAAATTAACCGTGGAGGTAGCGACCCCCCCACTCCCAACTCAGCGTATGACTTGTCAGGCTTGCTATGCTAGTAACTTATATAACGTTACATATGAAGAGAGATCTCTCATGTAGATAGCCCGCTATTGTATCGGTGAAGTGGTAGAGGTGTGTTGAAATGAGTTAAACAGTCAGCATGTGAAGTTGATCAGTAAAAGGGGAAAAACGCAGAGCTCGGTTGTGCCCAGCCTTGTATTGAACCGTGACACGTTTTTACATGATCAAAATCTCATAGCACACCGCGAAACAAAACTAATTCTTTATACAGTACTGTGATCATGCTGATATCTTCTCTGTACTTGGTGTGAGAGTGGGGCCTGTGTAAGAACAACACAAGCTACTCTATTGTTGGAAAGGGAGAAGGCTGGATATACAGTACAATACCTCTTACCTGTCCGGATCGTTATCAGGCTTCTGCAGAGGTTGCTGATCATTTGAATCAGGTGTGTTGATGGAGGCAAACATCTAAAACATGCAGGATAGCGGCCCTCAATGACCGGAGTTTGAGACAGACCCTTGACTTAGTGAAAGTGCATGTACTGTACTTGTTGTGCCTCTCACCGTCTGTGTCTGATATAGATCGAGGAGCAACTATATTTGATTTGTGGTAAATAAATACCACTTTTCAGAACAAGTAAATGAACTTGGATAATGTCCTGATGTACACTTTTTCATTTTCTATTTTCAGGCACTGATTTCACCTGTTTCTCATCTGCAGATCTACACAAATTGCTCTCTTTGAATGGCCTGGCCAGCACCTGTCATGTGACCTACTTAAAGAAAACTTGGGGGGATACCAGTACTGATCTCAGCTTCTACATGAGTTATGAACTTAAACCCCTTCTGGAGCATGTCTACCAATACGAGTCGTAAGGTAATGCAAAAGTGGCAGAAAGGAGAGCTAGAGCGAGCTGGTCAGCGAGTGACGGCCGTTTCGCAATATTTTCTTCACTATCATTCAATTTGTAAATTGAAAATGAACATTTGACTTCTCAACCTGTGAATGTTGAATACTGTTCCATGTTTCAATTGCTGTAATATTTGCGCATTTTGTACAAAGTGTTGATCTCATTGCAGAGACCTGAAAGCGAGGACCAAGGCGAGCTGAAAAGCAGCCCTTCCCGGCTTCCCTTTGGCAAGAAGCAGCTTCCAGCCATCCCCAAGAATGCGGCTGCCGTCACCAAGCCGGTGGCCTTGGGAAGCCCCGCCCACTCCACAAATGGCCCGCACGCCCCCTACGGCCCCTTTTACTTGGAATACTCCCTGTTGGCGGAGTTGTAAGTTGCCGTGGCAGTGCGTGAGGAATGATTTTTATTTTATATGCGTTTTGAATTGATTTGCCTGTCATGTGACCTGCAGCACGCTCGTGATTAAGCAGAGACTCCCTGGAATTTACGTGCAGCCCTCTTATAAGTCAGCACTTAGTAAGTATGCACAAAAAGCATGTCTTAAAAAAAATGTGGGACTTTTTTTTTTATTATTCCTGGTCAGATTTAACACATTTGTGTTCCTGTTCAGTGTGGTTTGGGGTCATATTCAGCAGAAATGGCTTGTACCAGGATGGAGTCTTCAAGTTCACTGTGTATATCCCAGATAACTATCCAGATGGCGATTGTCCAGTGAGTAATGTTTGGTCTGGTAATGGTCTGTAACAAGAGAAAGGGGGCGGGAGCGGGACATACATTTTAAGCTTATACCGATTTGTAACTTCTGAAGGACCCACACATGTAAAGTGGTAACTGCTCCTAAAGAGTATGATGTACACACGTAACCCGTCATACGCAATTTCTGCCATTGTACCAAGACTGACCTCTTTGAGGCAGCATAGTACCACAGGAAATCCAGACTGAGTTGGAAGAACCTAAGCTAACAACTACTAACTAACTAACTAACTAACAACTAGTAACTACATTGCTGTTACAAATGCATATCATTGTGATGAACGACCTGTGAGACATTTCTTACAGCATTCAACGCAACACAACCACATCCTCCTTGGGTTGGCCCAACTATCTGTGTTAGCCGTACACAAAAAAAAAAAATCTTAAATACTGAGCAGGTTTCACATTTACAATCGTAGCATTGTAGTACGTTTTCCCCACGTCCTAATCTTCAGACTTAATGTCATTGCCAACTCTTTCGGCCACCGGTAGATCTCAGAAATCAATCAAAGTAATCTGTTTATATTATGCACATCTCTCTGTTTAACAAACTGTGATGCAGGTCGAGTTAGCTAACCAAACTTGTCTACCTTTGATAACAGGTGCTTTCTCGTGTATATACAGTACATTCGTCGTTATCACCCTTGTTGATGCTGCTCCTCTTTTTGGTGCTATTTATATATTAAAAAAACAAAAAAAACAATGTGCGGGGTAATTATTTCCGAACTTAGACCCAAGTCTTGCATAGCTGTCTTTGATTGTGAATTTGATAGCAGATTTCCATCCCCCACCTACCCCAGATTTTCTGACCTATGTTGGTCGACTTCACATGAATTCATGTTTCAGGAACTCCCTCTGCAATTGGCTCACTGTGATTTTGTTTGTTTGTTTGTTTGGTTTTTTTTTTTTTAATCTTTGGTTGTTGTGTTTTACAGAAATTAGTGTTTGACATGCCAGTCTTCCATCCACTTGTCGACCCAGTTTCTGGCGAGCTTGATGTCAAAAGAGCTTTCACCAAATGGAGGTGAACACAAATGCAATTGACACATCAAAGGCCGATATGTGTAATTTGCCGTTTTGTTGTTTAGGCGGAATCACAACCACATCTGGCAAGTCCTCATGTATGCACGTACTGTTTTCTACAAGATTAACACCTCAGAACCCCTCAATCCAGAAGCTGCTGTACTGTGAGTGTCCATGCTACTTTTATTTTTTTTTAATTCGAGAAATCAGAACAAATGCAGCGTACAACCGGATTTTATGTTACTACCATGGGATTGCTGCACCTACGAATGTGGACATTGTTATCTTTAAGTCTGGCTTTACATTATAGCTCCAGGTGCCCACAGTAAAGGGAATGGAATCCTCCCTTAAATCGTCCATCCATTTTCTTTAGCACTTGTTCTTAATTTGGAGCGAGAGTGAGCTGGAGCCTTTTTGAACAAAGTTTTCATAGCCTTCTTCCCCCTCAGGTATGAAAAAGATGTGCAGTTGTTCAAGAGTAAAGTGGTGGACAGTGTGAAACTATGCAACAGTCGTCTGTTTGACCAGCCCAAGATAGACGATCCCTACGCAATAAGGTTGGTAGGTCATCTTCACTCATTAGATGTTTCAGTGTATGAAAAATAATGTTGCCTGTCAATGTGTTGCAGCTTTTCTCCATGGAACCCGGCTGTTCACGAGGAAGCGAAAGAGCGAATGTTCACGTACAAAGTAAGTCCATAACGAGTACGTGCTGTCCTAGGGTGCCTTCACACCTGTAGTTCGTTTTCTCATGTCTGACTCAGGTTTGTAAAAGAACACACAATAACAGATGACTTAAAAAAAAAAGTTTAAAAAAAGTGAACTACCACGCTTAAACGTATTTAAAAAAAAAAAAAAAAGTATTCGTTTTTTAAACATGCAGTATTTTGGTACTTTCACATTAAAGCATCCTTATATTTGTGTGTGCTGCATTAATGTTATTCATTTGTTCTAGAGACGCCCCGAGGACCACTACAAGGGTACACAGGGCTCGGGCCTTTCCTGGGTCAAACCCGGGTCGACGCAGCCCTTCAGCAAAGACGACAGTCCTCCTCGGAGTTGAACCCACGCTTTCAGCGCCACTGACCCCGTTAGGAGATACCCGAAGCGCCGGCCGCGCCATATTTGTGAGCCGGATCCTCAAATAAGGACGTTTTGAATATTGCTCAGCTTTAAAAGCATCGCCCACCAACAGCTTTAGCATACACAAACCAAGTTTATAAGGCAAAGATGACAAATGGATGTCTCCGATGTAGAATCTATCAATTCTTGCGGATGTTTTAGGATCCATATGCGCATGCTGGCAGGGCTCAGTGATTACATAGAGTTCTAAAAGTCCAAAAAGAGTGCAGTGGGTGTCGTGATCTCTCGGCTCAGGACTGCTTTTATTCGTCATGCAAGGTCATGGAATGTCAATCTCAGCTGGGCAAAGACCAGACTTCCAATCTTTCAATCATTTTTATTTTATTTTATTTCCGCAGATCGGTTTTAAACATGTTGCTCAATAAAGAGACATGTATTTTTTAATCTGCTCTTTAAAGGTTTGATGTGTACATAAGAGGTTTGTTTTAAAGACAAAAAATAACTTTTCGGTTTGTTTTTTTTTTTCTTCCTGATCCAAATAAATTACTGAAGCTACCCGAAATGACTCCAAAGGTTCATATTTGTTTCTGTTTTGTTTTTTCCTCTCCGCTGTCTCTCCGATATATTTCAAGGATATTAAAATCTAAACTTTGTATCTTTTTAATTTTATTTAATTAAACTTAAACACCTGGATGTATATGATTGGTGCTTTTTAAAAAAACTCCTGTATCGAGCAGTGAAAGAGAACTGGTTTTTTTTTCTTCCCCCCAATCAAATGTTTTCTTCTTTTCAAACCCATTTCCTTTCCTGCATAAGATGACAAGCTTGGTCATTGCTTTTCTGTAACAATAAAAATGTTGGTTTGTTATGCATGTTGTGATTTTCCTTTTTTAATTGATTTCACAAGCAATGTTAACAGATAATGAATGTAAATTGACAAGAGTAGGTCAATCCTATTAATTCTGGTTAAAAGTATGGTATTCAATGGAATATTTATTTTTTGTTTTGCCATTGTTGTATCCGAAACAAAATGTATGCCATATTATTTATATAACTTCTGACCATTTAAAAGGTTTTAAACTGTCCATCTTAATCCCACAACGTGAAATTGAATCTTTTCATTATTTGGGACACAACAGTTTCACAATAAATGATTTTTGGGGAGGTAATTGGAGGTGGGGGGGGGGGGGGTGGCAGTAGGTACAATGTAGGTTTGTTTTCTTCGCCAAATTAAAGCAATGTAGGTTTGTTTTCTTCGCCAAATTAAAGTTTCACAATTCTTTAATATATTTGTCAAGATTATTACTGTATTCAGGTTGATATATTGCTTTGTCATTGAAACAGATTGATCTAGAATGATGAAACTTTAGTACAGTATTTAATTTTTTTAAACATTAATTTTATTGATATTTTTATGTTGATATTTAGCAAATATTTCATTCACCAATAAATAACCCGAAACAAAAAAAAGTGAACATTGTTTTGCTGCTTTTACAAAAGCGCACTTATTTTTGGGATTGTTAATATTCGTCTTTGGAATTTACTTCTTTATCAACACCCCCCTCGCCCCAATTATTATTTTTGAAATAATGTCACATAAGGGTGGGTAAAGAACTCCTATGTCGTTAGAGAATGACATTTGTCGCTTGATGGAACGTCCCCGTCAAACTACGTACTAAAAAAGTTGAACGCTGCACATCGCTCCAGGTGTAGTTCACAGTCTTGACCACTCGAGGTCCGTATAGTCCCACGGTGTACCTGACATCTCTGGTGCGCCTGACATGTTCGCACGGGAGGACTGACTTGTAGTCCATGTGCCAAAGTAAAAGCTCTCCGGATTGGCTTCTTTGGCTTCCAACGCGGCCATCTTATGCGCCGTGTCACGACACCACAACACACGGGGACTTTGGCCCGGAGGTACCGTGGTCAAATCAACCGCTCTCCAAGTGTGGGCGACGTCACAGCGCCTCGCTCTCTCACACCGGGTGAACGGGTTTGTTGTTGTATTATTTGTCTTACTTTATTCTAATTTTTTTTTTTTTTACATGACACTTCTCCGGGGTGAAATTGCAGCGAACGCCCGGACGTCCAATCAGGGAGGAGGTCACTAGTATGCAAATGTGCCCTTATCGTCAGTCACGTCAGCAGCGGCGGCAGCAACACAGAAGCAGCCAGCCAGCAACACCCGCGGAGGTGGCGGTGGTGGTGGCCGGGCTTGGTTTCGGGCTTGGCGGCGACGGAGCAGCGGCTGTGCCGAGGTCGCCCGGAGCGGAGCCAACTTCAACGAGAATACGCACGCATGTGGCCGCGATTGGCGTCGCTTCTACCGGTTTCATTTCGGGTAAGTCACCACCGCCTTCCCCGACACTCGCTTCGCTTGATGCGCTTGTGTGGCTTCCCTTCGTAGAGGAAGCTGTCAAACGCCCCGTCTCTTCGCACTTGTTCCACGCACTTTTCGAAGAATACTAGCCGGACTTTTGGCGCAGTTTCCCTGCCGAAGTGGAGCTGGTTGCCCAGGGTCCTGAACTGACAGCGACCGGTGCCGCTCGGTGGGTCGGTAGTGAGCTTAACAGTTCGCAATTGAAACTGAAACTCAGCCCCGGAAATAACACCCGGCGTGGTGGTTGCTATCTCGGACACCATCGACGTCGACCACCCCCCGACCTCCCTACCTATATCGACACCCTCTTTCTACCAAACGCCCCCTCCCATCTCCGACACCTTTTGGCTCGTCCTTGGTGAAACTCACTGACTGTCTTCACCATAGTTTGCGCATTTCTTCCTTCGACGTAGTTTGCATAATTCTTTGAGAATTTTAGCTTTGTACGAGCCATTGGTGCCTTTTTGGGGGAGAGGGGAGGGGGTGAAGGGGGGCTGCAACTACACGACACGACTTGACTTCAGGATATTTGCTCGAAGTGACATGAAAGAGTATGGAAACGAACTTTTCTTCGCTAAAGAAAACGAAATGGCTCAATCGATGGGTTTATATGTGTGTTTGTTCATCTCATTGGCCAGCGCCGTTGGGGTGCTGCAAACAGCTGGAAGTCGACGCATGTGACGTTCCCTTTGCCTGGAAGGAAAGAAGCAAGAGGGCGCTTGTAAAGGCCTAGGCTGATGTTGATCTGCTGTTAATTGATTGAAGGAAAACGTGTTAGGTTTGGCTTGTTTTTGTGTCACTTCCCGCGCTCCTACCTCAATTGTCAATTCGTTATCAAGAAACATGACCGTCAATTCTTTTTTTTTGTTGCCTACTGTTGCCTCTTTTTCACAGAGATTCTACAAAATGTTCAATTCAAATTCCCCTGCATTCACGCAGAACACAGCAAAGTGGGATATTAAAAGATATAGCATTTATCTACTTTTTCATGCAAAACCCAGCAAAGAGGGCTATTACACCGATTTCGTGTGTCTGTTTTCAAACAGCCGCATGCCAAAATTAGATGTTTAACAAGAGATCTGAAATTTTATCCACCGGTACTGTTTACACACAACCCAGTAAATCATGATATTTGTAGTTTCATCCAATGACAAAGCATCCTCTATGCAGGTAATTCGATCAAATCAGATACCTATGAAATACTGAACAAAACTGGTATATCTGAGCCTGAATGTTCGAGATGGTATTTTACACAGACCCCAGTGAAGAGGGATATTCGTGGTTCCACATGGCAACACATCATCCGGTGATTACACATGTGGTGACATCCAGCCACCTTAAATCCCTCTACAGGGTCAGATTGGAACATCATCCAACGTGTGACCAATCAGGTTCTACATGTTTTTATTTCTTTTAACATAAACATCAGGACCCACTTCCTCATATTCAACTGTATCCAACAAAGTGTAATATTAGCCTCTCGAAGAGATAGGAGGGATGAATCTTCACTATCCCATCGTTGTTTGGCCATGGCGGAGGTTTGCAGGTTACTATTTGTTTCTGTGGTTCCTGGTGATAGGGTCAAGGCCGAGTTGGGTGACTGTGCCTCGTTGGTCCGTAACGATATGCTAAAGACAATATGCTCTCTTTTCTTTTGCCGATGCTATCAATACAAATATGAAATCTGGATTTGTTTTTTTAACTGTATTTATACAATCAGCTAAATTTAAGCCATTAGGCCATTGAGTAGTCAATTGTGGGCGACCTCCTTGCCACAGAGTTTCATTTCTCCATCCATCCATCCATCCATCTCTATCCATTTTCCGATCAGCTTTATCATCACAAGGATTGCGGGGGTGCCGGGGCCTATCCCAGCTGTCTTTAGGCAGTCGGTGGGGGACACCCTGAACCGGTTGCCAGCCAATCGAAGGACACACAGAGACAAACAACCATCCGCACTCACACTCACACCTAGGGACAATTTAGAGTGCCCCATTAACCTGCCATGCTTGTTTTTGAAATGTGGGAGGAACCCGGAGTGTCCGGAGAAAACCCACGCAGGCACGGGGAGAATATGCAGACTCCACACATGTACCATAGTGGTACTGAGCTTTGGAGCCAGACCTATCATGCAGCTGGAACAGGGTGAACATCCCCTCTCGCCAAGAGCCAGCTGGGATAGGCTCCAGTTCACCCGCAACCCTCGGAAGACAAGCGTGACAGAAAATGGATGAGTCGATGGAAGGATGGATGGATGCATGATTCTCCGTGCTGTAGCTTCGGTTTTTGTTCCTACTACTTTATTGATGCATATTGCATACTGTATAACTGTCAGTCTTACATCCATCCGAATTCCCACCTGAAATTCTTGAAAATACCTGAATTTTAATCTTGTAATGTTCCTGAAATCACCTCCTCGAATATGCCAAGTAGCATGCCGGCACAACGACGGAGCACTCGCTGGCCTCTGTCATCTTCCGCTGGTCTGTGGTCGCCAAGCACACGCCCTCAAAAGACCTCGTCTGCCTCTGTTCCTGGGCTGTTGAAATTCAGCTGTCAACGCCTCCCTGTGCGTCCTGCCCTGCAGCTCTGTTGGCTGTCGAGTTTAGAAAAGGTTGTGGTGGGGGCGTGGGGCGGGAGGGTTGAGAGGAGGGAGGGTTGTGGTGAGGGGAGATTGGGAGGAGGGAGGGTACATACAAGGGGTTGCACGAAGAGGCACCTGCTGCCGGTGGCTGGCAGTTGGCTCGCGCCAGCTGCTTTCACTGCACACATGAAAAGCCTGCTGATAGATAATTGACAGCACAGAGTTCCTGACCTAGCTATTACGTGGTTTTAGAGCGCTTCTTTTCAACGCCACATGGAGGGCCATTATGGAAATCTACTCGTCAACTAGCATGTTTTGCTTGAAGGACTGGAAGATAAAAAATAGCTGCAGTGGGGGGGTCACTTGAGGATTTCTGTATGGCTCAATTCATTGTTTTTTTTGTTTTGAATCATGTCTGTCTGTCTATCTACAGACACGTAGCTACACTTCCCACAGCTGATGCGTTCTTGTTCTTTAGACTGCATACTTATTAAGACGTACATAACAACATCTCTGCTGGTTGTTATGGCCTCAAGATGCCACGAATCAACAACTAACCCCAGGCGATCGACAGAGTAATTGAAACAGACTGTAAATATCCAAAAAGTAACACGCGCCAAAGTAGCTTTGAACATTTTACGTTGACTGCAACCTTAACTTTGGGAAAGAGTGATACGAATGATACCACATATGAATGAACATAAGCCAGGAAAAAAAAACACTCCCTGGTACTGCTAAGGAAGGGGTCAAGAAAGGGCAGCATGGGGAAGTTGTGGTGGGCATTTCTTCCTTACAGTCGGGAGATCCAAGTTCGGAGGAAGCTCCATTGGAACATTTCTAAGTACAGTCAAACCTCGGTTTTCATCCATAATCTGTTCCAGAAGGCTGTTCGAAAACCGAAATTGTTCAAAAACCGAAACCACGCTCTTTTTAAAAAAAAAAATGTTTATTGAACACGTCCGCTCACAATGGAAAGCAACACGAGGAAGCGTCACTTCCTCGTCTAGCCGAGGAAGCGTCACTTCCTCGTGTAAGGAAGGCGAGAGGAGTCAAATAGTGCATTCAAGTGCGCTCAGTTTGTTTGAGAACCGAAATTTGTTCGTCATCCGAGGCATAAAAAACTCAATTTTTGGTCGAAAACCGAATTGGGCGAGAAACGAGACGTTCGAAAACCGAGGTTTGACTATAGTTTACTGTGAATGTGAGTGTGAATTGTTATTTGTCTATATGTGCCCTCTGATTGACTGTGGACGAGTTTAGTACAGAGTGTATGATCCCTCTTGCGTAAAATCCGATGCGTGAGGCTTCAGTTATCCGCACACCCAACCTGGAAATGGCCTGACGGATGGATGGAAAAGCCTGAAACACCCCTTTTGAGAAATGTTCCTACCTTATGTTTGATCTAATATTTATTTCATGCTTTTACAGAGTCATGATGTGATGCCATAGCTCTTTGAACACTGGTGCATCGTAACCAACGTGGATCCACTGAACTCCAGGAGGTTCCGTCACCAGTCAGAGCTCCGACATGGATTTTTTTGATGACCCAAACCTCTTTGGCGGAGGTCTGGAAGGGGTGGATGTCGACGGCTTCCCCTCGGGTCCCTCGTTTGTGGATGAGCTCAATCTCAGCACGGACTTTGAGCCCATCCAAGTGGAGTCTCTCGCTCCGGGGAAAAATCAAGACATGATGCTGCCGGTGTCTTCCACGTCCAACCAGCAAACCATGCCCTCTTACAGTCAGCAGATGGGGCACTATGTTGGAATTAAGGCACAGAATCCTGCCGGGCAGGCTTTTTCCAGTCCCGGGGCTTCAGGTGGTGTGACGGCAGAGCAACAGGGCCAGTACCACAATGGCCCTGTCAGCCAAGTACCTCAATCCAATGGGTTGTTCTTCAACAGTAGCAGCCCAATGTGGGGGAATCAGGACCAGAATGGGAACATTTATCATCCTTTATCTCAGCAGCAGCAGCAACTGTACAGCCAGCAAATACATGTCGGACAGCAACGAACGCATCATCCGCAGCAGCACCGAATGCGTCAGCAGCAGCAACAGCAGCAAAGGCAAAGTCACCCGCAACAGCTGTTCAATCAGAGCCAGCATCAACAAATGAACGTGCAGGGCATGCCTTTGGAGCAACGGCACCATCACGGCTTCCCCTTTCACCAGGGGGGCCAGCCTCGGAGCCAGCAACAGGTTCCACAGAGTCCGCAGCAGGCCCAGCACCAGCTAACTGCGGTGGGAGCAAGGTTTCATTCGGCGGTTGTGCCAAGTCAAAATGACCCCCTGCAGGGATCTTGCTTGCAGCAGCAACGAAGCGCAGCTTCTCTTGCAGATTAGGAATGGCCGAAAATAACCCACCCATGGATTCGTCATCTTTGGTTCACTCACTGCCCACGTACTCTGTGAGTTCTGTCACCACTTACCAACCAGCCGAATACCCTTCCTACCCTGGAGAGCCAGAAATGGACTGTCTGAGTCGTCCGTCTTTGTCCTCGGTGTCGGCGGCTGCTCGGCCCGCCGCCACAACCACTCCCCTTGTGGGAGCCCTACCCGAGCTCCCCGGGGCAGCATGTCAGTTTCCATCCGCATCAGTTATGGGTCAGCAGCATGCTCAGACCTCAGTTAACCAGGCAGAGGAATGTCATTTCCGGGCTTTACGCTGTCGCGGTGAAACGCAGGGAAACAACAAGTTGTCCGAGATGTTCGGGGAATCGATGAGCTGCTACCCAAGTGTGGCCCACCAGTTGCCCTCTGAGCATCCTCAGCGTTGCGGGGCCATCAACGCGAACGGATACCCATCACTAGGGGACAGTCTCCTGGCATCGGAGGCTCAGGATGGAGATTTGGCGGGGTTGGAGCCCCCAGACCTCTTGCCTGACTTTCTGCCCCAGCTCGAGGCCGCCCTCAGCCAACCTGATCAATCTAATGGTTCCTGGGCGGATTCCGACCAGGCTTGGGGGCACGAGCACAGGACACAAACACCTGTTGGACAAAAGGAAGACGAGGTAATACCATTTTTTTTTATCGTTTACGATATCGTACATTTGGAAAGTTATTCAGTTATTCACCTGCAAATACTCATTTATGGCGCTGCTCGAGGAACCTTGATTTAAAAAGCAGTGCACAGTACACGATATTACATACGCCATTAGTGTACACAACGAGGGCAAAAGTACCCCCCTCTATCATTGCTGAGATGGCCTCCGAGAAGATAAATGTCATGAAATGGCATTTTCTCCACTTTGTTCAATTAAAAAAACATTCTAGTTTTTCCCAGGCTCTAGTGGACATCAGTTTGACCACCCGTCTAATGTTTAACGCTTTAGCTCAGAGAACACGCACTGATGTCTAGTGGGGAATTGTCTTGTTTGGGCGGGAGGGTAAGAGAACGCCTGTAGAAAATAAGATAAGATAAGATAAAAAAAAACCTTTATTTGTCCAGTGCTGTCAGGGTGAAAATGATGATGAAGACGACTGTCCGTCCAGCCAGGCTTGTCTATCTTCCCTTCACACCGACAGCAGGTCAGGCCTGATTAGGCTAAGAGTGGAGTGTCTTCAGGACTTAGCTGTAAGCATACTTAGGGCTATATCAAGATGTGGGTCAGGGCAAGCCAGGAGCACACTGGAGTGGAGTGTGGGGGGAGGTTGCATGCTGTTGTGGTAGCTGCGAGTGCAGGCGCATGCATGAGTGAGGCAAGGCTGTCGGAGGAAGAAGAGGATGGGGGGGGGGGGTGGTCGCTGAAGGAGAGCACTCCGGGGAGAGGGAAGAGGGGGATGAGGACAGCAGTAGCTCATGGAAAAAGACGGACAGCTTAGGAAAGAAAGGGAGGGAATGAGACAGCAAGGAAGAGCATGAGTGGGAGAAAATAAATGAGAGGTGTTTGGAGGGGGGGTGATGGGTGATTGCCTGAGCTGGCTGTAACAGGCTTCAGGCAGATCCCGGATCTTTACTTGGCGAGTTACCTAGCAGCATCCTCAGAGACTCTGGGCAGTGACACACATCGATGCAAAATCAGGCAAAGTTTGAGCACACTCACGCGAATTTTGACACACTGGTGTGGTCTCTCCAAAAAAAAAAGTCCATGAAAACACATCAAATCTTGCAAAAGTTTTTGACCTTATCGGAGAAAACCCGTGCGAATTCAGGCTTATCGCATTTAACATAGTCTGGATTTACAGTACAGGGTGTCAAGTTTACGAACCGCACACAAACAACACTTTTAGGCAGCGCTATAATATGAATTAGTTATTAATTATGGCTTAACTTCTGTATTAGGCATACAGGTTAGTGATATTCCATCACACATTCCGATGTCGTACAAATTTGGGTTACGCTGCTACTATCGGAACAGAACGCTGTGGAAGATCACCTGTCGTGTGCAAGGCTGCTTTCTCTGCACAAACACTTTCGATGTGTCTGTTCACGTAATTCACCGAGGTGGAAAAGAGAAAGCGCCCAAATAAAAGGCCTTGTTCGTGCTTTGCATGACAGTTTATCTTTACATGACCACATGTTGCAGGACCCCTCACCCCCGCTCCACTCCATTTGAACACAAACACAACAGGGGGCGCAATAGGCTTACCTTGTCCACAAAATGTCCGATAAAGTCACTCTAAGGCACTTAAAAGTAGCGGAACAAAGAAACAGAAGGGAACGTATGGCACCGCTGACCGCATTATGTTGTATCGCATTTTGGTATGCAGTCACTCAACAGGTGACAGAATCGACCATATGAACTAGTTTGATATTCTATATATTGACAGTAGGAAAATCATGATGAATGTTTTCTGCATTTTTAAAACAGTTTCTACCTATCTTGGGGGTGATTCTATTAAAATACCCCAAAGTACCATGAATTAAAGCACACTATATTTCTTGTCTTGCTGAAATCAGCCCATTTTTAGGGGTGATTCAGCACTCATACCGTCCCATATTCTGCTGGGGCCATGGTGGGTCGAGACGGCTTTCATGAGCATGACAACAGGGGGCAGAGCCAGAGCTTTGCAGCTGCAGATGCTTCGAGAACTGTGAGAAAACGACAGTTGCCGACTTTCAAACTTAGCTTGTAGCATTCGGGAGTGAGGTTATGCTGCACGCTGTGATCACAACACCGATGATCATGGTACCCCCATTTTGGTCGTCCGGGAGCACCTTTTGTTTTGGTCGCTGCCGTAGCTCCCCCTTTTCTGTTATCAGTCAACTCAACCTATCCTTTTTGGGGGGTTAAAATATGAACAAATCGGTACAAAGCAAAAAAAACCAAACTGAAAGCATTTTGGTGGAATCCCAGCAATCGCGTGTCTGTGCTTTTCTTTCGTTTTCTTTTTCCATTTGTCAACATCATTGCAACTCAAGATTATTTGATTGTTTGGTGACCTTTAAACAATGTAGAATGTAAAAAATATATATATTTTTTTTCCTTTCGATATTGATGATCTGAAAATTACGTGATTGGATTGGGACAACATTTTTCATAGTCTTGGACCTGTGTAGTTCTACGAATACCATATTGGTAGTTATTGTGCTTCTCTGCATAGCTTTGTGGTCCAGCGAATTCTTTCGGCAACAATAGCCGCACATGTGCAAGTCGAAGGTCCTCTATAACACGGGTCCCCAACCTTTTTTGCCCCACGGACCGTTTATGTCAGACAATATTTTCACGGACCGGCATTTAAGGTGTGGCGGATAAATACTACAAAATAATATGGTAAGAGGTGCATGAACACTGTGGTGTTTTCGAGAGATAATAATAAACACGAGGAGCGTCTAACCTGTCCGCAACACTCTGATCGCGATGGTAATGGTTAATGCCTTCAAAATACGATACAACGCAAATTCAAAGTGCATGAAAATGTCAACTCACCACAATGCTGAATCAGTGCAAGCCCCGAGCTTGATTTTCTGCAACCGGGCGGTCCCATCTCGGGGTAATAGGAGACAATGACACCTGAAGTGTGTGCTTTATGTCGAGTCTACTTCGTAATTTTGTTTTAGTCGCTGTTGCTGCACAAAACCCCCGCCTCAGACAAGTAGCATGTCGGAAAAAGCAACAGTGCTTTTGTGGCGATCTCAGAGTATTCAGCCATAACTTGAATCCAGAACACCGACAGAGTTGTTGTCTCGAACGTACTTTTAAGGCCGCAGTCATTTGCGATCTCCAGCAGTTTATTTTACTCATTAGCAAGCTCCGGCGTTTTGTTTTTAGCGTAATCAGTCACGCGACGGAGAAGCGTGGTTTGACGTGCGTCAAGAGTGACACAGACGGGTGTAAGGGAGAATCGGGTAATTTTTCAAAATAAAATATCCTTCGTATTCCAAAATAAATACAACGGAATTAATGTAAATTCTTATTGTGCGGCCTGGTACCAAATGCCCCGCGGACCGGCGGTTGGGAACCCCGACATGGCTGATTGGAAGATGACACGGCAAAAACACACGATTCGCGATTGGACGACACCTAACTCGAAACACACTTACGGAGTAGTGCAATTGATTAGTCTGTTCAAATCCTACCGAACACTTCACCGGATTACGGCCCTCGCTTGAAAGTGTCTCTCAACCTTTGCCCAGGCTTGCTTGCACTGTCTTGGGCAGACAGTCAATGTCGGGGCGGTTATGATGCAAATTAGCCCAACTTATACATAATGGTGGGACGGAAGTGCAGAGTAGCTTGCTCACAGACACATTTCATTCAGAAATAGAGAGACAACATGATCAATTTCACACTCAATAGGTTGTCAGGCTCTCCAGAGACGTCAATATGGATAGCCAAGACGCATTTATTTATTTTTTCCAGTGATATGTCCCCTTTAGGGTCAAACTCGCATGGACGCTGCTTCAAGTATTTGGCCCTTGACCAGAACGGAATTCTTGACTTGTGTATTTCAAACTGAAAGGTCCATATCATGGTATCAGAACACAAAGTGAGGTCAACGCCAGGCGTCAGCGTTGTAACAGCTCCATATTTCCTTCCATTTTGTCTATTGTTTGTTGAGCCAGGATGTATCTAGGAGTCGATCGCAATCTGTGGTCTTTGCTGTGTGTCCAAGTGCGACCTCTTTTCAACCACAACTAGCCAACGCTGGCGTCTTTGTCCTTTATCGAGACCGTTTTGACTGGACCCTTTGTCCGGCCCCCGTGTCGACGCTCGGCGGCTGACTGTGCTAAACATGTGCACTGATTTGTGAAGAGCCTGCTGATGGTGGCGTGTTTGCTGAGCAGGCGAGGCTTCGGGGGGTTAGCGGCCCATTCTCCACTCCCCCGCAGTGAATCTGCCTAATTAGGATTGATCACCAAATGCTGCAACAGTCAGCTCGCAGGTGTGACGAGACCCTCGAGTTCAAGACAGAGTCATTGTACTGGGGGTCTGTGCTCAGAGCGTCAGTTACAAAAAATAAAAAATAAATTATTTGTCTCACTTGGACAAATGGAACGATCCGTCCATTTCTTTCCACCTGCTTATGAGCATTTCCCACTGAGATGAGATCGATTTGAAATCGGCCTGAAATGAGTCCCCGAGTAATTTGGGTACCTCGGTTCAAATAAATGCTCGAGTTTTTTTTTTCTTTCTGTCTCCAGCACCCGGTTATTTACGCGTTCACTATGAACAAGAAGTGAAGCTAATCGCAGCAAAACGTGTTCATGGTATACATGACAATCACACGCCGCCAAAACGCAGAGAAGGTCAGTTTCAAAATAAACGTTAACGTAGCAAATAATTTATGGACATCAATCCCATGCTTGGACAGTCAAATGTCGGTTTTCGTCCATAATCCGTTCCAGAAGCTGTTCGAAAACCGAAATTGTTCGAAAACCGAAACCACGCTCTTTTTAAATTAAAAATGTTTACTGAACACGTCTGCTCACAATGGAAAGCAACACGAGGACGCGTCACTCCCTCGTCTACCCGTGGAAGGCGAGAGGAGTCAAATGGTGTATTCAAGTCATCTGAGGCATAAAAAACACGAAATTTTTGGTCGAACACCGAATTGGTCGAGAACAGAGACGTTCGAAAACCGAGGTTTGACTGTATTTTGAAGTTCTTCTCAGCAGCGTGTTGCGGCATAATGGTTGACTTGACTCGTGTTTGGGACATTTATATTTATAGTGCCGTCACAAACTGTTGATACAGATTTCAAAAACATAATCTCGACCCGAAATAATGTTCGATCGATAATCATTGGCAAAAAAGAATGACCGTCTATGTGTGTAAAAAAAAGTTTCTAGAGAGGAATACAATGCACAGTTTAAATTTAAGTATACAATGTTGAAATGAAAACCAGTTTTTTTGTCTTCAGTTCTGTACACAATCAAAATCTATTTATCTGATTATTCAATTGAATTTTATTAGGCTATCCGAATTCCTAAACAATTCGATAGCTGCAGCCCTAATTTCAAATCATTTGTTCTCCAGTCCAAATCCTTAAATCCTGTTATTAAAGCTACATGTTTTGAGTTGTATTTTTACACTGATATTCGCCATACAAGTTAGGATAGAAGGTCAAATTAAACACTACCACCGTGATAAATCATCAGGGGTAGTAAACTTCATGCATAGCATTAACTGTTGCACAGAAGTCAAAAATTAAATCAATCTCGCACACACACGCACACGCACACACACACACACACACACGCATCACAAGTGACAAGCATTTGGCACGAAGCCATTTGGCAGGATTTATATTGACGACATAGCTGTCATTGCACTGCAAAGTCAGTCGGGATTCCAAGTTCGTTGAGACGTCACCATATGGATCACGTAAACCACTGCTGGTTGCTCATTTTTGCAACCTGCGCAGCCACAGCCACGGTGAATCTTCATCATGAGAATCCCCCTCCCTTTTTTTTTAGGGCTCCATTAGTCTTACATGACAAGTTGTTGACAGTTTCACATGCAAAAAAATCTGTGACATTAGTAACATGTCCCAATGTGCCTTAATTTTTTTTTGTTCTCAATTAGTGAATCAAATTGATCAGTAACTTTTGTTACCAAAATTTTGCAACCAACCTCTTTGTAGACTATTTTAAATGTGGAAACAAAGCGACGGGTAAGTTTTATTTCAGGTAACAGACAGCATGAGCGTAATCATGTTTGACATGATGTTTATGGCAAGAAAGAAACCCGGATTTGGTCACGCTGAACGTTCCCCAAAAGCCTACATTGCAGAAAACAGAGGTTTATTGATATTTTTGGACCTTTTGAGCGATCCAAAGTACTGGATATACTTACTCATGAGTACACACTTATGAGAAGAAAAAGAATGAGAAAGCTGGATGGGGTGTGACGTCACTCTTAAACCTTCATATGGACCAGCCGATGCCATGCAGTTTGAATTTTTATGTTAAATTACTGAACATTGCTTTTGGTAAGGATGATGCTGACTGGACACACTGTACATATTTTGACAAAAAGAGCATTTTCCCAAGACGATTCACTTTCGCATTGCCTACAAAGGAAAAAAAACCAACTATTTGTTATATTATTTTCGTGGCAGGTGATGCATGTTAACGTCGCTAGGTTCCACTGCAGGATAATGGTGTTTGACACTGCTGTTGAAGGGTCAATTTTAGGATATGGATCCAGATATGTGTCAATAACCAAGGCAGATTAATTTGTAAATGTATTTTCATTCTTCAAGTGTTTTGGTGATTTTCTTTCAAATGATTTAGATTAGTTTTAAACCCAGCACAAAATGTGATTACCAATGGATAGAAAATAGAAAATTCTAAAATTGTAAATGACCAAACAATCTCACTGTGGTCAACTGGTTCGCACGTCCGCCTCACAGGGCAAAGGTGCAGGGTTCCTTCCTGTGTAGAGTACACATGTTCTCCCCGTGCCTGCGCGGGTTTTCTCCGGGTACTCCTGTTTCCTCCCACATTCCAAAAACATGCATGGCAGGTTAAAGGAACACTCTAAATTGCTCCGAGGTGTGCGTGAGTGGTTCTTCATTTATCTGTGCTCTGCGATTGGCTGGCAACCGGTTCAGGGTGTGCCTCGCCTACTGCCCGAACATACCGTATTTTCGCGACTATTCGGCGCACCGTATTATTGGGCGCAGTCTCAGTAACGGGTGCTATTTCTGTATTTTACACATACACAAAGCGCACCGTATTATTGGGCGCAGCCAGGCATGGCAAAACATACGCCAGCTTAAACATACGGCATGCATGCACGCACGCGAAAAACACGTTAGCTTGAAGCATACGGTAGCATACACGCTAAGGCATACGGACACACGCTAAAAACACAAGCCAACGGAAGCAAAACTGAGTTCGGTTGTACTTGATTTAGCCATTTTACAATGTACTCACGTTTTGGGATCAATCATCACCCACAAATCCATCAAAGTCCTCATCTTCTGTATCCGAATTGTACAATTGTGCAAGTAATCCATCAAAAACGCCGTGTTCCCTCTTGTTGTCCTCAGAGTCACGCTCATTGCCATGTGGCTCCTCTTACACGCCCACCTTTCACTCATTGGCGGACTTCACTCACATCCGGCCTTTAGCATCCTCTTACACGCCCACCCTTCACTCATTGGCGGACTTCACTCACGTCCGGCCTTTAGCATCCTCTTACACGCCCACCCTTCACTCATTGGCGGACTTCCGCATGCCTGTCCTCACTCACGTCCGCCTTTTCTCTATATAACCAGCGTGTCGGCCAGACGTGCTCTCAGTCAGGCTTTGGAACTCAGCGCATACACAAGGCGCTCCGCATTATAAGGCGACCTGTCCATTTTGGAGACATTTTAAGACTTTTAATAGCGCCTTATAGTCATGAAAATACGGTAGCTAGGATAGGCTCCAGCACGCCCGCGACCCTTGTGAGGATAGGAGGATTAGAAAATGGATGAATGGATAAACAATCGCTTTGAGTTTAAAGAAATGTTTGAGGAAATAGTTTCTCTCCTGTGCGCAAACAAAAGTATCGATCTTATTCCACTTTTCACAATCAATATCAATACCAATTTATTATCGATATCTGGATCGAGCGGTATGCCTCATTTCTGGATAATTGGTTGCTGCCACTCGTCCTCCCCCACCTTGCTTTTCCTGTGGGTGACTGAGGCCAAGCTTGTGCGCTCCTGTCTGCGTCACGCTAGCTTCGCCGCCTGCTGACCTCACAAAGGTTTATATAACTCAGAGGCAACGAACGATCGGAGCGGACGAGCTTGGGTAGGGTGGGGGGGTGGTGGGGGGTCACGATCGGCCCTGAAAGGCGACACCCAGCGCCGGCTTAATACAACACGACGTGCAGATTCTACACACAGCTGCCGTGCGGCCCTGTGGAAACCTGCTGCTTCTGTAACAACCCCCACATCTCCACCCCACGTGCTAAACCTTCCCCTCCCTTGCCGTGTCAAGTTGTCTGCCTGTTTGCACTCGGCACATCAGCTCCTCTGGTGGGAGGCCCGACAGATAAGAAAGAGCAGGCGGCGGGGGTGGTGGAGGGGG
Organism: Hippocampus abdominalis; assembly: GCA_018466805.1. NCBI lineage: Eukaryota > Metazoa > Chordata > Actinopteri > Syngnathiformes > Syngnathidae > Hippocampus > Hippocampus abdominalis. The sequence goes on from CM031696.1 coordinate 20,776,027, forward strand.
GGGGGGGGGGGGGATGAGCGAGGGACAGCAGTAAACAGGATGTTAGGCAGTTGAGGCGGAAGAGGCGGGACTATTGGGGGAGGAGGGAAGCTGTACTTGACAGAGTGCGTGGAGCATGTGAGAAGCCTCAACTACTGCACCGTAGGTCTGAATTTAAAGTTTTCTCCTTTCGTCTTGTCTATCCTGATGTTGCTTCTATTCTGTGGGGAGTAAAGGCCAGTGAGCGTCTATTTTGGGCTGAAGTTGAGGGCGCCCGACACTAATATGGAATACTGTGTGTGTGTGTAGCTGGAATGCAATCACTGTGACGCGAGGCAATGTTCCTGAACTTGGTTTGACCTGCCGTTTGGCGGCAAGAGAATACCACAGTGTCCTTCTCCCTCTGGACCTCTAAACATGAGTTTGAGGAAAATCCCTTTTACATAATGCAAAGTTATAGCATCAGAAAAGTTGGCGACTGACAGTGAGTAGTTGCCCTCTGCCCTTGTGTTTACAGCTGGACCTTTTTTCCTATCAGGGACGATATCACACTTGGCCTATAGGTCATATGTTCCACACTGCAGATTTACAATACAGGAGTTCCACGGTTTTTGAAGGAATTCGGTTCTTAGGCCAGCGACGTAACCCAAGTTCGTGTGTAATGTGGAATGTGCCATAGTCTATCACTGAACTATGCCAACGTTGGAGTTCAGTCAAAATTACAGTGAATATTTGTATGTAAAACACTTTCAGTTTTAAAATAATATGAAACAATCAAATTACAGCAAACAAAACATAATTTTTCAAAAATAGCAAGCAGAGTGTATCCATTTATCGACACTAATTGTGCTTCAAAGCTTTTTTTTCCAATGTACTCATGAATATTACCATATTTTCACGACTATACAGCGCACCGTATTAAAAGGCACGGTGTCAGTTTTGGGTGCTATTTAATAATAATAATAATAATACATTTGATTTCTGTATTTAATACATACACAAGACGCACTGCATCGTAAAATATATGCTCGTTTTAAAAATACAGTAGCGTGCACGCTAGCATCCGTGTTTAAAAAGGCAGCGGCCATGAGATGGTCACGCATGGAGTCACAAATCAGCAGGGCCGATAAGGCGTGGAAAAAACAATCCGGTCTCTTCATGTTCGAAAACCGAGGTTTGACTGTATTAGATTTTTTTTTCCCAGCCCAGAGCAGCTCATATATATATATATATATATATATATGTAATATGTATATATATATCCATCCATCCATCCATTTTCCGAACCGCTCGATCCTCACTAGGGTCGCGGGGGGTGCCGGAGCCTATCCCAGCAGTCTTCGGGCAGTAGGCGGGGGACACCCTGAATTGGTTGCCAGTCAATCGCAGGGCACACAGAGACGAACAACCATCCACGCTCACACTCATACCTAGGGACAATTTAGAGTGCACAATCAGCCTGCCATGCATGTTTTTGGAACGTGGGAGGAAACCGGAGCACCCGGAGAAAACCCACGCAGGCCCGGGGAGAACATGCAAACTCCACACAGGGAGGCCGAAGCTGGATTTGAACCCGGTACCTCAGCACTGTGAAGCCGACGTGCTAACCACTGGCCTACCGGGCCGCCCATGTATATATATATATATATATATATATACATATGTGTGTTGAGCTGCTCTGAGCTGGGGAAAAAAAAATCTAATACAGTCAAACCTCGGTTTTCGAACGTCTCGGTTCTCGACCAATTCGGTTTTCGACCAAAAATTTCAAGTTTTTTATGCTTTGAATGACGAACAAATTTCGGTTCTCGAACAAACTGAGCGCACTTAAATGCACCATTTGCCTCCTCTCGCCTTCCTTACACGAGGAAGTGACGCTTCCTCGTGTTGCTTTCCATTGTGAGCAGACGTGTTTAATAAACATTTTTATTTTCAAAAAAGCGTGGTTTCGGTTTTCAAACAATTCGGTGTTCGAACAGCCTTCTGGAACGGATTATGGACGAAAACCGAGGTTTGACTGTACTCAGAAAAATTGACGACCGGAAATTCTCTGCCTTTGAAGGTGCCCTATTATTGACCATTATATAATTCTTCCACTCGTCATTTCCATTCTACATCCAACTGTGTACTGTAACTCTTCATGACCATTTCACAGTCTGTCAGCTCCGTCTACCTCAGTTAAAGCCCTGCCGGAGTTTTTAGGTCCCTTCCTCAGGCGGACCACCTCCTGCAGCCTTTTAATGGTGACTTGTGAAACAAGAAAGCTAATGATCCTCTTTTCCGGACTCCTCGGCATGTTCAGGCTTTTCAACAAGCTAAGTCTGTCCTGACAAACGCTGACCTCCTGGCCCACCCAGTCTCCACAGCGCCAGTGGCCTTGACTATCGGCGCGTCTGATATTGCTGTTGGAATGGTGGTGGAACAGCGAGTGGTAAACCTGTGGCAGGCCCTTTTGTTTTTCTGACATAAAATCTCCGGAATCTGACTCTGCCTGAAGCCACCACCCAATTTGTGGCACAAATTAGGACCTTGCTTCTCACCCAACCAGCATGTAGGTGAGGCCCTGGGTGAAGAATGTTGGCGCAATATTTTGACTCTTCACTACTTATTTGTATTTTTTTTTACCTGAAACGCAAGAGCCCCTATGTTGTTTTTGGTAACAGTGGTTTGATCACTGATCCTCACTGGGGCGAGCAAGGTCTGCAATTCTTAAGCAGTTTTCTTGGGTTCCTTTGTGACCTCCTGGATGAGTCGTCGCTGTGCGTGCTCTAGAGGTCATTTTTGTTGGCCAGCTGTTGACCACTTTTGTTTTCTCCTTTCATGGATAATGGCTTTCACTGTGGGCTGTGAGAGTCCTAAAGCTTTAGGCAGGGCTTTTAGTCTTCCAAGACTGGTAAATGTCAATTACTTGAATATCTTTGGATTGCAGCATTTTCTTGCTTCCCCCCCCCCCCCCCCCCCCCGATCTTTTGGCTGACTTCATACTTCATTTTGTCAGACAGTTTTTATTCAAGTCATTTCTTGATTTGACTGGTTTGGAGGTAATCCGTCTTGGGTTTGGTCAGTGAAAATGAACTCATTATTCCAAAAAATGTGATTAGCTACAATTAATTAATGATTTAAGAAAAAAAATATTTCTTAAAAAATTAAAATCTTACTTAAAAAATTGTATTTTATCTTAACTTGTGTGTGCTTTGTCTGATATTAACATTTGAGTGATGACCTCAAACATTAAATTGTGGGCAAGTATTAAAAAAATAAACATTTGAGAAGAGGGCAAATGCTTTATCGTGCAACTCTACCGTATTATAATTCAGCACATATTTAGTACAATAACCATGATACCTAACCAACATAGCCTATATATAAAAAATATACCAAATATAAAATATGTTTGTGCTACATCATCTTATTTTTATAAATGTGTAATATCTTAGCCTGTTTTATGCAATAATCTTGAACAGATCGCCAATATGTTCGAGATGAGAAAGAAGGCTTGGCGTTTTTGCCACCTTTGCCTTTCACAAGGAAGACACAGACTACTGACACAACTGTGTGATGTATATAAAATTCTCATCCGACAGTGAAAATTGCTTTCAACACAACAGGGTAGTTGAAAGTAGTGGGGGGTGTTAAACTTAACATGCGAGTCTCGCCTTTCCGCCAGTCCTTTACAGACCTCGGGGACGTCTTTGCTCTTGCCTTCGAAGAAATAACATTTGCTGGTCGACTCCAATGCTCATTTTGTTCTGTTACCTATCACACAGAACTGCTTTCCTGGCTTGGACAAGCAGTGTGAAAGGCGTTACACAAGCCCCATCACACCTCTGTTACAGTTTTGTTACGTCAGCCAACGGCGGCAAATTGCCAGGTTGACAAGTTTCTTTCTGTGAACCTATGCAGGGTGTGCAACGTGTCAAGGAATAAACTTTACCGGCTAAATGAAACAATTTCCATCTTCCAGTTGATCATGTTTGTCTGTTAGGCACGATTCAAGTCTGGCTCCGACAGCTCCAGGGGAGGTGACACCTGCCTCGAATTTCTTTGGGAAATGAGAGAGAATTTCCTGTTGGAACATGTAAATCTTCCTGGAACGTGTTCATTATGCACGTGGTTGCCTCTTTAAAGGTGTCCCCCTCCGCCGCTTTAAAGTTACCCTCCCCACCCCTTGGCTGTGCGGTAATAAACAGAAGTGTTGTAAACTTGCCGAATAACTCCCAACCTCAATACCCATCGTGTCTGTCTGCTTTTGGCATCCTAATGCGATGTTTCCACCAGAGAGTACAGTTATGTTTGCTTTTATGTGGAACGTTTTGGAACAGGCTTGCGTTTTGGGCCTCGAGGAAAAATGGCTTAATTAAACGTGACGCAGAACAGGGCTAACATTCTCTTTAAATAAATGACGCAAAACAATGTACATTAAAATCAGCCAATGAAAGGATATAGATTAAGGAGGATGATAATGATAGTAATAAGGAATTAAGGATCATGCTTTTTTATTTATTTTTTTTTAATTTGCTTTAGTTTAGACCGGGTGTCGGCAACACGCGGCTCCAGAGCCGCATGCGGCTCTTAAGCGACATCGAGTGGCTCCCTGGAGCTTTCTAAAAAATTTTTGAAAATGGAAAAATATTTTGATAGTAGGCTAATAAACCTCAAATAGATATAGATACATGTGTCAGCTCCGAAAAAGGAGAGCTGCGGTGTTATTTTTTTTTTAAAACGGACACTTTATTTATGCTTTTAACAGCCTCGACAAACAGCCTCTCGTTCAACTCGAGAGGCGTTCAAAGACGGCCTTTGAAAAACAGACGTTCACGATCACTTCACTGACACCAAGAAAATCGAAAATAATGTACCAAAACAAACAAAAAAATCAAGCGAGGAAATCACAAAATAAATTCTATGAGGGCGTTTGTGAACACACAACAAAGGAATGAATAACAAACAATTCTGAGACAGTCCAACTTCCTACATACATACAGCATGTGTATCCTTCATTGTAAGTTTTATAGAAGGCTTTTATTTTTTTGCGGCTCCAGACATAATTTTTTTTTGTTTGTTTTTTTTGTCCTATATGGCTATTTCAACATTTTGGGTTGCAGACTCCTGGTTTAGACGAATGAATAATTAATACAGATATTCAAAACTTCGGATCATTTGGTCTGCCGGGACTAAGAAACAATTTTAGATTTGGTCAGAATTTTGGTTTTAACGCAGCCAACTGTTAAGGATTTATGTGTCTTGTTATGGAAATCATTGAACGCTACCTCGTTTGATAACATGACGCAGAGGTACCAGTCTTCTGCTGGTGGCTCCAGTGATGTCATGCTAAATGGGGAAGCTAGCAGATGAGTCCGACATTAGCCAAAAGTTAACGACTTGAGACTTAAACAAATTCCTGCTAGCCCTAATAAATTCATACGAGAAGCAAGGAACAAGGGCAGCGGCACAAAAAGAAGCTTCATCGCCAATTTATTATGTCCAATAACGTGCAGACGGCAACTCTGTGCAACTGACATCTTTATTCATCGTAGAATAACAAACGCCATGACTACTGTCACAAATTAACACTTGTTAAAGTGGAGCTGATGGTGGGGTGATATTCTTCATCATTTTTTGGAGCTATTTGTTTTATTTATGTTTAATTGTATTGGCATTAATAAAATGATATTGGTTTAAATACATAAAATATACGACATAAAATGTAACACTGTCCCACTGTAATGTTCTTGACAGAATTTTAAAAATATGAAAATTCAGTTAAATTGCTTTGGAAGTTTGCAGCCCCCGGGACTTTGACCTATCAAATTATCTGTGAACGTTACTCTAACTTAATGATGATGATTAGAAACATTTAATTGCCTAAAATTGTGACTCCCGCTTTAGTTACTGGGCTTTATTGACCGTGAAACAGGCCTGCATTTAGAGTGATAAAGTTTAATAAACGATCTAGAATGGGTCCCACTGTTCTGTATAATTTGCAGTTTATGGACATCGCCAGTCTTGCTACCAATACAGTGGGAAAGGAGGGCTACAGTCAGGGGATTAATACCACATTTGTCTCTTTTTAAAAGCAAAGAGCAAAATTGTGAGTCTGAGACTAAATCCTATCCCAAAGAAAGCTCTTTTCCTTGTCAAGTCCAACTAAATGGTATGTAACATTTAATATTTATATTAGTTGTTGATGCTTGAGGAGTTATGTGCAACTATGGAGTCATGCGGTCTGTGTCTTTGGGTTGTACCAAATGTTTCGTACATTAATACAGCATAAACTCCGATATGTCTTTTTATATTTACAGTAAAATAGACGGTCAAAAATAATCACGTATAAATTGGGCGTGTAAACCTGCAGCATAAAGGTTTTCTTTTCTTTCCTTTTTTGTTTTGTAGTTTGCATTTTATGCTGAGGCAGTGCATACTTCAATAGCTTGTTCTGAAAAGATGAACGTAACAAAAATATGCACACCTTTAATTGAGCTTTAATTCATTTATTCCCCTCTCCAAAAAGTATACTTTTTTTTTTTGTGAGTGAGAAATTCATTGCAATGCCTCTCACAGTCCCCCCCTAGTGTTCAACTTGATGATGACACTGTGAGCACTTCCAACCTGTTCTACCAAAACACTGAACACTGAGCGCACACAGCTAATTTTGTGGGGGATAAACAGCGTGGCATACATTCTAAAAAACTCGAGGTATCGGCTCTAAAGTGGGCGTGAAACTGAGCAGGATAAACTGTATTGAAAACGGAAAGAAAGACGTCTGCAAAGTTTGTCATCTTCCAACAGCTCTAAATGGCTAGTGGGTAGTCAGGCATGATGTAAATTTGCTGCACAGAGAGGTTTATTGTGGTTGGCACAAGCGGCATCTGCACAAACTGGCACTGTACAAGTCCGGCTTTGGCATGTGGCCACCAGCCCAGTGTTCGAACTGAGCCCGTTTAATATGAAGTTGCAGAGAGCATGTAGTGCGAGCGTGCAGTCTGCCGCTTCAACCGTGCCGTGATTCCATCTGGGCGGTCACAGCAGAGTAGGCCAGAAAGCAGAGGGGGTCCAGTGCCTTGATAGTGCGATGATGGGCTTTGAGCAGCTTCTCCAGAGGGGGGCCATGGTAAGCCTCAGCTATTATACCGTACCTCGTGACTCGGGGTAAAGGATCATTCATTTGCGCTTTGGTGCTTAATTAGCCGAGGAAGGCATACTGTGTATCTTGTTGACAATAATTTATGTTTCAAATTTCAAGTATCAACAGCTCTAGAAACGACAGATCCAGGATGTACCCTGCCACTCTCCAGAAGTCAGCTGGGTGGTGGTCACAGTTACCAGTCACCCCAATGAGGACGAGCATTGTAGAACGTGGATGGATGTATGGAAGGATGGCTATACAGTCATACCTCGGTTTTCGACCATAATCCGTTCCAAAAGGCTGTTTGAAAAGCGATTTGTTTGAAAATTTTATTCGCCCATGATTAGAGGTTAATACACGATGTAGAAATAACATAAAAGCAGTCAGATTTGCGTAAATCACAACAAACTGAGATGGTTTGGACATGTACAGAGGAAGGACAGTGGATACATTGGTAGGAGAATGTTAGAGATGGAGCTACCAGGTAGGAAACAGAGAGGAAGGCCAAAGAGGAGATCCATGGATGCCGTGAGGGAAGACATGCAGGTAGTTGGAGTCAGAGTAGAGGATGCAGAGAACAGGGAAAGATGGAAATTAATGACTCAACAAACACGTCTGCTCACAATGAACGCTACACGAGGAAGCTCGTTTAAGGAAGCCGAGAAGAGTCAAGTGGCGTATTTGGGTTTGCTCAGTTTGGTCAAAAATGAGCCGTAAATATCTCAAATTTTCTGGTCGAAAACCAATTTGGTCGAGAACAGAGACGTTCGAAAACCAAGGTTTGACTGTATCTCCCAAAACGGCCCTGTGATTGACTGGTGACGTGCGCCAGAAGTCAGCTGAGATAGGCCCCAGCTCGTGATCCTAATGAGGCAGGGCAGTATATAATAAAAGGAGGGCAGGTTACTACTTTGTTCTAGAAATGGACAGATTTTCAATGATATTGAATCCGAGTTGCCCGAGGCACCAGCAGTCGTTAAATTCATTCTTCTACACCAATCATCGGGTGGAAATTAATGAGCGCGCGACAGCTCTTCTCAGCGGTCAACACTGAAAACTTCAGTTTTGCAAATCGTTTCTTGTCACAGAAGTAGCACACCACAGGTGATGAATCCTTGAGCAAGAAGACAGCATAGATTGCCAACTGGCATATAATTACAAAATCTATAATATGACATTTTAATTTAATTCAACTTTTTTAAAATGCAACTGTTAAAAAAGTTGGATGGATTGTTATAAAAACACCATTTGCATTTGTTACTGCTGTAGTTCTTTCCGAAGAGCCTGGGAGAGTGTGTTTAAATGGACTTGGAGCACAAAAACGTGGCCACCCCTGCTGTGGTCGCTCATTTTCAGCCCCTCATTTCTTTTTTATAATGGATATGCTTACTGTGGAGGAGAGAAAAGAAGGCAAAGAATGGAGTGTCAAGAGACTGTCACCTGTGTAGCCACCCACTCGCCTGCTCTTCCTCAGAGAGCAAACAGTCCCCTCCCCTTCCTGTACCGCCCGCCCCCACCCCCCCTCCCCTCATCTGCGTTTCAAGTGAGCCGCTCCCCCTCTAGTACAGAGTTTACAGGCCTGTTTGCCTATTAACACTTGAGTTGCCGCATAGCCTGGCCCCATGTGACTACCAAATCACCATTGTTGTCGTTTTCAACACACGGTGGCAATGGCGGCTGTCATTTTGTATGTCCATCAATAAGCTTGTTTGCTGAATTTCATGTTTTGGATTTTGTTTGTGTGTGTGTGTCTTTACTATTTAATAGATAGTATTTTCGTTTCACTATAAAAATTAGCCTTATGTCTGCTGTGTTTCCCCGCCGACTCATGAATTCACCTATTTGCACATTATGTAGGAACCAATGTGACATTATTTGCTGTGAAACTTGCCTATTTGCTGTTTTTGTGCTGTTTGTGTTCTAGGATGCCACAAGATGGCAGCAAAGTTGTTTGAGTAAGGGCTTTGGCACCATCTAGTGGCCTCATGATGCCAAAGAACTAAGGGTTGATGGATTTAAAGCTTGCGTGGTTGGGTCACGTTTGAAGCAGCCTTCAAGTGGTCTGTGGTCTATGGTCTATGTCCACCTGTGCTGCAATAGCACTCTACAGTGTCCTCCGTTAAAAAACAAAAAACATTTTTTCTTATTTTCTAAATTACCTTATTTTAGTTCTTGTAACTTTATTTTAACTTCTTTGTGAACGGCTGTCACCTCATGTCTTTTTTACTGTGTCCAGTCTTTAGTTGGTTGAGGGAGGCGATTGCCTGCTGCGTTGGGGCGCAGTGCTTTTGGCATAACTAACAGTGCAGGCTTCCTCAGTATGCCTGAGCCTGGTATATATATCTATATATATATATATATATATATATATATATATTTTATTTTATTTTTTTTTTGAATGCAGGGAAAAACTCTGTATCTTGATGTCATCCACATCCCTTGATGACCACCTTGTGCTTGGTTAAGAGAAAAAAAAAATCATGCATTGTTAGATTGAGTGGGAAGGGAGGTTGCTTTAGCAAGGCGATGTTCAAGAAGTGTCTAATACTTTGGACTTGGAGTGCTGTGCTTCTTTTGATCTTGGTGATGTTGAACTCTTCCAATGAAGGCTTTAGCATTGGGTCTGCATATTGTACTCGAAGATCCATGACTCATCACTGGTGATGACTCTCCGTAGCAAGTCTGGTCTCATTCGTCTCATTATCTGCTAATTGTTTGATGACTTGACTCAGATATTTGTAAAGAAGATATGGAAAATGGCCGCAGAGAGCAGAGGAAAAAGCTCTCCTGTATAGTTGAGGATGCAGTGAAGGGGAAAGCTTGTTTTGTTTTTAAAGAGTAGCTTGTGTGACACCAGTCCAGGAAGTTTGCCGATACACCTCATATGTAAGTGACACATCTCGACATCAGACTACGTAGCGTCTTGTAGCTACTTTTGAGTTGTCTTGACGAGTCGTAGCCTGTGTAATATAACATACTCAATGACGTCTGAGACGCGTCTGAGACGCTTCACGACCATGACGATGAAGGTTTGTCATGTCAGAGTTTTTGTTTGTCTTGCCCCATAGCGTGACATGTCCTACGTCGTCCTTCGATGGGTTTTTCGGCATTGACAAAAGGAAGCCGGTGCCCTGCTACTTATGTCGAGAGACTGGACGTGGCGCACACAGCATTTACAGCATTTTAAAAGTGACTTGAACAATGGGGAAAATATTGGAAAGTATATGTAGCATTTCAACTCTTGCTATGTTTGCTAACTGCAAAGCTAGTAGTTGATTAGCAATAATATGAAACTATATGAAATAATATGAAACCGTTTTGGGGGGCATAGTTTGTGGTATATTTATGGTTTAGACCAGGGGTGTCCAAAGTCGGTCCTGGGTGGCCGCTGTCCTGCCTGTTTTCCAGCTCTCCCAGCTGTAACACACCTGATTCAAATGATCAGCTCATCAACCAGCTGTGGAGCAGCATTAGAACAATCCTGATGATTTGAATCAGGTGTGTTGCTCCTGGGAGAGCTGGAAAACAGGCAGGACAGCGGCCCTCCAGGACCGACTTTGGACACCCCTGGTTTAGACTATTAATATCAGAAACGATTAACCTTTTCACAGGGGGCATCAATTATTTCGATTCTTGTGTGATTTCTGGCAGGGCTCTGTCCCTTTCCCTTAAAGATAGTGGTGGAATTGCTATACTGTTTTTTTCTTTGCTACCCGTTGCACTCTCAATGTGTGCATTAGGCAGCGTGCTTGAACCCTTGCCATGTGTTATCAGAGGTTACATTTGTGCCAGGACGAGACTTGGAGCCACAGCTGTCAGTGAGAACACCGCCCTAGTCCTAGTCCTAACTCCAAAGCACAACCTGGCAGATGAATCCGTTGTCCGCTGCAGCTCCTGTTGCGGGTACACACGTTTCTTACCACGCACGTAAGGTGGTCATCCTCATAACGGTAGCCCTCTTTCACACAGTGTCTTACTTTTTACATTTTTGTTACTATTTAACGAAAAAGCACTTCTGGTTTGCTATGCTGTCACATTTTGGTGCATATGGAATTTTTGGATTCAAATTAGAATTTCTTTTCGTGATTTCAGTTTAAAATCGATCGCTGTGATTCTGGGATTTGGGGAATCCTAAATAACTGCAGCCCCCTTTCATGTTGCCTGTAAACACAGAATTTATACTCATATGTATAAATAGAATGTCACATGACCAAACCCAGCATACAGGTGATTATTTGTTATTCGTTACCTGAGCCCTTCGGCACTGTGATGTCGTTTTCAAAAGGCAGGATGTGACAAAATGGCCGCCCCTTGAGATGGACAAAAAATGGGTGGTTTCTGTTGCTTGATTCATATTTCACAAAGGCAGTATGAACCAGAATATCATGTTTAGAGTAGTAGAGGCGCACAGAGCATATACTGGAAAGGAAAATCTAGATGGGACTCCTCCTTAAAACCATATTTAAGTGTCTATGGTTTTGCCGTAGTTTTTTTATTTAGTTTTTTTTTTCCAACATATTTATTTGCCACAAATGTGAAAGAGTAAGTCAACAGCTTGTGTATTTGGATGACGTAAAGCTCATTCGAACGAGATACTGTTTCATTGATCCGTTTACGGTTCACTTGCATTGGGAGTTATCGGATTCAAATCGTAATTGTAATAATGTATTGACTCACCCCCCCCCCCCCCCCCCCCCCTCGTCCCTTCAAGATATCTGAATTGTCACTTGCACTAAGCACTGGTAATCCACCCTTATTTTCTCTGGGAAAGCGTACACATTAGAAGCAATATTCTTGCAATCTTCTGTTACAAAGAGGCTTGGAGTACATCAAGACAGAGTGTTGATAGAAAAATGAAAGACTTTGTGGTTTAAAAATAAGACGGCATTCCAGTTAGTCTCAGAGACTTTTATTGACTTTTCAGCATTCATCAAACACCAACATTTATTATTCAAAGTCAGCTGCTGCTCTGGCTAATGTTTCAATGACTGTTTTGTTCATGTTTACCAGTCCCTTGTACTTTTCACGTGACTTGCATTTCTGGTTGAATCTGTCTTTCTGGAATTGGAGTTTGCGCTGCGTTCCAGCCGCCCATAACAGAGATTTAAATCCTCACTGTCTGTCGTTATAGCCTAGACCGTGTCTCTCTACTGTACTGTACCTGGCTTTGGGCCAGCCATGTGTCATTCCTGGTGTCATGTGCCAGCTGTTGCACATGTCCGACTGCGATGGGAGGGAGTTGTGTAAAGGCCAGCGCCTCCGACCTGCCGGAAGTCTCAGAATGTTTTTCTAATGTTTCCTGAAATAAAGCATCACATCATTGGCTGTAACTTACAACAAAAAAAAAGGCCAAAAAGTGGTAACGGAAGTGATTCGGTACTGCAAGGGTTAAGTTGTGAAAGTTAATGTAATAACTGCTAGCACCATCTGCTGGCCTACTTCCTTTATAAAGAGAGAGAAGGGGGGGAGTGAGCAAGAGAGAGTGAGAGAGAGAGAGAGAGAGAGAGAGAGAGAGAGAGAGAGAGAGAGAGAGAGAGAGAGAGAAAAAACGAGCCTGGGTTTTAACGACATCTCTAATATTCATGCTGATGCATTTTGCTGCTTTGTGCTTTCATTTTCCTGCCGGAGCTTGCCGCGTGCGGGCCGTAGCCGACTTGGAGGCGGACAGAAAAAAATACAAAAAAGCTTTTTTTTTTAGAAGGAGTTGACCTACCTTATCCCAGGATGATGAGGAAAAGAAGGAACAAGGAATCAATGACCCGTCGGTAGGGAAACTCTTGAGAGAGCGAAGGGGCAGCCAGCGCTTCTTGGACTGCCACGCACCTCCTCTGCCTCGGCTCCCTCATCACCCCGTGAAGAGAACCAACGTGGGTGAGGGAGGGAGTAAAGAGGGAGAGCGGGGGTGAGAGAGCTCCCATGCACTCCTCTTGAGCCCTGCCCGCTGGGGGAGGAGGAGGAGGAGACAAGCCACTCCGGCGTTCACGCACCGCCTGAGGAAGGAGACGAGTGGACTGCCGCCGCCGCCGGAGGAGGAGGTGGTGGAGGAGGGGAGGCAAACCAGTGGGGAGGGGGAAGGGGAAGGGGGGGAATACGCACTCACCAGTCCAGGAAGGAGACTGTGGAAAAGTGTATTTATTCCGGAGAAGGATCGTCGGCGAGAAAACCCGGCGAAAGGGCAACGAGGCTTTTGTTAGCCGGTCACACAGAGAGAGAGAGAGAGAGAGAGAGAAAGAGAGAGAGGGAGGGAGAGAGAGCAAGCGAGGGAGGGAGTTTGTAGGGGGGGAGGTAAAGAGGAAGAAAAAAAATGTCTACAGTGAAGAGGCCAAGAGGAAGGGTAAGTGAGCTCTGGGAGGGAGGGGTTGGTGTGAGGGGAGGGGAGGAGCCGGCAGGAACTGAACAACCTACTCGACTCATGCTGCACTGCCGCCATCTTGAACTCATTGCTGCCTTTTTTTTTCTCTTCCCCTTCCTCACCCTCCCTTCCCTTTCCCTGCCATACTCTCATGCTTTGCTTATATAGAGGCAACGACAATACATTTTTCTCTACCCACCCTGCGCCCAAAAACTGCTCACCTAAATGCCTTCCTCTTTTAATTCATGTGTTTGTTTGGGCGAGTCACTGACCAGCCCGATGTAGCCCCCCCACATCTGTCTCGCTACCTTTTTATATTTCTGTGGGGTAATTATAGTTCAAGTCTCCAGTACCTGAAGCCTGTAATTTCAGTTATTTATAGATACGTAGATCCAAACAGCAAGTTTCTCGCTTTTGCTGCATTCGACACATAGGCAGTCACACACACCCGTTTGTTTTTATATCTCACCCCCACTCTGTGCTCTGGTGTTCTTCCACTCCTAGGCATTACTTTCAGCCCTTCCCCCATCGAACCATTCAATGAGAACATTCCAGCGTGATCCGGTAAAATTTCGACCTAATGGTCTCGGCAGCGTTGCACACGTGACTGGTCATAATGCAGCCTTTGTGAGCGCTTGTTTTTGTTGGCTTGCCTCCAGTGCACGCAGGTACACATGTTGCTGGCAAAGTTGTAGCTGGGGGTAGTTTTCGCAACAACCTAGTCAAACGGGACGGGTGGTTTTTCTGTTTAAGTTTCACGTACAGACCTGCAAAAACGACACGGGTAAAGGGCTTAACCGGCGACATAACCTGAATGTGTCAGTGCATGCAAATGCCTTGTCAGTGTAATAGTAAAGTCATAATTACAGTATGCTTTAGATGGAAAACACTTCTAGGACATAAAATTATGCAATCAAAAACGGTAAGCACAGCGCTGAGTAAGTGTGCTTTCAGCCATGTGACGATGTGTTAATTTTTAACAGTTTCAAATGTGACATAGTCTTCTATTTGCTTTGCAGAAGAGCATTTGTCAGTGCTTCAATGTGTTTTTGATGTCCAAAACTTTTCACTGTCATCATCTACACGCACAACCAAAATGTTTCTTTTTAAAAATTATTATTTTATAATGATTTTAGTTCAAGAATGGCTGCAAAGTATGATAAAGCAGTTGAAGCAATGAGTGAAAATGTGTAATTCTAATACAGCTGGCCCTCGGTTTACAGTGGTGTTCCTCTCCGAAGATAGCGAAGTAACCCAGACGTACACAAGTGTCAACCCACCGTTGTCTATCGCTAACCAATAGTACTTAAGTCCTAATTACAGTAGCAACGTACCAAGACTTCCCAAAAATGGCACTCAGTCAGAATGCTGACAGTCGTTAGAATGGCCACTTCAACCTCAATACAAAGCGCCAAGAATATAGACAATTGTATTATGGGTTGGCCGCAGTTCGATGATTGACTTTGTGGTTGTATCATCAGATTTGCGGCCGCGTGTTTTGGACACTCGGTTGAAGAGAGGGGCGGAGCTGTCAACTGATCACCACCTGGTGGTGAGTAGGCTCCGATGGTGGGGGAAGATGCCGGTCCGACCTGACAGACCCAAACGTATTGTGAGGGTTTGTTGGGAGCGTCTGGCGGAATCCCCTGTCAGAAGGAGTTTCAACTCCCACCTCCGACAGAACTTTTCCCATGTCCCGGGGGATGCGGGGGACATTGAGTCCGAGTGGACCATGTTCCGTGCCTCTATTGTTGAAGCCGCCAATCTGAGTTGTGGCCGTAAGGTGGTGGGTGCCTGTCGTGGCGGCAACCCCCATACTCGCTGGTGGACACCAGCAGTAAGGGATGCTGTCAAGATGAAGAAGAGTCCTATCGGGCCTTTATGGCCTGTGGGACCCCAGAGGCAGCTGATGGGTATCGACTGGCTAAGCGGAACGTAGCTTCAGTGGTCGCCGAGGCAAAAACTCGGGCGTGGGAAGAGTTCGGTGAAGCCATGGAAGCCGACTTCCGGACGGCTTTGAGGAAATTCTGGTCCACCATCCGACGCCTCAGGAGGGGGAAGCAGTGCACCACTAACACAGTGTACAGTGGGGATGGGCCGCTGCTGACCTTGACTCGGGACGTTGTGAGTCGGTGGGCAGAGTACTTCGAAGACCTCCTCAACTCCACCAACACGCCTTCCTTTGATGAAGCAGCGTCTGGGGACTCCGAGGTGGGCTCTACTATCTCTGTGGTTGAAGTCACCAATGTGGTTAAAAAACTCCTCGGTGGCAAGGGCCCAGGGGTGGATGAGATCCGCCCGGAGTTCCTCAAGGCTCTGGATGTTGTGGGGCTGTCCTGGTTGACACGCCTCTGCAACACTGCTCCGGATTAGCAGTGGTGGTCCCTCTGTTTAAAAAGGGGGACCGGAGGGTGTGTTCCAACTACAGAGGGATCACACTCCTCAGCCTCCCTGGTAAGGTCTATTCAGGAGTGCTAGAGAGGAGGGTCCGTCGGGAAGTCGAGTCTCAGATTGAGGAGGAGCAGTGTGGTTTTCGTCCCAGCCGTGGAACAGTGGACCAGCTCTATACCCTTAGCAGGGTCCTCAAGGGTATGTGGGAACTTAACGAACCAGTCTACATGTGCTTTGTGGACTTGGAGTAAGGTGTTTGACCGTGTCCCTTTGTTGGGGGTGCTTCGTGGGTATGGGGTAACGAACCCCTGATACGGGCTGTTCGGTCCCTATACCACCGATGTCAGAGTTTGGTTTGCATTGCCGGCAGGGTGTCGGAATCGTTTCCAGTGAGGGTAGGAACTCCGCCCACGCTGCCCTTTGTTGCCGATTCCTATCATAACCTTTATGGACAGAATTTCTAGGCGCAGCAAAGGCGTTGAGGTGGTCCATTTTGGTGGCCTCAATATTGCATCTCTGCTTTTTGCAGATTATGTGGTACTGTTGGCTCCTTCAAGCAGGGCTCTCCAACTCTCTGGGGCGTTTCACAGCCTAATGTGAAGCGGTTGGGATGAAAAGCAGCACCTCCAAATCTGAAACAATGGTCCTCAGTCGGAAAAGGGTGGAGTGCCCCCTCCGGGTCGGGGAGGAGATCTTGCCCCAAGTGGAGGAGTTTAAGTATCTTGGGGTCTTGTTCACGAATGAGGGCAGGAGGCAGCAAGAGATCGACAGGCGGATCGGTGCAGCGTCTGCTGTGATGTGATGTTTGTATTGGTCTGTCGTGGTAAAAAAGGAGTTGAGCCAAAGGGCGAAGCTCTCAATTTACCGGCCGATCTACGTTCCAACCCTCATCTATGGTCACGAGCTATGGATCATGACCGAAAGAACGAGATCCCGGATACAAGCGGCCGAAATTAGTTTTCTCCCTTAGAGATAGGGTGAGAAGCTCGGTCATCCGGGAGAGGGCTCAGAGTCGAGCCGCTTCTCCTCCACATCAAGAGGAGCCAGATGAGGTGGCTCAGGGCAACTGATTAGGATGCCTCCTGAACGCCTCCCTGGTGAGGTGTTCCGGGCATGTCCCACTGGGAGAAGACCACGAGGACAACCCAGGACACGCTGGAGAGACTATGTCACCCAGGTAGCCTGGGAACGCCTCGGGATCCCCCGGGAAGAGCTAGAAGAAGTGGCTGGGGAGAGGGAAGTCTGGGCTTCCCTGCTAAAGCTGCTGCCCCCGCGACCCGACTCGGATAAGCGGTAGAAGATGGATGGATGGATGTATTATGGGTTCTGGAAAAATGTCTGTGTTTCTTGGAACTTTTTTCAATGGTATCTCCTACAAAAAAAAATTATGCGTAGAAATGCCTTCAATTTAGAGTGAAACCATATAATTTCATTATTTATTAGCATATTGTTTTGAACCTTCAGTTTCATCTGCTAGGCAGGGAACCTTTTCTCCCATTTAGTTCTCAAAGTCGATCCGTCAAAATGACCGTCACATTTCAAATACCGTCACTTGCTCTAAAGGCTCGACTTAAATAGCGCCAAAATCTAATGAAAAAAACGTATATACGGTGCTAACAGTGCCTCATGACCAGGTCATACGGGCTAAAATCTGCCTCACTATATCTCTGAGTGGAGCGATAGTGATAATTTTCTCCAGGTAGTCGGGCTTCTTCCCACATTCCAAAAACATACACATTACGTCGATTTAAAATTCCAATCTGCCCATTGGTGTGAATGTGAGTTTGAATAGTTGGTTGTCTATATTTGTCCTGTCATTGGCGGGTTATTACCCTTGGCAAAAAGTAATTTATTCAAGAATACTGTTAAGTTAACTTTTTTTTAAACTAAATTGGAGGCAGTACACTTTAAGTCTGCTTAACTATACTTGACTTGTATTGAGGAATATACAGACAGATACTTAAAGTATACTTTTGATACTTCATGTGCTCCAATTTAGGATGAAAAAGTACACTTTATATACTTATACTCGAGTATACTTCATAATGTAAACTTTGTTTTTGCTACTTTATCGTAAGTGTCGTAACAGGGTATAACTGGCCTTATGCTCAAATTTAAAGGTTATGGTCAATCGAGAAAATGGCTGCTTTTTGTTGATATTGAGTCACAAAGGGTCTCGTGTAAATGCCCTCTAAATTTGTATTTAGCTTGCAATGTGGAGTGAAATAATAACAGAACTCAGACATGTCAACATGGCCACTAGTCTACACTGCGGGTTGCCCATTTGTGGGTCTATCCTCCATGTCTCGACGCCTTACTGCAGTCACGCGATCCATCATTTACATATGATCATGTATCAGCCTGGCCTGGATTATTTACGCCCTCGAGGCCGAATGCTACACTTTACCTTTATTCCCAGTGTGACTTCATTTTAGCTGACTTTTCACGTGGCACACACTTTCAAGGTCACTCCCCGCCTGATCTAGATTAATCGGAGTAATGTTGGCTTTTCTCAAGCTGAAGGTCTTCCAGGGGCCATTTGAGCAAAGAATTTAATACTGCTTGGGGTGTTTGTTTATATGAATGAATGGTCAGACTACAGCTCTGTTTAATGGTATGTTCAACTGAAGATCATGAGTTTGATAACATTCCTCCTGCAGATTGTATATTTACTGTACTGCTGCCGTGGCCGTGAAGTTGATGCTTAGAAACATCAAATATTCAACCTACATAGATGCTGATACTTCGTATTTTAAAATCCCGCTCTTGGGTAAAACCTTGGAAGCTAGTAGTTGGTCCACATGACTCTTTGTTTCCAAAGTGACGCTGGATCTATGTGAAGTGGTGTCAATATCTTTACATAAAGTCGATGCAAAATAAAATGCTTTACAGGTCCCCTCGGGTCCTAAAATTACATATTCCCCAGTTTTCTTAAATTCACTTAAGTGCGCCATTACCATAAAGCGCATCTCAGCCATTGCTAACATACTGGGCAATAGTGTGCCATATTACAAAGTGGATACTGAAGTTTCTTCCATGACTTCTGTTTGCTGGTTCACGTCGGTCACTGCTCCACTTAGCCTTGAAGCAAGTGGAGTGAAATAAGGAAAATGTTCAATCTTAGCCTTGTGAAATTCACGAATGACAGTTTAAAAATAGGGCGATCCTGTGATTGCATGTCAGTCTGTCTTTCAGTGGTGTATTTGTGAGCTGGTTTTCAGCTGCAGGAAACTTGGTCTCATCTGTAATATGTTTTTGAAATGGAGACATCGACTTTGGCTGATTTCTTTTTTCTTGTTATTTTAAAGCCTCGAAAGAACACCAATGGTCCCGCGAGCCACGTCCGGGCCCTCAGTCCCGTGATGAAGAGCAGCTCGTCCTCCTCCTCCTCCTCTTCTTCGTCGTCGTCGTCCTCATCATCGTCGTCCTCCTCCTCGTCCTCGTCGAGCTCCCCTTCGGAAAAGAGGACGCCGCGGCGGACGCACAACCAGCTGGATGTCGCGCCTTTGGACAAGCAGGAAAAGGCCAATCGGATCATATCGGAGGCCGTAGCTAAAGCCCGCCAGCGCGGCGAGAAGAACATCCCGAGGATCATGAGCCCCCAGAGCTTCCCTGGGTCGTCGTCTCAGCACAAGAGCCATCAGGAGCATAAAGGAAATGGCAAAGCGCGGTCCAAATTTAAAGCCTCAAGGAAGGCCTGCATTGTCCCTTCTTCCACATCCAAGCAGAAGCCCAAGATCGGGTATGTGCTTCTCATCTTTTACTCCTCTGGCTCAATAGTCAGGCTGCAAAGTTGCCAACCACAAAGTGCTATCGGTTTGATGTTGTGCTTTTCAGAATGCACAATCCGTTAAAAATAAAAGAGAGGTGATCAACTTGTCTCTAGACCCTGTGAGAATGACAACAGTGATTTTCCAGGCCCACCGATGCAGCCGTCTCCATAGGAAATCACCATTACATATATTTACAGAGTATTTGTCCCAAGGGTTGTCCAATATCTTCTTTTTAGCTGCTATTGTCAAGTTCAAAAGTTAAAACCATCAGCACAACACAGCTGTGTGCAGCAGCCGGGAACAGAAGACCGTGTGCGTGTGAGAGTGCGTATGCGTGGCGTGCATCGAAAAATATTCGGTCGGCCTCTTCAACAGTCTCCGGTTGCACCAGTGCCATGACAAGTTTAGAAATAATAATTAAACATTTAATTAGAGGCCTAAAATGGGGCCAAGGACGGATTATTTTTCAAAAGATTATTTTTTGGATAATATTCTACTGTCAGGTCATGCAGACAGTTTTAACATTCACACACATACTAACACATGTACACACACAACACACACACACCCACACACTCTCACACACAATCATACATAAATACTGTTTATCTGCTTCACTGTAGGGTGAGGGTTCTTTTGCTGGTACAGTATTCAGTGTTGACTTTTTGCCAAAACTGGCGGTTTTGGTGGTGACAATTATGGCAATATTTGGACTTATCTGGCCACAGAATGGATTTTGAAAAAGCTTCAGGGTTGTCCAGATACTCTCTGGCAAAGTTGAGACTGGCGGTTTTGTTTTTTTTGTTTTTGTATTTTTGTGGGACAAGGCTTCTTTGGAGCAGCCTTGTTGATTGAGTTTTGTGTGATGTTTGGGTTGGCTTTTACTCGAATTATCATTTTTCTTCACGGCTCTTGCTGATATTTTAGAAGGTCGACCACTTCTCAGGGTTTTAGCAATTTTCTCTCCATTTGTAAACAATCGGCCTCACGGTAGAACGATGAATCTCAATTTTCTTTAGGTGACTTTATAGCTTTCCCCAGACACATGTGTTGTGACTACCTTCTTCCTGAGGTCCTTTGAGATTTCGCTTCCTCTTGGCATGACTGAACCGTCTGGGTTCAACTGGGTAAGACTAAAGTGACTTGGTTTTATCTATGTTTAGATCAGTGATGCAGAATTTTTTTGGGCTAAACCTCTCTCGTTTCATTGATCCATTTCAGTGGTTAATTTAACAACCGATTTGTTCCACCTGATTCTACTTGACTGCTTGTTTTAAACAATGCAGCTTAGGCTTCGCTTACTTTTGCACCTCCATACATTGCCCAACGACTCTTTTTAATTTGGTCTTTTTGGACTGCGAAAATAACCAATTTCTTATGCAAAAATAAATTTATAATGCATGATCCCTTGGGTTCTTTCTGACATTTTGTGGAATCTGTGAAAAAAAAAGCTTATGTGGTGCTATAAAGAAAACTGTCCACTATAATGCAGCCTGCCTGTGTCAACAGTATCCCTGCCATCTCGGCGGTCACATTTACACGTCTCTGATATGCGACTTATCACTACTTTTCCACCTGATTATTGTTGAGACAATATTGAATGCCTTCTGCTTCCACTTGATTTATATTCGGGGTTGTGCAACATTCCTAACCCATAATGAATGTGAAAATGGGGGCTTTGTCTTGTTCAAATGAGCGCGGTATAAACAGGATATAGTTGTTGTTTTTTCCACAGCACTCTGCTCATATCTGACAACTGCTCTCCAGTCCCAGCAATTAATATGAATGGATTGGCAGTGGTAGTTTTTGTAAAAGGTGGCTCAATGCTGATAGATTGTATACAAACTTACCCTTTAACCCTGGAGAACCCAAGACCCCTTTTCTTCTTTGGAAAATGATGAATTTTACATTAAATGGCTGCTATATGTTCACTGAACACCAAAATATATGTTTTTTCAAATATTTAATACTTTAATCCTAATTTAGGATTAGGGCCAAATTTGACCCTTTGCGATTTAAGGGTAGCATTTGAGTAGCAGAATTTATAGGGGCCAAATTTGACCCCGTGGGTTCTCCAGGGTTTTTAATCATGGTACAGTATGTACCATACACAAAGATTTAGATTTGAGATGAGATTTTTGCTGGTGTTTTTCCAGAGATGGTGGTTTACGGCAGCTCAAAGTTCAGACTTTTATAGCGTGCCGTGACAATAAACCAGGCACGGGCCATCAGAAATGGGCCAAGTGCAAACAAAAGCCGCATTCACAAGTGACACAGTGCTGGCTCGCATATGCAAGCAAGTGTAATTCGCCTTCCCATCTCCCTGTTCCACCGTTATGGGGGTGTTGAATAGTTGTCGGCCACACCACACACATTTCTACTGGAACAACAGCCAGTGTCGATGCGAAGGCTGAGGCAGCACACGAATGAATGAATGTGGTAGTGATGCCGAATTTTCTCCTAGCACGAGTAATTTATGTCGCGCTCGCTCGCGTTAATTAGTCAAAGCGGGAATGCATCTCAAGGCTCGTCGGGTTTCATCTCGATCGCTCGCATGCTAATTTGGTGGCACCGCTGTCGCCACGTTTTCTTCAAAATTTCAACCAAAGCATTGTTTGATCAACGGATTTATCTTTGAAGCAAAATATTGCAAGATGAGATGGCTTAAGGTGCTTTCCCTCCACAACACCCTGCACTGGAGTCGACGAACAGACCGTTTAATGAAATGCATACCCAATTGGTCTAATTTCTTTCTTTCAAAAGGTAGCACCATGAGGTGTCCTTGTTGCGGGGTAATGAGCTGCGTAACCTATTTTTTTTCGTCAGTGTAACCATGCATGGCCTACATTAGGAAATAATACAGCCTCCGAATGGAGCTTGCTGTTCCAGGGCCTCCTTGTGTAACAGTCATTATTACATCATAGCATTTTTTTTCTTCTGTTTTACAGCATTTATAGGAACTGACACCCTATGTTGTCGTGAATTAAGCCATAGTGATGGTCTGGTTATAACCTTACCGACTTGTGAGTGCCTCTCGCTGTGAGCTGATGGCAAGTTCAGATGTCCAAGCTCCTAGTGGGAGTGTGCGAAATGTTGCTTTAAAGGCGCATGGACTCAGTGTTGGCGATTTGTCACACACGCAACTGACTTACCCGATACAATGCGATTTCGCTGTCGCTGCTTGGAAACAGCACATTGCACAGCAGCCATTTTGTTGCGGATTGATTTGAGAAGAGCTGCTTGTCAATCACGTTTGATGGTGCTTCGGTTCCGTTTACCACAGTCCCTTGGATTAGTTTCTAACGCCGGGTCCGTGGGCCAAATGATGATAGCTGTGTTAGCTGCAAAATAGTGACATCATACTCCACCAGCTAGACGGCATTTAACTCGCCAATTGATTAGGAAGGAAGCATATCACCGTGAAATGGTATCATGCGGTATGGAGACAATACCGGCAAAAAGAAGAACTTCAATGAAACTCCTCTACAACAAAATCATGTTTGCAGAAAGAAATTTTTCACAACAGGAGACTTTTCACTGTAGCAAATTTGATCTCAGATGTAAACACGAACACACACACAAAAATGTATAAGTGTACTTTTTATTTTTATTCCAATAGTGCATAGGTATGAGCATACACTTATATGACACTTCATATTGCCAGCGTCGAAAGAAAAAAAGGGAAAGAAATTGTGAAATCACGATCAGTATTTACTTTAATTTACATAAATTTCTTGCATAATGTCTTTTATTTTGCTTCCTCCATCTTTCAGTTTTATTACCTTTATCCTGTCTTCAAGCGTTAAAGCTTTTATTTTCGTAACTCCTTGGTATGCAAAGGTCCGTTTTGTCGCCATTTTAGCAATGCAACGTTCGCGCTGCATCTGAAACAAATACTTCCTGTACTACTGCGCATTGATAAACCAGTGTGGTGGTTGCTGTTGCCATTTCCGAACGAAGCCGTAGAGGTCGCTGTGGCATGCAAAGGTTGGATTATACTTTTGCGGAAGGATTGTTTTTGTTGTAGTGAATCTCGTTGCGAGGCAAGAGCAGAGAAAAATATTTCATATTCCGGAACAGGGGAACTTTGCGTTGTAGGGGGAGCAGAAAAGTGGGAATGGCTTTCATGTATTCAATTTTTTTCACACTAGGGGGTAGGTTTTGTTGTAGAGGAGTTTCACTGTATTGCTACTGTTGGTGACATACTGAGTGCTAATTTCGAGCAAAAACAAAAAATAAAAATGCAGTACTTACAAAGTGTAACGGGTTTTTTGCCCGTCAGGAGGAAAAGTATAACTCACCCATCCATGTCGATGCCAAGACTGTAAACCAAAGTATATAGGTGAACTGAGGCAATAGTTATTCCAATTTTTTTTCGTAAACAGAATTGTTGCTTAAGAAAGGTTGGTTTCACTGTATATGCTTTTTGTGAGATTTTTTTCGGGGGGAAGGGGGTGGGGAAAGGATAGATTATTTTAATGTATATGTGCCTTGGCTCAGTAACGGTTGGGAAACACTGGCATTCATATTCACCAGGACATTCAACAAATATTACATTTTTAGGTATGTTGAGGCCTCCAAAAAGGCAATTACTGTAGATCGTCGGGAGAATAATACTTAACAACGATGTCAAGAGGCCTTTTACACTGGTGCCAGATGACCTGATTTTTATTCAGTGAGTTGCAACATCTAAGCCTATTTGTGACGCAAAGTTTGGTGAAAATATTGCATAGGAAGCAGCATGGATCACTGCAATCAGGTTTATAAGATGAAATTTCAGACTTGCTTTGGCCACAGGTCATTCATGTCGAAACAAGACAAAGGAAGGAAGGAAGCTTGTCGCGTAATATAGCTAGCAAGAGCACCACGGGACAAGCACATTTTAAAATGTTTTCTGAAAAAGGTCAAGGTCTTGTTGTCGTTGCGTATGCCCCGAAGCTATGATCGAGTGACGGCAGCGTGCTTGCCCGTCAAGAGTGACTGCTCTTCCAATGTGCTATCGCTAATGAAGACAGCCTGCGAGGATGATAACAAGGAGCCCTGTAGGAGAGTCCCGCTCATTGGCACGCACCATCCAGGCTCGCCCCATCAAATATTAAAGCATTTCAATGGAGGGTGTGCTCTGCCTCCCCATAAGCAGGCGGCGTCCTCCATTCTTGATGATTAAGAAGATCGCATGCGCTCACACTTGGAGTCTCAGATGTCCTTCTTATCGCAACCTCAATTGTCCATGTAGATTGCATGCTACTGCCATGATAAAATTTTTTTTTTTTAATCTTACAAAGACTTCATGATCTCGGCAGTTTTTCTTGCAGCTCCTTTCAAAAAGTTTCTGAGAAACTTAGCGCAGCTGAGGAAAATACAAGCCAAAAATTGTGACAGATGGGCAGACTACAACTAAGCTGCTTCCTAAATTAAGTGAAAAAATGAATAGAATTGCATTTTTTTCCTTTCACCATTGCAATTTAAAATGAAATAAAATGTAACAAAACATCGAGTAAATTAATCCGTATTACAATAAAAAAACAGATTTATTATGCCAAAATGTTTTGGTCTTATAGGGTAAATTGCGCTAAAATAAAATTGAAAAAAATTAATTATTATTATTATTAAACACTTTGATTTGCGATCTCGTAACCTTCACTACAATAACGTCACAAAACCTACCAAACAAGTGTGGCATAAACATGAGTCAGTGAGTGAGTCAGATTACAGCAATAATAATATTTTTTGGCTTTTTAATTTCATGAAGAAAAAAATTATATTTAAACTTTGACTGTACTTTTTAAGCACTGAATTTAAAAGACACTAAAAAATAATAATAATGACGCCCATCGAGCGACCATTTTTTTTTTTTTTCAAATTACAGCCTTTGTGATTTGAAGATTACTCCCTACTACAATTTGATCTCGATTTGAATTAAATCGTCCGAGCCTAGTTTTGTTTCATCTGCCCAGAAATGTGTTGCAGTTCAACAATATGGTAATCATACTGTATAACGTTTATTTATTTATTTTTTGGGGGGGGGGGGGGGTTGTTTACTTTCTGTACCAAATGTGAACTGAACTGTGTGACATACCGAACTGTGATTTTTGCCTTACCGTTTCACACCCCAAGTAACATCGCATTTCACTGACCTAAAAGCTCTTAATGTCGTGGGCCCAAAAATGGTGAGTGAAAGAAATGGTCAGTGAAATCTCAGGGTTTCTGATCATCGGGTACTTGCGAATCCTTGTTTCAGTTCAACAACAAAAAGCAATGCAGAGTATCTCCCGTCCGTCAGTATTTACCTCCGCGATGCATCCGTTTAGTCAAGCACATTTTCTATTTATTTATTTTGCAGCCATCGCGATCTCTGCTTTCTCCGTAGGCTGGAACTTGATTTTCCATGCACGCTACCGGCTGTAAAATAACTGTGTATAATTATCAGATGAGAGCAATGTGCTCCCGCCCCTCTCCTTAATGTTATTATAGTTTTTTTTTTTTCTTTTTTCCCCTGATTATAAATATGCTTCTTCCATCATGCTCGGAGCTGTTGAAATGTTTCCTGAGTGCCGGCCTGTTTCCCTAATATGCTGATGCTTCAAAGCGCTCGGAGTAGTGGGAAAAATACAACACAAAATGGTGCATGTGAGTTCAATTACATGATAGAAAATGGAGCCTATATTCCACAGCATACTCTACCACCGTATTGCTGCCTTATCTCCCCACATGGTTCTTTCCTTGCTCCTGTAAATCAGATTTTTTTAAAATGATTTTATTTCTCTTTTAATCCTTTGCAGGGTGTGTGCATGCCTGCGGGGTGTTGCGTGATACATGCGTGTATGTGCGTCAGACTGAGTGCAGTATCCATTTTTCATCTCAAAAGGTTGAGCCAACCTTATTGTTGTATGACAAAACAACACATGGCTGTATTTCACGCTGTTTGAAGTGCTCTGCATTTTGCTTCTGTGGCTTCAAGACCTGATTGATCAATTCCATATTAGTGACCAAATTCTTAATAATTAGCCTTTTCACAGTCTCTTGGAATTGATGTATTCCATAGATTGACTTGCTCCATACCTAACACAAAGAGAAATAGGATTTTCCAGATGAAAATAAAAAAAAATAAAAAAAATAAACACTCATAGAATCTTACTCCAGAAGCAACCTGGCGACCAGTCTTGTCACATGACGTCTGAGAAATGTTTCTGATGGCTGGTTGAAAAAAACCCAAAATGGTCGCCATCACTTTGCATCATGTTGTTGGAGCGTGTCGCATAAACATATGCCAGCCCATCTATCCCTGCCAAATGAACAGCATGAAACGTTATTTTTATTTTATCCCGAGACAAATACCGTCTGGTTACTCTGTTACATCTGGTAACAGTTTTTGTTTGTTTGTATTTTTTTTAGAGAGCAGCATACGTCACTACCTTGCAAGGCATTAGGCGTGTTTTTAGGATGAACAAGCCTTGGTGGGCTCATTAGAGACATACTCTCCGCACACGTTTGACTAATGTAGTTGTTTGTGTTTCAGTGAGGAGGACGAGGGCCCTTTAAAGGAAGTAAATGAGCGGCAAAAAGAATTTGCAAACTGAAGAATCAATCTACCGTGTCAGAATAGATTAGAATGAGAATGCAGGTTGCCAGGAATGAAAGGGCATGTATGAGAGTTGGAAACGAAAAAGTTGTCAAGCGGGTCACAGAGTTGAGATATGGGTAAGAGGAACGCGCAAGGTGACTGATTAACTGATGCAGCAGCGGGCTAATATGCTCTGATAAAAAATAAAATGGCCAATTAAAAGTTATAAGCACTGAACCATGAGCTAGTCGTGTTGTCACGGTATGTTTGGAATTGTATTTTTTTTTTTTAATAAACACGATTAGTTTGGTGTTAATATGCAAATGAGTCCATTTCTTTTTAATTTGGGGACTATTTGACAGCACAGTGCCAGTGCCTCATTCTATTATTCTGTTGAAGAGGTTTGAAAAATATTAAGCACAAGAAACAAGAATCACACTCCCAATGTGTTGTAATCATAGATTCTGTGCCGACTTATCAGTCAATTAATTAAATCATTTGTTGCATGCTGTCTCATTGACAGCGCCCCATTGCTATAGGAGAGTTGCCACAGCAATGGTCTGTGTGGAACAATGTTCCGTAGCTGACATCATGTTGTCAAATAAACAATGCTCCTGCTGGTAGCAGCCAAGTTCCCTCCAAGTTTTCAAGTGTCCTTTGGTTTACAACGCTACGGACGTGCAGAGATTCGAGGCTTAAGAATTAGTCGTCACATGGCACAAAAGGGCACGCTCGGTTGCTGCCGTATTTACTGTTCTTCAGTTGACTGTTTTGCATGTTTGTCCCAGAAGTGTTTTCCATGCAAATATTTACAGTGAATCCCCATTTATTGCGAGGGATGCATTCACATCCTACGTCAAAATAGCTGAAAATATGTGACAGAGAGCCCATATAAAAAACTCGATTTTAATAGTTTGACCCGT
Organism: Hippocampus abdominalis; assembly: GCA_018466805.1. NCBI lineage: Eukaryota > Metazoa > Chordata > Actinopteri > Syngnathiformes > Syngnathidae > Hippocampus > Hippocampus abdominalis. The sequence goes on from CM031696.1 coordinate 20,804,135, forward strand.
CATACACTGTAAACACATTCAGACTTGTTAAGAAAACATTTTTAAACACACTTCACTTGTGTTTGTAGGCAAAACAAATTGCAAGCATAAATTCTACATATAATTATAGATGTAAACTATAAAATCAATAAAATCAAGTCAACTTTATTTTATAGAACACTATAAAACAACCACAGCTGCATGAAGTTCCTAAATTGTGAAATGACCATGAATGCACCGTGTTGCTTTCAACAAGCGCATCTTTATTCTGCCACCCCGTCAGTGACCTTAAAGATGTTTCATGAAAAATGAAAATGTAAATCTAAACACACAACAAAAAGAATTACACACATTTTATATTTAAATACAAGACATACTTGTTTTTAGAAAAACATCGCTAGTGCGAATGCTAACAGTCAATGGGAAATCCCATTGACGACCTCCTCAAAAATGAGCACTTTGTTGCAGGAGTGATATCCCTTTAAATAACGAATATTCACCCACAAGTGCTGTATTAGACATACAGACAGGTAATATCGTATTTGGCAGAATATAAGACGGTGTTTTTTGCACTGAAATAAGACCGAAAAAGTAGGGGTCTAGACATTACACCCATTCACGACGCTAGATGGCGCCAGATACCATTGAAGCGAATGCTGAACTTGACTCCCCAGGCCACAGGGAACCCCTGTCATGAAGAAGAAAAAATAAAAATAGCGGTAGCACGAAGAAGAAAAATAAAAAATAGCGGTAAGAAGGAAAAGAGAAGAAAATAATAGAAGAGATAACAGAAAATGGAGAAACGTAGCGACAATCTGGAGAAAAGTGGGTCGAAGATCGGCCAGGTTACCGGCAGCTGAGAAGTTATGATGTCATTTACATTTCAAAAACCAGAAGCCATTCATTTACGAATGTGATTGCACTTTAGTTTACAGATTTAAATGTTCAGATATTAAGATTTGAATAAGGCAAAATAACTTTTTCTCTCAAATATATTGTTATAATCATTTGTTTCAGATGTACTGTCATTATTTTCTGTATAAAAATTAATTTGGTGTTCACAAAGTCTTTTTTCAAACTTGAAAAAGAGGGGGTCGTCTTATAATCAGGGCCGTCTTATATTCGGGCCAATACGGTATGAACATTTTGATGATTCGGATTATTCTCTATAACCTTTGTGGGTGTCAGAGCTGGTAGACTTCGTGTCACCCTGACATGGCACATTTCTCAATGCTCGCTGTTTGGGGCTCAAGGCCAGACACGTGCGGAGTTGCATTTTGCACCGGAAGTGATGTCACTGCAAAACCCCGGCTCTCAAGGGCATGTTGCGTGGCAACCATAATGTGTCATTGTCAGAGGGTTTGTGAAATGTAATATCATGATGAGGGGGAAGGGAAGGCAAAGGAAAGGGAGGGGCCAACAGAAGGAGGAGGCAGCTCTTTATAGCACTGCACCGCTGCACGAATAGGCTTTTTCTTCACACTTTCCATAACCAGAAAATACATCCAGCGTCCATATTTCAGAGCCACTACCGTCTGGGTGAATCCCATGACCCTGGCTGGCCAGGTGACGCTGCAAAATGCGATAACAAAGTCGCTGTGTTCCTGGCCCCTCTCCCCTACCTGTCTGAAGAATTTCTGTTTTGCTTTTTTACAAACAGAAGCACATCAAACAACAAAAAGAACAGGCAGGTTCACGTTTTTCTGGTCTGTTGGTCTTTTGTTTTAGTTGAAGTGCGGCAACACAGTGCAATTAACCCACACCGCCCACCCCCACCACACACCCATGCACATCCTACAGTCAAACCTCGGTTTTCGTCTATAATCCGTTCCAGAAGGCTGTTCGAAAAACTGAAATTGTTCGAAAACCGAATCCACGCTCTTTTTAAAATAAAGATGTTTACTGAACACGTCTGCTCACAATGGAAAGCAACAAGAGGAAGCGTCACTTCCTCGTGTAAGGAAGGCGAGAGGAGTCAAATGGTGCATTCATGTGCGCTCAGTTTGTTCGAGAACCGAAATTTGTTGGTCATCCGAGGCATAAAAAAATCGAAATTTTTGCTCGAAAACCGAATTGGTCGAGAACCGAGACGTTCGAAAACTGAGGTTTGACTGTATTTAACTGATAGGTTTTTTTTTTACCCTCACTTCTCCCGCCTTGTTGCCGTTGTCCAATGAGTATTTTATGGGCCATACTTAACCCTAGTGCTCACTGACTTCCTTTAGCCCCAAGATTCTTTTTATATGCGGTGCAAGTCCAAAAGTCCAACAACAACAAGGTGAGGATGCTAATGACCTCACATTAATGCAGCTTCACGTACATTCTGTATTTAATTTTGTCACACCATGATGTGCTGAGCAGTGGGGGCAGAGACGCACATATTTGCTGCCAAGTCTTCTTTATTGTTCCTTGGTCATCAACGAAAGCCACTTATGGAGGTCATCCTTAAAATTTCGTGACAAATTAACGAGAGCAGCTACCAGCAAGCGTGGGAATCCTTTTGTCTCCCCCTCACAGTCCCCCCCCCTCCTCTTTCAAGGGAGTCTACTGACATCGCAGTTACCCTTCTCAACGAGCCCTCTGGGACCACGCTGCATCAACGCCTTCACCAACTCGTGGCCACACTTAGTGGTATCTTTCTGCCATTTACGTCACGCACACAGACAGACAACAAGTCTGCAGATGGGCGAGGACTACGAATTCAACGCATTCAATGGTGGCATATGAAGTCAAATTTGCTGCTGGCTACGTTAGCATTTTAATGCCTGCCGCCTCATCTTTTTCAGCTTGTGTGGCTGCACTTATAGTATGTACAGTCTGAAGACACCTAATTACTAAGAGACTAACTTTTTCTTTCAGTCTTCATCACTCTCAATATATGCTCATCACTTGTCATGTTGCTTATATGCGTTAAGTTCTGAGCGCAGTCATTCCTTCGGTGGCTGTGCAGTACAAACTTGGGAAGTTTCTACCGTACCCGTGTGCAGTTACCCTAAAAAGCCATGCCGACAACCCGACAAATGTATTTTCCCCGGACAGAACAGCTCGGTATCGTTATTTAAATTCCCATGTGTTTTGTCTTATATGCAAATGTAGCTGCTGTTAAAAGTTGAAACGCAAATCAATGTGGGCTTTTGTTGACGAGCAGGAAGTACGCGCTTCGGTGTCTGTCAGCTGTCAAAGTTGAGGGAACGTCTCAACTCGTCACCATTATGAAACCAGATTGTTTTTTTTTTTAATTATTAATTCAAATTTGACAGGCTTGTCAGCAACGCTCTTTTCTGCCGTGTGTCAAATATATTTTCGTTTTCAACTTACAGGCGCTTTAAGCTGAGCAAAAATTTTGAAGGCAGGGCTATGTGCTTGTTTTTCAACACACCATGTGTTCTATTTCTTTTATGCGTTGACTGTAACGTTCAACTGGGAGTGGCTACAGACAGCGTGAAGCCTCTTTTTTTTTTGTGCTGCTTATTGTGAAGTGAGTTGAGTTCATGGCCACCATACAATAGAGATGGAAAATTATGGACAAAAATAACAATCATGATCATTTTGATTCAAATCACGGGTTAATAAAAAAATGATTATTAATTGATTTTAAACATATCATGTATTCAACTACCCGATCTAAACTACTCAAAACTACCAACATAGCCTCGTGCCCATTCATCCAAGTGCCTTGAACACTCTACTCTGTTTGTCAAGTACAAGTACAAAATGACCTGCATTTTCATTCTGCTGCAGCCCCATATTTGCTGCATCCACACCTTTTTGCTGCATTGCATCTTTGCACACATTCAAACCGCGAATAAGTTTCTCCCTTATATCTTTATCCCATTTATTTTATCTTGTTTTGTCGTTTTATTTATTTTTTCACAAGTCTTGGGACTTTCTGGGCTAACCTGGGATCTCGGGTATCGTATTTTGTGCCACATCATGTGGAAATTGGGATGTTGCCCTACCTGCTGTGCGGGCTTTGGCCTCTGAGAGGCATGCATAGCGTATACACTTACAGTGAGATAAGTAGAAGTAGAAGAAGGGAGTTGGGATTCAGCTCTTTTAAAATATTGAAATCGTTTTTCAAAGATTGGGAAGATTATGGACCTTTGAGAATTGGTATGTTACCTGGATGTACATTAGGGCTTGGCATTGTGACTGAAAAGTAGATCACAGTCAAAGTATTTCATATTGGTCGATATCGATATACAGTCAAGCCTCTGTTTTCGAACGTCTCGGTTCTCGTCCAATTCGGTTTTCGACCAAAAATTTCGAGTTTTTTATGCCTCGCATGACGAACAAATTTTGGTTCTCGAACAAACTGAGCGCACTTAAATGCACCATTTGACTCCTCTTGCCTTCCTTACACGAGTAAGTGACGCTTCCTCGTGTTGCTTTCCATTGTGAGCAGACGTGTTCAGTAAAAAAAAAAATATTTTAAAAAGAGCGTGGTTTCGGTTTTCAAACAATTTCGGTTTTCGAACAGCCTTCAGGAACGGATTATGGACGAAAACCGAGGTTTGACTGTATAGTGATCCCTCACTTATCGTGGTTAATGGGGACCGGGACTGAGCCGCAAAGCACACAACACCGTTCAGCACATGAATCGTTTTTCTTTGATTATAATGTGTTTAAGATCGAGAGAAGCCAAAATCAAAATCATGATTATATTTCCATAAATGACCCAGATTACAATACGGCACTCGCATCTCAAATACTCTCGCTGTACAAAATTTTTAAAAAAATTGTCAGAATGACGGCTTTTGTCTCGAAAAACACTGAAGTCAGGTCGCTTGTATCTCAAGACACGTGTCGTGATATTGTACTCTTCAAGCATAGCTCCAAATATACAACAGTTTTTTTACAGAAGCATTTGTGCGTAATGCGATATGGAGGACTTTTCAGTGACAAACCACAGTGCCGTTTGCTACTTAGAGTACAAAATATAATCAGCGCGGTTATCAGTCATCACTCTGAACTTTTTTCCGCCCGTGAACTAAATAGATGGTTGTTGTTTTTCCTCCCTCAGGAAAATTGTCATCAAGATTGGGAAGAAGAAGAAGCGAAAGCCCGACTCTTCCGAGGAGGAGTCAGACGAGGACCCTCCGCCTCGACACACTTCAAGAGACTCGGTAAGAAACCGGTATTATCAGAAAAAGGATTGCAGATGGGTCAATCTTTCCAAATCCAGCGTGGATACATTTGGACCTAAATTGTGGACGGATAAATAATTCATGGAATATTTGCCACAGATAGGAACCAGGTAGTTTGCAGGTAAATAGAATGGTAATGGAGTGAAGTGATTCGGCATTGTGTTGTTCGTGTTGTTAAATCTGGTCCGCGTTTTAGTTTGCTTACCCTTTATTCTTCCTGCTCTGGCTTTGAAAAAGGTTTCTGACCAAAGGTTTCTGGTTGTTTGTGTTTAAACACCATTTTGCAAAATCTGAAATGTGTGTCTTGCGCAAGGATTTCCATTCAGTGGTCTGTAAAAACAAAGAAAATGCACTTGCTTGTTGGGCTTCACAGCCTAAACAATGCCTAACACCCTAAACAGCGTTTGAAAATGCTAAATTCTCGTCATTGCAGTTGTATTTAGTTCCCTTTTCAATTCACATTTGTGGTTGCACATAAAGGACCTACGTGACCGAATACATTTTACACCTCTTGCATTCTGTTAACATATTTCGCATAAAGCGGGGTACAAACAAACGAAATTGGTAAAAGTCTTAACCTCAAACTTTTTGTTTGGGGGGGGGGGGGGGGCTCTTCGTATACCGCACGTTTAAGGAATTTTTTTTGAATTGAATTGAATACAACTTTATTGTCGAATGTGCCGTACGGACTTACCATATATGATATGGAACAGGTTTAACGTTTACGATAGTTGGGCCCGACTGTTTTTTTTTTTTTTTTGAGCAGCTCCGGGAGGAAAATATCACTCTTAATCCACTCAGTGCCACAGGATAATAACTGAGATTAATCTTTCGTCAACATCCGCTAGTCGGGCCTATGCTGACGGAGGAAACATGATCAAAGTAGTGCTGTTTATCAGTATGCAGATACCTCTCAGCAGGCGGCGCTCTTGAATGCACATTCTGATCTCTTTTGATGCCATCAATGAGGTCAAAGCAAGGCCAACAGCACCTTCTCATCAAATAGAACAAAGAATGTGCTGACAGTGGAATTTTTAGTTGGACGTTATACTTAAAAAAAATTGAATAATAGAAGCAATGAACATGTGGTATTTTAATACACCCCCCAACTTTATCCACATTCGTCCAAAATTGAAAAGGATTCAAATTCATATGTTGAGTTTTGCAACATGAAGTGGTGTCATCTTCCTTTCACGACTTCCTCCTTAACATAACACTTCCTATACACACTGCACACAACGTGCCTAATAAAAACAAAAAAAACAAAACATATCATGGGACATTGTTCACATTATTATCCAGTAAAATAATCACCTTCCTGTATCATTGTGAATTGACAACATGATGCTCAACGCTGCCATTTTGTCACAATTTGTGACCTTATTGACTTCTGGTCAGTTTAGTTGGAAATGTTACTTATAAATATCATGGTCAGGAAGGAAATGAATAGAACTACAATTTTTGCCACATTTATTGTTTATTCATCGTAACTTCAGGATCGTGAGAAGCCACGATGACATATCCTTAGGAGTGTGATTAAAAAAAAACAACTCAGCATTGTTATTTATTATATTATTGATCATATACAGTACAGTGAAACCTCTAAAGTCCGTCCAGGGATGCTATCACCTTCTTAAACTGAAGGCAAAGTTTTGAAGTATAATTTTATATGCTGTCAAACAATAGAAAGACAAGATAAGTAAACTTCTCTTAATATAAAAGCCAAAACAAAAGTCCTATAAATGCTAACATGCTAACAGTTGGCATGTTAATTTATAGCAAGGTGGCAACCTGAATAGAGAAAGTACTAAGCCCAATTGGGTTTTACATCATTCCCTGGAGTCGGGTACTATTTCAAATGTCATTAAAAAAAAAAAGCCAAGGTGTTAACCGTAATTATTATTTTTTTATATCTTTGCGTTTCAGAAGAGACGCTCTAATCGTCAGGTGAAGAGGAAGAAGTACGCCGAGGAACTGGAGGCCAGGCTGTCAGACGAGGATGGCAAGGTGATCGTCAAAACCAAGAAGGCCAACACGGTGGCGTCCAAGCAGCCTGCGGTGCAGCTCTTTGTGGTGAGTACTTGCCACTTCTGTCATTGTGTCGTCATGCATTTTCACATTTGGAACCGTCATCCAAGTGTTAAAATAAGTTAAGTACTCTTATGTGCAATGTGACTAAAATAAACTACTAACCAGCTGATGTCATGTGTTGTAGGAAGTAAGGAAGGCGATTGCTGGAGGCAAATTAAACTTTGCGAGTGGTGTTTTATAGTATTTTAACTGTCATACGAAAATTACGTGACGCACCAATGAGATTCGATAACATCGAAGTCAAACAACATGTGTGATATGTGGCATAGAACGTGAGGAGAGGGGATTGCTGAAAGCAAGTCAACATAATGTGTCACACTTGGACCTTGCTTGAGGGTGAAGTCAACCCCAAAATGTTCTCGACAATAATATGTTCTATGCAGCCCCACTAGTTGAAAGAAGGCATTCTGATTAATGTTATGTTTGTGGAATATGAATTAAGCAGCAAAATCCAGCCATTTTAGGCATCGGAGGGAGCGGCCATTTTGCTACTTGTTGTCGACTGAAAATGACATCACAGTTGCTCAGGGTTCAGGTAACGACCAATCATAGCTCAGCTTCAGAAAAAATAGGTGAGCTATGATTGGTCGTTACCTGAGCCCTGAATAATTGTGAGGTCATTTTCAGCTGATAGAGAGTGGCAAAATGGCCGCTCCCTCCGATGCCTAAAATTGCTGGATTTTGCTGCTTAATTCATATTCCACAAACATAATATTAATCAGAATGCCGTGCTTAGACTAGCGAAGACACATAGAACTTACTATTGTAAAGAAAATGTAAGGGTTGACTTCCCCTTTAACTATCTTGTGTGTAGTGTAAAAAATAAGTTACTCTCCATAGAAGACTCGATAACGCCCAAGTAAAACAACTCACACATTGGTGGCATAAGGTTTATAGGAAGGAGTGAAGAGAGGGAATTGTTGAAAGCGAGTCAACTTGATAGTGAAATACATTCTTTAGGGGTTTGCTACTTTTAATAAGAGCTCAATTCCAAGGCACAATGTTCCAATCACCATAAATTATTAATAGTCCAAAATCACAATTTCACCCGAGGGTTTTTTTTTTTACGACCTGTGTGAATTATGGTCGCCTCCAAGCGCAGATTCCGGATGTAGAAACAAACTCTCGTATGAGCACTGACCATTGTTTTTTCTCATCTCCATCTGAAGGAAAACCCCAGTGAAGAAGACGCCGCTGTCGTGGACAAAATCATGTCCTCTCGCGTCGTCAAGAAAGAGGTGACACTCCGCTCTTTCCTTCTTGATCTGCGGTGATGTGTCTGATGCCTGTCATCGGTGTGGTAAATTGTGGTTTTAATTCTTATTTCTTTATAACACGTTTAGGTTTCTCCGGGCGTGCTGGTTGAAGTGGAAGAATTTTTTGTCAAGTACAAAAACTAGTAAGTTCTTCCAGTGCTTATTTAATGTGCTCGACACTTTAGTGTGAATCGTTTGTCAAAAATGTTGTTTTGAAAAACAATATTTTTATCACTGCTGTCCCATGAAAATAATTGTTTTGTGCCAAATTTAGTTTTTGAATCAAAATGCATGCAATGTGTTTTGGCTTTATCAGTATCAAAACAGCGAACATTGTAGCCAACTCCTCAACAAGGAAAGTCTGATTTGAGATTAGTTTTATTTCCAAATAAATCTCGTTGCTTTAGGATGCTTAATGCGATGAAACCAATAATCACAATCATTTTGGTCATGATAATCTTGATGTGATATTTTCATACTCTTTTGTTACTCATTAGGACTGCTGTGTGTGCTTCTCCGTGCGTGTCTGTGTGTGTGTGTGTGTAGCTCCTACCTCCATTGCGAGTGGGCCACGGAGGGCCAACTGGAAAAGGACAAGAGGATCCAGCAGAAGATCAAACGCTTCAAAATGAAACAGGCGCAGCGGGCACTCTTCTTCGCCGACGTAAGGCCGACGTACACTCTAACGCGCGTGCGTGCATGTGTGTGTTACCTACTGCGCGCTTACAAATGCGCTCTAAATCAAGTGTGTGTAGGTTGAGAGGCATCTTATCTTCTCTTGCTCTGTGGGCGGACACATCTGTGTATGCCTGTTGACTCCAGATGGCGAGTAGGCGCGAGAGTTGATTCGCTCCCTTTGTCTCCCTCTTGTGATTCCCAGATGGAAGAAGAGCTCTACAACCCGGACTATGTCGAGGTGGACCGTGTGCTCGAAGTGTCTTATTGCGAGGACAAGGACACAGGAGAGGTAAAGGGAGTCCTTTCATTAAAAAAAAAAAAAAATTGTCAGGATGAAACAGTTTACGGGATATCGGTAATCGTGCCAAGATTTCAAACGGTTAGTAAAACAGTTTCAAATGTAATTATTGACAAGATCATATTTAGTGTCATCTGCTCTACAATGTGCCAAATTAACCGGAGTATATGCATACCAAAAATCTGAATTTGAGCTTCTTCTGTCCATTCCTTGCCATCGAAGGAAGCAAATTTGCAATCATTCAATGTCTCTAACGAATATACGGAGTGATTGTCTTGTAATTGGGTTGTGGTGAAAGGGATTTTTACATCCCAGATTTCCTTGGAAAATGAACAATTGTGACCAGTCAATCTTTTTGTTATTTACGACAAAATGCCTATGACATTAACACCAACATGATGTCTGTATCTAGCTCTCTTTCCATGTAGCCACCCGTTTTTGGTCATGCTAATCATTAAAGGAAATCGTTATAGTATTTTATTTGTGTCTGCTAATCATATCTGCTACTTCTATCTTCGACGTTTTTATGGCTTATATTTTCTCTGCTTGAAGCACCGTCTTTTATGCCTGATAAGTAGCCCAAGGCCACGCTAACGGGCTCTCCGGCAGGCCTTTTGTCAGCGCTATGAATGCACTCACTCTCCCGCGTGTCCGCCGGCAGGAAGTGATCTACTACCTGGTAAAGTGGTGCTCGCTGCCGTACGAGGACAGCACCTGGGAGCTGAAGGACGACGTGGATCAGAGCAAAATAGAAGAGTTCGAGCAACTGCAGGCAGCTAAGCCGGACTCGCGCAGAATGGTGAGTGGAGAGCCATACACAGCTCGCAGTATTTTTGAATCAGTTTAAGGGGAAATAGGTTTGGGCTTGGGTCATTTGTCCAATTTTATTTGATCAATTACTAATAATCGGCCTTGTGCGGGTTTCAGTAGATTTCTAAATTTTTGTCTTTTATTCCCCTCTGACGTCATTCTAAATCTACTGTCTTCAAACTGCTTTATGCTGAGCCAGAATAACAATGCGTCCCCTGTAGGAGCGGCCCCCAGCCAACCTGTGGAAGAAGAGGGAGCAATCACGCCATTACAGGAACGGCAACAGCCTCAGGGATTACCAGCTGGAGGGGGTCAACTGGCTGCTCTTCAACTGGTACAACAGGTCAGTTTCAAGCGTCAGACTGTTTACATGCTTCAGCAGATGCTGTTTTGGTTATTCGACTGAGGCTTTCCACTACATCAAAAATGTTGCATTTAACATAGAAAAATCAGTCTCATAGTTCCCCCACAATTGTGGCACAACAATGTCGTGAACCATCTTTAATGTCACATACAATCTTTAATACTGTTCAGGTAACTCATTCCCAACATGCAGCAAGTCCCCATGCTTTGTTACTTCAAAGCGACTATTTACATTCTTTGGGTGGTCCTGCTGTTTTAGTTAGCAACAATTTATTGAATCGAGAAGTTGTACGAAAAATGATGCGTCTATACAGAAAAGCTTTTCGGTAAACTTTATTTTCGCCGATAGGGCAAGTTCTTTTACAGCGAGCAGTCATCATAAGAAAACATCAACAATCTACACATGCGCTAGTGCAATACACTGAGTGTTATATGTCATATAAGGCAATGGAAACGGGTATGAATAAATTTTTACATCTGCTTGTCCAGCACCTGGCCATAATGTACTGTACCTACGCGTCCACGGCAACATTTTATATTCAGCACACACAGAGTAAAGAATGGACAGCAAACCGAAAAGGTGTTATCTAGATGAGCATAGCTACCAAATATAACTCTTGTAGTTTTCTGCTACATAATCATTGTTAGATAATCTTTCAGCACAGCACAATGAAACTCTTTTACAATGTGCACTAATTAACACTTTGAATTCATCTTCAGAGGTGGTTTATGTGCTTTGGTAAGCGCTGCTGTTTTGGTTGGTGACAGAGTATTTCCATTCAGTTGAAACCTGTGCAAAAAAATTTGAAATAATACCAATTACTAATGATTTAATATTATCCATCCATCCATCCATTTTCCGAACCGCTTCATCCTCACTAGGGTCGCGGGGGGTGCTGGAGCCTATCCCAGCAGTCTTCGGGCAGTAGGCGGGGGACACCCTGAATTGGTTGCCAGCCAATCGCAGGGCACACAGAGACGAACAACCATCCACGCTCACACTCACACCTAGGGACAATTTAGAGTGCCCAACGAGCCTGCCATGCATGTTTTTGGAATGTGGGAGGAAACCGGAGCACCCGGAGAAAACCCACGCAAGCCCGGGGAGAACATGCAAACTCCACACAGGGAGGCCGGAGCTGGGATCGAACCCGGTACCTCTGCACTGTGAAGCCGACGTGCTAACCACTGGGCTACCGGGCCGCCTGATTTAATATTATAGGTTAACTAATATCTAGCTACATAAAATAGCCTACATTTTTCGACTCTGGAGTGTACAAACGTATCGCCTGTGTGTGGGCCACAAACATTTGATTCAGCTCGCCCTTGCAAATTTTCAAAACCAATAAACCCCAACAAACTGCTAAATAAACAAGCCTATAAACATTGGAACTCACACAGTATATAATAGTATATACTAATAAACATTTGTTCCAATCATCGGTCCTTATTTTTTCCTTGAATTGAGTATTGCCTTCAGAGGGCTTCATCAAAATTGAAATGGCCCCTGACAGGAAAAAAGTTGATGTACTTACGCCAGTGAGTATAGATTCAGACGCCTGATAATAAATATTAAATTACATTTTCTGTCGGCTGTTGCTGCGCTGTGTCCCCGCTCTCATTTAAGAGCTGCCGCATTTCCTCATTTCCGAAACTCACCTTTTCCGTTTTCACCCACCGTCGAAAAAAGAGGCCGGCGCAGTACACCTGGAGTACACACTCCATTATACTTGTGTTACATTTGAGCGCGCAGGAGTATTGCATACCCACGCAGAGCAATTTGTCAGCAGCGGAAGGCTGCTCGAGCAGCCGGTATGGTAGGGAATATCAGCGTGTTTGCCCCATCCTCTGGATAGCTGTGTAAATGCTATCATCACAAAGGAGCTTGTGATTATGCTTCTCTCTTTAGTCTTTTAATATAATTTGCTTTGTTGTTATTTTTAACTCTTGATGTGTTTTATTTTATGTGCTTGGCGCAGTGCAATAATCCTACACCCGCTTCTTTAAACAGGCCAGTTGTTCTTATTGGCACGAGTATGTTTCCTTTAATGATTTATAACTGGTGTTCAGTCAGTTCAGTAATCCAGTGTTATTTTGAATAAGAAATCATCAGCATGTTAACATACAGCAACCTGAGCAGGAGAAATATAAGGCAATTGGATAATATATAATGCCATTTAATTGGTTCATAATTCAAATGAGAATTGACAAAAACAATAACATGCTAACAGTCGGTATGCTAACTTATAGCAAGACCGGAACCTATATAGTAAGATTTAAAAGGCATATCAGATTTTGTATCATTCCCTTCAGTGAAGTACTATTTGGAATGAGAATTGAAAATATGCTAACAAAGCTAACTTAGAGCACAAGAGCGGCAAGACGGATCCATAAAAAGTTCGATAGTCTAGTCAGTCTTTCTAATGACAATTGGATAGTTGGTATCTTGACAAAAAGTCTTTCATTTCCCATCATCATCCTTAGGCGTAACTGCATTCTGGCCGACGAGATGGGCCTGGGTAAGACTATCCAGTCCATCACCTTCCTGGAGGAGATCTACCGTGTGGGCATCAAGGCGCCTTACCTCATCATCGCCCCGCTGTCCACCATCGCCAACTGGGAGCGCGAGTTCCGCACGTGGACACACATGAACGTCATTGTGTACCATGGCAGTGTTGTCAGCAGGCAAATGCTACAGCAGTATGAGATGTACTTCAGGGACTCGCAGGTAATTATGAAATAATTATGGCTGACTTTAGAAATTAGATTTCTGATCATGTTTATCAGATGGGGACAGTCCTTGTTGACACTCAGCTGCCCCCATTAAATAAGGAAAAAGCACGAATTGTGTAAACATACCAAGTGTTCAAAGATTACAACTGAAGCGGGTCAAATTGACCAAAAATCACTTTGACGGAATTTTTCTTTCTTTATGGCGTGCCTGAAATTACTTTCTCTGGTCTTCTGATTGACTTCTGGTTAGAGTGCAAGGTAATTGTAGCTATTGTTTTGACATGCCATTCAATCCACAGTGTGGGGGGAAAATGTTGTTTTGAGAAATTGCCCTCAAGTCAGCCTCACAGTTGAGAGACTTTCTGTTTTAATCTCAGGACCTCCTGTGTAGAATTTGTATGTGCTTGCATGTTTTTTCTTCAGGCAATCTGGCACTCCCACATTCCCAAAACATACATGTTAGGTTCATGACTGTGATTTGAAGGCTAAATTGTCCATCGATACAAAAAAAATTTTCACCCCGTTTCTTTATACCGTATGTGCCCTTTGACCACTCCAGTGTAGAGAAAGGTGATTATGCTGCTGGCATACCTCAGACTGGCACTTGTCCAGCATTTGAGCTGTGACATTGTCAGTCCTGTGATGGCGTAGCATTCCGAAGAATAGACAAAGATGTTGAGAAGCGGAGCAAAGCTGCCACCTCACTGTGATGTCAGCGCAGGCTCCGAGGTGGGGGTAGCACTCCTTCAGCGCCTCTCGGGCTTGTCTGTTGTGCGAAGGAGGCTGATGTATAATCGAGTGGGCCTCCAGAGGTCCGTTGTCAAGGCGATGGCAACAAATGCAGAGGCGAAGTGAGTCGATGCTTACTCGTACGTGCCGACAAATAAGCAATTGCTGTAGGTGGGAGCAGGATAGGTGCAGGGTTTACGTCTCTCCTGTGGCGAAATAGAATTGAAAAGTGTCAAATTAGCTTTCAACTAAAAGGGTTGACTGCTCCTGTCTAATGTGTTCTTTTGTTGTTATTTTAAGGGCCGAGTGTTGCGCGGCGCCTACAAGTTCCAGGCGGTCATCACCACGTTCGAGATGATCCTGGGGGGCTGCCCCGAGCTCAATGCCATCGATTGGCGCTGTGTCATCATTGACGAGGCGCACCGCCTCAAGAACAAGAACTGCAAGCTGCTGGAAGGCTTCAAGCTCATGAGCCTGGTAGGCCTAGCTTTCAGAGTAACTTTCTGTGTTGCTAGCTACATGCTACAGTGGTCCCTCAAGCGGCTCTTTAGCGACATCTAGTGGTTCCCTGGAGCTTTATAAAAAAGTGTTTGAAAATGGAAAAAGATGTTGATAGTGGACTACAGTAAAGATTTTTATTTGAAAACAAAAAGAATCGAGCCGCCATTTTCCCATCCCTGATGTAAAAGAATGAAAACGTATGTTTATAAAATTACCTGTTTCTTGGACACAGTTACTACTTTCCTATTAGCCAGGTCTTGGCACCATCTTGTGGCATCTTAGATTATTTAATATGCACCAAAACACAAAGTTAGTTACATCATAAAAGAAGAAAACATCAGTGTTTCTTGTCTGCTAGGTACAATACACCTCCGTCAACTTTAATAAAGCCGTCAGGCCCTCTTCGGCAAATTAGCTCCAGGGGTCGTTCGGGCTGTTCGGTACAATAAAGCGAAGTCATTCATATCGTGTGTCTTATGACCTTAACATTAGCGGCTTTGCTTTCGTTTGTGTCAGGAGCACAAGGTCCTGCTGACGGGCACTCCTCTCCAAAACACAGTGGAGGAACTGTTCAGCCTGCTGCATTTCCTGGAGCCGGCACGTTTCCCGTCGGAGAACACCTTCATGCAGGAGTTTGGAGACCTCAAGACTGAAGAACAGGTGAGTTTGAGATCGCAGTGCCCTATCAAAATGTCTGTATGGCAAATCAGGCCACTTTGATGTTTATGTCAGCCCATGCAGACTTGAATGTTGCGCTTTTGTCAAACTAGGCCACAGTGTCATTTTGTAATACACACACAAGCACAAACACCGATTATTTATATGGTGGATTGCGATGACAGATATAAATAAATGCCAGTCTTTGGCCATGTATCAATATACTGACTCCAAATGGAAAAAAAAAAATCTGAAAGCAGCAATGTATGATCTTACCACAAACATGGAATGAGCCCCAATCAGGAATAGATTGTCAAATGGCTGTTTCAAATCAAAATGGCCAACTTCCTGTTCAATTTCATCATCGTACTGTACCGGCAACTTGAGGCAAGAGAAACATCCTCCTTTTCCTTATCTAGTCTGCTTGTCACCAAGTGTGCGAGATTAACCCACAAGCACGCGATGGCTGCTGATTAGCTGTGTGAAGCAGGCATAGTTCACAATTCTTCAGTACCATAACATTCATAAAGGTTTGGTGATGGTGACAGTTTGACCCCAGATCAGGTAAATTTTCATTGGTAACGATCGGATTTCACTTTATTGACATTACTTTTTGCGAGGCCTTCTTAAAGTTTCTGTTTATAGATAAATAACTATGCAGTGAGAAGTGGGGGTTGGAAGGGGGGCAACACACTGATGAAATTAGTAATTAGCAATCTTAACTGAATATTGATTTTGGTGTGTGAGTTAGGTCTCTGTGGGCTGCCACTGCAAGGATTTTTTTTTTGTTACCTCATTGATCACTTCATAAGACTTGTTTTTGTATGCATGCTTGTGACACTGTGCTTGCGTGTGCGTGTGTGTTTGTCTGGAATGGTGGCCTTTTGAAAGTGGAAAAACAAGACTCATATGTTGTTCCGTTAGCAGCAGGCGCAGCAGTGAACATTTCTAGCTCGTGTGTTTTCCTGCCTTCCTCCAGGCGTCTGTGTGGCTTTTGTTTGCAATCGAGACTGAGCGCCTGCACAACAACACAAGACGGATAACAATGCAATATAGAAGTATTCACATTTAATCTTTTACTCCGGTATTTATTTTTTTGTCTTACGTTTTTTTTTTTTTGCCTCACATTATATTTTATAATTGTATGTAACATTGTGTTCAAATTTAGTTTGTATTTTATGGGTCATGTATTTTATGTTCATGTTATTTTGTTTCAATTCTGGACTTTTTTTTTGTTTCACATTTTTCATTTTAAGTCAAAGATTTTCTTTGCAATAATGTTCTATGTGCCCTCACTAGTCTAAATTGGGTATTCTGGTTAATATTGCTTTTGTGGAATCAGAATGAAGAAGTTTAATGACATTTTATGCAACACTGCTACCTGCTGTCAACTGAAATTGATGTCAAAGTCACCTTGCGAATGTTTTCCCATGTTTCGTCATGTGACGTGTTTTTTTTTTAATAAAAAAATGCTGTCACTTATCAACAGCACAGTGTTTACCGTTAAAGGAGAAGGCAACCCCAATTTTTTTTTTTTAACAATAAAATCGTTCTTGGGTTGGTCAACAGGTGCAGAAGTTGCAGGGCATCCTTAAGCCAATGATGCTGCGGCGCTTGAAGGAGGATGTGGAGAAGAAGCTGGCGCCCAAAGAGGAGACCATCATCGAGGTGGAGCTCACCAACATTCAGAAGAAGTACTATCGCGCCATCCTGGAGAAGAATTTCTCCTTCCTGGCCAAGGGAGCAGGCCAGGCCAACATGCCCAACCTGGTCAACACCATGATGGAATTGAGGAAGTGCTGCAACCACCCCTACCTCATCAAAGGTGCGACCGAATCCCCAAAATAAGAGTTTTGAAGTTCTACAATGACATGAGTCATGCAGCTAATGCCATCCGTGTTGCTTTCAGGGGCAGAAGAGAAGATCCTGGAAGACTTTAGGGAGGTTTATAGCCCAGCTGCCCTGGACTTCCACCTGCAAGCCATGGTGCAGTCTGCCGGGAAGCTGGTTCTCATCGACAAACTGCTGCCCAAGATGAAAGCCGGCGGGCACAAGGTGCTCATCTTCTCCCAAATGGTGCGCTGCCTGGACATCTTGGAAGACTACCTCATTCAGAGAAGGTACTTATCAGTATCGGGGTCTCGCAGGAGAATTTCAAGTACATTCTGGTTGTGCAAATGCAAATGTATTTGTTTGTTGGTTTATTTATTTATTACCATGGCAACCATGGGCAGAGCTAGGGCATGATAACAAATCAAGGGCTACTTACTCATAATTGTCAACTACCAGCTGCTCTCATCACATTTTTTTTTTCCAAAAAGAGAATAGCAACAATTCTAGTGACTTTTTGTGCTGTAACTGACGACTTCTGGAGACTCTGAGACTCCATTCAGAGTCAATGTTCACTCGACCACGTGCAGACTGCAAATGGTATGGCACTGCCGCAAACCCCCCCACTGGCTGACTTAACTACAGTACAAAGTGAGGTTTCCAAAAAGATTTTATCCCAGTTGTGGAGGCACCACTTTATCACCAAGCCGCCCAGTTGC
Organism: Hippocampus abdominalis; assembly: GCA_018466805.1. Lineage (NCBI taxonomy): Eukaryota > Metazoa > Chordata > Actinopteri > Syngnathiformes > Syngnathidae > Hippocampus > Hippocampus abdominalis. The sequence goes on from CM031696.1 coordinate 20,821,926, forward strand.
ACTTGTTGTTCATTACTGTCTCGTATTTGTACATGTGGCAACACAAACATCCCGGTCGACAAAATAGCCAAACATGTGTCTGTTTATTATTGATTTTGACATGATGGGCTTTTGTGTATTTCTTAAATGATCTTAACTCAGCCAGCTTCTAATTCATGAGTGCAGACACTCAGAACCTTGCTCAGAGGCACATATTTGGAACGGGGAATCTCAAGGAACAAATGAATTGGTTGTTTCATTTTCCAATCAATTGGTGGGCATGCACACCAGAGATTGAACTTTGACAAGCATCAATTTTCTATAACAAGTCCCCAGTTCTCATTAACCCCCTATATTCACAGGTACTTGTACGAGCGGATAGACGGTCGCGTTCGCGGGAACCTGCGCCAGGCGGCCATCGACCGCTTCAGCAAGCCCGACTCAGACCGCTTCGTTTTTCTGTTGTGCACACGAGCCGGCGGGCTGGGGATCAACCTGACAGCAGCGGACACCTGCATCATCTTCGACTCGGACTGGAACCCACAGAACGACCTCCAGGTAGCCCTTGCGTCAGCTGATGTCAAATCAAATTATTGTGCAACAAATTTTTGTTTTATTTGAATAGTAAATGCAAATGATATTCAGCATGATTTTTAATAGAGAAGAATTCAAATGTTATCATATCAATCATTCAGTTCACTGCGAACTATAAAATGTCTTTGTGCTTAATAGGGAGGTTTGTTCACAAACATTCAAATTATAATCTTTCAAATGATGACAAATATGTTGTTTCATTTGCACCGACTACTTAGGAAAGTCCAAGAAGAGTATCAGCTTCATAATAACTTGATAAATTGAGTATTCTCTAAATAATGAGACTATGTTCTCCAAAAGAAACATGTCTTTTATTCTAAAAAAAAAATGACTCTATTCCTTTTATGAAACACATTTGTTATTTCAAAAAAACACTACTTTATTCAAGCACGAATGTCAGATTTATGTGATATGTCACAATAATAGCTTTCTACCAGTCCAAAGCTAGGTTAAGAAAAAATCATTGCTTTATTGTTTTGCTTTCATGGCCCGCTGGTCCCCATGTGTCTGTATGCAAATTATTAAATGATACGGCAGACAGGATGTTTTGTTTTTTTGTCGACCTGTGGAGACCTGAGTTTGAGAACCACTGCTTTTTGCGTGATTATTTAATTTTGTTTTTTGTTTTTTACCCTCCTGCATTTGCACAGGCACAGGCTCGCTGCCATCGGATTGGTCAGAACAAGGCGGTGAAGGTGTACCGCCTGATTACCAGGAACTCGTACGAGAGAGAGATGTTTGACCGCGCCAGTCTCAAACTGGGTTTGGACAAAGCGGTATTGCAGAGCATGAGCGGCCGCGACAACAGCCTGGGAGGAGTCGGCGCTGGTGGAGCAGGAGGCACTGGGGTAGGGGTGAGTCATGAGAATTTCATTTTTATGGTTTGTTTTGAATGACAAATGAAGATTAATTTACCAGTAGTCATTTGACTTACTTAGAGCATTTTCTTTATTTGCTTCATTTAATTTATTTAATTTATTTATTTGTTTGTGGGGTTGTTTTTTTTTTATGTATGAATGAGATGTTGCAGGAGCCTCCCAAGTGTATCGTGAATATAAAAAAGCATTTAAATACATTGCACTCCCCTAAACCTACACACAATTCCTTACACACGTTTAAAAGTTGAGATTCAACGTTATAAAATAAATAATATATATTATAATAATATAATAATAATAATAATATAAAAAATAAACATATAATATAAAAAAATATATATAAAAAATATAAAATAAAATTTTTTTTTTTAAAATAGCCTGTCCCGTTATATTTTTTTTAACCAAGAGTTCAACTGTTGATGTGTTGCAGTGCACATGATTTTTGCCTATGTCCTCAGAACATCGATTGCTGGCGTCGACCACACACACACACACACACACACACACACACACACACACACACACACACACACACACACACACACACACACACACACACATTGAAATCATTTCTTCTTTGAACCAATCAGATTTCAGATTCACCACTCTGTGCCTTCATGAAGGCTGTGTGACGAGTGACTTTTTCTCTCCTCTCATTGGCTCAGCTACATTTGAGCTCTCTGATTGGCTGAGTTTCACATGAAAGATTGTTTAATGGGGGAGAATGATGTCTGAGGATTAAGAATTGATTTTCAAGGCGCATTTGTCAAGAAAATAGGACTTTATGATGCCAGGTCAAACAACACCGTTGCCGAGTGGCTTGTTTCAACCTGGAAATTGTTGGTTTTTTTGTTGCTGTTTATTTTTTTTGCGGGGGAGCATAGTTAGCTTAGAAAGACAGGCGGTAGCAAGTGAGCGAGGTTGGCTATATCTGCATCTCTGGTGAGTACGGAACCCATAGTGTGTTTATGATTTGATGGTGTTCTTAGGAGGTCGATTAGGTCACATTAATACCCATTGAAACCTTGGTTCCAAAACTCCTGCCACTGCATGTGATCGAAATCGTCAGGTCTCACTCATGTATGATCAGAATCGGAATCAAGAACCTAAAACCTCATCAGAAAATCCCCGTTTCTTATTATTTTTTACCTTTCCTCTTCAGCTACTTAGACATGCCTTATTGTGTCTCATCATGCAGTTTAAATTTAGATGAATTGTTTATTGGAAATGCATTTGTACAAAACAAGGTTTGAATAAGAAAGGGAGATGGAGAAGAGAGTTCAAAGCAAAAAACATCAAAACAACAGTCAAAGACAGCATTAATTTACGTAGGCGTTGGATTTTATCCATAATTGTGTGTACTGGGAGGCAGTGCTACACACCCTGTGAGGAAAAGACCAAATAGCACAAAAGCAGGAGATGTTTTCTGGGACGTTGATCCTAGCATGTCATTTTCAGTTCAGTACTACAAACTCTCAGTAAGTCAGGGTCATGCATTTCAAATGTTTGACTATAATTGCTTTTTCATCATGACAAACCAAGGCAATACCAGTCCCCATTTTACACACTTGTCTCTTTGAGGCTTTCAATGTACGGTAACAATGTAATTCATACTCCCAGGCGGTCCAGCAACAGTTATCCAAAAAGGAGATTGAAGATCTGCTGCGACGCGGAGCCTACGGCGCCATCATGGACGAAGAGGACGAGGGGGCTAAGTTTTGCGAGGAGGACATCGACCAGATCCTCCAACGGCGAACCAAGACCATCACTATCGAGTCCGAGGGCCGAGGGTCCACCTTTGCCAAGGTGGCACGGCACGCCAAGACATTTTACATGAGTAGAGGGGCGGATACCAAGTAGGATTGCTAAGATTGTCCGGTGTCATCTTCCAGGCCAGTTTTGTAGCATCCGGGAACCGCACAGACATCTCGCTGGATGACCCCAACTTCTGGGACAAGTGGGCAAAAAAGGCAGACATCGATATGGAAATGGCCAATGGCAGAGTGAGTACACTTAAGTTACGGAATATCAGGTGGGGGGCTCTTGTCTTCAGTAAGTTCTAGGTCAGTGTTTCTGTGGCATGTGGACTTTGGTCTTCTCCAAGAATCTACAAGTGCTCCATGAGTCTCATGTGCTTGGAATTTTCTGGAATTTTGTTTGAACTTTTGGTCCATTTCCCACGGAAAGTACCATTTCCATATTTGAGCAAAGTACCATTGGCTTAAAAATGTCAGTTTTTTTATTTTATTTTATATTTTTTTGGGAGTGGGGTGGGGTTGAAAACAATCCATGCTTTTATGATCTTTATGGATGCTCTTCTTCATCACAATCTGGGCTTTTTAAATATGCAACATAAAAGGTGTGTCCATGATTTAACAAGCAATGGATTTGCCTGTTTTGCGTGCGGGTTGTTTTGACACAGCCAAATAGATTTTGATTGGATTGAACATGAAAATACATGTACAGTTAAAAAAAATGTTTTTATCGGCTTTCCAGTTCAAAGCCGTACCGTTGAAAACCGAACTCAGCAGTCTTGTTACGCCTACAGAACAGCCTGGTTATCGACACGCCCCGCGTCAGGAAGCAGACGAGGCCCTTCAGCTCCACGAAGGATGAGCTGGCAGAGCTGTCGGAGGGCGACAGTGACAGTGACGACACCAAGCCCAAAGTCAGGCGACCCCATGAGCGGCCCAACAGCTACGGACGCACAGAATGCTTCAGAGTGGAAAAGAACCTGCTGGTATATGGGTATGCACATTCACTTAATAGATATTATTTCTATCTAGCTAGCTAGCTATCTGTACGTACCAATAAACAACAGTTTTTTGCCCTCTGTGAACCCTATACTCAGCGATTTGCTGAAAAATTGTGATTCTCTGCAAATATTTTGTAATGTTGGCAGCAAAGTACTGACTATTTGGCTAATTGGTGTCAAGGAACTATCTTGAAGTGCCACATCAAGTTTAGCCTGTGTTGTAAGCGGTACAGTAGAAGATGCGATACAGTGTTGACCACAAAGGCTATGTTTTTGCTCTGCTGCTTCTGCGTCTGTTAAAAATATCATAGTGGCGGTATTGTGATTGCAAGACAATTGGTATTTTTATGTAAATTTTATGGGTTGCTGTCATTTACCTTTTTTTTTTTTTTTTTTTTAAGTTATGAAAATTCCAAACCTGACAATTGTCATTAGTGGTGATGTGTCAGCTGTATGTGCCACATGCTCACATTTGTGTATTTATTTAAAGTGTAATTCGACAGTTTAGTAATGAAGTGCTGCCTCCACAAGTGAAAATACAACTGCAATTGCTTCTATGATTGTTTTTTTTTTCACATTCTGGGCTGCACCTTATGCAAGTAGTTGCTGCTAGAGTTAAGGTCAGGGGATGATGGGGGCCACAAGATGAGTTTTCCTTTTATCGACTTCCAGGTGGGGCCGCTGGAAGGACATCCTCAACCACGGTCGTTTTAAGAAGCAGCTGACCGACTGGGACGTAGAGTCCATCTGTAGGGCACTGTTGGCCTACTGCCTGGTACACTATCGTGGCGACGACAAAATCAAAGGCTTCATGTGGGACCTGATTGCACCCACAGAAGATGGCCGCACGAAGGAGCTGCAGAATCACTTGGGTATGTGGACTCATTGACGTATTTGAACCGAAGAGACCAGGGATGGACTTTAAACCTTGGATTCTTCCGCCGCCCCCAGGTCTGTCTGCACCTGTTCCCCGGGGTCGCAAGGGCAAGAAGATGAAGACCCAATCCAGCTCGTTCGACATCCACAAGGCCGAGTGGTTGCGGAAGCACAATCCGGAGCATATGCTCCAGGACGACGGCTACAAGAAACACCTCAAGCACCACTGCAACAAGTAGGTTAACGCGGGTAACAGTTTTACGTTGACTTTGATCAATGGCAAATGCTGTTTCTAACATTACTTGATATCTCAACGTGGGTAAAAAGTAGAGGGTTTTTTTTGGGGTGGTTTTTTTTTTGTTTGGATTCAATTTCATTGAAAAGACAACGGACAGTTTTAATCTCAGCTGGCCCTACTGTATTATTGGAACCTTAATTTTTTTTGTCTTCAAAGTTAAGGATGCAAAGATTATAACTGTTAATTGTTAAAAGATTCTCTCACTCAATTAGTCGCTTGTAAATGCAGCCCACTAATCGGGTCTCAAGGTTGATTTTTTTGCATCTTGAAGCTCTGTTGTATCTTAAAGCACTGGATTAATAAGGTTTGAAGCAGTCAGTTAGTCACTGAACCCTTTAATCAATAATCCATTCAGTGATTTTTCTATAGAGCTTGTCCACATTAGGGTCACAGGTGCAGCCTATTCCAGCTGTCTTTGGACAAGAGGCAGGGTACACCCTGGATTGGTCACAGGCAAACAAAGACAAGCAACCATTCACATTCACACGTATGAACAGTTTATAGTCTAACTTAACATGCGCATGTTTTTTGGAATGCGGGAGGGGATGGCAGGTTACCCAGAGAAAATCCATACAAGCACAGCAAAAACATCCAAACTTGAGATTCAAACTCCTCAGAAATGTGAGGAAGATGCGCTAAAGGGAATGCCTAAAAAAAAATGTTAGTAACAGGAAATGTAGTCAAATGCAAATAGAATGCACTTTTGACTCTCTTTTCCTGCGCTCCCCCTCGCTCGGGTAATAATGAGCCACTAAAGGATGCACTGGAGCTGACACTCTGCTGATTCATTATCAGACGCAGCGAGCGGTTGAGTGATGGAAATCTTAATGAGACTTCAGGCCCCGACTAATGGCCGCCATGGATCAGGCTTACTTGCAGACAGACGGAAAAGGCGGGGTGGGTGCCATAGAGACAAAAGCCAAATAGATGATGGCGCACTGTGTTGAAACAGTCCTGCGTTTTCTATCGAAAGTTCCCTTTTGTTTCCCAGTGCAACCGGGTTGAATCCCGCTATTGTGCAATACGTGGCCGGCACGCGGGGTTTGCTGACGATGATGTTTTCCCTCTGGAGGACAGGCACTCCCTGGCGTTCAATAGAAACCAAAGCGAGGAGTGACATGTCAGGCTTAAGCGCTCATGTTGTCACTTGCGACGTCTCTTCCCGCTCGTGTTGCTTCTGGCTGGGCTGGTGCCTCTGAACGGAGCCGAGAGGGATTCCTCGCATGCCAGCCGACTGTGTCACACATCTCAGCTGGCTCGCTGCGTAGCGAGCAAGTGACGGCATGCAAATTTTTGGCTCTGCGTGCGTGCGTGCGTGCATGTGTGTGAGTGAGTCACACTGCACGCACTTGCATGGAACCCGAGGGGAGAGTGATGACAGGTGTGGTGGAGCGTCGCAGCAGCTGCTTGAGTCACACAGGAGTGTAGAGGGTGGGTGGGCGTAGCCTACTTATCACTCTTTATTTTTCCCAGGAAAGATGTTGAGCTAAAAATGTATCAAATATCGTGTGTATGGCTGTGATGCTGTCCCTCTGTCTCTCGTTTTCCATTCACATCGCCTCGCAGGTATGACTGACATATGGTCTGCCCTTCCTTCCTGGGCCTGTCTGATTTCCCCCTGTCTGATTTGGACGATGTTTGTGTGCGTGTGTCCAACTTCCTGTTCCTGATGACTCTCTGTTCCTGTACGAATTGTCCCACCGTTAATGGGTTTGCTTGTTTTTCAGCAGCGGTGACAGTTTATCCTTCACCATTTCATCCATTCTAAAACATTTCTGTGTTGAGTATTGATGGTGCATATTTTCAGTTGGTGTTCAACCAGACGGCATGTGCGTGTACGCGTACGCGTGCGAGTGCACCGCACGTGCGAGTGCACCGCGCCCTCACGGGATTTTGCGTGGTCAGGGCTTTTTCTTTTCTAAGCGGTGGCTTTTCTCTGCGCAGGGTGCTGCTCCGGGTTAGAATGCTGTACTACCTGAAACAAGAGGTAATCGGCGACGAGGCCCAGAACGTTCTGAACAACGTGGACGCTAGGTGAGTGCACCATTGACATCCTCTACTTCTTGGAGACTTTTAAACAACAAAACTGAGAAATGGATGGTATAAATATTTGATGAGGACTATTTGACTAATTGCACAGCAACGGTAGATGACTAATTTCCAGGCCTGGACCTGCTTTGAAAATTGCAATCGTTATGTCATGAACACATTTTAATTTCATGAATGCTTTAACAGCTGCAGTTGGGCTTTAATAACATTACCGTATCAATTTATATTACAATAACTCATACCTCATATTAAACACCCGCCAGCATCAGATGAAGGAATAAATGAATACAGACCGAAATATTTACATGGAACAGAAAAGGGTGGTCTTGTTTTTGAATGTCCAATCATCAACCTGTTGAAGGCTCAGCAGCCAAATCTTTAAGATAGCTATTGAGCTCCACCTGCCGGAATTTTTGAAAACTACATTGCATTTTGGTCAACTCCACTGTATTTATAGAGAGAGCACTTTCAAACAGCCCATCATTAAAACAAACGCGAGTAGGGAGCAATTGTGATTGCAGTCTTTGGAAAAACATACAAAGGAGGTATATATATTTATTTATTATTTTATGTCATGCCTTTGTAATGTATGCTTTACTCAATTGCTCCTCCTCCAGTGAGATCAAGATCTGGGTGCCAGAGCCGGACCACTCGGAACTGCCGGCCTTGTGGTGGGATATCATCTCTGACAAGTGTCTGCTGCTTGGGGTCTACAAGCATGGTAAGCGTATACCACTTATCTCAGCTGAAGCGTATCCCAGCTGGCTTAAGGCAAGAGGCGGGTTACACCCTGGACGGCCCATCGCAGGACACATACAGTACAGACAACTCAGCAGGCCAAACGTTGAAAAATGTCATCCTCAGTAAATCGAACATGCATTTGTTTGAAATTTGGGAGAGGAAGCTGGAGTATCCGGAGAAAATCCACACACAGGAAGAATATGCAAACCCCACACCGTGCCCAAATCCCGAACCCAGAACTGTGTAGCGGATGTGTTTACCGCTGTTCCCCGTGCAGCCCCTTTCTTCTAAATTTTATTTTATTTTTTTATACAGGTTACGAGAAGTACAACACCATCCGAGCAGACCCTGCGCTGTGCTTCCTAGAGCGCGTTGGCCGACCGGACGACAAGGCCATCGCTGCCGAACAGAGAAGCAACGATTTCATGGACGGGTGGGTAACAAACACTCAAAAACATGTATAGCATTTTTTTAGCAACCAATATCTTGAAAGTTGGACATTTTTATGTGCATGTCTGCAGGGATGTGGATGACCCAGAGTACAAGCCTGCTCCAGCCCTGCTGAAGGACGACATGGAGGTAAACATCAGACCCGCCGGCCAAAGGCCAACGTTGTCTCCTTTTTGAAAAAGCCGATCAATGATCAGACTGGCAGAGATGAACGTGTTCACTCTCAGCACTGACTTAGCGGTCACGTCTGCGCTCATTAATTATTCGAAGTAGGTTTTATGCTTTTTTTTTTTTTTTTTCTTCACGATTCAAAACTTTTTCGTGGTGTTTTGTCATGTCAGAATTCACCCAAGGAGTCAAGAATTACAATGCACTTCATAAACCTTTGTCTTGTCTTCCTGAAATCAACCTGATATCGCCTGACCAATGGCAAGCACACTCTTTGTTACCACGACGACGAGGGATGATCTTGAGGTGGCCATAGGATGTAAAGCTCAGAATATAAAGAGCTCAATGTGAGCTACAGAGTTTATACATGCCCCTACAAAACAGCGGGGATTATATTTTCTCTGAGGGAGGCAGAACTTCATCACAAAGCGATGCAGTGCACCCCTCCCCTCATATTCATGGTTTGGCAGCTGCAGATTTGCTGATTTTTATTTTATTTTTGGTGAAATATTGCCAAAATCCTTGAATAACCTTGAATTAATTAATTCTCTATTCCCCGCAAATAGTTGAGGTCCACTGTGTTCTGTTGTGTGAATATCAACAGGTGGATACAATATGAAATTGTACCTCCTGCCATCTAATGGAAAAGCATTTATTTGTTCTAATTGCCACCTAGTGCCATCATTGAAAGAGAAACATAGATACATTATTTGTAGAAATGTAATAATTCTGAGACAATTTCATTGAAATTAGATCCGCAACACAGCGGTTGGGAATCACTCATGCGATTTCACATTTTGGGCAGTCACACCAAATACTAATAAAAGTACTTGTATATAAATAATAAGTCAATTTTTCATAAGATGCCCCTTTAAGATGAGATGTCTTTCTTTCAAGTAAAGCATGACATTTCCCCATAGGATGATGCCTCCTCGCCGGGGGACTTGGTTGTCACTGACAGCGCCGGAGGTGAGTATTAATCACGACAAAATCCTGCATGTTCGCAGCATCTCTCTGAAATTCCACAGACATTAATCTGCTTTTCCTCATAACCAACCTCAGACACAGTTTCGGGAGTAGCGAGCGCCTACTGGCCCTCGTCCTCCGTGCTCACTGCCCGGCTGAGGCGTCTGATCACGGCCTCGCAGCGTTACACCAAGAGCCGACAGATCCTGCATATCCACCAAGTGCAGTCGCAGTCGCAGTCGCAGTCGCAGATGCCCATCATGATGTCGGCGCCACTCGTCCAACCGCAACCGTCGGCGGCGCTACTGCTGCCGCCGGCAGTTCTCACTGACCCGTTTAACCCCAAGATGGCCGCCAAGATTGAACGTCAACAACGGTGGGACAGAGAGATTGGCGGAATAAGAAATATGGGCATTTATTAATATTGTATGTCTGTCTACAATAATGTATGCGCATAAATATGCTCGCTTAGCAAAAGGTGTATTAAGCACATGTTGCATGATGAAGCGGGGCAGTTTTATACCACTACAAACTATAAACATATTACAAAAATATGCTTGTCAAAGTTTATTAATTTAAATATTGATTAAATATTTTGGACATGTACATTTTATAACATTCATGACTTTTGTATCATTTGTATACAGTATGTGTTCAGACATTTTGATTAAAAAAAATAGAAATGAATTCCCATTTTAGCAAAATATTGCATTGTAATTTAAGAGGCAAATAATGTTACTAAGAATATTTTTTTAAAAAGTATAAAATAAATGCCTGAAATGTTGATATTAAGGATTTTTCCAGCGTGGACTAAATGCCTCAACCTCTTTTTTTTTATGTGCTGTAAGTGGTTCAGAATTGCTGTTTTACATTTCAGTTATCGATAGCATCAAAACTGTACCAACGTATTTATTTCTATTGTTAATAGATGGACCAGGCGGGAAGAAGCCGACTTCTACCGAGTGGTCTCCACATTTGGCGTGGTCTTCAACCCCACGCTGGGCTGCTTCGACTGGACAAAATTTCGGGCGATGGCACGGCTGCACAAGAAGACGGACGAAAGCCTGCAGAAGTACCTGTGCGCCTTCGCCGCCATGTGCAGACAAGTTTGCCGCCTGCCACCCAAAGAAGGAGGTCAGAGGTTACATATACTTGCCTATATGGTGCTAACTAGTCTTTGGATTTTACTTTATTTCCCCACATGCTCACATTCTTCCCGTCTCTTTTCTCAGACTCTGCGGTGGACCCATCCCTCAATATCCAGCCCATCACGGAAGAACGGGCGTCACGCACCTTGTATCGGGTGGAACTGCTGCGCCAGGTGAGGGAGCAGGTCCTCCGCCACCCGTTGCTCTACGAGCGCCTACCGCTGTGCCAGATCAGCTCTGACTTACCCGCATGGTGGGAGATCGGCACCCATGACCGGGACCTGCTCATTGGCGCCGCCAAGCATGGCGTCAGCCGCACGGATTATCACATACTCCGGGACCCCGATTTGGGGTTTATGGCGGCCCAGCGCAGCTACAGCCAGACGAAGGCCATTCCGCAGCACTCGCTAGGATTCACGCCGCTCCTCCAACCTCAGTACCAGGCATCGGTCTCTACTTCGGCAGTTCCACCCCCTGCCCCCAGGGACTTGGAGTCCGGCGGGGTCATCCCGAAAGCAGAGCCCCCCTCGGTCGCTGAGGAAACCAAGGAGAAAACCAAGGACAGCTGGAGTCCCGTCCCAGCGCAGCAGACCCCCGCAGGAGCCGTGGAGGACAAACCCGAGGGCGAGGGACAGATGGTGGCAGCAAGGACAAAGCCCCTCACGCCCAACTCATCCGAGAGGAAGCCCAAGAAGGCCAGCAAGAGGGGCCGCAGGGAGAGGCGGACATCAGGGACTGACTCGGGCGGCTCGTCGTCCAGCTCTTCGTCGCGCTCGTCCTCATCTTCCTCCTCATCCTCTTCTTCCTCGTCCCACTCCGGGTCCAGCTCGTCATCGTCTTCGTCGTCCTGTTCCTCTGGATCTTCGTCGTCGTCGTCCTCTTCTTCGGATGACAGCGACAGTGAAGGAGAGAATGGGAAGAAAAAAGGTGAGAAGTCAAGACTCTGTGTGGTAACAAAATACAATTTGGGGACATGCCGTCACCAAATTGGAATGCCGAAGTATTAAATGAATTGATGACTGTCATAGCATGTACCAAATGGCCCAAGCATCAGGCAGTGGCCACGGTCCTCTCGGAATCAGTGTTTATTATCCTTATCCGCTATTTCGGTGCCTCAGTTTGCCTGAAAACTGTATGTATCTAAGTGAAAATGTATTTTGTGGGTCCCGAATACAACCCCTCAGTTGTGTCTCCCTGGAAAGTTAGTCAAAATCAGTGGGCATGAAATTGGGTCTATATGTCTAAAATGAGGAGACGCGTGAAAATTTAAGGATCCACGCCCTATATTGAACAGAAAGTTTGTATTCAAGCAGCTGTTTCGGGTGATTTCTGGAGCTGGTTCTGTAATAAATTTATATTTGGTAATTGAGTGGCACAAATAAGCCCCAGTTAGAAGCAGATATCCGAGATGCTAATTTGCATATATGGTTATATTATGTGGGTCAAGTGTGGTGTCAAAATTGAATCAGTACAAGATTTTTTTGTTTTTGTTTTTGTTTTTGATAGTTTGAAAAAATCCTTTCGGCACTTTGGCTAATCAAGATGAAATTGGGTGTCTCCTACCATTTTGGGCAAACAATCTTGCCATTTGGCAAACTCAACAAAACCCAAATGAGCCTCAACCAGAACCAGACACCGAATTCCCTAGCTTGTTACTGACACCATCTAGAGTAAGCAGATCATTGTCTCACATATGGATCTATTGGAGTCTTTTCCCCAGAACACTCCATTTTGATTAGTTTGAGAAAAATTGCATTTATTTCCCAAAGGGAGCTAATGAGGCTGCCCAAAAGGGGGGGAAATATTATCAGGAGACTATCATAAACACTGATTCTAAGAGGGCACCTGTTATTTTGAAGCACAGTAACATTACTGTCAATCCTGTTCACTCTTCACACAAAAATGATACATCAGCCATTCTCGAAAAACCTCCTAACATTGTGAGTGATGTTTCTAGTGCCTGCAGCTCCAATCGTGAAGGGTTTCGACGAGGACAGCGTGGCATCACTAGGCACCACGCACCACGATGCGCAAGACACCCACGCGGCGCAGAACGGTGTCACCAACAGCGTGCCACATCCGTTCCAGGCAGGGGGCTACATGCTCGCCGCCTCCCACTGGCCGAAGGTGAGCTGCCCTCGTGCTTATTGACTGACAAAGAGGAAGCCAGTCAGTGTCTGATGACTCTGCGTTGTTCAAATTCAGGACCGGGTCATCATCAATCGTCTGGACAGCATATGCCAGGCGGTGTTGAAGGGCAAATGGCCGGCCACGCGGCGCGTCTATGAGCCCGGAGGCCCCGTGGCATCCTTCTATACCACCAAGCTCTTGGACGGCAGCCTGTGCGAGGACCCCTCAGCCTCGCCACAGGGGTCAAAGGTGACCGAGCATGTTGCAGAAAGCAAGGAGTTCTCAGTCAAGCTGAACGATGTATGTTGATATCTCCCGTCTTCGCCTCGTCTGCCCGCCCTCCCCTCCGCCGGCCGCCACGTTGGGCATGTCACTCTGATTTTCCCGCTCTGTCTTTCTTTTGGGAGTGGGCTTAATTCTTCTCGCAGCGGGAGGAATGTTATCAAAGCCCTTCCTCTACTTTTCCTACGCGCTTACCAAAGCAAGGCCCGAAAGACAACATTACGCCAATGAAAAAGGTTTACAATCTCCTTCGCGCTCATAACATTTGTACGTCTCCTCTTTTGGCTTCCAATTACAGTTTGGTGAATTCTGCATACTTGGCACTGTCCTCTGTGTCAGGTGTCTCAGTTGCACTAACACGCAAATAGCACAAGCACGTACAGTGGAACCTCAGACTGGTTAAAAAAAGGTAACATGAACAACAAAAAAGAAGGAAAATTTTTTTTTTCTTAATTGTGAACATGTTGAACTTTTTTTTTGTTAACAATTGCCCGCCCCCCCCCCCACCCGCGTTAAAATTTGTCCCAAAAAAAGATTCTTTTAAACATAAATGAAAAATGTGGGAAGACTGTACAAGGATTTGAGTTGTAATAGGGAAACGTAATAGAGAGAAAAACGCACTGGAAACAAAAACTGAAAAAAAGGAGGAAACATTCGCAGAAAATGAATTAAAATGTTTAGCAAGTTGAAAATATAGTCGATCTTAGGAGTTGTAAAAGAAAACGGGTTAACTTCTCATTCATGTCCAAAAGTAAAATTAAAAAATACACTGAACTTAGTTTTAAAAATTGTCAATAGACTTTCACTAGCTGCCAAAAAGCGTTTTTAAAAAAAATAATAAAAAATACACGTGAATAGGTTCCGTAATGAGTGCAGCATTGACTAACATGAGTGACATGAAATAAATTCATTCTAGGCTCAAACCATCCGCATCATAAAACGTGTTACTGTATAGGCAGTGTTTTTCAAGAGAATTCTCATGCTTTGCCATTCACACAGAAAAGAAAAAAAAAACACAAACCCTTGCACTAGAATCCTTGATGATCACTGAGCTAGTCGGCAGGATTTACCATTATTTGTGTGACTTCTTATTCCATATTGTACAACTCTAGTGCTATTCAAACATTGACGTTCCACTGTATTTATTTGTGTTTTCAAAAACATGTTGCATTGGCGCTATGAAATAACCTCTTTGGAATTAACCAATCCAGGTGTCACCCATTTGTCCATAAGAATGGTTCACCAAACTTAACCTGTGGCTCTTCGCAGCAGGAGGGAGGTCTCAAGTTGACCTTCCAGAAACAGGGGCTACCTCTGAAAAGAGCCCTGGACTCGGAGGAGGTACCCCAGGCCCAGCAGCAGCAATATCTGGCTCGGCTCCACGACCTGCAGAGTGCCTCTGACACGGGCCTGGCCGACATCACCAAGCCGCAATGCAGCTTCCAGAACGGTACGCACAAAAAGGGGGATTGACCGCTACTTTTCCCAATAACCACCGCAAAACGGCAGCAAAGCTTGTTGCAGAGATTTATTTCTGGGGCCTTCAGTACCTTCAGGTCTTGCTGGCACGATGAGACTGAATGGTGTTCTGGATAGCCAGCCAGTGGTGAAGAGGCGACGGGGGAGGAGGAAGAATGTGGAGGGCATGGATCTGCTCTTCATGAACAGGACTCAAATCCCCGATCAGGTAAACTGCTGTACCTAAAGGACCAAATGTTATTGACAAAAGCGGGACCAATAGTTATTTGATCTTGCTATTCTTTGCCCAGAAATTCAGTCTCTGTTAGTCCGCTCGTATGTAGAACAGCAGTCGAAATACAGTGACACCTCGCTATTTCGCGGTTCGTTTATCGCAGCTTCAGTGCATCGCGGATTTTTTCAAACATTCATTAAAAAAAATACAATTAAAAAATCCCATATACATGTAGTGCAGTACTGTATATGCTGCTCTGTGTGACTCGCTGTTGTTTTGCTGACTTTCGCAGCTTCTCGCGGACCGTTTGCGGACTTAAAAATAAGTTTTTTTATATGTTCACTGTATTTTGTTATTCATAAACTAACCTAACTTATACATGTTTAAATCTGTTAGTATACAGCATTAAGTCATGTTAATTACTTCAAAATTGACTTCTACATGCATGTATACCATTAAATTTGACCTTATAAATATTATGTACCTATATGGAGGATGCGGGGGGTCGCTACTTCGCGGATTTTCGTTTATCGCGGGTGGTTTTGGTCCCCATTAACCGCGATAAACGAGGGATTACTGTACGGTGTAAAATAAATAAATATATGGATTTTTACATTCCTTCCGTTCATCTTCTCGGAAGCACACAATCTAAAAAGTGAAGAATTTTGGCTCTCATAGATCGCCAGATGCAACGCACTGAATGTTCCCTGTACATGCATGAAGGAAACATTCAGTGCGTTCAGTACCGCCGTCTGGGGGTCAACAGGGATGAAATAGAACCTCACATCTGCTCCCAGGGTGCTCCCGGGTGGGGCGGCATCGGCCAAGTGGGCATGCCTCCGGTGCCAGGGTACAACCACCAGACCTCCGGGCCGGGCCCGGAGGACATGGACAGCAGGGTTCCGGTCATCAACCTCAAAGACGGCACCCGGTTGGCTGGAGACGACGCTCCCAGGAGGAAAGATCTGGACCAGTGGCTGAAGGAGCACCCGGGCTTTGTGGCAGACACGGGCGCCTTCATCCCCGTGAGTTATCTGCCGTACTGGACGAGCTCTTAATGTTGTATGTATGTTGTCCTTGTTTTTTGACGTGTTTGTTTTGGTGCACAGGGCGTGAACAAGATGCCCCTGCAGTTCCACGTGCAGGACGGGCGACCCAAGCAGAAGAGGCACCGCTGCAGGAACCCCAACAAGATCGATGTCAACAGCCTAACGGGCGAGGAGCGAGTGCAGATCATCAACAGGAGGAACGCCCGGAAGGTGGGTGGCACTTTATACAACAAATACAATGAGCCGCAATACAGTCAAACCTCGGTTTTCGAACGCCTCGGTTCTCGACCAATTCGGTTTTCGACCAAAAATTTCGATTTTTTCATGCCTCGGATGACGAACAAATTTCGGTTCTCGAACAAACTGAATGCACACATTTGACTGCTCTCGCCTTCCTTACACGAGGAAGTGATGCTTCCTCGTGTTGCTTTCCATTGTGAGCAGACGTGTTAAATAAACATTTTTATTTTAAAAAGAGTGTGGTTTCGGTTTTTTCGAACAATTTCGGTTTTCGAACAGCCTTCTGGAACGGATTATGGACGAAAACCGAGGTTTGACTGTATGTTGAACACTGCATTCGTTGGTTTGAAGTACACACTCTCTTGTTTTAATTTTGATTTCTTTATTTTGAATTTGTCTTTCCTGTTTGATTCAAAATTTTTGCAATGCAAAAAAAACAACCCAGAAGGATAAACTTTAGTATTACATAAACTGTAATGCAATTGTGTTTTTATTCAGTCTAAAAAGTGTACAACAGTGGAATTTATCTTGCTACAATCGTCTTCTTTGTAATGGGTTTCTGTGTCATTGCTAGAGGAACCGCAATTTCCGAGTATCCCCATTACATCTGCTTTATTTTTGTCCTCAAGGTCGGTGGAGCTTTTGCACCTCCTCTCAAGGATCTGTGCCGCTTCCTTCAGGAGAACCCGGAGTACGGCGTCCCACCTGAATGGGCTGACGTCGTCAAACAGTCGGTGAGTCAGAGGAAAAATGTATCGACTTTATGCCGGGGGTGCGCTAAGTATAGCTCGCGAGTTCTTGCTTTCTTCCATGGATGGTCTTTTAGTTTCAGGTTCCAAGTGATGAAGTCACGATATGCTTGAGAAAAAAATGTATCACCTTTGTGACACTCAGGGAAGATTCAAATTAAGCAAAGTTAACTCTAGTGGGGCGAGTTATGAAAAAAAATATTTGTGTGCCTTTCAAAACGTCCTATTTTTTCTTTTTACAGCCACTAGTCATTACACAGTCTTTTCTTTTTGTTTTGTTTCGTTTCCATTTTAGTGCATTATAACTCTAGGCAAGGCAGTCAGGGCCTTATTTATATATCACAATTCAAACACAAGTTAACTCAATGTGCTTGACATAATTAGAAGTACAGTCAAACCTCGGTTTTTGTCCATAATCCGTTCCAGAAGGCTGTTCGAAAACCGAAATTGTTCGAAAACCGAAACCACGCTCTTTTTAAAATAAAAATGTTTACTGAACACGTCTGCTCACAATGGAAAGCAACACGAGGAAGCGTCACTTCCTTGTCTACCCGAGGAAACGTCACTTCCTCGTGTGAGGAAGGCGAGAGGAGTCAAATGGTGCATTCAAGTGCGCTCAGTTTGTTCGAGAACCGAAATTTTTTCGTCAGCTCCGAGGCATAAAAAACTCGAAACTTTTGGGACGAAAACCGAATTGGTTGAGAACCGAGACGTCCGAAAACCGAGGTTTGACTGTAGAATATTTATAAGCGGTTTAAAAAAAAAAGGGTTAGACATTTAGAAGTATAGATTCAAAAAGTAGCTTCCGAGAATTCCGAAAAGATCATACAGTGGCAGACATGGTTTTAAAAATGCTTTGATTGACCTTAATCACAGGTATTGGGAAAGCGCATTTTTAAAATGGATTGAAAAGCATTTACACTTGATCGGTATGTCTTGAATCCTTATTTGCAAGTCGGGGTAATGTATAATACACACAAATTAAATCCAGAGTACTTTTTCAGGATGAGTTTGGGGCGGCATATTAGATGCTATTCACGGAAAATTCTCCAAATACTTTCCCACTTTCAGGGTTACCTCCCAGCGAGCATGTTTGACAGGATCCTGACTGGTCCCATCGTTCCTGAGGAGGTGAGCCGGCGAGGGCGGCGTCCGAAGAATCCTCTGGTTAAGGCGGCGAGAGCGGCAATGATGCCTAACTCTGCGGCGGCGGCGGCAGCGGCGGCGGCATCCTCCTCCCTGGGCCTCAACCCCCTGCTGGCCAACGGGCTCCTGGCGGGCATGGACCTAAGCAGCCTCCAGGCCTTCCAGCAGAACCTGCAGCTCACCGCGGGCCTCATGGGCCTGCCCCCCTCGGACGCCGGAAACCTGGCGGCGAGCAACCTGGCCGCCATGTTTCCCATGATGCTCTCGGGCATGGCGGGGCTGCCCAACCTGCTGGGCGTGAGCGGCTTGCTCGGGAAGAATGAAGAAGGAGGCGCGGGCGGCGGAGGCTCCGAGGACAAGGAGATGGGATTCGGCGGCGGTGGCGCGACAGGAGAGCCGTGCGCCCTCAGCGGGGAGCGGACAAAAGGCGCCGACGCCGCCACTTCCTCCCAAAGTGCCTCGTCCACCTCCAGCCCTCCTCTTCCTCTCAACCCTTTGTTGCTGTCCAGCATACTTTACCCAGGGATGCTTCTCACTCCAGGCCTTAACCTCCCCGTGCACAATGCGCAGCCTGACCACACGCCACTTCCTCCTCCGACTCCTACCCCTCCTTCTCCTCCTCAAGCGCCCGTCGTCAAAGTGGAAACTTTGGAAGATGACGATGACGATGACGACGACGACGACGACGACGAAGAGTCGGGAGAGCACAAAGACAACAGCGGGAAAGCCGAGTCATCTTCATCCGTGTCTGGGTCCTCTTCCTCTTCCTCAGAAGACTCCGATTCCAGCAAGGACTGATGGAATATTCATTTATTTATGTACGGCCTTCATACAATTGTATTCATATATTCACATTTACGTGGATCCCCCCCCCCCCCACCACCACCACCACCACCACCAACCGCCACCGTTCACCCTCCTCCCAGCACTTACAATTTCTTTACATGTAAATAACTAACCAAATTGTTGTGTAATAAAACCAATATGTCAACAAACAAAAATCAAAACAAACAACAACAAAAAAAAGAATTGAAATCAACGTTTATGGACAAGGTAGCGTCTTGTTTCCTGACATTTTGCATGTCGGACTTGAGTAGAAGCGTCACCTTGTACTGTATAAAAAGAAAAAGGAGAAGAAAAGAAAAGGCATTATTATAATTATTATGAAGTCAGGATTTAATTTTATTATGAAAAAAATGCATCGAGCTGTACTATTAATATATTTTGAATGGCGACGATATGATGTAAATAAGGCACGCTTGCTTTGCAGATCATGCGGATGTGAGCAATAACTCGGGCAGCTAACGAATGTCACTCAAGCTGTAGAATCCGTCACGTTCCCAAAAAAAAAAAAAAAAGGCTTTTCACCTTGGTCCTGTCATTCATTCATTTGCCACTGTATTTTATTATTAATTTTTTTTTTTTTTGCAACCGTACAGTTGGCTTGTGTTTTCGCACTCTGCCTCCCATTCGAGTGGTCCCAAGGGGTCCTTTCTGTGCGGAGTTTGCATGTTCTCCTCGTGCTTGCGTCTCTGGTTTCTCCAGCTTCCTCCTGCATCCCAAAAACGTGAATTTTAGGTTCATTGAAGACTCAAAATTGTCCATCGCTGTGAATATGAATACGAATGCTTGTCCAGTTGCACCTTGTGACTGACTGTGCATCAAGCACAGGGAAATTGTACCCGGCCCATCGCACAAACACTTCTGAAAGCCTTCTTGCGCGTCTGCTCTGCCAAAATCCAATCTTCTTCATAAGCTTCCAAGAGCTTCCTGATCGGTAGCACCTCTTCTTCCTGTTTGCAAGCCCCCATCAACCACTTTCCGACGGCACAAGCACAAAATAAAATGGTTTTGATTATTGTCAGACACGGCAGTGCCACATCTGCTAGCATGATGGCTAGCTCGGGCAAGGGCTCGAACAATCTTGCTACTCACGCTAGTTTTTTTAATTTTATTTTGGGGTAGGGGGGGGTCGTTCTTTTTTGTTGTTGTTGTTGTTGTTTTTGAGCTTCTGCTTAGACTTAGAAGTGCCCTTATCTTGTACCTCTGCTTTTCGGTCCTCTTATTGTTTTTTTTGTTTGTTTTTTTTCTATTTGTTTTTGTGGGTGGTTTGGGGGGGGGGCGCCAACACTGGAATTTCAACAAAGCTGAAGTACCTTTGCCGACCTCTTGTGGACTGTTAATTCATCAACACTCTTGATTGTGGCCGTCTCTCCGTTCTCCCGTGGTCAGTGAACGCACCCAGACTGAAAAGCTTGCCGTGATTGACACACAATACGCTTTTTTTTCTTTTTCTATTGTAGTGCTCTTATACATATGTGACTATTATGGTACAATCTTACACGCACACACTACTGCTGTACAGGAAGGTATCATCCATGTCATTACTGAGACGAGATTTTTTTTTTTCCACAAGCTTTGAGCTTTGACGGTATCCAGGTGTCACCATGGTCAGTTTTTGTCTTCTTTTTCGAGAGTAATATTTTGTGCTCTCTTTCGCGCTTTGTGTAGTCAAACTAATTTCATGTAGTCGAGAGGAGGAGAAAAAAGGCGGGGACGAGGGGGGGATGTGTCTTAAAAACACACAAAAAAACAAGAGTCATTTGTAATTTATTGGATTACTTTCTATGAAGTTCTATAGAGGAAACTGAGGTTTAATTATTTTTATTAAACATATTCTTCTGACTATCCATCAGGTGTCAATTTGTATGGGCTCTGTTTATATATTATTTTTTGTATTCCTGAATCTATTTCTGTATTTATATTTGTGGGGGTTTATTTAGTTTTGATTGGTTAAAAACCACTCTCCTGAAGCAATTTGATTCTTTAAAGTCGGCAATGTTGTGGATAATACGGATTACTGATTTATTGACGTCCGAAAAGAAGCCCAAAGCATTTTTATGTATCGAATATAATTCAAAACCAATGTAACTATTGCTTTTATGATACCTTCATGTGTGACAGAGTCTCTTGAGATTTAACGAGAGGGTCTTGGCTCGGGTTGTTATGGTAATGACCACATAATATCCTTGGCAGTGTTTGCTATCACCAGGTGTGTGTTGCCGGGTAGGTAAGCAAGCAAAACAATACGATGTGGACGCGGGTGCAGGTCAGGAAGTGATCAAGGTCGCCATGGAAACGATCGACACATAACACCACACTGAGTTTGGAGCAGAACTTTAAAGTCTCGACTGGCGTGAGGCGAAAGAAGCGGCATTTAAAGTTATGGGCTGTCACACCAGCAGGGGCGCCACCGTTAACACGGGTTTGGACGCTTCGGAAAAGCCAACCGAAAGACCCGCGACGGCGGCGTCTGTCTCGGCGGCGGTGGCGGCGGCGGCGACGGCATCTTGGCCAAACGTAAACGTGGACGAGCAGACGGACAGAGATGAGGAAGAACAAGGGGACGACTGAGCGACGACATGAAGCGTCATCTGATAAAGTAAGTCGCCAAACAGCTGCTTCCAATAATACAGGAGAGACGTGGTGTCCCGTCTGAAAAGAGAGTAGCACATTGTGAGGTGAGATGAGGGCCAATTAACCATTTTGGAAGTAAAAAATAAAAATACAGTATTGAAATAAACATCTTAAAAAATAGTAGCTGTGGCACTTATGGACTTGTTAGAAGAGAAATTCTGGCATATTTTAAAATATCAGTCATTATTAATTTTAACTTTAAGCAACAGCTAATATTAGCAAATAGAGTAATAATAATAATAATAATACATTTGACTTATGGGCGCCTTTCAAGACACCCAAGGACACTTTACAATCAGGAACAAAAACAATAAAACACAATACAGGTTGAGCAGCGGCAGCCAAACGCGCCAGCGTTCACTCAACCCGGAAGTCAGAAAGAAACCACAAGGAAGGGAGAGGGGGAGAAAAAGAACACGCTCGAACTATCCTCATTTTGAGGATAATTTGAGTTAGGCACACAAAAAAAAACTCCTGCACAAGCGTATGACAATTACAACAGGTCACAAGGCATGAAAAATGAATGAGTAGTTTGGGGCACCATGCTTCAGTCATTTGGGGCATAGTTGTCACACGAAAAGAATGGGCCAATGAAACATGTACTCCTGGCAAATCGGTTTATGTTCGCCAGGACGTTTATTCGGATAATGAGTCTGACAAGTGACGACATTTGCTTGTCAGGCTTTGAGTGTTTACAGATGCTGCGAGTGGCTGGCAACCAGTTCAGAGTGTACCCCGCCTACTGCTTGTTTCTCCGCGACCTGTTTGGGGATATGAAGATTAGAAATGGATGGATGGATGGTTTTCAAATTGATTTTTCAGTAGTAGTTGGAGCTACTGTAACCACATTTCAGGACTGGTTTAAGTTTCATTATAAACCAATGCTTTCTGTTTTGTAATTCTCAGTTGAATCTTGATTTGAAGGTGAGAGCCATTGCAAACGTGCCATTATGTCCAAAAGACATTAATCCAGTGCATGTGGCATAATATTTTCTGTCAAATGTCAAAAACATTTTCAAACTCAGTGATAACCATTGCTGTTGGCTGAGTCAAGGAGACCAGCAATAAATGAATACAAAATATGTTAGTGAGACGTTGGTCTTTCATACGTTTTGTGAATACAGTATATGATGTATTGAATCCAAGAATCTCCAGGTGTAAAAAGTGTGCTATCTAGCCCCGGTCTCATCTACACACACATACAGTATATGTACTGTATAGGGTTGAATTTTGAAAACGTGGTGTATGTTTTGATTTAATTTAGTTAGATGTATCTATGTATCTAATTACTTATTTATGTTATTATTTACAGATTTGCATTCCCGAGAGTGAATAAGAAGAAGGAAACACAACCACCACACTGATGTCCAATTCAGTAACGATGCTCATATTAATAAAATATTTTGGTATGATATTTATTTATTTAGTTGTTTATTTATGTATTTTGATCTACCTTGACACATTTCAAGTTCCTTGAACCAATGCTGTAGTTCCACTATTCTCTCACTAGAGAGCGACGTGGTGAAGGAAAGGAAAAAAAACAAATCTGAGCAGCAGTTTTTCTTTTGTCCACCAGAGGGTAGCATCGGCCTTTATCAAATGGCCCCAAGTAGGACAAACGATGGATGGCTGCATGGCGAAAGTAATTGAGTATAATGTATTGGGTTAGCCTATGTGAAATAGAGTGAAGGGTTGAAGTTCTTTTCAATGTACCAAAGTTACTTCAATTTACCCAACTGAGGCCAAGCACTTATAGACAACGCACGGATGAATATCCTGAGCAAACTTAACACTCAGACCAGAAGGGAAATCCGAAATAGTAGTTTCCCTCATTATTTGAAGTGGAAATTTACCTTATTGAGTAGGACAAGATGAGGAAATAAATCGATGTAGAATTATGAATATGTTAAAGATTACATGTCAAATCCATGAAAAGTGACAAGTGTATGTTTAAAGTGTTTAGTTAAGTGACAAAAGTGTATGTTCTGTAAAGTGCTTTGTTACCCCTGCAGGTATTGTGAAAGCGCAATAAAAATAAAGATGTATTGTATCAGTAGAGGATGAACAAGTGGAGAGGAGGTCGTGAAAGTCCTGAAGGCAAATCCACTTCAAGTGGACTTCAAAAGGTCAGCAGATACAACAAGACATGTCGGCAGTGGATGCTAGCACAAGCACTAACCTTTAGGGTACAAAATACAACCAGACACATCAACCTCATCTTATTCAGGCGCTCAGGGGATACTTTTGTTGTTGTTTATTTATTTATTAATTTTATCAAGGCATCTTTTTAATGGTCTTAACATGCCCCAAAACATTTTTTGGGTGAAAATGTATGTTTTAAGGGTGCCCAACACGACCAACGTAAAACTGACTGAGTAGCGCCACCTGGAAAATGACTTTGACCAATCAACAGGAAAGTGTGTGAACATGTCACACACACACACACACACACACACACACACACATGTGTGTGCGCGTGTCAGGTGGCCATCATCTTTGAGCTGAGAGGCATAATAATAATTATAAGGCTCTCATATCCTTTCCCAGGCCTTATTACATGCCTGACATTAAAATGCTAATTGGTGCTATAAAAGGAGCAATTAAAAGGCTCATTAAAAAGGCTTTGTTCCAGCAGCCTACCTGCATGACCACTGGTGCTAAAGTCTAATAATCCCTTTTAAATGCGAGTTCAGATGAGGGTCAACGCCTTTTCACAGAGGGCGCTATGAGGCCTTTTATTCTCATCCTACACGTCAATCATTCCGAGTCTTTTGTTTTGCCTTTTTCAATATTGTTATATAAACCCTATTAGTGGTTCATGCTGGACTCATTGTAAAACTAGCACAAGTCACACGGGCTTAACGAGGTGACAAGTTGGTGTTGACACCGAGGAAGCAAATCTTGTCATGTTGACCACTTGGTAGCCACGTGGCCTCGGGGATCCAAGTTCTGAGTTGTCCTCCTGGATCAGCTCACCTCCTCCCTCCAAA
The DNA here is from genome assembly GCA_018466805.1 of Hippocampus abdominalis. NCBI lineage: Eukaryota > Metazoa > Chordata > Actinopteri > Syngnathiformes > Syngnathidae > Hippocampus > Hippocampus abdominalis. The sequence continues at coordinate 20,846,584 of CM031696.1, forward strand.
AAGGGGAGCATATGTTCAATATGACACATGGCCGCATACACGTGAGCGTGCTCATGCTTTCACCACACTGAATATTGCCATAGCAACCAGCAGCATCGCACAAATTAGATTTACTGGAGACAACGATACAGGTGATACGAGGATGTCTTTTTGGGACCTGGAAAAAAAAAAAGAAATAGTCCATCCCAGTCATAGGAATCAGACAAATATAAGGGTAATTTTGTCTCAATGATGAAATCATTGTGTTTCGTTTTTGGCTGTGGAAATCCGCTCTTAAGAGGTTAGCTGGCTGCGAGAGGTTGCGGTTTAAACTACCAGGAGCATGTTTGGTTCTTCAGGCCGGATGAGTAAGTAGTACATATGTTGGAGTTGACATGGAGTCATTCTGTTGAACTGTAAAATGTCCACCAGGCGGGGATGTGATATGACAAGCAGACTGGAGCCTCACGGCGCTCTCGGCTCCGTTTTGTTCCATGCGCGATGACCTGTTTGGTGTATGTACTCAGTGCAACCACACAGTAAGTCATTCTGTGTCAAGTCAGTTGGTCAGATAGACACACAAACCTTACTGTAGATAGTCTGAAAAAATACAACATTTATCCCTGCAACCTTTTTAAAAAATTTTTAAAAAACATGGCTACAGATTACAAGGCTTGTTACCGCCACAGGCTTCTCTTTTATTTATTAGCCTGTCCACAGCCAGCACTGTTGTCACTGGCAGCTAACACAAGCTAATCCGAACAGACAAACACAAAGCCTGCGTGCGTCAAAAGTCATGATTTTATGTAAAATTGTAACAAAGCAATGTCTTGTCTGTCTTGGTAACAACCATCAAATATTACTTCAAACATAGCCACCAAATTGAGCCAGAAACTGTTTAAGACGTCGGTGTTTCTGTGAAACAGTGCCCCCTACTGAACGGGAGTTTAAGTTCAGTATTTTCATTTGTTATTTAGTCCATCCATCTGTCTACGTTTGTCCTGTTCCGGGTCACAGGTTGCTGGAGCCTATCCCAGCCTACTTTGGTCAAAAAGCCGCCAGTACCCTCAGCTGACGAGTACCACTAAGTAGGAACTGAATCCACAGTGTCTGCATCATGATTAGTTATAAATCCATAAAAAAAAATACCAGACTAGAACAAGAATCATTGTCACCATGCTTGTTGTTTTTCAGACTTGACACGAGTATGAGTTTGTGTGATTGTGTGTGTGTGTGTGTGTGTGTGTGTGTGTGTGTGTGTGTGTGTGTGTGTGTCTATACACATCCAATCTTTCACGCCTTGGAAAGCAGCTGCTCCACTTTCTCTTCATATCAACAACAGCGCAGCAGCCATATTCTGCTCAGATGTTGTTATATCAAAAGGAGGCAAAAGAAGCATAAAAAAACAAACAAGGCATGACAGAGACCGCTGGGTGTGCATCACGTCTTGTATTGCCAGGGAGATGTATCTAGTTATTCAGGCCAGATGACGACCAGATGAAGTGCAACAATGTGACATTTGCTGCGCTTTAATTAACTTTGCAGGGCTGGGTCAGGTGGGTTAAAAGCAAACAAGTCATAACTTTTCCTGACATCTTCATCCCCCCCCCCCCCCTACCCCCACCCCACAACCCCCTTCGCATTCCCCCTGACAGTGACCTCTGATGGTTTCTCCCTGACAAAGCATTCCTTCCGACACAGACGACACTATCATCTCCATCATCTGCCTTGAGCTCCGTGTCAAGAAGAACAAGCCGGAGATGTTCAAAGGTATCCATAAAATATGTAAAGCCACAACCAACAAATGGTGGAATACATTTGAGTAACGATTTTAAGGAGTTGAGCCAACTGTATTGCTTGCTCAAAGTGTGTAGTACCGGAAAGATCCGCTAGTGGCCGTTGTATCTTTGAATTGCACACTTTTTCCAACAGGAAGTCTTTGGCATTTACGCGCTTCCTGATGACGTTTTGAAAATCACACGTCTCTCTTTCCCCGTTCTTGTCATGCTACCTGAAACCTTACGAATGTCTCGTGATATGATACATGTTTTTTAAAGAATTTTTGAAAACATAGCATATTAAAGAGTTAGTATTGAAGTTTTGTTTTACAAAAAGACAGGTCAAACTAATGGTTAAAGAAACGGGAAGGGGGGGGGGGGGAAAAAAACTCATCAGTTATTACTGATAACATGAATTGAACATATTCAGGAAACAACTAAAGGTGTGCTGTTGCTGTACATTGAATCTCATGTCCCCCAAACCTTTGAGCTCTGCCTTGATTTAAAAAGCTATATGTGACTTTGTAGCGACGCCATTCGAGCGAAGCGCGACTCAGCAGTCAATAGTCCGCTGCTTCTGCTGTGCGTGCGTCAGCGCGGACCAAAATCTTTTTAACTTTTCTCCCATTTAAAAAAAAAAAAAACACATTATATAAGGCTCATATTTACAAAACTGTCGACGTTTGTTGCATAAATGTCCAATGGCTCCTATGGTAAGGATCCATGATGATAAGGCCAATGCAATACAACCTCTAATACTGACGTCTTGACCAGATTTCAAATCAGTTTCTCCCCCATTGTTTTATTTTGTCAAGTGCTTGCATGAAATTAAAATATATCCAGAGCCAGAGGATTTTATTTTGTGCAACCACTTGACAAAGTACAATTGTTCCCACCCCCCACTGTACATACTTTTAGTCATTCTGGTAAACTACTTTTGTTTTAGCTTCTGAATGTCATTAGCTGTAGTAGCAATGAAACAAAATGGTTTAAAATGGTGCCAGTTTAACGCAACTCTTGTTGTTGACATTTGTTTAAAATTACAGAGAGCGTTGTTTTACATTGAGGCTTGAGTGATGCGCAACACCTTTTTATCTGATCACATGGTAAATTCCCATTAGAAATAGAAATGCATTATCTTTCGAAATCTTTCAAATTGCCTTTCAGAAATGGACTTCCTTTTGAAAAATTTGACATGCCAGGTTCATTGAAACAGAAACCCCATCCGGCTCGAGTTGCGCAAGGTTACAAGGAAATCGCCACTGACCCCACAACAGCAGACTAGAGAGAACCACTCGGAACGTTTCCAACCAAACTCAAGCAAACAACAGCTTGTCACATGCATTAGCGTCACACGCTCGGTGATCATTTGATGAGTTTGGATTGCGGCTCGGAAAGGTTGGGAGGTGCAAAATGATTTGATTCAAATATTGTGATTGGAAGGGTTGATGGAAAAACCCCCCCCCCACCTCTGCAATCTTCAGTAATTGTTTCCCAGAATGAAATTGATTCACGCCCAACCGAGCATGAAATAAGCTTGGCAGATGACACTCTTGTAACTGTGCCCGCGACCCGAGCCACGCCATTGGAATAGTAATAATCAGCACCTTTTGAGGTGATTTGTTATTGTAAAATACTTCAACAGGTACCATTTATACCGGGGGTGTCAAACATACGGCCCGCGGGCCGGAACCGGCCCCCAAAGAGGTTCGATCAGGCCCGCTGGATAATTTAAAAGTGAAAAAAAAAATGTATTAAAGACACAGAATGAATATTTTAAATAAAATGCAATTCGTGGATTATTTGCTAGGGGGCACACGGTTTTGATCAGATTAGAAGACAACATTGTTTTGATCAGGGAAGAAAACAGCAGTCTCAGTCTGTCACTGAGATAGACCTAACGCAGCAAATGATATGAAAGTGCCAATCAATGCTTCTTAATACCAAAACAAAGGAAAGAGATGATATTTTGGTGATTTATAGCACAGTATGGTATCATGTTAATGGTTCGGCCCACTTGACATATACCGAGTCCGTATGTGGCCCACAATGTGAAATGAGTTTGACACCCCTGCTTTATATGGTCCTTACATACTTCCACAGTGAACATGGTGTGTTTTATACTCTGAAAATAAACCTCATGACCACGTGCTTTTGATGGTGTAGGGTTGGAGGTATTCATCGAAGAATGGAAATATTGGGTTGATGATGGAATGGATGGATGACTTGACGAACAAAGGATGAATGAATGGATACTGTGGGTGAATGTGTGGAAGTACAAAAGAATCGTTGGCTGGGTATCTGGAAAAATCTTCCAATGAAGTGACTATGAGTGGATGGACTGGTGGCTGAATGAGCGAAGGGCCAATGAATGGTTGGGTGTTAGGATGGATGGATGGATGGATGGAAGGACCAAAGATTGGTTGGATGGTTGGATGGAAAGAACGGAGGGATGATCCATGGACAGATGGATGAATAAAAGGAGCAACGGATGGAAAGATCAATGGATGGATAGCAGTTCCAATGGAGGGATACACAATGGAAGGACCAATTGAAGAATAATTTATGAATGAATGGAAATGCGTATGCAACAATTTATTCATAATGAATGGACGAACGGAAGAATATTATCACACCGCTGTGAGTTGAGTCCATCCAACTGTAACAGACAGCATGCAGTATTTCGTAGATATAAAATATAACTATACAAGAGAATAACAATTGGTGTATATTATTGTTTTGGGAGTGGAGTCAAGATGCCAAGCACGCATGCAGCATCTTGACTCTGATTGGCTGCCTTTTGCCCCAGCCCTCTCCATGATCCTCCCTTTTGACCCCTCCAACAAGCCAGTCACCTCAGCGAAAAGACAAACTGCAATTTAGCGTAAGCACACATCACTAAAGCACTTTAGTCCAAATCAATAGGACGCGTTGTCTTTGTCCACAGAAAAGGCAAACAAATAAAGCAGTGAGGCAGAATTGAACAGAACAAGCAATTACAACAGCGCTGTGTCGTTTGGCAATCCTATACTGTAATTATGCTCTTTCGGGGTTTTTGTGGTTTGAAAACGGGATGATTACAGGAACAATTACGGGAAACTAGACAAGTTAAAAAAGTTTATCGATTGAATGTGCTAATTTCTGCTATTGGTAACATTTGATTATAAAATAAAAAGATTTAAAATGCAAGCATTACCTACGATCCAAAAATAAAATAAAAATAAGATCAAAAAATGACTTGAAAATTAATTAATTGCTCAGCATCGGGCAAAGAGGGTGTTAGGGTATCGGCGAGGTGCTGCGGATTGACATTATGGCGTTATGAAGAGGTGGATTAGTCCACAACTCACCATCCACCGAGAGAGAGAGAGAGAGAGAGAGAGAGAGAGAGAGAGAGAGAGAGAGAGAGAGAGAGAGAGAGAGAGAGAGAGACACAAAATTAATGCTAATTGCTCCCGAGATAGCTAGCTAGCTGGATAGCTAGCTGGATAGGTAGCTGGATAGAGAGATTGTTTGTTTTTGTTTTTTTCACTGTACTGTATTATTATTTCTTTCAACCCACCAACCCAATCCTAACTGGGTGTGTTTCTACTTCCCCTATGTGCCAGTAGGGGGCACTGACACAACACAGCAGCCTGCCAATCTGTTCTGCCTGGCTGGCCCTCAGAGATATTTGCAGTAATTTAGTTCCACTGCCAATATATAAATAGGAATTCTGCTGTTAGCACAAAAGAGGAAAAGGGGGGTGGGGGGGGCGGGGGGGGGGGGGTTTGTAGGCGAGAGAGAGAGAGAGAGAGAGAGAGAGAGAGCAGAATGAATGTGAATTGCTCCCTTGCTCCCATTTCAACATCAAAGTAATCAAGGAAACAAGCTTTTCTTTTAATGGAAAGTATGCAATTACAATAAAGCTAGAAATGGATGAAGGAATCCACTAGAGATGGTCCGGCATTCTGATTATTTCTTCATATATTCATTTGTGCCGAAACAATCACTCAATTGTGTACATTTGAAGGACACTTTTTGTGTTTACATGCTCCGTCTCTCAGAAAATAAGATAAAACCTGTCACCATGCAAGGACATGAGATCTTTTACCATTTTCATTTGTGAGGGGCGCGCGCGCGCGCACACACACACACACACACACACACACACACACACACACACACAGAGAGTGGGGGCCGGCTATAGGGCGACCCCATGCTGTCCTGTCCTGTGCAATGTCACAACAATGCTAAACATTTGGTAGCTATAGGGGCCGCAAAGCTGAATGGGCTGTTTTGTCCCACTGAACAATAGCGGGTCTAAAATAGTGCTTAGCAGCTGTGCACTGTGCACTGCAGCAGGCCCAGTAGTTTGTGCACTTGAGGCAGGCACAAGCTTTAACAGCATTGGCAGCGCAATTCAGATCGGGTTAAAACAAAATGATTGGTATCATTTATTTATTTATGGGTCCGTGTGGTGTTATTGTTTATTTTTTTGTTTGGTTACTTTCCAATATTATGTTCAATGTTTTCAGTCAATTGGCTTGGAGGAATGAAGTGGTTGTATTGCCTCTTCAGACGAGGCTCCATTTTGAACTAACCACATTACCACAACCACAATTACATAATCAATCAAACGAAAGTGAACATTATTATCTTTGCAAACCTTTTTTTGTTGTTGTTTGTTTTATTTTTTTTGACACACTTGCTCATGTATTGACTCTCATGTGGTGGTGCAGGTACCGGATGAGGTATCCGGTAAAAATGCAAATGCAGATAACAAAGATAAAAAGTAAATGACTCCCTAAGTGTCCACTTGGTTTGGAAACAAGTGTGAGTATCAACATGACTCTCCGCAGGAGTCGAGGCAGCAGCTGTCATGTTCGATGCATTCAGTGCCGTCAACATCGAACGTCTGCTTCGGTGGTGTTTGTGAGTGTAATCAAGCTCCGTCACATGACTGACAAGCCATCGTCTCCACTTGACTCTTTCCTCATCACAGTGTCCCCGTGGACTCCATCCATCTTGTCTGTCCACACGTGTGTCAAATCATTGTGCTGCCACATTGAACGCTGGTGTTGATTTGACTGCATTGTGCAGTTTGTACACAAAGCGATGTTTGTAACTCACTCTTCATTCGTCTTACATGTAATTGGTGTAAGCAACAAACATAATTATGCTGATGTTGATACAGGCCGAGTACATTTAATTGATGGCGGGCATTCTTTAAAACCAATGTTTCAGTTGTATTGCTACTTGTAAGTGCAACACACCGTCACTACTTTGCTTGGTTGTTGTTGTTATTGTTTTTTTTAAATGATCTTTTACTGGTAGACAAAATAACTGGCTGACAGACCGACTGCCTAATTGAGCGACCATTTGGATAACTTCCTGTCCAAGTGACAGACTAACCGACAAACAAATTGACTGTCTGACTAACCAGTACAGTGACCGACTGACTACCTAACTGACTTAGTGACGAACTCATGGACGAAGCAATTGACTGACTGAATCATTGACAAACTAAGTGACCGACTAAATGACTGACTGATCAGTTATTCAAAGATTTAAATAATTCACTGACTGACTGACAAATGGACCAACCAACTAACTGACTAACCAATTGAATGACTGACTGGTAAGCTGACTCAAGGACTCACTAAGTGACTGCCCAAATTACGTTTCGACCACCCAACTGAGTGACTGACTAACTCACCAATAAGCGACTAATTCATTCATCCACTTACTGTACTAACTGACGAATCAAATGAGTGAGTGACTTAGTAACTAACTGACGACTAAGTACATAACCAAACTAACTGCTCAACCAAATGAAGGACTGACTGACTTAGTACATGACCAGAGACTGACCAATTGACCAACCAACTGAGTGACTAACTAACCGACTAACAAACTGAACTAATAAACCGATCTTGTAAAGAACAAAATTACATATTGACCGACTAACTGGCTGACTGACAAATAAATTAATTGACCGACTGACAGTCAAGCAAACTGACGGCCTCACTAGCTAACTACCACTCGAGCCTTCCCACCGGAACATACTGTTTTACTCCAGGCCTGTAGGTGGCGGTAGTGCAATTTACTAAGTGAGTTCCAAATGCTACATTCAGCAAGCTTGTTTTTTTCCACCGCTCCATTGGCTGAGACCATCAATGTATACAGACTATGAACTCCCCCAAAAAAAGATGAAACATAAAATAAATGCAGTCCGTGAGCAACAATGCGCCGTGGTTTCATCACCTACTTATCATCCAGCCAGGGAGTATATGAATACAGATGATATCAACACGGCACTGTGTGTGTTCCCCGACCCGCTGCTCTGCTTTATCACGGAACTGATCACATCTTTGTCTCCTGGAAAAGGAACAGAGGGACATCATTGAGGTTGATTAAAGATAAACTCTTAATACTGCCACATATTAAACGCACAGCTCTCATCACATCATACAGCTTCTTATGCTGTTTTTATTTATTTATTTATTTTAATTGTGATATAACAGCTAGTCGAATTTCTCAAATGTAAATGTGCCATTTCCGGAGATGGCTTTCTTCAGATTGACTAAAATAGTCCATCTTGACTGGGAGACGGCATCGGTAGTACGCAATCTTTATTGAGCCACAACCTCCATGTTACTTAAGAAAATCTCATGACGCCCCCCCCCCCCCCCCCCCACACAAAAATAAATAAATAATAGACTGAATTAACAATGAGCCCATTTGATGATGATCTCCTTCTTTCCAAACAGGTTTGGAAAGAAGAAGCTTCTATTAACGCTACCTCGAATGGGTGTGAAATGCTTTATTCCTACTTATTTTTTATTTCATATCCACGATATGGGTATATGTAGATTTAAATCATTCGATTTTATTATTTATAAATCCAGAGATAGCCCTAAAAATGTTAGCTGGAGGCAAGTGCGGTGTTGGATGCAAAAATAAGTAAATCCGAATATCACAAGCGTGTCCTGATGATCAAATAAAAAATAATAGTCATAACTCTGTCAAATGCTCTCAAACAAAAAGTCGTTTGCATGCAAGTCCCGTACACAGAGTACGTTGAGTGAATAAGACTCGGTGAACAATGTTCGTCAGCGTCTCAATAAAAAATGCAGCAGCCCAATTTATTTAAATGTATTCATCTTTGCCACGCAAAAAAAAGAAACATATGGATGTTTTCAAATTATAATCTTCTGCTGGTGACTCATGTGCATGATAATTGACGCCGTGCTCGGTTATTTAGTGGGCACGCTTCATCGTTTTGCTGTTAACAATTATGCGAAAGGCGGCATCATCACAAGGAAATTTGCAAAAATGGAGAAATACTCGCTGACGTGCAAAATCAACAAAACTTAAAGCAACCGTGCATCATAATTATACCTAAAAGTAAAAGCTAAAGAATGTTGGTGATGATTCGCTGGCTTGGAAAAGGAGGAAAGTGTTATTGCTATGCTCATTTAGGGTTAGAAGTTTTCGGCTTGGGTTTTTCAGGGATAATTTCAGCATTTGTGGTGGACGGTAAGAGATTAGGTAAGTGCGTGCATGTGTTAGAAGAGTTTGAGTACAAGACTGACCTGCCAGCAGTCCAGACCTGTCTCCAAATGAAAATGTTTGGCACAGTATGAAGCAAAAAAAAATACAGAGACACTGGACTGTTACACAACTGAAGTTGTACACGAAGCAGGAAGGGGAAAGGATTTGGGACATTTTCACCACAAAATTGGCGAATTTTCCGGCACGTCGAAGCCCCCAAAGGTGATTCAATCATCCCAAGTTGAGGAGGAAACTCATCTACTGATTGGCATTCAAATATGCCATCTGGTTGCCTTTCCTACATCAACAGATGTGTACTAGCTCTTATTCACATCATCAGAACCCTGCGTTTACACAAAATGTGTCTCTTTTATATCACACGTGTAGTTCATCCCAAAAAATCAGAAGCGCCCGCAACGGCATCTCTCATTAGCCAATGGCAGTAAACAAAATGAGCTTGCGGAGGAGACTGAATGGGAAACCAAGCTGGGTGGATTTTTCTTACCCGATGACGGCAGAGAAATCAGTGTAATGAAGTAGCCTAAACAAGGAGGGTGCATGGCGGGTAGTCATGAAACAATCCGTGTCACTCTAGGGGTCCTGCAGGGGATGGCAGTTGTGTGGGCACCATTAAAAATTCATCAACACTGATGCATATTTTCATGAAAGACATTATTCAGATTATGCTAAGTCACATCAAGTTGTCTACTCATCGCAGCCAAAGAGACGCATTCTATCATACTAAAGTGCGCATGTCATCTAGCATCAGGCTGTGTATAGTAATTGCGAACCAGTTAGCGCTAGCAAAAAAATAAATAAAATAAAAAATGTTGGTCTACAAATTTAGTGACGTGACTTGTTTTATATGAAAGTGTTTGTTTGTTTGTTTTAAAAAAAACACGTATGCTAGCAGCAGTTGCAGCGGTAAAAGGGCTTCATCTTCCCGATTTAGGCCATATCGCACCAACAAGGTTGTCATGCTTTAAATTTAAATTATGTTGCCCCAAACGTTAAACGTTAGTAAATAAAATGGAAACCTGTCTTTAACCCTGGACAACCCAAGAACATCTTTTCTTCTTTGGAAAATGATGAATTTTACATTCAATGACTGCTATATGTTCACTGAACACCCAAATACAGTCAAACCTCGGTTTTCGTCCATAATCCGTTCCAGAAGGCTGTTCGAAAACCGAAATTGTTCGAAAACCGAAACCACGGTCTTTTTAAAACAAAAATGTTTACTGAACACGTCTGCTCACAATGGAAAGCAACACGAGGAAGTGTCACTTCCTCGTCTACCTGAGGAAACACTCACTTCCTCGTGTAAGGAAGATGAGAGGAGTCAAATGGTGCATTCAAGTGCGCTCAGTTTGTTCGAGAACTGAAATTTCTTCGTCATCCGAGGCGTAAAAAAATGGAAATTTTTGGTCGAAAACTGAATTGGTTGATAACCGAGACGTTCAAAAACCGAGGTTTGACTGTACATGTTTTTTTCAAATATTTAATGCTTTAATCCTAATTTAGGATTAGGGCCAAATTTGACCCTTTGGGATTTAAGGGTAGCATTTGAGTAGCAGAATGTAAAGGGGCCAAATTAGACCCCGTGGGTTCTCCAGGGTTTTAAACCTCACTTTAATTTGTACTCTTAAAGCTAGGTGAACTTGAATTCTGTTGCACCAGAACTTTAAATGCAGTGGACCCTCCAAAGAAATGACTCATTTGTCAGAAGAATAATTTTGGGACCATGACCAAACTGCATATCAAATCCCAGCGTACCTCCTGCGAAACAAGGTGAGCTCCAGGGAGGAGCGACATGTCGGGGGGCAGCTCCTGCGGCACACCAGAGTAGCGCTTGTTAACTAAATGGAAGGATTTGGGGGTCCTTTTTCCTCTAGTCTCTCTGCTAAGAGCACAAAGCCGAAGCCTGAATAGTAGTGGGAAGCAGCCTGGTCCTCGGGAAAAAAAAAAAAAAAAAAAACACAGCTAGCTGCAGACAAACGTCGCCAATTAGCCGAGCGCCCCTTACTCATTAGCCGTGTGTTCACATCTGATTAACCGAAAACATTTGTTGCAGCGGGTCCCGGCAAACAGGGAACCTTTCCCCCCCAGGCACTTGCTTTTCTCCTCACATCTTAATTTATGTCAATTAAAAGGCGTTATTATGAAGCTAACCGTGAGACCTCTCATGGGAGCGTCGTGGAAAAGAAAGAAAAAAAAGCTGTTACTGTATTGCACCTTTGTTTCCTTCCATCAGAGATGTGTTCCAAATGACAGTTTGGTCTACTTGAACAATCTGAAGAGGAAGCGTGAGGAAGAATCGACCACTTTTTAATGACCAAATACTTCTTCGAGTGGCTTGTGTGAAACTGCACAGTCGAAAAGGTGACGCATTGTGTTGCCGCCGCCCGCTCAGAGTTCAGCTGGCCTCACCTGGACAGCTGCATCTTGAAACGACTGATTCACAAAAAAACCCAAAACAAAACAAAACCAAAAAAAAAATTTAAATGTTGTGTTAATGAATAGAACATACATTGTGAGTTTGACAAAAGGGTAAAGGAACAAAAATTACATCAGGACGGGTAAAGAGAAAGAATAGGGTCAACACAAGAGCATGGTGATGACACACAGTTGGGTAGAAGCTGTGGGCGTGCTCACAAAAAAATCGGGTTCAAGGGTGGATTGATGATGCAGGACTTGAAGCTAACATGATTGACTAACAAATGGCTGGTAGCTTGTGAATGGACCGAATTTCAAGAATTCACTGAGTTTTAGTGTCATGTGAACGCATGAATATGATCGATCAGGGTGGACGGGAGTCTCCAATTGCCCACTTCACAGATCTGGGATCTTCAAGACCAACTTTATAAATCCGCCCGTGGAGGGCTACTTGTATACAAATTATGAGCACTTCAACCTCCTAGATCAGGGGTGTCAAACATACAACCGCAAGGAGGTTTGATCAGGCCCGCAGGATAATGTGAAAAAAAGCATAAAAGACACGGAATTAATATTTTTAATAAGGTGCAATTCGTGGAATATCCGCTTGGGGGACACACTGTTTTGATCAGAGGAAAAGACAACATTGTTTTGATCAGAGAAGAAGACAACAGCAGCATCAGTCTGTCACTGAGACAGACCCAACACACAGCAGACGCTATCAAGGACATGTGGATACTTTATTCTTTACACATATTATAGCACTCTCCTTAGTTTGTAGGGTGTAGACAGGGATTACATTTAGATTATATATGCTCATGAAAATGGTTTAAAAATTCCTCTTTCTAAATTTCGTTTAATCTTAAAAGTGCATTACTATATTTTTCAATACCAATTACTTGTTAAGGTTTTGTGCCTTTATACAGTCAGTGGGATCCGTTGCAATGCATATATGTGAATGATAAAAGTAAATTGCACATTTGTCTAAGGAAATCTTAGGTGCGTCATGAAATGTTTTTTAAAAGATATGTTCATTAAATTTCAACATTTCCCTAGTGTGCTTGTGCTTCTTTAGACCAAAACAATTTTTGGGTTATTTATAGCAGAGTATGGTATCATTTTTAATGGTCCGGCCTACTTGACATTTACAGAGGCCGTATGTGGCCCACAATGTGAAATGAGTTTGACACCCCTGTCATAGATAGACTCCGGCAAATCAGTTTCCACTTCCGCCATGTCAAAGACTGCGCCTCTCATGTGCATTTTAAAGGGAATGAAATGGGCTGCTTTGATTGGCGGTGAATCAATTCAGCTGTGTTCCCACCCACAACGGCGCAAAATACTCCTCCTGACTGCACCAAGCTGCGTGCGTCTACGAAACAACCTAGCTAGCCCGCCCCTGCGGAGAGTTAGCCCGCGCCTCACAATAGACTTGACCAACCAATGAATGATACCGTTTTACATGACTGACATGTAACCCGACCAATGTCTACGTTAAGATTTAGTCACCTGATCAACCGGTACCACATGAAACGAATGACAATCGAACGATCCATGACGGTCAGGCACACACAGGTGACACAATTACAAGCGGCGTCCTGTCTCGTATCTCCATTTTGACAACGCTAATCTAATCTATCCATACACGCACAACGTGACCCCATTGTGTTGTCTTAAAGGTGCCTCCTCCCGCACGCCCTCTTAATGCCATCCAAACACACTTAATAGTGTTTGTAGACTTCTCAAAGGCACCCGGCTTTATTGTGGGCGAGGCCGACGCGCGCCACACGAACGGCAACAGGAATATTAAGTGAGGCGGGCCGAGCAATATAGAATATAAATGGGCTTATTTTACACGGCGGAGCTGTGCAAACCCATGCACACACTCTTCTCGTCGTAATAAATCATTCCCATTCAGACAGCCTCGACTCTTAGGGCATTGTTTAATACTATCTGCAGTAAAAGGGAGGGGTGGATGTGTAAATAAATGGGTTTACGCTGAAAAAATAAAAACAAAACAAAAGAGAGAGGGGTGGGGTTGGTGGTTGAGGCAGTTGGGGAACAACACGACATGCTGATGAAAGATAGAAAGTGCCTGACTTATTGATGATAATGAACCTGCAGATAAAACAACGCGGCACGGACAATGTCAGGGGGGACTCGTATTAAGACGAGAGAATGGAGAGAAATCTCAAGTAAGTAGTAAATGGAGCAGAGTAAGATTTTCTCTCTTCCGAAGAGCGTTTTAGTGCCGAGCCAGCCGTTGGATGGAGCTACATAAAAATGCAATCTATGTCTCGGTGACACACTGAGATAAATATTTTGTCAGACGTGCTGAAGCTTAGCGGCCCTCGAGAAACACATCTTGCCACTTTGCTGTTTAAAAAAATATTTTTTTAAGAAGGGAATGGGGGGGCGAGTCAGATTTCAGATGATTTGTCGAACTATGTCATTTATATTGAGGGTATATGATGATGAATCAATACCACAGTGGAGGAGAGTCATACAGGACAAACGTAGTTCTAGTTTACTCTTGTTCTCGCCCATATCATCACATCTCATATCATTACAAGATGGCCACTTTACAAAGAGGAGAACGCGCGGTCGCAGAGATACGACTATCAATTCCGGTTCGCTTTGATGTCTTAGTGCATGAATAAAAGCCTCAGTGCAAGCGCGAGCAAAGTGATTTAGAAATGTAGACGGGCAAATCCCTGCATGAAGAGTGAATCACATGACCAATCAATGGCTGGCCGAAACGTGCAATGACTGGCATTTTAGACTGGCTGATCCCAACCGGTGGACGTGACTTGAGACGTGAAGACTTGATTCCGTTGAAATTTTCATTTGGGAGATAAAATACAGACTCATTTAATTAGTCGTGGGATGAGAGCACACCCTTGGAATGTCACGATCACGACTGGAGGATTAGCCTGTCGACCAGTTAAACTCCTCCCATGTGTCAATGTGGTTGGAAATGGTCAGTTAACAATGAAGGCGGTAATACTTTTTTTAAAAATTGGTGTACATTTCAGTTAAAACAGCACACGGCAGCCCTCCCGGGTCCCATCTTGTGTCTATCTATAGTTTTAAAAATAACCACCAAGCCCGAGGAAAAACAATCGACTAGAGACAGAAGGCGTGACCGACAAGGTATCCATCATTTTGTAGTTCACCCGCCAGCCTATTAGTGATAATTGCACTCTCTGTTGTATTGTGATTGAGAAATTAAAGTAATATTTGTTTCACAGTTTACTTTTTCTGGACTGTTTCACAGTGGGGAAACTAACACTCTTGAGTCAGTCGGAGCCGTTCTCTTTGGTGGCTCATTATTCTTGCGTCGTAGCCTCTTTTCATGCATCTCCGCGTGCAGCGTTGCCCTACAGCACTTTGGTGTTCACCGATAGCGAGGCTCGGCCTTCCTCTGCAATCACGCACGCAATCAAGACGCGTGCTTTAAAGATGCCAGGCGACAATACAACTACTCACTATTTGGATGAAAAATGAGCACGTTATGCTGATTTTAGGGCTTATGCATCGTTATCTCACTGGCCACATCATTAGGTATGCCTGCACTTTCGAATCAGATCCAATGCAGGAGCTGTATGGAGCCGGTGTAGTCTTCAGTGAGCCTAGCGTACATGTTTTTGCTAACATCGGCAAAGACAGTTTACCCGAATGGTTCAAGAAAAAAAAAAAAAGCAAAGTTAATCATCAGCTAACTGAGGTCTCTTGAGGTTACGCGTGATGTGCTGCCTGAGGTCTTGCGTTTTGTAGGCGGGGGGAAGAAATGGATATATGAAAGTGAAGTCAGTTTGAAATTGCTCATTCCTCTCCAAAATGCTAAATCGCTCCTTCAAATCGAAATAGTCCACATTACAGCACTACATCATGCTGGATGCTCTCTTTATTCGAAAGGCTTTCTAATAAATGCGTTAAGCATTGTATGTACACGTAATGCTTCTTGGGGATGTGGCATTAAACAATTGATGTGCTTTTAAACACATGTCGTAAAACTAGCAACACCCAACGTGAAGAACAAATGGCCTCCAGCACGAGATTGCGAAAGCTATTTTGAACTGTATTTTACGAGGACCATCTTTAAAATAATAATAATTAAAAGAAAAAAAAAAAGACATCTTTCTTTGAGTGCCCTTCTCGCAAATCGATGACAAATTACTCCATCTCTCCACCCTACGTTAAAAAAGCACATATCTCAGCCAGTGCGCACATACAGTTAAAGCCCTCATTTAGTCGGCAATAATAATTTAAAAAAAAAAAAAGCTTAGAGAAACGGATTCTTCCTGCGACATTCATCACCAAAATTTAACACTTGTCTAATAATTAATAGACAGCTTCGCGTTGCGACCACTCTCTCGCCAGATCGATGGTGTACAAGGGAAAATCCATAATTAAAATGATGCCGGCAAGAGAGTGTGAATCATTAAGGTTTCTCTTGGCTGTCATGCTGAGGGAGAGCGAAACATGCTCACATCAAGTATTGTGTTCATACGGGAACATCTATAAGTGCATACAAGCTGAATTGTGTCCGTATAAATTATTCAGCCGCTCTGTATCAATATCTCATTTGCAGCATTTATGTATTCTTAATGGATGTAGAAAGTATAATACAAAAACACCAGAGGGAAATCAATGTTAAATGAAAAAATAAACAGTGTTAAATGGCACAATGATGGATTCCCTTGAGTCCGGTGAGTGGGGAGGGGAGTTATGTGTTTTAATAAGGGGTGTTTTCAATCAAAAGTGTGTTGACATTTTACATTATCTCATTAGACTTTTGGTGTTCCGCATGTGATGTGCGAGATTACATGTTATCTCAATCGGTTCAGGTGAATTGCTAGCATGCTAGATGTTAGCATTCTACATGTCTCATTTGGCTAAGCAGTCCCTTACCAACACGATTGCGCCAAACCAAGTGTTAGCATAGCAACTATTATGCTTAGCATGCTGTTCAGCCTAAAGCAATCACAGTATTGTCAGGCAGGATGAGTATCAAAGCTGTTCAAATATGTCATTCAAGCACGGCGATTATTCATAAATTCAAAGAAAAGGAAAACGCTCTGCCTTTTGTAACACTCACTCTCTCAGAATAGCGTTAGCTAGATTGAATTTCAGAACGCAATTCATGTAATAATAATAATAATAATAATAATACATTTTATTAGGATGCTAGCATTTGCTAATGCTAAAAGCTAACTGCCTAGCAGTTTAGCATTGTGTTGATTTCAAATAAATATTGTAGGCTGTGTGTGTATGTTTTTTTCTTTCCTTTGGATGAGTCACGCCATAAGTAAAGATCAACTGCATACACATTGTAAGAGCCGCACAATGACCCAACTAGCCTATTTACGAGACTCATTTTGAAGAAACATATTTAAGACATTGATTCACCTTTTGCTTGAAAAGCTCGCAATCTAATTATAGCCCTGGGACTCCAGTCAAGGCCGCGGTTGTTCTACAACATCTTGCTCTGCTGTATGTGACTCATACCCCCTGTGTGGATTTGACAACCATTAGAAAGAAAAAGTGTGCCCTTTTCTCTTTCGTCTCTTACATCCATAATGGCGGAAAGGTTAACTTTTTTTTTATAACAACCAACTGATCAACCTGGCTAAGAAAGAAAGAAAGAAAGAAAGAAAGAAAGAAAGAAACCAGGGTCACAGCTTGGAAGCTCTTCTAACAAGCTTTACTGGACTGTATTTGGAATTCAGATGGGGTGGAAAATTGTGTCGTGTAAAGTAATCATCTTCTTGTCGCTGTGCTACTTGGCACCCGGCGAAAGTGTTGCTTATGCATGTATCAGCTGCATCAAAGAAGAAGAAGGGGGGCAGTGGGGGTCTTTGTGAGAGAGAAGGAGGCAGGGAGTTGTTCTGTGAAGCTCATTATTCAGTCGATACCACAACCCATCCACTTTATTGTTCTGCACATCAGCCTACGCAGTAACACAACACAGCTGCTTCATTTGTGCCGAACAGATTTCTCACAATGAGCCATCAAGCCCCATTTTGGCTCTGTTTTTGGGCGTTAAAAAAAAGCGAGCTAAAATCTCAACCTGCCAACACTTGCTATTCAAACATTCTTATGACTTGTGTGGACCGATTATGTTAACATAGAAACATCTCAATGGACAGACACCGAACCACTCAAGAATATACAATACATCGACCTTGCTAGCAACTTTTGTAGCATTAGTACTTCAGTGGACAGGCTCTGAACTAATAAAATCTCTAACTAATTTGCTATCCAAACATTCAGTGTCGAGTTAATGTGTAGACTTGACTAAGATGTTTATGCAGTGTGGAAATTAAAACCGTTTTAAGCCATATTACAGCCCCTTTTTTTTTTGCTATCATGCTAATGTGCAAACGCTTGGCATGCTAACATCTAGTCTGTAAAAAACAAAATGGATGGACCCGTTGTGTTTATGTTGGGAGAGTGGCTAACCAGGATTTTGCCCTTTATTTCTACTTCAATTAAAAAAAAAAAATAAATAAAAAGCGAAAAGAAACTAACTCACACTTGATCATATTTCGAAAGTAACTTGCCCTACCACCAGCACACACAAAAAAAGGGTCACAAATGTGCTGCATTATCTTCTCCCAAAAAGCAATCATCCTGTAAAATATATTCCTCCGCTAAAGCGTTTATTCAGCTACATATCTGGAAGAATGAAAATAGAAAACATGTCAGATGAGCATGTGCCACGTGCATGAGTTCCAGTAATATGGAGTGTTTATCCTTTTGTCAATATTTCAATCTGCTCATAGTGTGGAGTAAATCATTGCAGGGCACACATGACCCAGATGACCTTGTGGGGATAATGGGGAGGCATTGTTGCTGATATAAAGAGCATGAGAGGGGAGAAAATTCAATTTTGATTCAGCAGAGTGGGTCCAAGTGATTTTGACCTAAAGGATTGGCAGAGATGTTGCATGCAGAGGTCACCCTAGATGATGGTCTAAATGAGATTTGTTGAAAAACACACAAGGAATGCTTTGTCTCAAGGTTACATCCTTTTTGGATGCTTTGCTACTTTTAATGGGAGTTAATATTTTTATTTCATGGCTGTGCCTCAAGGACTTCACAATTTTTGCTCAAGCCTTGTTTGAGTATTTTTGTGCAGTCTATGCCGAAAAACAGCAGACCTATGTACTGTAGGCTTACAAAAAAACACGCAAAATGTACAGTATCTACCGTATTGGCCCGAATATAAGACGGCCCTGATTATAAGACGACCCCCTCTTTTTCAAGACTCAAGTTTGAAAAAATAATTTTTGAACACCAAATTAATTTTTATATAGAAAATAATTACAGTACATCTGAAACAAATGATCATAATATATTTGAGAGAAAAAGCATGTTATTTTGCCTCATTCAAATGTGAATATCTGAACATTTAAATATGTAAACTAAAGTGCAATCACATTCGTAAATGAATGGCTTCTGGTTTTCGAAATGTAAATTACATCATAACTTCTCCTCAGCTGCCGGTTCACCTGGCCGATCTTCGACCCCCTTTTCTCCAGATTGTCTCTACGTGTCTCCATTTTCTGTTATCTCTTCTATTATTTTCTTCTCTTTTCTTTCTTACCGCTATTTTTTATTTTTCTTCTTCGTGCTACCGCTATTTTTATTTTTATTCTTCGTGACTGAGGTTCACTTTGGCCTGGGGAGTCAAGTTCAGCATTCGCTTCAATGGTATCTGGCGCCATCTAGCGTCATGAATGGGTATAATGTCTAGACCCCGAATATAAGACGCCACCTGCGCCACCATTATGAAACGAAGACAATACCAAAAGCATAGATAACTACTGACTGAATGAAGGAAGAAGGAGACAAGCAAGACGTCAAAGGGTATTTAGCCCTTTGTGGATGTGAGCCCACAAGATTTGTGTACCTTTTTCTTGAATCAGTTGTCTTTCACAATAATACTGTTTATTTACCGTCATTAAAAGTAATTCAGATTTAGCTATTTGATGATGCATTTACCTTAATTAGTAAGCAAAAAAAATAATCTGGCAATACTGGCCTACTATATGTATTTCCTTGGTAACAACATTTTGCAGTATGGCGCGGCATTAATGGCTGAAGTTGTACAACAGCAAACTAGTTGGCACAGTGAAAGCAACAAAGTCCTCGCAGTGCACCTCGTTCGCCTCTGGATTTACTTCAACACGACCTTATCAAAGTGTACATCTGTTTACCAATTCTTGCAGGAGAAATGAGGGAGATGGCAGGCATCCCCACACCCCCATTCCCTCCCTCCCCTCTATATTACTTGAGGCATGTCAGGAGAGAAGAAACATAGCGGGAGCATATATAAATTGAACGGGTGTATACTGCTCACTGAATGATTTATTCGCATGGGCTGCTTTGAAGGAGCGAGTGAGAGAGAGAGAGAGAGAGAGAGAGAGCACAGTGTCCTCTCACAAGTGAAACAACAACTGTCCAAGTTGTCTTTTCACTAAGCTTAGATGCTCCACTGCTTGTATTGCCCTTTTCCATTCCACCTCTGCTGATCTGCTGGAACGTGACACATAGCAGCATCATGACAACTGTGTCAAAAGACACAATACTAGCCCCCGACCCGCCCCACCCCCAACGTCCACCATGAAAGGCCTGTTCAATTACATGGTGGTGCTATAACTTTGGGACAGAAAAAAATTGTGAACTGCAAAAGTGTGTGAAGTCGCTCTTACGTTAGCATGCACAGTATGAGACGTAAAATAATAGATTTTGCAAAACATCTGGCCTGCTTGCAATTTCTGTTGTATTCATATTTCATTCTATCACACTTCAGCGGTCAGGTGATAAAGAGTAGTTAATTTGAGTAACTCTCATGTTATCATTTGTCTTTTCTTTAAATGTTGTATGAAATATACCGTATTGGCCCGAATATAAGACAGTGTTTTTTGCATTGAAATAAGAGTGAAAAAGTGGGGGTGAAAATGTGATTGCACTTAATTTACATATTTAAATGTTCAGATATTAAGATTTGAATGAGGCAAAATAACATGCATCCTCTCAAATATATTGTTATAATCATTTGTTTTAGATTTACTGTAATTATTTTCTGTATAAAAATTTATTTGGTGTTCAAAAAGTCTTTTTTCAAACTTGAGTCTTGAAAAAGAGGGGGTCGTCTTATAATCAGGGCTGTCTTATATTCGGGCCAATACGGTAGTTGTCTGTTTGAGTGTGTGTTGGCGAATGCACATGTCAATTAGTGTCGGGCAGAATCTTTTTACGTTACAATTGGTTCCTGCTAATAATCACCATTATATGAGGCACATCAGAGTATAAGGCGCACTGTCGGCTTTTGAGAAAATTGAATGCTTTTAGGTGCGCCTTATAGTGCGGAAAATACGGTACAATAAGCTCATTCCTCATTCGTTGTCATGCAAAAGAAGACCAATGACGATCTTGTGGAAGATTCATTCCATGTTAACGTGGAGTACATTATAAGTATTAAGTTGGAGCGTACAACAAGCGATGTCAGGCTTGCTCATAACTTCAAGACACTTTCGTTCCCGTCTCAAGGTAGCATATCAAACTTAATTACCTTTCAGGTCGCCTCATCAATTTGCTGCTTCCATGAAGACGGATTTTATTCCTGCTCCTCAAAATTCTTGAAAGCCTCTTCCTGTTTTGAGTTCACTTCTCATTCAAAGCTCAAAGTCCCGTGGTAATGTCGTGCCACGAGGCAACAATCAAGTTTGAGGTGTGACCATGTGTTTACCGCTCCGCTCGTTTGGTTTTACACCGTCGCTCTCGGGCTTTATTGAGCATTACTTTTGCTTTATGGAGTGATTTCCACACATGCTGTCCTCGACGGTAGCGGTGGTCTCGCTACTCAACTGATTACAGGGCCCTAAACTAATGACTTAATAGCTCGCCTTATGGCAGTGATGTCTAAAGTTGTTCCACAGAAAAATGGACGGGGTGGGGGACATTTCACCTTGTATTTATGAAACATGCTAAAACCAATTCTACATTCTGTAGGTCAGGGGTCGGCAACCCAAAATGTTGAAAGAGCCATATAGGACAAAAAACCCCAAAAAACAAATATGTCTGGAGCCACAAAAAAATAAAAGCCTTTGATAAAACTTACAATGAAGGAAACACATGCTGTATGTATGTAGGAGACTGGACTGTCTCAGAATTGTTTGTTATTTATTCCTTTGTTGTGTGTTCACAAACGCCCCCATAGAATTTATTTTGAAATTTCCTCGCTTGATTTTTTGTTTTGTGGTACATCATTTTTGCTTTTCTTATTGTCAGTGAAGTGATCATTAATTTCCGTTTTTCTGAGGCTGTCTTTTGAACGCCTCTCGAGTCGAACGAGAAGAGAGACGGCACGGAGTCGGACGCAGACATGTCTGTGTTTGTCGAGATAAAAGCATAACGTGTACCTTTTAAAAGAAACAACACCACAGCTCTCCTTTTTTTGGAGCTGCAACATGTATCTATATCTATTTGAGCTATATTAGCCTACTATCGAAATCTTTTTCCATTTTCAAATGTTTTTTTATAAAGCTCCAGGGAGCCACTAGATGTCGCTAAAGAGCCGCATGCGGCTCTGGAGCCGCGTGTTGCCGACCCCCGCTGTAGGTCAACAGAGGCAAAGTGGTAAAACACAGTGACGCACTCTTATCGCGGGAAATACGTTCTCGATCCACTTGCAGTTGGTAAAAATCTGTGCTACAGAGAGACCAAAAAAAAAAATGAGCCTCATCACAATCAATTTATTGGATGCGTCAGGTGAAAGTGGCCAAGTCAGGTTACTATTAGTCGCTTGTGAGTAATTATTGCGTCATTTTGTTGTTGCTGTTTCTGGACAACCAATAGGTCGGAGTTTTGCTGCTCAGGCAGGGTGACATACCAGGTGTATGTTGTCCAGCGGCTACGCATCAAGAGGTCCTTAGCCTTCGCTTTGTAGCTTTTCATTATTGATGTATCTGTGAAGTTCGGCCTAGTGCAACGATGCAGCGACAATGTCGGCGTGTCAACGATGACGCTGCAGAGCATTTGCTGCACCGAACGCTACGTAAACATCAATGAATGATTTAGCTCTGCAGGATGCTGTTGCTCACAGCCAAGATCCTGTCGTTTCCTACTCACAGTTCCGTTTCAATGAAGAACGTATGACTTTGAGTCCGATGTGTTTTGATTCCTTGAATGTATTTTGTGATTTTTTTTGTTTTGTTTTTGTTTTGCAACGTCAGTGTTAGCTAATAATCGCAGTCATTTGACTTAACTTTCGAATAGCTAGTTTTAAAACGTTGTCAAAGGTCTCAAATGCCATAAAATCTGAATTTCAGTCCACGCTTTTGAGAAAAATAAATAAAACAAATACAGTGCAGGTGATATTGATGGCGCAAACAATTTTACTCAGTGGACTATTCGATAAAAAAAATGTAACAGGTAGTTTTTCAAGTCGTCTGGTATTGTTTGTTTTTAGTAAAATTCGACTGTGTACATTTTCAACCAGGTTAAATTTTTTTTTCTTCCTATACAAATAAACTAATTGCACCAAAGTAAATAAAGACAAAAAATGACAGCGGTAGAAATGTTAGTTTCTGACATGAAATCAGTATTTAATACACTTGAATGATGAGAAACATATTTTCTCATAAGGTTTACATCCAGGTTTTGTCACAGAGCTGATTTAAGGAGGTAGAAATAGTTGTGCTTTACGGAATATATTTTGATCACATCCAAGTATATTTCATTCTTGGGTCCTCCAGAAATTCTACCGCTACTTTGCCACTTATAAGATGGAATTGAGCACAGCTTGGCCTGGAGCTCGCTCTTATATTTCCTTTTTTTTTCTTTTTTTTTTTTTAAATCGCAAGCACAGCTTATGACCTCAGCTCTGATTTGCGCTTCAGGGGATCTTTAAAGCAACCTCAGAAAGCATCACACTGTGTCCGAGTGCCTGTGTCCGTCCACGTTAATATACTACAGATGATATTTTCATGGAAGACGGAAGATTTTACGGCACGTCTCCAGAGTGAGGGAGTAAATGTGAAAATGCAGGGAAAAAAATGATTGCAAAGATCTCGCTGTGGGCGCAGAGCAATACTGATAACTACAATGATATGACATGTTAGCTGCAGGTGTTTGACATCAGATGGGTATCTCAACCATTTCCACCCAGACTCTTCTCTATGATGGAAACCCCCTGTCAGCCCCCCCAAAAATGCTTACAAATGAGCGCAATGATTTTCGAAGGATTTTGTCATTTAAGGCTATTGGAGTTGAGAGATATTTTTTTTCCTTAGCCCTGGCATGGACAAAACAAATAGTTAACATTACGTGTATGTGTGGAAATAAAAAAACAAAACTCTTGACGGTCTTGAGTGACACGAAACATTTGCTGCTACACATTTAATAATCTGATGATGTGCTTTCCTTTTTTTCCGAATGAACTCCTCCATAATTAATCACCTCCGTAGAGTTCCGTACAGCTTGAAACGCAAGCCTCTGCGCTCAATTCACGGATGATGAAATTACCAAAACAGGGCTACAAGATCCCACATGTTGCATTATGGAATCGATCACATTTGGTAAATGAGGCATAAAAAAAAAAAAAAGAGTGATTGCTCCTGAGAGTATCTGTGAATATGTATTCAAATGATTGCAAAGAGGATTTTGAAGTCTTTTCTCCAGAGATGATTTTGCTTCCCTAAAAGGAACATCATCAATCCACAAGGGTGATGATACAGAGGGCTAAAATCCACTTTCATCGTGGCTTAAAACTCTTTGACGCTTTGTCCCCCCCTGAGTAGAATGAAATGGTCTCCAGAGAAATCAACATACATTAAATGTCATCTGTCTTTGAGAAAATGAGCCTTTCTTTAAAGGA
The DNA here is from genome assembly GCA_018466805.1 of Hippocampus abdominalis. Classification (NCBI taxonomy): domain Eukaryota; kingdom Metazoa; phylum Chordata; class Actinopteri; order Syngnathiformes; family Syngnathidae; genus Hippocampus; species Hippocampus abdominalis. Next base: position 20,871,202 of record CM031696.1, read on the forward strand.
GATATGTGTAGGATTCCATTTGCAGATATTGTCATTCAGAAATGATTATTTAGTCGCTCTGATGTAATTACACACAGTTTGTCAAACTGCACAAGCTGTGATTAACACATACATACATTACAAGCTGCCACATGAATATGTGATGAGCGTGCTGAATGAATGTGTGATTAACGCAAGAATAATGGAAGTGTAATAGAAATGTCTTTTTTTGGGGGAGGGGGGTGTGGGGGGGGGGGGGGGCATCCATAATCTGCTTCTTCTCCTTTGTTCAAACACAAATGCTTCCGGCTCCAATTTCCACTCTCAGTTGCGAATAATGAGACAGTAAATTGAAGTGAGTGGCCTACTCAAAGAAAAAAAGACAACTTTCAAATTCAGCTCATATGTATCCTGACCTTGATTTTTTCCCCCTATTTTATATATATATATATATATAATAATAATTTGTGACCTCTTACATATACCGGGTATATCCGGCCTCCCTGTGTGGAGTTTGCATATTCCAAAAACATGTAAGAGGTCAAATGGTCACAGCAACAGTGAATTTACATTGCAGTAAAATGCACTCTGTCATTTATTCGTGCTGTTTACATTGTAACAACCTCACATAAAATTTGGGGGGTTTCCCCGAAATGGAGAAAAAATAACCACGCTGCACTACGGGACGAAACACTGTGTAATGCAATGCTACATAACGCAATGTTGCGTGGCACGCAATGTAAAGGCAACGCTAAGTAACGCCACACCACGTCTTGCAATGCGATGTGATGCAACACGACGTAACGCAACACTACAGTGCAACACTACATAACACCACGGGAAACAAACCCACACTCAACACATACCACATAACGATGGATTGAACATAATACAACAAAAATGCACAATGGCATTGCGCAATGTAACACAACGGAACGCGACGTAGCACAGTAGAACAGAACAGCACAATGGAATGGAATGCAACACAACATGGCGCATTACCTAACAGAAATTAGTGTAAGAACTTAACGAACATTCTAAAACAGAACATAACATAACATAAGAAAAAACAGAACCCAACACGATGTAACATAATACCACAAAACACTTCGTCATGTAACTTTATCATTTTTACAAAATCTCGTGTGACTTGTTAGCTGTCATGTTTGTTATCGAAAGTATATAATTTTACAGATGCAGGTATGTGTTTTGGTTTACTTGTTGGATTTCACATGACAAGTGTTCATTTCCTGTTCTACTCATGTGACAAAGCAGCATTGTAGAAGAAGGAGTAGAAGGGGCTCATTGAACTGAGCTGCGGGTACAGTGAATCTTGTCTTTGAAAGATCATGTCCGATCTGACCTCAATGTGCAAGTAGGTTTCGGCGGCAAGCCTCACGGTTAAGGTTAGAAAAATACCGCTGACTTGGTTGCTATGGAAACGGTTATTGCAACGGATGATTTATGATGTGAAGTCACAGCTGGTTTACATGACAAATGCTGAAATCCGACAAATGGAAGCCTGTCGGCTCATGTGCTTACTACATGAGATGTACCCTGGCTGGTCCGCCAGTATTTGAGGTCACGGTAATGATGAGGAAATAATTGTAGAACATTGCCAGCCTGAGAATCGATGTGTTGACATGTCCCATTCTAACTACTTGACTGGACCCATTGTGTTGATAACATCTCATACCAAAATGGACGAGTGCTAAAATGCTAAATGCTGATAAATCATAGCATTCAGACATTTGTTTAATGCTAACATCTAGCATGCTAGCAGCTTGCGCAGACCTGTTGTTTTGATATGGCTAAAATGCTAAAGCCCAACGATACAGGATAATGCTAACATGTTAACAGTTACCATGCTAACACGAGCCATCCCAGCATCTTGTGTCCCAATGATTAGGAACTAAAGCCTTGTAATATTGCTTGTGCTAACTCAGAGATGAGGTGTCAAGCGGTATTATACAGTAGACTACTAAAATTGGTGGATCAATCACCAAGGCAACATATATACTTTGTACTATTCTCCTTTATAAAAGCCAGGGTACAACCCAGAGCATTTTGAAGCTATTTTCTCAGGTCAAATTATTACATGTTGTTCCTTTTACACAGAATTTAACTACTGTACAGCTTCATCAACAGTGTTCTTTTAGTGGCAGGATTGCACTAACATGACCTCATTGGCAGAGGTAATAAGGTCTTACCACACTCACGCATGTACACACACACACAGAAGCCCCCCCCCACACCCCCACCCCTCCATCCATCCATTCCCTCGTGGTTAATTGAACAGAGTAGTTCAGTGTGCAATTAATTATGATGTGCTGAGATGATGTATGGACCTGACAGGGCATTGTGGGTAATAATAATAGGGGGACAATTTATTTACTGGGCCTACTAACATCCACCCCGCCTCCTACCCTGCAGAAAAAAAAAAATCACAAATTCAAATTATGGAAGAAAATAGGAAGGAAATGGTGTCAGATGCATACGTGAGCAAGCCACTCGGAAACGTGGCTGTGTGCGCATTAAAAGGCACAAACACACACCGGAGCGTGTGCGCGCGCACACACACGCAAGGGGAATCGATGTTCCTGTGGAAAAATTGTAAATGTAAAACAGCAGAAATGAATCACGCTAATGACACAGCTGACACTCGTGTTCAATATTGTGATTTCAAATCCCCTGGAAAGATTGATTGCGCGTAAGTAAGCTCTCCTTTATTTACTTGCTGGAAGACAATAAGAACTGACAGTGCTGTTGGATGAACAAATTATTCAAAAGGACCTGAATGTATAATCCGTATGGGTCTGCCATGATGTTCACACACCAACTGGTACATTGCATATATATCCTTGGGCTTTTATAATTTAGCAACTGCCCATCAAAGCTAAATATTATGATAACACAAAATGGTCCACATCAGTTGCTAGCATGCTAAATGACAGCATACCACCTGCTAGCAATTTAGACTGCATTTCACATGATTGATTGCATTTGGATCTTTGCACACATTCAAACGGTAACCTAGTATTTCTTTTCTTTTTTGTTGTTGTTGTATTTTTATTTTCACGAGTCTCTGGATTTACTGGGCTAACCTGGAACTTCTGGTGTCGTATTTTGTCAATTGAATAAACGTGTTATGTTGTCAATTGAAGATTTTTTTTTTTTTAATGCAGCAATATTTGCATTCCCCATTCTCGATGTGAACGCACACCCGCGCCATGCCCTCACTTATACAGCCCGCCCAGCACTCCGCGATCACAGAATTGACCGTTGATTTGGAATCTCTCCATGGAAATCATAAGAATCTGCGGAATATATGGTGCAGAATGAACAACATGTAGTTTCCGTCCTTGCAGCTAAATGTCGCAGTCAGATAGCTCGAAAGCTAAGTTCGCACTGCAGGGCACGATACATGAATTTTTTGTCAAATCTGATCTTTTTATATACAAAAACAAATGTGAGCAAATTGTGCAAAAAGTGCGAAAACCGTTGAACAGTTGGACACTTGAAGTACAGTCAAACCTCGGTTTTCGTCCATAATCCGTTCCAGAAGGCTGTTCAAAAACCGAAATTGTTCGAAAACCGAAACCACGCTCTTTTTAAAATAAAAATGTTTACTGAACACGTCTGCTCACAATGGAAAGCAACACGAAGAAGCGTCACTTCCTCGTCTACCCGAGGAAGCGTCACTTCCTCGTGTAAGGAAGGCGAGAGGAGTCAAATGGTGCATTCAAGTGCGCTCAGTTTGTTCGAGAACCGATATTTGTTCATCATCCGAGGCATTAAAAACTCGAAAATTTTGATCGAAAACCGAGTTGGACGAGAACCGAGACGTTCGAGAACCGAGACGTTCAAAAACCGAGGTTTGACTGTAGTTTAAATAAGGCCAAATAACGGTCATCTCATAAGGTTTTTAGATTCGTCCTGGAATTTCACCCAAGAGCCCATTATCTCAAACGTTTTCGTGAATAGTGAAAATTTATGATTCAACAAAATCATATCAATCATATACTTTGTCCAACCTTATGCGAGTTATCAATAACTTGCGTAATATCCTGGCAAAGGTCTATTCAGCTTGGCAGCAGAAAACCTACTCGTGGCGCGCTGCTGGTTTGTCGGCAGTCAAAATTGCTCTCCTCAGGCGTCTATCGTTTCTCCGCTTAAGTGGCACCTTGAAGAGTCCAATGAATTGAACGCAGCAGCAGATACGCCGAGCGAGCGGTTTTCTGTCAATCAAAGCGGATGTTTACTGGCTTTCTATTGCACTCGGAGAAACCCTTTTTAAAAGAATGACATTGGGAGCACACAAGCGACTGTCTTACTTCACTTTTCAATGCGTTTGTTACCACCCGAACTTCATTTCAACTGTTTCGTCTTCTCGGCCTTGAATTCCATTCGTGTCAAACACGAATACTTTCTGGTGTATATATATATAACCTGTGATGCATGTGACTGATTTTGTGACTTCTAGTATTTTGTTAGCACCCGGGTTGGAATAGCCTCCACAGTTTACTCTTGAATATGTGAATGCTGACCTGAAACTCTCACAGTTCCTGCCCGTTTTCTTTCCTAAGGCATTTATTTTCATGTGAAGCGACTTACGGAATCGAGGTTCATTAGATTGGAGCCACCTTCTGAGGAAATACTGAATTTCATTATTAACCCTCATGCAGTATTTTTAAGCGGCTGCAAGGGTATTACGTCCTCCCGAGGATTGTCCCAAAAATGTCCCTCTTCCATTGTGCAACAACTTTTTTCACTTTTAATTTTTTTTCACTTTCAACCCCTCAAAATGTTCAGTGGGAATTGGCCAAGACATAGATATACATCCTATGCAAAATTTCAGCTTCGTGGAGTTATTTTTCACTGTTTTGTCTGTGGTGTCCATTTGTCCAACAGTCCAAAATCGTCCAAAGTGTCCGAAATGTCCAATTTTGGGATAATTACTGCATGGGGTTTAATGAAGCATAAACAGACACTATAAATAAGCAGATGTTTGCTGATGAGCGATGTTATCAAGTGCGGAAACATGCATCGTCTTGTCTCTGTAAAAACAAACAAAAAACAAACAAAGCCGCTCCAGTTATCACAAGTATCGGTCGCTTATCAGGGGGCTAAGTGATGTCATAAAGTGACTTTCAACACCTCACTGTTGCTTTGTTCGGGGATGTTACAGCTGATGCCCTTTTCCAGCTCTGAACTCAATTCCTTGGCACTTTGGCAGAAGATTAATGGGCCTTGGCCTCCTTGATATTGTCCCCCTCCTATCAAAGGAATAAAAAGAAAAAAAAAGGCGCCCGAGAGCGTTCATCGGGTTCAACCGCCACACTAACTGGTCAAAGATTAGACATGGGAATCAAAAGCATTTGATGGATTTATACAAGATTCCAATTAACTGCTGCCTGAAATTGATGTCCAATTGTACAATGTTTCAGTGTATATTCAGTGCTTAACAAATATATTAGACCAGCACCTGATGTCAGGGTTAAGCCGCTGCTGATGGAAATGATCAGAATTATCAGGGCCTGAAAGGAATTTCAATTATAGTGGTGATTATTAATGTGTTTAAGAATTACTAACTTGTTTGGGGCAACACTGCACTCTGCAGTTAATAGATCCTCTCCGCCTGTACGTAATTCACTCATCTTTTATCTTCCAGACGACAGGGTCTGATGGTTTATGACTTCAAGGTACATGCAGGTCAGAATGCCCTCACAAAGAGACACATTTCATGTTGTACGATGAAAATCAAAGACGAAGAATCCATTCATTGTGTTCCATTTAACATCAATTCGGAAGCTTTTATGATGCTCCGCCAAGGACGATACAAAGCCGGTCATAGCGGAACAGCGTTATCTATGCATACATGCTGAAATAACACGCATCCTCACTATCACTGAACATACTGTTATTTACAATTTAGTGTTTGCCAGGAATGGCTGATAGGAACATTTTGAATACCCATTTTAAATAATGCTACTTAATTTCCTTTTCATTACGTTATTATAGTTAATGTTTTCTTTATGTTATTGTAGTTGCTTTTTTGTAATATTTAATGTATTATTATGTTGCTTGAATGGCTAGCTACCAGCTAGTGTTACATGCTAACATAACTGTTGACATCTTCATTCAGTTCTCTTTTATCTCAAACTTGGAAAAGTGGTCAGTTACAGATGATTCAAATCAAAGTTGCTTTTGTTCACAAAATGCTGCTCAATAACAGCTGACAGTCCTATGATTGTAAACAAGAACAAGACGTAGATGGCGAGCAAAATAAAACCTGTAGGCTAACAGTGCTAACTTACAAAGTACAGTCAACAGCCACTATTTGCAGGGGATAGAGATTGAACCCTGCTGCCCATGGCAAAAACAAAGACAAAAGTAAACGATGCCCTCCCAAAAAATATTTACAATTTCCTACAGTATATTAAGAGTGTTTCTCCACTGCTGTCACCTGGGACCCGTGTCTTCCTGTCGTTGCAGTCGCAACCCATTTTACGTGAAGAACAAGAAAGCATTTTTTTGTTTGTTTAAAAATAGCTTCTGAAAATACATGCACGGGATGCTACAATTTCAAACACAGTTTCGAATGAGCCTGACGAGCTGCCAAAAACAAATTTCTAGCTTTGACGTCCGCTAGCCAAAGGCTGAGCTGCACTGGGGTTTGTTTATCGAGTAGCTAACGGAATGTATATTATTGTATATTCCCTGTGGGAACTTGGTACACCTCTGTCCTGATCTGAAAAAAAAATCTGAATAAAAATACATAATTTTTTTACGAGCTGTCCCCGACACACCCCAAATTAGTCCGCGACCCACCAATTGAGAATCACTGGTTAATCCTGTAAATTTAGCACAAACTAGGATCCCAAAGCAGTTTAATATCATCGCAAACTCATCTTCCAAAATTACCTTGAAAATAAATGGCTCACAGATGATTGCAATTTCACCTCTGCAACCTTGAAAAATACAAATTGTCAAGCAATAACAACACCTAAAACATCCTCTCCGGTACTACCTGTGCTAAACTTAGCTCCTCCGTGGCAAGCAACGTTTTGGAATAGTCGAGACGTGCCACTTAAACTTACGTCCTTGACACCAATTCCTAAATTCTTATTAGCAAGGGTGACGGTGGCATCTTGTGGTATCTTCAGGGTGCCACGGAGAAAGAACACAAGATGTGGAGAGGTGAGCTTCTCAGGGAATCGCTGAGAATCGTTTCCACAGGGGGGAAAAAAAACAGAAAATAGTGATTTTGTGATTTTTCAAACAGGAACTTGAGTGTTGTACTGTACATGCACAGCGTTCCCCTGCTGTATCACTATACCAGTGAAGAATGGGGGTCACTTTCCTAATAATGACTTCTTTAAGCCTCAGCGTGAATTTATGCCTCATTCAGATGTAATATCTTGTCATCACTTGAGTCAAGTTGAGATGCATATTCGGAAATGGTGCATTAAAAAAAAAATACTGGTAATCTATCTCTGCGATCCACGGTGAGGTACTGGAAAGAGGCTTTAATAGCATCATAATGATATTCATGATGGGGAGAGTAATTAGGTTGTGAAAGGGAGACAAATGTAATAAGACTGATTTAGACGCTCTCATCGCCGACAGCTGCCGCCTGTAATCACAACGCCGTGTTGGTGTGGGACATGTTATTAGATCCCTGTCGTGATAAATGTTATTTATTGCTGGCGTGAATGTTTCATTCCGATGTTGGCGAGGCACCGGCGAGCGTTCGCTTTATGGATGAAGATTCAAGCTGTTTATTTGCCATATGCACATTCAAACACAATGGTAGCAATGAGCAACGGAATTGTTAGAGACATTTTAAGCAATGACATCAAAATGACAACAGTTATCTCAATGTAAGCAATTGTATAAAAATAATAAGAATAATATAAAACATTGTTGAGGCTAGCATGCTAGCTCGGTCCTCTGCAAGCATTCCAGTTGTGTGGCTGTTAAGGAGGTGGTGATCACGACAGAATAGCCGGTAGACTCGTGCAATAATAAGACACATTTATATGATCATTTTAGTCGTATTTATTCTATTGCCAGAACAACAACTTGGCAGCACGGCGTAACACGAACCGGTGGCCATGAACCTAGCGTCAGCTTAAACAAAAGCGGAAGTTGCGCTCATATGTACATGCGGCATGTCCCTTCACAATAAAAGCAGTGAGCAAGCGTGCTACACATAACATAAATCCTCAACAGTGGCCCTTTTGCTAAATTAAATTCCCACCCCTGGTCTAGATTTAAAAAAAGGAACGCTATATAACATACAAAAATTAAGTCATTCAGTCCACTGAGGAGTTGGAAGGTTATCACCCTCTCCGCCTGTGTTCCGATGATTACAAGAAATGCACACTGCTCTTTCCTTCTTGTTATCCACATGCCAAAGCTAAAGTTATTGAAAACTCAACTCTGATGTAAAAATGCGACATACTGGTCGCAGATGTGCAACGGTGGTGTGTGTGTTTAGCATTACGGGTAGGAGTAATAATTATTCATCACCTTCCAAGCTCGGTGTGTTTGTTTGTTGACCCTTCAGCGCTAAGTTAAGACACTCTAAGCGAACAGATCGTCTTCAATCTATGCGCATACGTTGTATTGTAAATAAAATAAAGCCCTGGTTTGTCGTTTGGTGTGATGCGAAGGTAACGTTTCTTTAGTTGTGCCCAAGTTCCTGAAATAAGAAGTTGTAAAGGGGAATGGGTCCAGTCATCTTTATTCCCCGAGTGAAGTGCTCATTTATTATGTAACACACAGCAGCCATTTGAATTCAGGCCACGGTACACAAGCATATATATACATTCTTATACGGTGTACTATACGGTCATATACGGTGATTCTTCATCCAGACGTTGGACAGTGTGCAATGCATGGCACTCACTCACATAAGAGTCATTGGTTGTGAAGTGACTCAATGTGAATACGGACACTCAAGTAGTACCTCAGTGTTGCTGCTCGCATCACGCCCTCCCCTCCATTGCGCAGGAAATACAAATGGCGCTGAGATGAGGACCACAGATGGCGTTGGCGCTATTATTAGTATTTGTCGTAATAGTTGTTAGAATGGTCAAGCCACTAAACACAGCGAAAATCTCTCAAAGTTGGCAACACCAAAGGCAAGTCTGTTCTTGCTCGCTTGCACCGCTCACACATGCAAAAGCAAAATAAAAGCAGCACGTACTTTTACATTTGAACTTGCTGGGGCCTGTCGGACACTGTAGGCGGGACGGATTTGCCCGTATATTTCTGTTATACGACAGTCCTCAATTCATTTCTTGATAGGATTTTTTTTTTTGCTTCTTGACAGTATCTCTTGCACTCCCACATCATTTCCAGGGGATTTGCCATTTCATATTTGTCTTGTTTACATGCTATCACCCCCCCCCCCCCCCGCCCCCGACCCACCCAATTCATAAGCTGTCATTTCTTCAAAACATCACACATGCAAAACTATTTTTTATTTTTTTTTTACAAAACCACTTCCCTGGTGCATCACAAAGCAGAAGATGCGAAAAGATGCTCCGTGCGAACATATCCAAACAGCAGCTCTCCAGAGGCAAATTACACGTTGCTTCTTTAATTGACTAGGCTGGAGGGAGAAGACAGCCCCCCCCCCCCCCCCTGCCCCCCCCGTCAACTGAACTGTGAGAATTTACCGAGAACCATATAACGCGCGCTTAAGATAAAATCAGTGCTGCGAAAAGAAGGAGCTCCTCCTTTCTCCTCTTTCCACGCCACTTTGATAAAGGTGCCTGACATCATCTCCGCACAGTGAAGCCCATTTGTAACCAGGTTACCGACTATCTCTCATCTGTAATTGAGAGCATGCAGCTTGAGTCAGAAGTGTATCAACAATAGAAAATGTTGTTAGCCTTCCATCAAGCAGCCTGCGAGGTGAATTAATAGCTACGGTGTGAGCAAGCGAGAGTGAGTGGGGGGGGGGGGGGGGAAGGGGTCTCCGACAAACCTGGAATAGAGGCTGCGGTGACAGTGAACGATGTTGCGCAGCATGCAGTTGTTGTTATCGCCGGAGTGGAAGAAAATGCGTCAAGTAATTGAAAGGCAAAGACAGAAAGCTGCAGTGAATTTCCCTCCTGACCATCATAAAGATACCCCAAACTAGTTTCTTTAAATCCTTTCTTTTAGGAGGTGGCAGAACATCGCGCATGCTAGTTTGTCAGCTAGGTCCATTGCTCCAGTACATTTCCCTGCCACTCCATGAGGTGCGCCCCCTAGCGGGCCCTCATGTAATTGCGCAATAATAAGCAATTAACAAAATGAAAGAGACTTTATCGAGGCCGCATGTAGATTTAAAATCCCGATACTTATCGATAATTGACGGGGGCACAAAATATCGAGGTGAATCGCAATATCGACATAATTGTCACACTCCTGGCACTCCTGAGTATGAAGTCTCATAAGCCGACAGTGTGCCTTATAATCCGATGTGCCATATATACGGATCAATATTCTGATTTCTTGGACGTAGTATTTTGAATATTCTGTAAAGCGTTTTTGTTGCAGCTGGAGCAGTTGTGAAAGCTCTTTATAAATAAAGTGTTATTGTATTCCTGTAGGCGTAGCTCCATCTAGTGGATGCATAATGCAACCACAGCCTCTATTGTGGCTTCTATGCACTTTATAATGCGGTCCGCCCTATTTACGAGTTTTAACCCTGGAGAACCCAAGACCCCTTTTCTTCTTTGGAAAATGATGAATTATACATTAAATCACAGCTATATGTTCACTGAACATCAAAATATATGCTTTTTCAAATAATCAATGCCTTAATCCTAATTTAGGATAAGGGCCAAATTTGACCCTTTGGGATTTAAGGGTAGCATTTGAATAGCAGAATTATAGGGGCCAAATTAGACCCCGTGGGTTCCCCTGGGTTAAAATATGCCATTCATTGAAGGTGCGCCTTATAATCCGAAGTGCCTTATCGTGCGGAAAATACGGTACATGCCATTAGATTTGCGCACAGGTCAGACGCACGGTTAATTCTTCATTGGCAATATTGTGTTCTTTTTAAGGGCCTGAAAGTATCACTAGGTGCCATCATTAAGTCATAAATATTTCTCCACACATTCTATTTCATTTCTTGACGTGTTGGAACATGTCCGGAATTCAGAACATGTCCTGTGGGGATACATTTTTTTTTTTTACATCTACAGCCTTCCATTCCCCTATGATCTTTGGTTGGTATTGGAAAAATTGTCCAGCATGAACCACACACGCATGGCGGTTCATGCTGCTGTCATATTGTGAAACATGTTTTCCATTTCGGTACACTTTGTTTTTCTTTTTTTTTTTTTTGCAGGCAGGTTGAAATGAGATCCTGCCATGCTGTAAAGCTAAACAAATGGATTAGAATGCGCTGTATGAAATGTTGGCCGCTGAAGGCAACGGCGTGTGTGCGAGCGCGCGTTTGTACGTGTGTCAATCGGCGTGTCTGTGCGCGCGCACGCGCGTTTGCTGCAAGCACTCAGCACTTGGTCCTAATGGGAATTTCACTCCAGTCTTGTTTGCCTGTGAGTGGTCTCGCTGCTTGTGTGTGCTCTAATTACAGACAAGATTAGGGAGGAAGGCAAATGAAAGCGCTTGCAGCCACTCCTTTGTAATTGCCACAAGCAAACGTTTGTAATTATGAACAGATTGCTTTACTATTGACAATTAAAACAACAGCGCAACTTATTTAACGACTGTCGGGAGACTCTCGGAAGGTGTGGCAAAAAAAAAAGAAGGAAAAAAAAAGATCCTTTTCAACCGAGCTCGTGCGCTTTTTGTTCTTATGTAGGCCTTTGTTGCCGTAGATGGAAAGAAGCAACAGCAACTAAAAATGTTGGAAAAAGCCGAAATATATGGCAGAAGTACATTTGTAAAATGTCTTCATTTATTCGGGGATTTTTTTGTGGAAAATATGCAATTCTGTCACAAAGTAGGAATTTTTTTTTCGACTGATAGTGTGTTCTATCTTTTTTTCCATTCACTGAAGAATGTTTTCATGGAAAATGTGGATTTCTTTTAAAAGTGCGATTTTTGAGAATGTTGAATGTCAACGATTTCTTGTTGGAATGTTTTGCATTGGTGGATAAATTGTTTGAAACATCTTCATTCATTGCATCTTGGTTGAGCAGTGGTGAATTTGTTGAATTTCTCTTTTTTTAATTTATTTACCGTATTGGCACGAATATAAGACGGCCCTGATTATAAGACTCAAGTTTGAAAAAATACTTTTTGAACACCAAAATAATTTTTATACAGAAAATAATTACAGTACATCTGAAACAAATGATTACAATGATAACAATATATTTGAGAGAAAAAGCATGTTATTTTTCCTCATTCAAATCTTAACATTCGAACATCTAAATATGTAAACTAAAGTGCAATCACATTGGTAAATGAATGGCTTCTGGTTTTTGAAATGTAAATGACATCATAACTTCTCCTCAGCTGCCGGTTAACCTGGCCGATCTCCGACCCACTTTTCTCCAGATTGTCACTATGTTTCTGCATTTTCTGTTATCTCTTCGATTATTTTCTTCTCTTTTCCTTCTTACTGCTATTTTTTATTTTCTTCTTCATGCTACCGCTATTTTTATTTTTATTCTTAGTGACAGGGGTTCACTTTGGCCTGGGGAGTCAAGTTAAGCATTCGCTTCAATGATATCTGGCGCCATCTAGCGTCGTGAATGGGTATAATTTCTAGACCCCGAATATAAGACGACCCCATTTTATTTCAATGCACAAAACACCGTCTTATATTCGGGCCAATACGGTAAATGGGGAAAAAAGAAGTTCTTAGACAAGTGCAAATTTGTGGTATGTGGGGGAAAAAAATTGAATGGATGTTCTGAACCAGCTGAACATTTTCAACACTGGAAAGGTTGGCATCGGTCCAGCAATGTTTTCGGACCAACGTGCGCTCTTTAGCATTCGCGCAACAATAGCGAGCGAGCTAAGCTGCACTGCTGCGATTGTTCATTGTGTTTAGCCATATACGCCGAAGGCGTCAGTATTATTAGTAGCACAGTCTTGACGGTAATCTCCCCCCCACCTGTTCCCCACGGCCATTTGATACTGACACATGATATCAAAGCGAAGTGAGTGACCATGTCGCTATGCTGCCTACTAATGAGCGGCATTATGAGGGGACTGGCAGCCGGCGACGACACTTTTCAATGGAAGGATCATGGTGATGATGATGATGATGGTGATGATGATGACAGTAGTGTTGGCCATTAAATCTTCACACTTGTCGACTGTTTGCGTGAAGACTGTATGTGCGGATGCAAGGTCTTCTTCCTCAAGGGTACATCCTCATTTTGTGGCCCAAATGAAGCATCCAATTTGAATTTCAAAATCAGTCCTCATGCATTCGTCCGCGGCTCGAGTGATCGGCACTGATGGGCTGACTTTCAACTGTCCGTCATTGTCTTATTCGTCGGTGCTCACACAACTCCTCTGTTTGTCGACTCCTCGGCTGTCGACCGTTGGCGTTTGAGACTATTTTCCTGCGTTTGCATCTTTTGTTGTTGTTGTAATTGTTACAAAAACATGATAAAAATGTTAGTGAACTTGTGAAAACATGTTTTTAAATATTGTGTGTGTGTGTGTGTGTGTGTGTGTGTGTGTGTGTGTGTGGTAGACTTTAGCAAGCGATACTCATCCAGTTGTACATCATCGTTATAAGACATATGCGACATTATAACACACAGACAGAAAATACATTGGTCAGAGTCGACATTCTGTTATTTCAAACTTTACATGAAAAATGGAAATGTAAGAAAATTAAATGGAAATATGCAAATATAATTGAACGGGAGGGAAAAAAAAAAACGACATTTGAGTATGCAAACCTCAGGAGTTAGTGCGAGAAAATGTAATCATCTCCCAACAATCGTGATCTTTTATCAGCACTGTCGTAACAATTTACTGCCCTTCAGCGAATATAATGTTGACGAAACAATCATATACCTTTTATGCCACGCTCGCCATCACCTCCCATTACCAAGCGTATTTATTATTACACTCATTCCCTCTTTTTTTTCTCCCCCCCCTTCGGCTTGTGCACTGGATCTTTATGTCCGCATAAGGCACTCTCGATGCCATAACAGATGGTGTTTCATTTTGTGGTCAAAGAGTGCCAGGAGTTGTGTTTGATTTTATTAGCGCTGAGATTTAGCACATACATGCTACATTACGGAACAACACAAGTCCCATTTCTCATCTGCGGGAGAAAATGAAAGTGTGATGAAATGTAATATAGTCACCCTCGGGCACGACTGCGGGGACTGGGAATTGCAGCACAATAAATCTAATGGATATTACTACACTCCAACACCTCATGCCCCCCATCCCCCACTTGATCTATTCTTTATAATCGCACTCTCTCTGCCTAGGTTACCTTTCTTTTATTGTCGATAAAAAGTACATGTTTGCATCCCCCCTTTTCTCTCACTTAGCCTTGCCTTTAAATTTGTTTTCCATGAGTCGACTGGATTTCATGAAGAAATGACTAAATGTGAGACCGGCTGCGTTTTACAGAGCGCACAGTTGGAGGCATGCATATGCAAGTCATTAAGGAAGCATTTTGAAACTCCAACTCTAGTTTAAAACCCTAGTTTGAAACCCAACTGTTTATATCCCTAACCCCACTTTGTAATCATAATTTGAAACCCAACCCTGAGTTTGAAACCCTACTTTGAAACTGTAAACCTTATTTGAAACCCTACTTTGAGACCTTATCCCTAGTTTGAACCCCTATTTTAACATCCAACCCGAGTTTAAAACCCTACGATGAAACCATAACCCGAGTTTGAAACCCTACTTTGAAAAGTAAACCTAATTTGAAACCCTACTTTGAGACCTTAACCCTAGTTTGAAACCCTATTTTCAACATCCAACCTTAGTTTAAAACCCTTCTAAGAAACCCTAACCCAAGTTTGAAACCCTACTTTGAAACTGTAAACCTTATTTGAAACCCTACTTTGAGACCTTAACCGTAGTTTGAAACCCCATTTTTAACATCCAACCGTAGTTTAAAACCCTACTATGAAACCCTAACCCGAGTTTGAAACCCTACTTTGAAACTGTCAACTTAATTTGAAACCCTACTTTGAGACCTTAACCCTAGTTTGAAACCCTATTTTTAACATCCAACCCGAGTTTAAAACCCTTCTTAGAAACCCTAACCCGAGTTTGAAACCCTACTTTGAAACTGTAAACCTTATTTGAAATCCTACTTTGAGACCTTAACCCTAGTTTGAAACCCTATTTTTAACATCCAACCCTAGTTTAAAACCCTACTATGAAACCCTAACCTGAGTTTGAAACCCTACTTTGAAACTGTAAACCTTATTTGAAAGCCTACTTTGAGACCTTAACCCTAGTTTGAAACCCTATTTTTAACATCCAACCCTAGTTTAAAACCCTACTATGAAACCCTAACCTGAGTTTGAAACCCTACTTTGAAACTGTAAACCTTATTTGAAAGCCTACTTTGAGACCTTAACCCTAGTTTGAAACCCTATTTTTAACATCCAACCCTAGTTTAAAACCCTACTATGAAACTCTAACCCGAGTTTGAAACCCTACTTTGAAACTGTAAACCTAATTTGAAACCCTACTTTGGGACCTGAACCCTAGTTTGAAACCTTATTTTTAACATCCAACCCTAGTTTAAAACCCTACTATGAAACCCTAATCCTAGTTTGAAACACTATCCCCAATTTATAGCCTGACCTTAAAACCCTAACCCTAGTTTGAAACCCTAACCCTAGTTTGAAACCCTATCCCCAGTTTGTAACCTGACTTTAAAACCCTAACCCTAGTTTGAAACCCTACCTTTAAACCCTTACCCTAATTTGAAAACGACCCTAAAACACTAACCCGAGTTGAAAACCTTACTTTGAAACATTCCATGTCATTTTTCTGTTCACATTATTACAATTTGTTGAAAAATAACCACGTTTCTTCGAATAGTACAACATCTGCATTTTTCCACAAAGTGGTCACAGAAATAACCTGAATCTGACAAAAGTAATACTAAATAAAAAAAATTCAAAGACAATTAACCAGCAAACATCAGACATTGATTTTGAATTGCGGATTGTCACGTTCTTTTTTCTTTTTCTTGAGTGTGGTCGTACTTGTAACTTGTAACTTTAAAGGAGAAAGCAATTCTCACAACAGCAATTCTCCTGTCAGGGATGCTTTTTGAAGTGAGTGCTGAGCATACAGTTCTGAATGACGCCGCCTCCTCCGTCCTTTGTGCTCGTCTTCATTGCGCTTTGCTCACCGCGGCGCTTTCAACACCCCACACCTCCTATTAATGCCTGATTAGGCCTAACATTGGCTGTGAGCAAAGGCCGCTGGACATCGGGGCACCACTCCCACACCCGAAACTTGGAAAATGAATACCGATGCCCCCCTCTGACCCCACCACCACCACCCTGCAAAAAGGCCTCCACTTATCCTCAGTCACTCCAAACTGCTCTCTGCTGCCTTCACTCACACCACAAAACTCATTGGATTGTTGAAGTGTCAAGCTTTGACCACACACGAAGGCCAAACTTCTGCTTTTTTTGGTGTTTTTTTTGTGCTCATTTCCTGCAAACACATTCATTCAAACAAACTTCAAGATCAAGTTCTCCTTCTGGGTTTTGGGATTTGTTTAAGCTAAATAAACCTGCACGGGAAGACAGCTTCAATATATGTGCTTTTCATCTCATGGCAACTGGGGAGGAGAGGGAGAGAAAAAAAAAAGGAAAAAAAGCTCATTTCAGTTCAGCTAATTAGAAATTCCTTCCAGTCTTTTATACAAAAGTTCGATTTAAGAAGTGATGAAATCCCTGGAATAACTTTGTATTAAGGACCCCCGCATGCCAGAACACTCGGCAATTTTAGTGATAAGGGTTTGCTGGTGAAAATGGAACCCCAAAAACTCACTCAGGAGCTCCCCTTGGCTCTTTTTGCTGACAGTACACCAGCTCATATGGGCAAAGCATGGTGTCAAAATTATGATCATTTCCATGATTTACCCTAAAAAAGGCAGTGTGAGGGCTCCTTGATTGTTGCTTTTAGCTTTAATGTAACTTGTTTGCGTCCAATTAACCACATTTATCTTGTCAGATGACTGAACTGTTGTCAAAGTGTGAAATGTCATTTTTTCATTAAAAAAAAGATTATTAATATTTGTTATGTAAGATATTACGACTCTTATAAAATTATTATTAAAAAAAAAACTTTCTTCCAAAATTTGGACTCCTTTCCTGTAATAAGTTTTTCTTCCGAAAATCACAAGTCAACCCTCATGCAATCCAGTATACTGTGAATTTATTTGTGCGGAATTTAATTTTTGTGGAATCCCATGTTTGTTCGCATGAGTTAGGTTAGCTTCACTTCTTGGAAACATTAAATGGAATTTCAACTTTATTCTTCATTCTCAAATGACCTCATTCTGATTAAATTATCACTTAATTGTTATCATTTTACTGCGGGATGGCAGCTTTAATATGCAGCCTCATCTCGCAAGCTCATTTAAATTGAAGAACTAATTAGAAATTCTCTCCACTCTTTTAAACACAAGTTTGATTCAGGGGAAAAAAAACCCCAATCATAGGCGCTTTTATTTTATCTAATCAAACTTTTAAATGACTATTCTTTAACTTGTGAAATATAAAAATATATATTTTCGATCGCATTTAATTAAAACCCTCATTAATTGTATTATCACTTCCCCTTCATTTTCAAGGGCATTCTGTGTCTGGTTGATTTAGTTACGGGGCAAAACAAATTAAGCATGAATTAATGCAAGTTTAAGTGAAATTTCAAGTTCAATTAAATGAGCTATTGTGGCGCACACAGCACCGTGGGAGTGTCGAGAGTCGACTGGAAGCCTGTAATCATTGCTGAAAAGACGCAGTGTCCATGCAGCGTAAGATCCTCAGAATACCGCACAAGGAACTCATTTACAACATGCGACAAATCGACACAATTTATTTGATCTCTCGATAAGGGCTTGTGTCTGTGCTATTTTTGGCTAGCAAGGGAGTTAGCAGTTCCCGAAGTAATGTTGTTTGGTTCGCTGATTAGTGGGCGAACGGCGACTGTATGAATGGCAACAGGTGGAAAGACACGTTCATCGAACCTTTAATTATTCTTCGCAAAGATACATTATTTGTAGTAGATAATTAAAATAGTATCAGACTTTCAGTAAAAAGTTAAATGAACTGGATTATTTTAATGTGCTGTAGAACCAGCTCATTGGTTGGGAATGAGGTAAGAGCGGCCTCCTTAGCCAGTACACCATTACTCCGCTAAGGGGGTGAGGGCAATCAAAAACAGAATATGCATGCATTAAATTCAACACATTTGTTCCCATGGCAACCATTCACCATGTCATTCACTTGTCAAGCCGCATCAGGGCCGACGGACTCCATTGTCTGGGTCCTGGTGGGCAAGGTTACTCTAAGGAAGGGGGAAGGAGTGTGTGTGTGGGGGGGGGGCGGTCAGGCCCCCATCATTCCCCTTCTGCATACCCCCCTGGCCAACATCCAGGTCATTCAGCATGCGGTTATTCCTCTTTAATTCAGTTTTTTTTTTCTTTTCTTCCAACGCTAATCACACGACAAATGACCAGCGCGGCTAAAAAGAAAGCAGCAGTGTGGTATCGAGGCGTGGATCTTATTCGAATTGGGGGGTAGGACAAAGGGGTTCATTGGGATTAGGGGGACCAAACACCTCAAAGATCTCACTGCTTCACTTCATCGATGCAGGGCTCCCTTGATGACTGGCTGTCAAGATCAGTTAAACAGCCACAATGGCAGAGATGGACATTTGACTTTTCTTTTCTTACTGTTCCCAAACTCCCGGCTTTAAAACCCTCATTGGGTTTTCCTCGCTCTTTCGCAGCTTTTTATTGCTCGGGATATGAAGTAATGCAGAACAAGCGGTTTGTTTGTTTGGCTGGAACAGACCGACCTCCTTTAGCAGAACAAATGCGCACTTCCTCCTTGCAGTTAATGATCAACCTCAACTTGTTAACAAGATTAACATTTAAGTCAGTGTTGTTCAGCGAGATGCAAACATTGATAAGACTAACTTCTATTTTCTATTACGCTTTTTCTCATTTGTGTTGCGACTCTGATGATGAATGAAAAAATTGGACGACCTTTTCCCTTGCCCTGACTCGGGACACCGGGACCCCCCACTTTCGGTGATTCGGAGCAGGGGGAGCTCAGAATCCAACCGCTTCTTTTAAATGTCTAGAGGAGCCAGATGAGGCGGCTCGGGCATCTGATTGACGCCTCCCTGGTGAGGTGTTCCGGGCATGTCCCACCGGCAAGAGGGTCCGGAGAAGACCCAGGCCACGCTGGAGAGACTATGTCTCCCGGTTGGCCTGGGAACACCTTGGGATCCCCTTGGACAAGCTGGATGAAGTGGCTGGGGAGAGGAAAATCTGGGCTTCCCTGCTAAAGCTGTTGCCCCCGCGACCCGAACCCGGATAAGCGGCCAATTGCACCGTGGGGCGAGAGGCAGACTAAACTCTTGATTGCTGGCCAGTCAACCTGGAGAAAGCCCATGCAAGAACGGGGGCGTCACGCTTGAGACAATATTCAATCTCAAAACCTCTCAGCTGTGGGGCAGGTGTGCTAACCACAATACCACTCTGCGTTCTATCTATCTATCTATCTATCTATCTATCTATCTATCTATCTATCTATCTATCTATCTATCTATCTATCTATCTATCTAGCTGTCTAGCTAGCTATCTAGCTAGGTATCTAGTGAGCTAGCAAGATAGCTATCTATCTTGCTATCTATCTATCTATCTTATAATAGCAATCAAAAGTCAATATTTAATGTATCCCTTTTAAAATAGAAGCGTCAGCAGTGCTATGGGAAGCTATGCGTTGCTGCAGGGTTTGACTTTTGAAGTAATAATGGACAGGAACATAGTCGACATTGTGCTTTGAAAACGACAGGCGTGCTTGCAGGGTTAATAAGTCACATACTTTGTCACCTGTTATCAGCAGATAGGTAAAAACCTCCGTGTTTGTGATATTTCATTCTCAGGAGTGATTTCCTGTCTACAGAATAACAATGGACTAAATTGCGTGAAGGGGGAGGTAGGGGAGGTGTTTGCTGTAAAGAATGTTTGTATCATATCCGCCTCACGACAGATTACGTGACATGTCGACTTTTGTAAAACAGCCGCTTGATGAAAAGGTGAGAATCTTCAGCTCGACACAATGGGTGTGTGTGTGTGTGTGTGTGTGTGTGTGTGTGTGTGTGCGTGCGTGCGTGCGCAACAGCGACATCTGAAATATTACCAGCACCAATTTATCATTTTCACACTCGGATAATAGAAAGCAATCTTCCTAGCTCACACTTCTCCAAGAAATCATATTTCATGTAAGGAAAGACATGCTCTGCGGAATATCTAAAGTGCCAATCACACAGTACAAACACTCCAAAGCCAACAATGCAAAAGGATACATGGCGGTTTTATCATGCGGCCTCATGGGGTTTGAGGAGGGGGCTGGTGGGAGGGGGGGGGGGGGTCAATAAATATGTAGTGTATACATCTGACCCCGAGAAAGTACATTTCAGTTGATGCCGAGCATTTCACAGGTAATATGACAACATGGCAAAGTTAGAATACGGTGCAGATGAGACAGGAGGAATTTTGGACCGCTCCTTCTTCATAAACAGTTTCTGCAATATTATTGTTGTCTGGTGTGAATTGCTCTCTTGAGGTCATGCCACTGCATCTCAATTCCATATTTTTTGTCTGTTGACACCATTCGGTCGCTGGTTTTCTGGTCTTCTGGGGTCGCGTCTAGTCATTTGAATGCAGATGATCACATCTCTTGTCAAACTGATAAACTGAGGGGAAAACCAAGGCTTATTGTGAGAGTGGGGATTGTTCAATGCCATCTGGGGCTTTCATTTATACTCTATGTATATATAGTGGATGTGTGGATACAATTTTTTGGGAAATCAAGAAATGAGGGTCATATATTTTTAATGCATTTCATGATTATAGCATGAATGCAAAATGCTTTTGGAAAAACACCTAAAAAAATGGCTTCTGCTCTGTGCTCTGGTGCTGTTTTTTGTATATTTAAAAAAAATGTTATTTTATTTCTTTCATGTTGCCACCACAGAAGAGTGCCAGTAAAAGGAAACGTGGAACAATGTATTGGCCCGAATATAAGACGGTGTTTTTTTGCATTGAAATAAGACTGAAAAATTCATCTTATTTTCAGGGTCGAGACATTATACCAATTCACGACGCTAGATGGCGCCAGATATCATTGACACAAATGCTGAACATGACTCCCCAGGCCAAAGTGAACCCCTGTCACGAAGAATAAAAATAAAAATAGCGGTAGCACGAAGAAGAAAAATAAAAAATAGCGGTAAGAAAGAAAAGAGAAGAAAATAATAGAAGAGATAACAGAAAATGGAGAAATGTAGCGACAATCTGGAGAAAACTGGGTCGAAGATCGGCCAGGTTAACCGGCAGCTGAGGAGAAGTTATGATGTAATTTACATTTCAAAAACCAGAAGCCATTCATTTACGAATGTGATTGCACTTTAGTTTACATATTTAAATGTTCAGATATTAAGATTATATTAATTTGGTGTTCAAAAAGTCTTTTTTCAAACTTGGGTCTTGAAAAAGACGGGGTCGTCTTATAATCAGGGCCATCTTATATTCGGGCCAATACGGTATATGTTGCAACAATAGGCGCCGCTGTTTAGGTTAGTCATAGTGCTCAAATGAGCAATTAACACTTTTGTCGACGAACTGACGTCGACATTGGGTTACTAGCGGTCTATTTGAGGGAGGTGTTTATATATCCGAAAGGGATGGTGCCGCTATTTGTGGAAAATACATTAGGTCCACTCTGTATCAGCATTTATCACTACTAATGCGCTATCAAAGTTCACATCTGAGCATGTTTTCCTTTCAATAGATAGATGCCGCACTCCCTCGGCGTCTCGCTCTATATTTCTGCAGTCTGACTGTTTATGTTCTTATCCACTGCAGACGACAGTGTGTTGTGATTGTGCTGCTGAAAAGGGGAGCGAGATAGAGAGAAGAGTGGGGGTGGGGGACGAGTAAAAAGGAGGAGGAGGAGGAGGAGGAGAGTACATGCCAGTGAGTGTCCCAAGCCATTAGAACAAGGGATATTTCTGCTTGACTGAGCAATTCATTCTCTACATGTCACATTGCATTTCTTCCATTATAAAACACCGCTGCCTTTTCCACTCCAAAGGCAGATTGGCTGCACCTCTTTGGCCCGCTGAAATATTGCCTCGCTCGCCCTCAAACCATCTTTTCTCGTCGCAAAAAAAAAAAGAAAAACAACTTGCGAGAGGTGTTTGCAAACAGTTATTAGTCTGTGCTCACACTCAAGGTTGCGCTTTATGAGCTGAGCCGCACATGCAAATATGCACAGATGGAAAAAGTATTCAGATGTGCGTTTGCTTATGTAAATGCAGCAACCGCCGAGTGTAAAAATACTCTCAAGGGCAAGTACAAAAGCAAAGGTAGCAGTAAAGAATGACTGGAAAAGAGAAAAGATAAAACTGATTTCTTTTCCTGATATGATGATCGCCCTTCTAATAGATTTCAGACTAATAAATGCTTGAGGTTTCAGGAAAATGAAAGAATTTCTTTTTTTTTTTTCCATAGACTTTCAATACTGAGCCCATTTGAACTCTGCTGCTAACCAAACATTCACAAAGAGAGAATGCGAGAAAGTCATAAATGGGATTCGTGCGTAGTATAGAATGTAAAGATGGTGTTTTGGATGATTCTATTATGCACCCCCCCACCCCCCTCAAACACACAAAATTTAAAACGATACACAGGCATTTTAAAAACATGCTTTCGTCACTTCACATGCCCTATTTCTTGTCTTGCTAACCCCAAACAGCAGCACCAAAACACTTTATCTTTCAGGTGAATTAAAGTGTGCTTGTATGTTGTGAACAAGTGCTAATATTTTCGAACTAGTCACTGATGGACCCCCATCAGTACCCCATGTGCCAATCTACTCTACATGCACGCGTGTCGAAGACTCTCTGTAACTTCGACTAGCAACCCAGGCTAAAGTTAGCTCCTCCCCAATATGCAGTGTTTGTCTCTCGCTCGCGCTGTATCAATTCAGCCTACTTCCTTGATGCAAGAACTGTACTACTTTCCTATTTAGACTGGGCTTTAGTGCCATCTAGTGGCATCTCAATGTGTATTAGGGTCCGGGACTCCTAACATTCATACATGGATATATTTATAGTGCACTTTGTTATTGTCAGCATATGATGACGCGCGATGTTAAGAGGACGGAGCAAGTGTTTAAGGTGAGCCGCTTGCATGGTGCCCCATCCTCGCTCTGCCACTTTCCCCAAAGCCCAACAGAGGAGATCTGACTTCACTCCTCCAGCCTCCCGACAGCTCTGACAAGAGCTGCAACAGAGATTGATGTTGCCCGGATAGAAAATATAACAAGAGCAGGGCAATTATGTGCTTTGTAGCAGCAACCCAAACGGCCCTGGCTGCATTGTTATGGTTCTCAATATCTCCAAGGTGTGTTGCGGGGCGGGGGGGGGGGGAGTAAATGGATTGTCCGTGAGAACATTTCATCCCATGCTCTTCATCTCTGTTCAATCTCACTCCCATTTTTCCCTCTCTCCTCTCTTTCATAGAATTTCACGTCGCCTGTTAGTTTGGTCTGAGACAACAGCATTTTGTTCAATGCTCTCAGCATGGAATGCGAAGATAACTGAGGGGATGCAAGATCATTGCTAACGTGACAATGCGGGAATAATCCGATGAGTTGAATTGAACTAACCATAATTTCATTCTTAGAACGTTTGGTTGAGGATTAATTAATATTCGTGCTTCATTGTTATTGAGGCTGCCTTAGTTTTCCTATCAGAGCGCACATGGCGACAAATTGAAAAAAACTGCTAATGAAAGTGGAAACAATGTCTGTCATCCATCCATGCACCAACCATCCATTTGCCCATCCATCCAGTTCTTTGTTTAACTCCGCTAACTACGTACTTGAAAGGCGCTTATAAATCAAATGTATTATTATTATTATTACCGTATTGGTCCGAATATAAGACGGCCCTGATTATAAGACGACCCCCTCTTTTTCAAGACTCAAGTTTGAAAAAAGACTTTTTGAACACCAAATTAATTTTTATACAGAAAATAATTACAGTACATCTGCAACAAATGATTATAACAATATATTAGAGAGAAAAAACATGTTATTTTGCCTCATTCAAATCTAAAGTGCAATCACATTCTTAAATGAATGGCTTCTGGTTTTTGAAATGTAAATTACATCATAACTTCTCCTCAGCTGCCGGTTAATCTGGCCGATCTTCAACCCACTTTTCTCCAGATTGTCGTTACGTTTCTCCATTTTTGTTATCTCTTCTATTATTGTCTTCTCTTTCCCTTCTAACTGCTATTTTTTATTTCTCTACTTCGTGCTAGCGCTATTTTTATTTTTATTCTTTGTGGCAGGGGTTCACTTTGGCCTGGGGAGTCAAGTTCAGCATTTGCGTCAATGATATCTGGCGCCATCTAGCGTCGTGAATGGGTATAATGTCTAGTCCCCGAATAGAAGACGACCCCCACTTTTTCAGTCTTATTTCAATGCAAAAAACACCGTCTTATATTCGGGCCAATACGGTACTCTATCGTTTGTACCAATTATCACCATCTAAATTCTACATGAACCTGCTCAGGTTTTGACGCCTAATCATGAAGCAGTATTCCAAATGGCAATGATAGAGAAGCTTGCCCACTCTTCCATACACACAGTTTACCGATTGCTTTCACCAGCACTGCGAAGCCAATCGTGCCTCAGAAAGTGCTGTCATTTATGAAGACTTTAAGGACACAGTCCAATGCATGTCCAATCGAAGCAAGTTGAGAGAGTTTGTCAGGGCACTGGCGGCTCTACACTAATGGAAATGACAGCTTTCCAAGAGAGATGGTAAAAGGGGTCGAGGCTTCTATTTGTCGACACTGAGCCGTGTCAGGCGATTAAATTCACAATGTGAAGTAACCTGACCTTAAAATAACTTGAACTAAAAATGATTTGCAAGCGAGTTCCAAGTTGTGGCCAAAAATCAAGCAAATCGAGTCTGACTGAATGTAAAGCATGTCATCGCGTGTCATGAGGCTGTTTGTTATCAGCAAGATGGAAGTCAAGACATATAAAATTGCTCATTTCCAAATGATATTGAAGTGATAGTAAAATGTATTTTCACTGATAAATGAAAAACAACTCAGAGAATGAAACCACATTTATACTGTATATACTTATGCTATTTCTTTTATTTCAATGTGTTTGCAGCTACCATATGTAGTCGCGATGCAACTGTGATGATTCACTTTTGAAAGATACTGTATATGTCACCCAACATATTTAATCATCAAATTCTGAGCAACACACACATTGATTTTGGTGCCGAAATGTATTAATGTCCCCTCTTATACCATCTTTATCTTCTTGGAAGGGGTTAAACCTTACGTACAGGAAAATTACAACCTAGCATAGCAATGCTTACAGATAGCATGATGAGCTGAAACAATGATACAAGTTGACAGTTAATTATAAGATACAAGTTCACGCTGTTAAATGTCAAATTCCCGCTACATTGGCTCTTCGTGAAGTTCCGTGACGTTAATCAAATATGGTGCGCGCGTTGACGTAGCACAGCCATGAGTCAAACCGACACATGCTAACCCCCACACAATCATACTTAATGTACACCGTAGTTTTCCATCGTATCTATCATTTTAATGTGTTACCAATTCAATCTATAACTGACATGAAGATTATTTCACGTTTGACGATATCCGCGAGTTCAATTGTTAAGCTAGTGATGGATAAAGTTGTGTCTCTGATCCTTGAGTTACATGTTGTCATTCTCTTACGCTATTTTTCAAAAACAATCGTTCTTGACGTTTGAATTCAAATCTAATGATTCTCGCATCTCCCGTGATATCTACTTCACAAAGTGGCCTCTGCACTCCGTGTCATAGCGTGACAGGTCAGAAGCACGCACAGCTAAAAAAATAACGTGTCTTTCAAAAGCTAACGTCACACTCTCTTCACTGTGGCTAAAATATTAACAATTGTGGTCACATTAATTTCTGTTTGTTTACATTTGTAAGCGTTAATAGTAATAGCTAGCTTTAGTATACTGTTTTTCTCGTGATTTTGTGGCACCCCCTAGAGCTCGGGCACCTTTAGCATTGACCCATTGAGCAATGCAGCCCAAGCTGCCTCCACGAGTGAAAATACAATCCATCTTCAAACCTCTCCGGTCACTTTTTCCTTCTCACTCTGAGCTTGTAGTCGTTCATAAAATTGTCATGGCAACAGAAGCGGTACTTTTCATCGGTTAGCAGTAAACTGGGTGGGCTGACCAGTGGCTTATTTGCGTGAGACAATACTGGTCCGTCTAAACAGGCTCCAATCGAGAAAATGGTCAATTATAATGTCGTTCTTGATCCCCAGGGGTATTTTGAACAAAAAAAGAAAATCACATACGTGTTATTAAGATACCTGGGCAATGCTAAATTTAAATTGTGAAAAATAATGCCTAGTGTGACCCTGAATAGATTTGCATGCATTCCGGCATAATTAAGCAGCAGAAATCACTGACATTATTGAAATATTATCATCGTCGCCATCAGCAATTTGTTTTGACTGGTTAAATGAGGTTGATTTAAATGACGCTACGTCGCCACGATTCCGCTTCGCCTTGCATTAGCAAATAAGTTTCGCTTATTAGATGTTGGCATATTATTTCCCTCCCCAAATGACTTTGAGGGGAAGCGAGATGCCGTGAGGAGTTATAGCACGGATTGAAATGAACTGTTTGCTGCAAATCAAAGATGTGTCACTCAAGTGCCGACACCCTCTCTTATTAATTTATGAGCACGCAGATGAGCCCCGCTCTCTCTCTGCGTCGGACATCTCATCTCTATCAGAACAGTGGCACATTTATATTCCGCCAGCGATGAGGTTACATTTAGTTTTACACCTTTGTTGACATTTAATTCAAAAGACAACGTTCAAGAGGGCACGGCTATTCTCCGAGCCGTTTTAATGTGTTTCAACATTCAGCCGTTGTGAAATAGAAAAAAAAAAAAGAAAAAAAGAGCCCCAATTTTATTGTGATAATGGAAAAGTAGACTGGAAAAGTGGATTTGGAATTGGTTTGCACATATTATCGGACCGCTATAAAAATGAGATTTGCAGCCATGGGGGAAAACAAATCAAGCTCCTTTCTTCAGTTATTGGAGCATGGAAGAGAAAATGCAGTTATTTTAATGTAGCTGGGAAAAGTGCACTGTGTTCATAGTGTCTGTCTCGATGCTCAGAGCCTGATGTGATTGCCAGCCAAGAAACACGATTGTCTGTAAATGTGCATTGGCAAAATGTCATTTTTTTTCCCCCCCCCCCCCCCCTTCCCTCCCTATCTAAAATGTGTCTTTTATTGCCACGCAAAGAGAGAAACACAACAGATATCAAGTGAGCCCGTTCAACATCACACAACAAGCTAGTCCTTAATATCTGATATCGGACTGGTTTTGAGGGAGCCTGCAGGTTTTTCCGCCGCCCGTATACATTTGTATGCAACGGGCCATATGCAGATTTAGATTTGTCTAAGCGGAGCACTATTTCATTTCATGCTGAGTGTTCAGTTGCGCTGGAGGGCATTACATATGCATGAGGAGTCCTCCTCCCATGATATAAACACAGGAATATGGCCGGTGACAGGCATTAGTGAGCCGGGGCCACAGTGGATCAAATAGAATAACCTGTCTTTGATACTACAGAGGCGTCGGCGTCATTACCGTGATTACAGAAAACGTATGAGGCATAAACAAGGACTCGTTCAAGCTGCTTTGCCGACGTTTCTTGTGCGCTGTGATGATGACGTCGCGTCGACACACCGCTCAAAAGAGTGGTGGACCCCGCTGAGGCCAATTCCTTTATTTTTGCATTTGGGTTTGACACCACAAAGAGATTCGCAGCTTTCATTTGAACAATTCGGGTATTGGAACTCGTGACAGAGTGTGTCTGACGGGTGTTGTTATAGAAACAACAAATAGCGCCGAATGTCTCCGTTTAGTTTTGGTTCTGAAGATTGCATTCAGACTGAAGGTGACACCGATCTGACCGTCAAAATGATTATAAAAGTCTTCATTGTGCAGCAAGATAATGACCCCGCAAAGCACACTGCCAAAACAAAGGAAGGAGTTCATCAGGGGTAAAAAAGTGGACGGTTTTCGACAGAGCAAGTTAATCTCCAGACTTTAATGGAGCGTGCCTTTTACTTACTAAAGAGAGGAGACCGGAGGGAGAAATCGGCCCAATGCTGTAAAGTGATCCCTCGCTATTTGGCGGTTCGTTTATCGCGGCTTCAGTGCATCGCAGATTTTTCAAACATATTCATAAAAAAATAAATAAATAAATAACATATCTATTTTTTTCATATACATGTAGTACAGGACTGTATATGTTGCTCTATGTGACTCGCTGTTGTTTTGCTGACTTTCGCAGCTTCTCGCGGACCGTTTGCAGACTTTTTGCGACTTAAAACATTAAAAAAAAAAAAAATGTTTACTGTATTTTGTTATTCATAAACGAACCTAACTTATACATGTTTACATCTATTAGTATAATAATAATAATAATACATTTTATCTATATATAATATATATATATAAGGACACTTTACAATCAGGAACAAAAACAATAAAACACAATGCGGGTTGAGCAGCGGCAGCCAAACGCGCCAGCGTTCACTCAACCCGGAAGTCAGAAAGAAACCACAAGTTTCGAGTGTGTGTGGGGTTTTTTTTAGAAAAAAAAACACACACACTCGAACTATTCTCATCTGAGGATAATTTGAGTCCAGGAAAAAAAAAGCGTATGACAGTTACAACAAGTCACAAGACATGAACAATGAGTATACAGCATTAAGTCATGTTAATTACTTCAAAATTTACTTCTACATGCATGTATACCATTAAGGCCAAATGCCTTATAAATATTATGTACATATATGGAGGGGCACGGGGGGGTCGCTACTTTGCGGATTTTCGTTTATCGCGGGTGGTTTTGGTCCCCATTAACCGCGATAAATGAGTGATTACTGTATTGCTTTCACACAAGCACACTTTTGTCCGAGGCTTGGCAACATACATCCCGGCTAAGGTAAAGAGACGTCCACTTTGTGCCCCCCCCCCCCACCCCCCCCCCCTTCTTGAAAGAGCTTCCGGCCAGGATTGAAAACTTACCACTTGGTGATCTCAATATGTTTTCTCAAGCTCCTCATGTAAAAAACAAATCCTTCCCTTTATTTTTTTTTTCCTATTATGCACACAAAGAAATGTTTGCTTGCAGAATAATTGACTTTGTTCTCGCTGAGAGCTTATTCATCATCCTACATTGAAATTTCATTACTAAAAACTCATTACACGGCACCATTTAGAGTGCGTACACAACCGCAGGAGACGCATATGTTTTCTCTCGAGCCAACGTTTCTGCAATAACAGATGTCCTGTCAAAATGGAAGGTAATTAATGCTTGGTGGCAATGGAATAAATATTGAAGACTTTCAGAGACTCTGTGTGTGTGTGTGTGCGTGTGTACGCGCATGTGCTTTTCATTTACGTTCCGAGAGCGAACGACAGCTCAGAGGAGCCACTTTACACCGCTTTAAATCAGCAAATCATTAAAATTTCACACAGTCCTTTCCCCGACGCCAAAACTGCCACGCGGAATGAAGACGTCCATCCAAGTGGCTCGTTCAACGCGGCGGTTCTGATTTTTACGCCGCCATGAAAGGCAAACGTACGCTCTTTGATTCTCGACGAATGACTCCAAACGGCTGCACTTTGACGACGAAGAAGCCGGTTTAAAATCAGATGCGAGCAGAATTGATTATTCCGTGTGTAATAACACGACTTGAACTCGACTCGCCAAAAGAAAACGCAAAGCGGCAAACCTAATTCATTCCTCCGCCGCATTTAAAGTGAATGCCAATCATGAGCTCTATCTTGAAATGGCTTAATAGGATATTGAAATGTCCTCTTTCCAGCGGGCGGCATGCAAGACGAGCACTAATGAGTATGAATGGCGAACACGGAGATGACTAACGTGGCTGAGGACAGATATTTAATTGGGAGTAATGTAATGAAGTGTCCCACACATTTGTCATTGTGCAGTCCTTGCTCCTTATTGGCCACCGAAGGGCAATATGGAAAGAATATTATGGCAGCACAACGAAATCCCTTGAAGACCCTCTTTTGGTTTCGCATTCAAAGACTGCATTCATACTCGGGATGAAACCAACAAGAAAACCAAAAGGCAAGCTGACATCATAGTAGAACCTTCATGAAGCTTCGAGCGGTTTAAATTGAGGGTGTTTTTTTTTTTTCCATAGGAATTGTCTGCTCAGCTTAATCGGCGGAACCGACGTGTACCTCATCATGTTTCATTTCGCATAATTGCAAAGCGAGTTCACACTTCAGGGTGATGAAAGGGAAAATACGAAAATGGACTTTTGAAGTGCTTGTGTCGAGATCGTTGGGTCTTGGGAGTGCCTTGCCCATTCGTTCAGTGTGAAATTAACAACCACGTATATTTTCGATGGTCCGACTTCCTCCTGTTGCGGAGGGAGTCTCAGAGTCTCTTGAAGTCTTCATTATCGCTACAAAAATAGCTAGATCAGTAGCTCATTACTTTTTGCTTGAAAAAGAAGTGCTTGAGGGATCAGAAAAATGGCTAAATTAAAAACACACCAAACTTCATCGTAATGAAAGCCAAAGTTTGCATTTATAAAAGGCAAAACCAGCAACCTCCTCCCACTTGACACCCCCCAAAATATGTGATTTGAACTAGACCAAGACAAGTGGATGTTAAAAGTACAGTCAAACCTCGGTTTTGGTCCATAATCCGTTCCAGAAGGCTGTTCGAAAACCGAAATTGTTCGAAAACCAAAACCACGCTCTTTTTAAAATAAAAATGTTTACTCAACACGTCTGCTCACAATGGAAAGCAACACGAGGAAGCGTCACTTCCTCGTCTACCCGAGGAAGCGTCACTTCCTCGTGTAAGGAGGGCGAGAAGAGTCAAATGGTGCATTCAAATGCGCTCAGTTTGTTCGAGA
Source organism: Hippocampus abdominalis (assembly GCA_018466805.1). Classification (NCBI taxonomy): domain Eukaryota; kingdom Metazoa; phylum Chordata; class Actinopteri; order Syngnathiformes; family Syngnathidae; genus Hippocampus; species Hippocampus abdominalis. Next base: position 20,902,456 of record CM031696.1, read on the forward strand.
ACCGAAATTTGTTTGTCATCCGAGGCATAAAAAAAACTAATTGGACGAGAACCGAGACGTACGAAAACCGAGGTTTGACTGTACTGTAATTATTCTTTTTTTCAATATTTTCACCAAAGAATGTCACGTACGTGTTATTCGGACACCTGGGAACTGTTTTGAAGAATAAAAAAAATAATACCTAGGGCGGCCTGTTGGTCGAGTGATTAGCGCGTCGACCTCACAGTGCAGAGGTCGTAGGTTCGATTCCAGCTCCGGTCTTTCTGTGTGGAGATTGCATGTTCTCCCTGTGCCTGCGTAGGTTTTCTCTGGGTATTCCGGTTTCCCCCCACATTCTAAAAACATGCATGGCAGATGAATGGAAGACTCTAAATTGTCCCTCGGCGTGAGTGTGAGCGCGGATGATTGTTCGTCTATTTGTGCCCTGCGATTGGCCGGCAACCGGTTCAGGGTGTCCCCCGCCTACTGCTCGAAGACAGCTGGGATGGGCTCCAGCACGCCCGCGAGCCTTGTGAGGATAAAGCGGATCAAAAAATGGATGGATGGATGAAAATGATATCAATCACAATAAGAATAATGTCTCCTTTAAACTAATTGGCGCTGGAATATTATTGCTGTGCCCGAGAATTAAACGGAGGGTTAACTTACATTTCCTGCGCATTGATTTTAGGTGACCTTCCATTTAAAAGGCCATTGAACGTTTTATATTAATACTAAAGAAAAGTGCCAATGTTATTGGCTCGAATAAGTCATTAAACTTCTTTATGACTGCAATAACTTCTAACGTTAGAAATTCCACCCTTGCGGATCAATAAGTTGGTGGAAAGCGCAGTAAAAAGATGAGAATCCACACCAGGATTTTATATTAATGGAAGATACATTGGAAACCTTAAATGCCATTAACGTCGTAGACTTTGCAATCAAAACAAAATACACGACCGCAGCCGCGCGAGACGTCACATTTCTTCCGGAAGTCAGCAAAGTAAAATGGAGTTTTCGCCATTCCAACGAGAAATGACATGTCTTCAATCTTGTTTTGGGCCCCATCCGTGTTTTGGTGGAAGAGTGTGACGCGCACGATAATGTGGATCCGTCGACGTGAGTGATGTCACGTCAGACTTCAGCAAAGCAAGATGTTGGCTTCGCTTGTGAGATTCAGAAATCTTGGCAAGAAGCAGAAATCTATGGATGAGCAATTTGAGACTCGGTTGGGGTCGCTTGTACAACATAGCAAATTCCACAATACTCCGATAAGAAAGAATAAAGGTGATATTTCATTCATTTTATTGTTCATATTGTGCGTCATAGTCCAGTGGTTAGCACGTCGGCTTCACAGTTTGTTCCAGCTCCAGTCTCTGTTTCCCCGTGATTCCAAAAACATGCATCTGATTGACACTCCAAATTGTCCCTAGTGTGAGTGCACGTCTCTGTGTGCCCTGCGATTGGCTGGCAACTGATTCAGGGTGTCGAGTGCCCGAGACAGCTGGGATAGCTCCGGCACCCCCCCGACCCTTGACTTCGGAAAATGAATGAATGAATGAATGAATTGTGCGTCATAGTCTGTTCCATTTGTGAGTCCATGTTTGTGATCACGCATCTTTGAGGTGTAGGCATAACCTCGAGCTCGGTAACGATATGACTCATTATTCCAACTTTGGCGGATCAACGTCACGGGATTGTGTTGGACTTCGGAGGTTCCATTGTAGCTGTGCTGTGCAACAGGTAAAACAAACTTTTGTTTCCCTATAGTGGTGGTCCAAAGTTTAGCCAAAGCCATATTGTTTAGATTTTAGCTTAGTCTTTAAAAAAAAAAACACACAAAAAAAAACATAATAATCCTGTTTATTGTGTGACGTCATAAATAAAACCAGCATCAAATTGACTTTCCTGTCTTTCTTTGAAGAGCAATTTATAAAGTGTCACTTGGAATCAACAAGCGCTGCATGTTAACTGTGAAGAAAAGATTATAAGGCTAATGAATCATTTTTTTGCGTTTATTCCATTTTTTTTGTAAGTGGGCCTAACCACACTGCAATGCTTTAATTGCAGCCGAGCAGGAGCCAGCGGATGATGAAAATTTGTTTTCATGTCGCCGCAGTGTTGCCAGGCCGGGGAGGAAATGACATATGGTGGAGAAGCATAACTCATCTTAGCTTTTCCCCAAAAAAGCAGAAGAGAGAAAAGGAAATGAATCCCACCGCCTGGTTTCACTGCTGAACAACAATAAATAAAAAAAAATAATACATGGAATACGGTGCGCAAAAAAAATAAAAGAATAAAAAAATTGTGTCATGTGGCCAACACAACATCCAATAAGCAGGCAGAGAGTGGAAGCTTGCTTATCTGATGCGTGCAGTGTGGGAGACGGTGTGGGATGTTTTATGTGTCACTTGAATGGGATTTGATTGGGTAGGCGTACCTGCAAGTGTAACACTGCTAGTTTATGCATGCGGATGGAAGGGGGGAAAAAAACAAAACAAAAAAAACGATATCAAACGGGAACACGTTTTGCATGAAGGCCAACATCAATGATTCCGTAATTACAAAGCGCATTTCTTGGCGACACTTCCGGATTGTTGACCATCTCCCGAGCAAGGAGGCTGGAGAGTGTTCAAATGGGGGATTATCTTCCTCGAGCACGGCGGCGCGCTGTACCACATTGATTACAAACATGCCAACGCACACCGTGCTCGCTTTCAGTGGCTTCTCTCTGTCATAAGCTGTACAAGCTTGTACAATGTACTCAGTAAGACAACAAAACTTTTGACGTTGAGTTCATTAGAAGAAGAGCATCATTGACGGGCTGATTTGACTGAACGACATTCATATTTGCAAAATTGATACTATGGTGACATTGCAATGGAGTGGCAGAGGTTTGCATGTTCCCCCCCGTGCTTGCGTGGATTTTCTCCTGGTATTCCAGTTTCCTCCCACATTCCAAAAACGTGCATGGCAGGCTGATTGAACACTCAAAAGTGTCCCTCGGTGTGAGTTTGAGCGCAGATGGTTGTTTGTCTGTGTGTGCCCTGAGATTGGCTGGGAACCGGTTCAGGGTGTCCCTCGCCTACTGCCCGAAGAGGGCTGGGATAGGCTCCAGCAACCTCCGCGACCCTTGTGAGGACAAGCGGATGGGAAAATGAATGGATGGATGTGGTTCTACATGTGTGGTTTTTTTTTTCTTCATTGACTTGCAAGTACAGACTTGGTATATGAGTGCTTTGCGGTGACAGTGAACTCGACACAATTAACAATACGCATCAGTGTGGCAAATATTCAACAATTCATTTGAAAAGAGGCTTGAAGTTATTTTATGCCATTCCCAGCAGAAGTCTTCTGTCAAGCGAGACATAAAACAAATGACGACTTCTCAAGATGTGGCCATTTTCACGCCAAGTGCGCCTCCCTATGATAATAGGCCCCAAAATGTTCGTTTTAAATATGTAAATTTACAAGTGTAATAATAAGTTTACTACTGCTCATAGTGAAATGCAAAACTAACTTTTAAATGGTCATTTTAAGAACAAATGAGCAATGCCGATTTGATTCAAGTCATAGTACACAGCTCATTTCTTTTTTTAATACATTCTTACATGTTCTACAGGGATAGGAATGTGAACCACTGCCAGAAGTAAAACATATAAACAATAAAGCATTCTTACTTTTATTGATGAAGGCATAATGCAAAGGTGTTTCAAGACCCCACAGAGAGTGTGGCCTGAAAAAAAATGAAATATATATTTTTTTTACTTAAAGGTTTGTGAGGCGGGGGGGAGTTGAGCCAAGTGTGACACGTAATTGAAAGAGGTGCATTGCTAAAATTGTGAGGCAAAGACCGAAATAAATATAACGGTCATAAAAGCGCTTGTTTGTTTGTTTTTTTTATTTCGATGAAAGCACGTGACAGGTAGAGAGGGTGCGTCAATTCCATCAGGAATGTGGAAGGGGCGTGCATCGCTTGACAAATTTGTGAAAAGCAGTGATAAAAGCTTCCAGCGGAAACACGGAGATCCCATAAATACAGTATGGGAGGATTTCCAAGAGATTTGTCGTTTTTGTCTGTACAGACACACTTTGTGACATTTCGCAGACAAACAGAAAACAAACACAAACGCTGTGCTCATGTGTCACACTCAAGGCCGACGCCATTGATTTCCATGTTTATTCACACCTCTTTTTGCCCAGAGTCAAATGTGACAACCGCACAGGAAAGGTCCTGTTTGAACAACAGCACACGGTAATAAGTACCAGGGTGTAAATCCAGCATCTGAGTCCAATCATTTGACGAGGAGGAGCACTGAGCGAAGATGTAGTCTGCTATTAACTTCTCTCGCGAGCTGCCGACTGGCTGTGTTAAAAATGAAGCCGCCGTACGTTTTCTGTTTTATCACTTTCATCCGACATCAAATGTTAGATTACCACCGCTGTCGAAAAGCGGCGACCTATTTATTAAAACACCCAGGAAAGAAAAATATGTTATTCCTCCGAGGAGTAACCTATTTCTTTACACAATGTATTACAAATGTTTGCGGAACATTTTTGTTTAACGACTTGCGTGTGTGTGTGAATGGAAATATTAGCATAGGCAGAGAGATTAATTGTTACCGTCAGCTCGGATTGTGGTTACGTCAATGAAATGGAACCTGATTGTAGCTGACAATTAAAAAAGAACAAAGCAGTAGCAGTTATTAAATGAGACTGCTCAGTAGCCTACAAGAACAAAAACTCGCAGGTAAAGACTCATCTTTTTGGGATATTTTCAGAGGTTAAATTGGGTCAAAGTAGAAATTTCCACGTACTGTACATGCTGGGGGGGGGGGGGGGTTGATTCCCATCATATTCACGGTATTACCAACATATTTCCAATGGACAAACAGTCTCCGAACTCTCTTGAGACTCACCAGGATATGAAGGGATGGGGAGGGGGGGCGTGGCCACATTCCTCATTGAAAATGGGCGTCATTCGAGGTGCTTAGATTTTGATATTGATTCCTCCAAAATAAAATGATGACTTTAAAAATGCAAGACAATATAATTGTCATGATTAAAATTTTTTTTAATTGAGCTTGTTCGTGAAAAATGGACCATCCCGACCAAATCCCTTTAATAGAATTTACCTCAAGACCTCAAGTGCTAAGCTTACAGCCCAACTCTCATCCTATGTTTTTCCTTTGCTCTGACTGTCTCTATAATAAGCCGCTCTCGCACAACTCTAATTGCCCCACGGGGATAAATAAAGTTTTCTGAATCTGAATCTGAATAGAAAGTGTGTGATGTGATTCTAAGGGGAAAAAAAATGACACAATCCAAGGAGTGACTGATGAACACCATGTAAGAAAGCCACCCACGAGGCATGTGCTGAGTCAGTCACTTGATGGTTGTAATTCTGTCAATAAATTATTATTTTGTCATCAAAAGCTCTTCTTCTGTTTTTGGTTTTGTTCTTTATAGTTTGAGGTGTCACAAAAGCAATATACAGTATATGAGCGTCAAAGTCATTGTTCTGATTGACATGTTTGTTTTCACATAAAGCTCGGGTTACAGACAAAAGCTGCTGTGTGTGTGTGTGTGTGTGTGTGTGTGTGTGCGTGTATGTATGTGTGTAAACTCAACCCACGTTCTCCTGATGTGTAATAAAGAACGGAAAAATCTAGAAACCAACTTTTTTTTCCCTCCCTAGTGAAAGAAACGTCTGCTCTATTTTTGTAGGTCCTGTATATTGTCACAGAACACAATATTCCGTGGGTCATGCAAGAGCAGTCAGAAGTCTCGAAAACGCTGGCAACATGCGGAAGACGGCTTTGAAAAGGTCTGACTGTGAATAACTTCACTAAAACTAAAAAAAAAAAAAAACTAAATTCAGCCTTCTTGTTATAGAAGTTCGCAAGGAGCTCGAGAGGGAGACTTCTAATTAACATACGCACACACACACACAACACACATATGTGTGTGTGTGTATATATATATATTTTTGAATATATATATATATATATATCCATATTATTATTTTATATATATATATATACACAGTATATATATATCTATATCTATATACTGTGTATATATATATATATATAAAATAATACGTATATATATATATATATATATATATATATACTGTGTATATATATAGGGCGGCCCGGTAGCCCAGTGGTTAGCACGTCGGCTTCACAGTGCAGAGGTACCGGGTTCGATCCCAGCTCCGGCCTCCCTGTGTGGAGTTTGCATGTTCTCCCCGGGCTTGCGTGGGTTTTCTCCGGGTGCTCCGGTTTCCTCCCACATTCCAAAAACATGCATGACAGGCTGATTGATCACTCTAAATTGTCCCTAGGTGTGAGTGTGAGCGTGGATGGTTGTTCGTCTCTGTGTGCCCTGCGATTGGCTGGCAACCAATTCAGGGTGTCCCCCGCCTACTGCCCGAAGACTGCTGGGATAGGCTCCAGCACCCCCCGCGACCCTAGTGAGGATGAAGCGGTTCGGAAAATGAATGAATGAATGAATACTGTGTATATATATATATATAAAATAATATATATATATATATATATAAAATAATATATATAGGGCGGCCCGGTAGTCCAGTGGTTAGCACGTCGGCTTCACAGTGCAGCGGTACCGGGTTCGATCCCAGCTCCGGCCTCCCTGTGTGGAGTTTGCATGTTCTCCCCGGGCTTGCGTGGGTTTTCTCCGGGTGCTCCGGTTTCCTCCCACATTCCAAAAACATGCATGGCAGGCTCGTTGGGCACTCTAAATTGTCCCTAGGTATGAGTGTGAGCGTGGATGGTTGTTCGTCTCTGTGTGCCCTGCGATTGGCTGGCAACCAATTCAGGGTGTCCCCCGCCTACTGCCCGAAGACGGCTGGGATAGGCTCCGGCACCCCCCGCGACCCTAGTGAGGATCAAGCGGTTCGGAAAATGGATGGATGGATAATATATATATATATATATATATATATATATATATACAGTATTATTATTTTATATACTATATATATATTATATATATATAAAATAATAATACTGTATATATATATATATATATATATATACACACACACACACACACACACACACACATTCGGTCGTGACAAAATGTGATTTCTACGTCATTTTTTATACGTATTAGCATACTGCTACGATGTGTGGGCGTGTCTTGCCGAGTATGGTCTCCTTGGTACACTTTACCTTGTTTTCCTCTGGCATGAGCGGTCAGAGCTCAAGTCTTTACCAACAAGCAGGACATCATTTCCACGCACCGCGTGTCCGTGGTGCCCCAGCACAATTTAGCTCGGATACTTTCTCCGCTAAGTCTTTTCAACTCGCGTGGACTAACTTTTAACTTTTAAATCGGTGCGTGTGAGAAGGAGCTGGAGAAGAAGTCGGAGGGGGAGGTGGACCCACGCTCACTCGAGCCTCGCTCGCTCACTCACCCACTCGCTCGCTCGCTCCCTGCCGGTCTTTTGTATCCAGCAGCTGCGTGTACATGCTCGGCCGCTGGCGCTCCATGAGGGGCACCTTCTTTACCAGCTTTCCTGCAGGGAGTCCTTGCGCGTAGAAGAGGGACACCCCAAAACTTCCACGTCTACTGCTTCCAACTACTATTTTGACTTTTAACCTCTACGACCACCATCAAGATCACGACCAGGCTCCGCGGTGCTCTTTGGATTGTCAAGCCGAGAAAAGCACGCTGTACCCCGGTGCGCCACAGCAGCGCGACGCTCCCCCCCCCCCCACCCCCTCCCGCCTTTTGCCATGGATGTACGTTTTTACCCCAATGCCGGTGGAAATGCTATTCCCGGAGAACCAGCCAACCTGGATTTCTCCCACTGTTTGGGATACTACAACTTCAACAAGGTGAGGGCGCTTGTTTGGCGATGAGAATGACCCGAACGCGAGAGTGCACCGCTTGCAAAACGGATTTAAACATGTGCAGGTTTTCCTTCTTTGATTTTCATCAAACGCCACCGGACTCACCTACCACTCGGAAGCAAACTTGTAACAGACTTTAGTGTTGCGTGTTAATTGCCATAGGACATCACGAATTAGGGCTAAGAGCACAAGTGGCGTGCAGATTTTGCTACAAACGTGAATCACAAAGTCAGGAACAACACATCACTTTGTAATCTGCAACCCAGTTTAAATAAACCAAATGAATATCTTCACTTGCAATGCAATAGTTCAGTCAACCTTGCATTTGAAGTCACGCTGTGAATTCCATCAACTATAATGAAAGAAGAAGGCAAATCACTACAGTAGTAGTCGTTGCAGAAGTAGTAGTACAAGTACTGCAGTTTTTTTTCATCGACAAGCATTAGAATCATTTCAGAATTTTTTGGTATTGACAACTATTGAACCGGTCGCGTCCAAGATGTTGTGAAAATATGCTGAAATGCATTCCCGGGCGTCGCTCAGGTGCAAATCAGGCTTCCACCTCGATTTCACCTCCTTTTGGTCGTCCTCCCGCCGGCCATGCCGATTGTTGGCCTGGAGTATGTTGCCGGCGTCAACTATTTAAAACCGCATAAGTTTAAATTTCTCATAGTTTTAGTGGTTTTATTGTTCACTTGAAAGGCGCGTAAATGCAACTATTGAACCTCGTCCAAATGTTTGAAAATGTGAAATCATCGTTCAGAAACGCTTTGTTTCGCTATTTTTCCTGGAGTATGTTTTTCAAAATATAGTAGTTCACTGAACCGAAGCCACAGTTGATTCAACTACTTTGCGCAGGTTAAAGCTTAAAAAAAGAAAAAAAACTTAAAAATCAGCCCCCTAAAATGTTTGAGTTGTTGTGTTTTTCTCCAAAAACTCAATTTGTCCAAACAAATAATTAAGAATGGGGAGGGGCAGGGGGGGTCCTCGATTTACGACATATACTGAGACATTTCAAAGTGCAGCGGCGTCATATGTCATCCTGTGGCACAAGACGTTAACACTATACTTACTGCTTGTCATGTGTTTCTTTTCTATTTATGACATCGACGTGTATTTCACCGTAACTTAGTGTCTAGGTCGGTGACATTCCGATTTGCGTACACATTCGGGTTACATCACTGGTAAATTTGCATGGTATTTAAAAAAAAATGTTTTTTTTCGCATTACTTCTCAGTTGTTAGCTTCAAATGCTTTTGCCAGAGTTTAAGCAGCCGTGGAGAGTAAAAGTGCAAACTTTTTGTCAAACTCTTCGAATAAAAAAAACCCTGAAAAATGCACCCCTGCAACACACGTGGACATGTATGACTGCGTCAAACATCAGTGGTGGAAACAAAATATATTTTGCTTACACTTTTGTCACTTTCCGAAATGTGTCCACCCGAATACAAGGGGGTCTGCGGTTTATTAAGGTCCCCGTCATTTGTAAGGATTTGAAGTTACAAAGGGCCCCCGGTGAAAGATCAATCACTCCAGGACTTCATTTGGACCTGCGTGTTTTAGATTGATGAGTGTTTTCGTACCATTGTTTACTGTAATTGTGACTTTACCTCTGCGTTAGCGTAAGTTAGTGCGTGACCCTTCAGATTTAGGTGAAACATTGTGCTTGTGTCGCCATCGGGGGGAATGGTACTCTGTTGTAAACAAAGGACGTATACAGAACCTAAACTTTGAAAACCCATTAGCTATTTGATGTTTTTAGTTCGTAAATGTACGTTTTTATTTTGACCAAATATGCTTCGTAAGAAGCGGACGAGAATTTTTACATATTTATTTGCATTGTTGACCTGCCAGACCCAGAAGCGCAGGTATTGTCGGCTTCTAGGGTCTAGGCAGTTACTATTTCTAGGGGAACGTTCTGAGCTCCTGTTTCCGTGCAAGCAGAATAACGCCGGAGCCTAAGCGGCAATGTAAAGTTTGCCCTTAACTGATGTCATGTTGCTTCTTCTTGAGTTCATAAAGGTTGCGAGTGAATCAACAGCGTCTCTGCTGGTCACAGCCGAGTAGTGCGCTTCAATTTCCAAACGACAAACCAAAATTCTTAACAATCACACAATTGATGATGATGCGCCACCCCCCTCATCCAAAAATACGGATTTAAACCAACATTCTTCATTGGCTGCATTTGCTACTTTCAAGTGCAGACTGTAAGAAACCATGTGATGTTCTCCACTTACATGACTATATTTCCAAGCGTCACCTCACCTCATGCTCGTTAAGCATCACCAGGGAGTTGTGGTATGTTTACTAGAGCGAGAATGTTATGCAAGCCCAACATTTTTTTTTTTTTTGGGGTGGCATGATGTCAGTGTTGTACTCGTGGTGATACATCACCTTGACAGAAAAACAATCCCACAACTGTTTATGCCGTTGTGGTAAAGTCTAAGCAATGCTTCCCCTCCTGCTAGGTTATCAGGTCTATTTGGCCTCTGCCGCTGCCAAAAAAAGGAAAGAAAAAAAAAAGTTGCCGGCTTTGTTGTACAGTTTCATCAGCTCCATTGTGGCCAACTTGTCATATGTGCCCAATTTCATCATGTCTTCATCAGCCCCGAGAGAACGCTTCTTTGGTTCGACTTGATTTCTTGGTCTTCGTTTGCTCCAAATTCCTCAGGGCAAGTGTAATCATCTGTAACGTTTAATTGGCCACAAATTGCAAAAAGAGGCCTATCCTATATCTCCACCAGTTGGAAAGGAAGATGGGGCGTGAGGGGGGCGGGGTGGGTTTCGAACAAGCACAAAGCAAGCGTTTCATGCTAATGACTACCGTTTGCATGGTGGACGCATTCTCTTTTTTTTTTTGCATGCATTATTCCAACTGTCCTTCGGTTTATTTCTCAGTTTGCCAAGCGCTTGGTGTTATGCATCGCTCTATTAAATCTATTAATACACCCTGGCAGGATCTGGAGTAACAGAAAAAAGAGGGGAAAACAAAAATAACAGAGGCAGTTTTTGAGACATGGGAAGTTCTTTTTTTTTTATTTTTTTTAAATGACAGAAACATCTGAACGATTGACATTTATTAGGTGCGAGAGTCACGACTTATAGAGATGAGATGGAAGAGGAACAAGCTGCGGCTTGACACAGAAGAATGTTTCTGAAAAACGCTTTCAGTTGAGCAAGGGAACGTCATAATTCGTTTGAATCTATGAAGCTGAATGTAGGATTAAGTCGTACAATTTGGAATTTGCTGAAAAAAAACTTTGACGGTTCAAATGTTTGGAGTTCGATCAGGTCAACACCAGTTTAAAAAATGGGACTTGAGAACATTCCAAGAGTTAACTGTCCCAAAAGGTAACGCAGGGGTCTTATTCAGGTTTTTAAAATCCAGAATTTGAGCATATTTGGGTTTTTGTCCACGTTTACATCGCCTTTCAAAACCCGAATATTGTTATTGATTGACTGCATGTCAACGTAACCACCAAGTGCTGAATGTCTTTCTTCCTTAAAACATTTTAGCCAAACTTCCATCCTCCATTTGGAATATTTAGAGGAAAAAAAACGGATTGACATCAGATGTTCCGCTGTACGCAGGTTTATTCTGCTATATTTACTGTCGGGTGTTCACATTATTGCTCTTCACGGATTGCTCATTGCATTGGTGACTCAGCATTTTCATATTGCCACTTGCGATCACGTAAACCAACACAAGGTTGCAGTCAGTAACATATCTGCTTCCATTGTTTGGAAAACCTTTACACAAGCACAGTGGAGTTTATTTCCAGGCATCCAGCGTTTATTTGTCCGATTCCATATAATGCGCATGATGTGAGACAGCGAAGGTTATGCGGTTACGCGTGCAAGGCTCAGCACCGAGCACAAGTCGAGGAGCTATTTGGGTTTGTCTGGCTTTTTGGTATTTGTAAAAGCAGAATGTGATCAACCTCAATGCTTTCATGAAAGAGACCCAGTGTATCCCTCATATTTACGACCATCTGGTCTGCCTCTCTCCTTTTTTTTTTTCTTTCTTAATAATGTTTCAGATACAGTATCCATTTAGTGTGGGATTTCATTGCCTCCAGGCGCAGAGAGATTGAAATTACCAACAGATGTTCTTGCAAACTCTTCACCTGCTCTGGTGCTAATACTCAAACGAACAGGAATTCCACCAGTGCTAAAACATATGGCCAGATATGTAACAACATTTGTCTGTGTAAGGGTGGGGATGAAAGGAAAAACATTGGCAAAATAGAAAAGTCGTTACACCAGTGTAACATTTGTGTGTACATGGCTAGAAATGATCAATATGAACACACAGGCTAGCGTTAGCTTACGCCGTTGCTGTAAATTAGCCCTGGGTGCTGCAGTTTGCTGCGGCGGTCTCTTGTCTTTCTGCCCTCAGTATCTGGATAAAAAATTGGCATATCATTTATTGTAACATTTCGGAATATGTGGCTAGAAATGACACATACCGTCCCAATGTTAGCTAACCTTGTTATCGCGTCTTCATACTGGACTCCCAAGTGTTGTATTATGTTCCAGTCTCCACTTTTCCACAGCAGACTGCTTTATTGCTGCCCTTTATCTTCCTTCAAATAAAATTGTCATATTGTAACATTTGAGTCGCCGTTGCTACAAATAATAAAATACTATATGCTAATTTAAGCTTACCCCGTTGCTGCGCCACAGTTCTGGACATTGAAAAACTATACTGCACCATCTCCAACTTGTGTCCGTCAGTCTTCTCTCAAATAAAATTGCAGCTCCACAGTAACACATGCATATAGACAGCATTAAATGAGAACGAGAGAGAGAAAGAAAACCCACAAGATAATATGTTACTCTGTTGCTGTCATTTTTCTCTAAATGCTGAAGTATTACACGCCAGCCTCTACTTAGCTGCAGCTCTCCATTTTTGCACTGCCTGTCGAATAAAATGTGTCATTGTAGAATTTGAGGATAATTGAGCATACCGTAGCTTCCCCTGTGGCTGGGCAGTATTATACTCCAGCAGTCTCCGCCACAGCACTCAATTTCTTGCTTCTCACTCTCCTCTTGAATACAATCTCTTTCTATGCCAAGAGGTTGGTACAGACCCTTCTTCTCTTTGACTGTTTTTGTTGTTGTTGGGGTTTTTTTTTTTTTGGGTCCATAACTCATTTTGATTCATGTGTTCCATGTGGTATGTTTCTTGTTTCTTGTTTTATGTTGAGGGGGAAGAAATTTCATCTGTGCTGTATGTTACACATACGTACAACACATATGACAATAAAGTGTATTCAATTCAATTCAATTCTTGTAGTTGTATGGGCATCATTTTGTAAAAGCTTTTTCTTTTATATTAGGTGGCGCTTTCCTCCAGCGGTATTCTGTCTGCTAATTGGATCCGTTTATATGTTCTTGGTGGCCTACAACATGACATGCGCAAAGTACACTTTTACAATTCTGCCTTTCTATTTGTGTTCCTTTTTTAAGCCACCTATGATCCTCTTGAGTCACTCATTGCACTGTGAAAAAAAAAAAACAGTCAATTGAACGGAGCTGCGGCTGTAATTACCTGAGGCATTTACTAGGTCTGTTAAAAGAAACTGATCCTGACACTGAAGAGTTGGAAAAGCTCTCTCCCCCCCCCTCCTCCCCAGTCCCATTGTGCCCTTTGTCCCGCCTTCTCCACAGTGTGCAAGGAAAGGGTTAAAGCTTCGCCTCTACTCGTGGGCCTTGTGCATCCCTCTAGTGTACACAGCTGGTGCCATTTCATCACACACATTCTAAACATATCCAAACACAACTTAAACTGTGTGCCCGGGAAGAGTGTGTTTACGTGTGTGTGTGTGTGTGTGTGTGTGTGTGTGTGTGTGTGTGTGTGTGTGTGTGTGACCTCACAAGCTGTTTTTTCAAGCCCCACAGTTGACAGATAGGACTCCAGGGTGCGTGTAAAATGTGTAATTGTACAAGACGTGAATAGCTGATGCTGTTTTTTTTTTTTTCTTACAGCCTTTTAATTGTAGCCTGTCAGGAACTGTAGTTTGCCAGATTTATTAAACACCCAATGAGAGAGGGTTTATTTTTAGTGCATCGTCATTGCCACAGCACTCTCTCATTGAGCTCCCTTATTTGAGAATGATGTTGCCGACCGACTTCTCAATGATGTTAAAAAACTGTCAACTGTACAGTACCGTCGTATACGTCATCTTCTTGCACGGCACAGGATGTTTAGAGGCGTCAACACTGCTAAATGGGCATGTTCACATTCTTAACTGTCATACAAGTGTAAACAATATTTTTGGATCCCGAAAAGGCAGCCCAATTAATTTAGTGAAATTAGTGAGTTGTTAGTCTGCAGAATTAGGACATTTCAAGGAATAGTTTCACAGTGGTGGTACATGGACCAGGGAATGACCCAGAACATTTTGGTGCTGATCGAGATGAAGATGCTGTACACTTTTGGATATTACAGTGGATAACTCAACTTGCAGTGGGTTTGCTCCCACATTTCAATTGAACCGGTTTCCTTAATATGACCTAAAATCCGTTCAGAGTTCAAGCTTCTTGGTACCATTTAAAATATCTTTTCAACTCTCAACTCAACTGTATTTATAGAGTTTCTGAAACATTGTACTCTTTGTACTTTTTCTAAAAACAATATTTCAGTTGTGAAATGTGAATTTGTCTCAAATGGCAGATTCAAAAAAGGATCTGATAAAAAAACAAACATTGGATTGCAACAGTCCAACAACCAAACCGCTCTTTAGTTATGACATTGCGTGTTGTCAAAACCCCCCCCAAAAAACAAAAACCTCATTACGACTACTTTGATGTTTACTCAGCGTGAAATGAGTGAGCACACCACCAGTTAAAAATGATCAAGCAATAAAATTGTTCTCTTTCTCTTGTTTCAAACACTTCCTCAAATCCAATTTTAAAGCCCCTAAATGATGTTTGCACATGTTGACTCAGTGCTATTAGCGCCCGAGCGTCCGTGTGAACCTGCAGCTGTGCATTCAGTCCGCAGCTCATAATATGCCGCTTATCTCTCTGTTGTGTGCTTGTAAGATGTAGATATGCGGCTGTTAAGTTGGCAACCATGGACTCAGTTTCCTCTCACCGCAGTGCATTCGATAACACCCGGCCCAAATAAAAAAAAAATTTTTCGGATTAAAGACAGGGAAGTACCGTATTTTCACGACCATCCGGCACACCGTATTAAAAGGCGTAGTGTCAGTTACGGGGGCTATTTCTGTATTTAACACGTATGCAAGACACATTGTATTATTGGACGCAGGAATGTTAAAATGTATGCTAGCTTTAAAAATACGCTAGCATGTATGCATGCTAGCGTATGTTTTTAAACAGGCAGAGGGAGCAAAACTATGAGTTTGGTTGTACTTTATTGAAGTATTTAACAATGGACTCAGGCCATTTTTTTGATCTATCATCATCCTCAAATCCATCTTCTGTGTCCAAAATCAACAGCGTCACTGTCAGAGTCAATCTTGTTGACATGCGTCTTCTCAGAGAGCTCGAACAACATTGCAAGGAGACACGTTAGACAAAAAAAAATCCCAGTCTGTGTAAAACTGTGTTCGCCATCGATCCCACGCTGCTTGCAACTTCACTTTTGCAATTTCTGTGCATTATCATGGCACCAAGCACAACAGTCAAAGCCGACTTCACATGCACTGTTGAGCGTCTCACTACAATGTTGGTGCCCTTCTTTTCTACCGTGCGGTTCACCAGGATCTCGAAAGTGAGCGGCACCTAGTCCATTTTGGTGATGTGGTTGGGCTGGATGTGTTTGTTGGCAATATTTTTAGAGTACAGTCATACCTCGGTTTATGACCATAATCCGTTCCAGAAGGCTGTTCGAAAACCGAAACCACACTCTTTAAAAAAAAAAAAAAAATATTGAACACGTCTGTTCACAATAGAACGCTACACGAGGAAGCGTCACTTCCTCGTCTACTCGAGGAAGCGTCACTTCCTCGTGTAAGGAAGGCGGGAGGAAGTGACGCATTCAAGTGCGCTCAGTTAGTTCGAGAACCAAAATTCGGTCGTCAGCCAAGGCATAAAAAAACTCTACATTTTTGGTCGAAAACCGATTTGGTCGAGACCAGAGACGTTCGAAAGCCGAGGTTTGACTGTATTTCAAAATTGCTGAGAGAACAGTCAGTAATAGAAGCCAACTGAGGCCGGCAGAGCGGCAGAATGAAGGATTCAAATCTCCAAGAAAGTGTCTTTATTTCATGTAAAACGGAGCATTACACTTTTTAATGATGATGCAATTTGCCTTTTACATTTTCGTGATGCCGTTTTTGCAAAATGCACGTACCACATACTATACACACCTACTGGGGGGGGGGTGTACCTTGAGCATCCTCTTTCAAGCCCACCCTTCTCGGTTCAACATCCGCATGCAGTCCTCGGTTACACCCGCTTTTACTCTGACAGCGTGTCGGCACATCAGTCAGTCATCCAAGTCACACAACAGCATTCGCAGATTTTATAATGCGGTGCATACACAAGGTGACCCGCATTATTAGGCACGCCGTCTATTTTGGAGAAAATTCAAGACTTATAAGTGCGCCTTTTGGTCGTGAAAATGCGGCACTGATTCGATGATGTATTTCATGCCCTGACTGTGAATGTCAGTTTGCGGTGGTTCATTGCCAATTTTCAAATTGGAGCTGTTATCAGCAGTATAAATCCTTTCCCGTTTCAGACAGTGTATTACTTGATCTTATAAATCCTTTCCCGTTTCAGACAGTGTATTACTTGATCTAGATCATCAATCCATGACCTGTTCAGTTTATCCTTAGGAGGGTCGCGGGCGGGACATGGTCTCAATTTGTCAAATTCTCGGTCTTGACTTTGTCTCAAGCTACATTTATCTTTGACTCTGTCTCAATTCATCAAAGTATTGGTCTTGACTTGGTCTCGATTCTTCGATATCTTGGTTTCCACCTGCCATTATCTCTCTCAACTCAAAGTTTTGGTCTTGACATATCTCATTTATGGACGTTAAATTATAGCAACAACTTAATGATCGGTGTTTTTCAGCTATGGGATTTTTGTGGGTGTTTTGTCATTTGTTATTTGGATTCACCCATGCTGTTATTAATTTCCGTGAGCCGTTAGATTTACGATTACACTCTACGTCTGGAATGTATGATGGCCGTGTAATTTGATTCACGCCCCTCTGTTTTTTGTTCATCTTGCCACCTGGTGTTGCCTAAGATTGACAGATGAAAGCATCTGCCTCTCACTTCAACCTTCTGCCATCTTCTTACTACTTGTATTCAACTTCAGGTGACTTTGCGGGTGGACGACGACGATAGGCACGATCGTATAAAAGTAACACGATTGATAATTTCTCACCTTCGCGATGTGTATCATCATATGCTCCAGCTCGAATTGCCCACTCAGATTCACACCATCCCTGAGTAGGAACTGATATCCATACGAACATTGTTAACCTTACCTGTGGGTCTTCCTAGAAGTCAGATGTCAGCAGGAGAGAGAGAAGGATGCACGACATTTAAGATTCTTTTCGATGAGAGTCTTGACCAAAGTGCTGCATAGCAACATGAAAGGTCACTGATTTGGGTCACTTCATCTCATAGGGTCGAGGGGAAACAAACCTTCTGTCAAAGCATATCCTGTATATTTACTGTAATTATACATGGATTTAATCGGACTTGCCACATCTTTGGCAGCATTGATCCGATTAAAAGGAGGGAAGAATATTCACTGTCCAGCTGCTTTTATCCCGAGTAAAGAAACGCTTCTCAATAGAGCCAGTCAATCACTTGTTGGCTGATTCAATCAGTGTTGTGTCCCGACAGTGGTTAGAAAACATCAATTTCTAAAGCTTTCCAGTTGGGGCAGTACGACTATGTTTCATCGCTCTAATATCCAATCCGCTTAATGGGCTCATGGGTCGTATTAAAATAGTTGTCTTTTAACTTGACATGCTTGATTTAATATCGCCCCCCCATCCCCAATGATAAATACCATCCCCTCTCAATTCTCTCGCTTGGATTTTTTGCGTTCTTTCAAATGTTTCTGCTGGTAATTCAGCTTCTAATCAAGATAGATGCGTAATATCACGTTGGGGGGAGTATAAACGTTCCCTGTCGAAACCAGTTTCAAAATATATATAAGGTTCCTTTCCAACAACAGGGTTAGAATTTCTTCCTTCTGGGCTGCAGGTGTGTGTTGCGTATGATTTATCGGCACAACACAACCCCCCACCCCCCCTTCCCCTCACATGACACATTCCCATAATGCAATGTGTTACCGGGCTGCACTCAAAAGGACTGACAAAAGCAGCAGGTGTGCAAATATCTCTCAGAGCCATCGGACAAAGAGCTTCAATATTAGCTTTAAATAAAAATGCTCTCATTTTAATGGACAAATGGGTGCACGGCAGAACTTAGAGCTTTTTGTTTTGTTTTTTTTTATCACAGAGTGGCTGTTATTATGTTAAAGCAAGTTGTTCATTGTGTTACCACCGCAAATTAAATATTGATGAGCACAGTAGACCATTGACATTCCTAAGGCACAAGAACGATCATAATTGGAGGTTTTTTTTTTCTTTGTGTTTTTGAAAAGTTTTGCAAGTTCTTTTTAACAAAGTACTTCCACACAGTGCTGCAAAAAACCCTGAAAACACAGACATTTCTATGCATAACAATGTCGTTAGCCCACCCTGCCTATTCCAAAAGCTGATTTTGCTTTAAGCAGCACTCAGGTTGCATTTTTTTCATTTGCATTTGCCTTCAACAAATGTTTTCAAAAATTTGCATGATCACCTCTCCAAAATGCAATTGTTGTCGAAACAAGCATATTCAACAATAGAACGTTGATCTATTTGAAGAGAACTTTTCCAAAATGCCACAAATGCATGTCATGCATATCCTAACTGACTTCAGGCAAAAGGGAGCCAACACCCTAGACTGGTCGCCAGTCAATCACAGTGCCAAAGACAAAATTTACCCTCCAATCCATCCATACTCATTAGGGTCACTTTGAAGGCCCCGATGAGCTCACGCCGGCATCCGTCACATTTGGTTAGCTCTGTCGCTACACAAAAGTAGCATTGTGCGTTTCATTCTCCAGGCAGGACTAATCGATGTACACTCAATTCCAACTCTTACACCAATGTGTAAGTTTGGTTATTTTTGGTTTGATTGGTCGTGGAGAAGGCTGGAGAGATGTCGTCGACCTTTGGTTTGCCATGACATGACAAGGAATTTTCAAGGAATGATGAAAATAAATAGCTTCCGCACAATGGTCTCTCATTTAGTAGACCACCGCTGACCGCAGCATTTGTGCTGTGCTTGCCAATCATGGTGATTGAAACGGTCAAAATTGTGGTTACACTGTTTCAGGGTTGCTGGTGACAATGCATGTTGCCACAAGTGCAATCAGCCATTAAAAAGATAGCACAAGCAAACATCTCTCCTCAAGGAAGTGCTTTTTTCCAGCACAACTGCATTGTTGTTCGACACCAGTAAATTAATTTTACATTAATGTTGTTGTAGTTGCAAGTCAAGTTAATTGCATCATCAGCGTGCACTTTGTAAGTCATTCCACTAACAGTGCAGCACCCTTTACGACCGCTTAAATGAGTTTTGTATTTTCCGAAAATTGAAGCCCACACAGACTCCTACACTTTGAATCTGTCCTTTTACTTCCAATCACGGTACTGATGTCATGAGAACCCCAAACCATAACATTAGCTTCTTCAGTTTGAAAGACATGTTTTCTGTTTTTTTTACTGCGACAGTGATTAAAACAAATACATCTGATGGGGGTTAAAACAGCAGATACGGAAGGGCCAATTACCTTTTGCTGATCAATCCGAAATTTGTCATTATGACTTGTCGGGTAGGAAAAATATCCTATTGGTTCTTTCTTGGTCCCATTGCATGTGGACTGTGGCAGTGAAAACTCAAAATAAATGATTATATCCGAAACAAAATTTGATACACTTCCTTAATGTTGTCTCGAAGCCAGAATCAACCTTTTCGTCCAGCTCACAATCTCTTATTACACAGTCCTCCCTTTCAGTAACATGTCAATGGAATGTCATATCTTACGTAGGTGTTTCATCTCGTGACATTACTTGCCAAAGGAAAGTGCAGCTTGGAGGTTCAGTCCCTGAAACATCAACTAAAATTATGCTCCAAATGGGTTTCATGAAATTCTTGATTCAACTTCTGATATTTTTGAGAGTTCGTAGCATGTCCTGGTTGTTTCTTTTGGCAGCTGAACTTTTTCATGAGGTGGGATAACAGATGAAGGTTTCAACGTTGGCGCTGTATACCCTCAACGGCATGTTTTTTTCCCCTTTTATTTTTTTTCTAAATTTAAGATAACTTTCCTAAAACCTGCACAGGCAGTAAAATTCTACATTTGATGTATTTTCCTGGCTGATAAACAAGGAGCGGGGCGGCCTGATTGCCCCGTTTGGAAAGCATTACTGGCAGCTGATTACAGCGTTAGGTCAAAGTTAGCCAAGGTTAACCATCCGTAATGAAACACTTTGAAAATAATGATATGCCGCATGGTTTTATGAAGACTTGCTGCTGGCCGCTCCGCTCCACAGTGGTGACCTTCAGCAGCTCCACCAGCTAATCGGAGCTAAGCGCTCTCTGTAACTGGGAGAGTCCGTTTGCTTCTGGGAACACAAGTGTCAGATGTGTTCTGTTCAGGTGTGGACGATCTTGTGTGTGCTTCACCTTGAGGCTGGTCTTGTTTCTTCCCAAATGTTGTCTGAGCAAAAGAATTGAAGGCCTACCAGCTGACCGTCCTGAGAAAAGAGCTTAAAAACTACATTGCAGGCACATCTGTTTGGGGATTAACAACAGAACCAAATTGGACAGCAGTAATCAGAAGCACATTGTGTTGCTAGAGTTATTCCAGGGAATGTGGCCTGTTAAAACAGCTAAGTATTGAACACCTGGATTATATTAAATATGTTCCATATCCATGACTGGCCTCCATCCATAATATGTTATAATGAGAGACAGATACAACACTGTTAGCTTTGGCTGCAGTGGTAAAACAAAACAGGGCTATTGCAGTAGAGTATATTGCGTTGTTAACTCTCAGGGGTCAATATCACGACCAAGGGTATGAAAATACCACTTCCAAAGATAGTATTGTGATGACAGTAATATATGACAACAGATATTGGAAAAATTCTGTCTGATACTTTTGGTGATAATGTCTCATAAAAGAATTTGATACATCACAATATCAACATTTAGGTTCACCCCTGACATAGCAACATCAGGTGTTGATGCCCAAGTATGCTAGCTAAGATATGTTTTATTGTGTCATGATTTCAACATATCATTTAACTGGTGTATAATTGCCGGATCTTGATATTTTCTCTCTGCAAAACATCAGATAGGAGTCCACTCTATGAAATGCACCACTACTAGAGCTAGCTAGCTAGCTTTAGTTGGGGTGCTAGATAGGTAGATAGATTGATTAATTGTGTCTGGAAACTCTGCAACACACTTGACGTGCCATCAGTTATAATGATGTAGTTTTGTGCTTCAATTCATGTAAAATATTTTCCTGGTGTTACGCACACTTGGTATCAGATTCTTGTCGCAAATGTACAAGACAGTAGCCGCTTACAGTCAGCCTGACACTCGCATGTTCAATAGGTATTCACACGTTTTGATTTTATTTTCAGAAGAACTGACGGGAACTAATTAACAAATTAGAGCGAAAATGGCTCAGGCTCTTTCATTTATCAGCTCAGCACTCTCATAAGAGGCGAGCTTCAAGTAGAAACAACAAAGTAGTAAATCAAAGTGGTTTCCTTTGCCAAGTCGGAGCCCCTTGGGAGCTACCTTGGTGCTTAATTAAAATCCAGAAGGATCATGTTTTAAGTGTAGGTGAGCGAGCACTGAATTACAATGACAAATCACACCCCAGAGCATAAGTGCCTTATTTTATTCATTTCTTTCTTTCAGGATAGCAGACTGTTATTTCTTTTGTGTTCCGTGAATTCAATTTGAAGTGACAGGGAAGCATTTTTGCAGCATTGTGTTGCCTTCTCTGTCTGGAGAACATGCCAAAAAACAGGATTGACATACTGTATTAATCTCCTTATTACCTAAACAGGATTAAAAGGAATTATTAGACGTTATTATCACAGTTGACTGTTTTCATTGCTTTGTACATGCCGTTACAGAATGCAGTCATAATTCTACATGGTTTCCTGTCTATCGATGTACTTTGATTTGTAGTGAAATAATGCTAGGGAAGTCTTTAAAGTTTTGAATCAGTGTTGAAGTTTATCGCCTGTTTTTGACTTTGAACATCTCATAATAACAGGATCTTTTCAAATTCACACCGTCTAGAAATGTTTCCAACCTAGAAATGAGATATTTTTAGTTCCATTTTCTCCTATGAGGAAACATATTTTTCAGATTGCCAATAAATCCACGGTTGACAAGCATTCCAAGAATGGGTGCTGTTCAACCATAGCGTTTCTACTTATTTGTGTTTTTCAGAGACAATTTTCCTTATCATGCTTACAAAGTGCATTGGATGTCAGAGGCCACGCTGGCCATCCTCTGGGCTATTCTTGTCCTCGATCTTTCAGTTTGTATGACATTTCTGAGGTGACACTGGTTTGTCTGGGGTCGCAACATAGATACAGGAAAAAAAAGGCAATACAATATGAGCATGTCAACTTTTCAGTGGACGACAACGGGAGTGACCTATATACTGCTGTTTCATCGCCAAACAGAATGTAATGTGAACTGGCTCATTATCAGCACAAAGTGAAATATTCTTTGCTTGACTTATCACATTATTTGAAGCAAGGATGCACAAATAAATACGGGAACTTGATGTGGAAGCTGATCTGTTATCAGCGCACAATCAGAATTGCATCTGCCAAATGTGCTCAATTGCCACAAAATACGTTTAAACAAACTGATGAATTTGGCGCACACACATGTGAATACGCAGTTTAGCACCCAACTATTTGGGATGTTGCAAGCATCAGTCCTGTCAGTCAGCGTGGTCATTGGTTCGATCGGATTTCACAAAGAAAAAGATTGTCTGTTCCAATGCTTCCGGTGAGTCTGCCCTTTTTGGCTGCTGGTAATTGAGTTGATGACAAACTGAGAGTGGGAAAGCTGTCTCAAAGCTTCTCTGGCTAGACGCAACCCCCCGCTTGCCCCATGTTGAATTAAAAGATTTTCCCATTGTTTTTACATCGATTAATTGGCTTAGTGCCGTTTGGCTTCCGGGGTTTCTTGACCACGCACCTGGCTGAAAGCGTTTGCACCGTTTTAGGAAGGATTGGACAAAATTCTCTCATCGGTGTAAATAAAAAGTGAAGTCCATAAAGCGTGAGCTGGCTGACCTCATCTATTTGAGCAGCGAAACTCGCCTCCTAGTCCAACAATGCGGGTCAAGGCTCAAGTACAGAAAATGTCAATGAACCCCTTTCTTTTAAAGCTACTTGCAGTGGAGAAACAAGGGGGATGGGCAGAGGAGGGGGGGGGACACTAACAGGGAGGCGTAGATGGAGGAGGAAATCAATACTGCTGGGAGGAGGGGGATGGACGTACAACAGAACATACAAGGTTGTTTCAATGTGCTGTAATAGCAGAAGAAGCGGGGCAATTTATTTAATGATGGTCCTGTTTGCGGCCGTGCAGCAAATGGTCTTTGTTCATAATCACTAATTTAATTGTGCTCACTGTGTCAGTTGTGGCGTGACAAGCTCAAGTCCCCGGGATTAATTACATGCTTGATCCATTCAATGGAGAAATCAATGGAGGAATAGTGGTATACCACAAGCTTGTTAGTGTTGCAGTGTGTTCTCGCGTTCCATTATGTCATTTCATTTCCAGTTCAGTTTTGTCTCTTAGGATACCGTCTGACCATATACCCCGTCGGCCTAATTATCGGATTCCAAATGATTGCCGATATCGGGGCTGAGAAGATGGAAGTTCCACGTTATAAAAATAAAACGCCTGAAAATGCATTCATGGAATGATTTCAAAGATGTCTTTGCTTCATTGTTGCTGCTTTGTCTTTTCCCTCCGCGGCGCTGAAGCCAAAGACAAGGCTTCTGGTGCCACAAAAGGTGCTGCTGGGATTCGAACCCCACTTTCCCTGTTTAGTAGACAGGCACCACATTGCCATGCTACATTCTTAACCCTTGGAGCGCCAAACGAGCAAAATTGCACCAAGCAACATTTACAGTGTGCCTTCGAAACATTTTTCAAGCTACAACCTTTTGAAATCACAAAAGTGAATATATATTGGGGGAAAAAAATGGTGCTTAAAGGGTTACGATACAGTAACAGGTCAAAGTGCAGGGTGGGTAGAGCAAATGGAGGATGTAATATGAAACCATGTTGAATCTGGAATTTGTCCTGACTGTGGCTTTGACAGCAATTTGACGTAATATGGAGACCCGATTTAACATAGTTAGGTACTCATATCGCGGTCAATGCTTATCAGATTGTGAGACACTTTCACCCTGCAGCTAAAAGATGAGTCCTTACGGAACGAGCTCCTATTTTAACCAACTTTAGTCACAGAGCCACGTCGTGGGTTGCTGCAAAGACATTGGCCGTTCAGACCAAATTTAAATTGGAACTTGCTCAGAAGAAACAAGACTAATGTGGCCTCAAAAATTATTGCTGGGATTCAAACCCAGGATCTCTCGTTGACTAGACAGACACTTTAACCAGGCAAGCCAATAGCAGGTCAAACAAATGTAAACCGAAATGCTGAAATTGGGATCACTTCTGACATTTAAAAAGGATCTCTTGTTTTGTTGACAGTCCCTTCAAACAGAGTCTGAAGCCATAGCACGCGTCTTGAAATACTGCAACACGAGCTCAAGGCATAAGGTGGGCCGAGCAGAAAGATCTTTTCCAAATTGAGCCAGGATTTTAAACACAAATGACCGCAAATATCCTACCTGTGTCATCCTTATGTCCCGGCGTTAGACGCACATCAACCTCACTGCACACATAGAGCAAAACATCAGTAAAAATGTCATCGTAACTGTCATGTCCCAGCAGAGGGCGGTCCGTGTAATATCAAACGCATCGATTCAATTTAAAAGCAAAACTTTGCAGTGGTGGAAATGGTCCAAATCGCAGCCTTGTACATTGCTTCGCAGTATTTCTCAAAGAAAAGTTGGAAGCCGAGGAGGGTCCCTGACATATAATGCAGCGCGTGATCCGGAGATCTGCATGTAGTCTCTTCCACCCTCAAGTTTTGACCGAGGGAGAGTCAAGAGCTTCAAAAGGCACTTCTAGGAGTGAAACTCAGAATCCCCCGTCTACTAGGCAGGTTCTTAACCCCACGGCATCATGTTTTCTTCTGTTGATACGATAAGATTAGTTCAAGTTTTATAGGAAGTGATTTAATCCCGACCATTTCAGCAGTCCCTTTTTACAAACGGAGCTCCTACAGCCTCAATAGGCGCTGTAGAGAGACAGGCTATTTCTAACTATATAATGTTCTCCCTATACCGTATTTTCCGCTCTATAGGGCGCATCCAAAGGCCTTCCATTTTCTCAAAAGCCAACAGTGTGTTTATAATCCGATGCGCCTTATATATGGATTAAGAGTCTGATTTCTTGGATGTAGTATTTTAAATGTTCCGTAAAGCGCTTTGTTACAGCTGCAGCGGTTGTGAAAGCTCTACATAAATAAAACTGTATTTTTTTTGTATTGTATTCACTTTAACATAGCTCCATCTAGTGGATGCATACCGCAACCGCAGCCACTATTGTCGCTTCTATTCTATGCGCCTTAATAATGCGGTGCGCCCTATATATGAAAACCGTTTTAAAATAGGCCATTCATTGAAAGTGCACCTTATACTCCGGAGCGCCTTATTGTGCGTAAAATATGGTAAATATTTTCTTTACATAGTACTTTAAATAATTCTAAAAATGCTAATAACAAAAAAGTACCCACACTGTAAATCCAATGTAAAGGTCTTAAATCATCTGTATCATTTAACATGGAATTCTATTAATTTATTGGAAACTTCCATCCGAATAAAGACACTCTGTTCTTCCATCATGTTGCGGGATACTCTCTCTGTCTGTCTTTACAATTTCTCCCCCTCACCCCGTCCACCAAAATCACATTACCTCGCAAGCTGCACGTGTAAGCTCACATGGCCATGTGAGAAACCCGAGATTGTGTGTGCAATAATGTGAGAATAGGGCTCCCAACTGGGGGGGGTGAGGGAGTGATTTCCGTGGGACAGCATATGTCATAGCAGACGTGTAAGATTGTCTCCTTTAACGTAAAAGTGTTCCCATTACAGTCAGGCACTTTGATTTGTTGATAGGTTTTCAAAGCAAAGGGAAACCTTGAAATTACATTTGGGGGTTTGAATAACTGCACAAAACAAAAAGAGAGAGACGCTTAGCCTAATGGCGGAACAATATCTGCAACTTTGTGTGTCAGGTTTGCTAATCATGTCTGAGTGTGCGGTCAGTCTCTCAGATGAACCCGAAATAGTCTGTTCATCTGTGGAACTGTTTGAAAAAGCTAATTGCCTCTAAAAGCCCACTCAGCCATTCTGCGACTGTTGCCATGTTCACAGATGTTGTTTTCAGGGTTTTTTTTGTTTTGTTTTGTTTTGTTTTAAATTATGCAACTTGGTGATGTTAATATGAAGCAATATACAAAGTTCATGACGATCATGACTGCGTTTTTCATGCGTTTATATTATTACAGTGTTGCAACAATTAACTTTAAAAAATACACACACAAAGATACAGGCATTGAAAATTGCAACAACAAAAAACTGAAAAAACCCAATCCTCTTTATTTAAAATCGGTTTGGCATTAGAAACAGTAAACAAAGGCAATTTTCCACACAAGACCCAAAGACATTTTTGAATGTCTTAAGACAACAGAAATGTTGTGAATAATGATGGGATGCTTAGTCAATAGTCAGTCACACTTAGAACCGTCGCGACGTATTATTACGTAACCCTGCATCCTTCCATGATGCCAATTACTACTTTCCTATTAGCCAGGACTTTGGTGCTACAGAAAGAATACAAGCTGAGGACAGGTTGCACGGAAAAACATTTTTGACATGCGCCGGTTCCAGAATTTATGATGAGAAACAAAATTAAAACGGTAATTACAAAACATTTGGAATTTCATCAAGGTGTTACTGACTGGAACGATGCGGCGATGATGTTTTCCAGCCACTTGCAGGAAAAAGTTGTGTCACACAATCTGCATTTTGTACATTGTCGTGATTTCACTTTAATTTTCCCCGGCTGTTGCCGTTCCTTCCCTGCCAACTTGTTGATTGTCAGTTTTTGGAAGACACATTTCTGGAGAGCGGCCCGAGAGTATTTGCAGTGCCGGACCTCTGTCGGGGAGTGCCAAGCAACACAGCCACAAATTGGAATGTGGCGCAGCTCTGGGAACGCTGCCAGGATTTAAATTAGACAATAACCTCTGCTCTCTCCATATTGCTTCTCTTTTCCAACTGCAGGCCCGAGCAATTTGTTTAATACAGTCGAGCCCGGCGCTATATAAGAGACTGATATACGAGTCGTCACTCAGCAGTTTGTGCGTTTCAGATTTATTGAGATTGAACAACTGGTCGTGTTTATGTTTGCTGCAGGTTTATGCTATGAATACCAGTGAGGACACGGGCGGCACCAGGGCTTTGTCTCACTAAAGGAAAGAGAAACAGATGAGAACGGAATGCTTTTATTGATATTCTGTGTGGGGTTTTTTTTTTCTTTCCACCCTGTACCCTTAATGGTGCTACAAAGCAAACACAGCAGCCCACTTCATTCGAAACAAGTTTAACTGGATTGAACATGACTTTGCATCCCAAATGAGCACGTACTAAAAATAGGTTGACAAAAATCTTGCTTCTTCACTGCTTCCTGCTTTGAGATGAGAGGAATGTGTCGATTTCACATTCTGTAAACCTGTTATAAAAGGTGTATAAGCCAATAATAGCAGAGTGGGAAGAGACTAACATGCAAGCACTTGTGTGTTTGTGTGTGTGTGTGTGTGTGTGTGTGTGTGTGTGTGTGTTGCTCCAGCAATTGGAGCTTTATCTGAATCCATAACTTGCTGCCCAGTGAAACAGCAGGAGTACAACTGGGGTCACCATTAGTCCCACTTAAAAGAGAAGTCCTGTTTCCAATATAGCATTTGACTAAACCATTAACAATGATGTTTTTTTCTTTGAACTCATTCACTCCCAAAGACGTTTTTAAACGTCTTTTCAAACTTGGGCTAGAATTGGCTGGTTCCTGAATGAGTTAATTATGTGGGAAACTCCTAAATATTTTGAACTACTGTTTAATTTAAGCAACTAATTGATTTTTTTTTCGCAGTTTGGAGAACTTGTTTGAAATTTTATTTCAGGAAAGTTTTACTTCAGCCCCTCCTCTTCCTGTCAGCTATTTTGGAAATGATGTCATTGAGAGATGCCCGTCAGTTCAAATTTTTACTTTGAAACGGGAACCACCACTAAATATTCACAAAAGGCTGCAAGCTGTGGATGGGGAAGCTACAATCGGCTATATCAGTCAAAAAGTGAGGTTTCCCAGGACAAAAGGTGAAGAACAAGTGCCTCCTTTGAGTGACTTTTTCAGCGGTTAAACCTAGCAACAGTGCTAAACTCGAGGCACGCATCAGAGATCACCTGTAGCAGCACTGTGGGGGCGCTGCGACACGATGTACCTACCGCCGACGGCCAACCGCTCATTTTATTCCGATATAAGACCGCAATGGTATCGAGGCACTTTTGATACCGTAGTCTTGTGAATATTGTGACACCCCTACTAATTAGTTGCCCCACGGTTGACGTTGAGCTACGTCCGCTCAAACTCACAGCCAAGTCAGCTTAGTCCAAATACACTGAGAGCATCTTGGAGTTTCTTCAAAGCTTCTAGAAACAAAAAGCCTGAAGTCGATGCGGGGGCTCAATCTGCGACAAGAGCCCACCGTCAGGCTTCTCATGACACTGCCACTTGAGCTTCAGTGTTCTTGCACTCGCAGCAGCCATTGTGACAAGGCTACACCATATTTCTGAGGCCCTCTTCATCTCCTAAGCTTCTTTTGTGGCCGCCGGCCAATGGCTGAGCACCCCGCAAGATCAAAGATGGCGCCCCATTTAGCTGGTAGCTTTCTTGTAGGATGGCCTCATCTCAAGGATGGGAGGCAGCACGGAACAAAAGGGATGTAAGATGTTGACCTACACCACCGCAGTGTTGACATATTGAGCTCAGGCAACAGGGCCAGCACAAACAACGCTGGTAGTTAACGAGTCGGCCATGCCAACAACAGTCAGTAGAATCTTGTAAGTCAAACAATTGGGGAATTGAACCATAACTTGCCTTTAAGGTTTCCAAAAACCCTGGTGATTGAACAGCTGTTATTCATGACGCGTGCAAACAGCGCACAAAACGTTAGTCTGAGAATGAAATTAACTTGGGATGTCTGTTAGGATTTTTTTTTTTTTATTGCTGACTTCCTACAATACAGGCATAGTTTTTGAATCCAGTGAACCCTTACAGGGAAGAGATGTTTCAATGAGTCCCTTCAAAATCCGAATGAAAGTTAAACATGACAACCATCAACCATGAGTACCCTTGAATGGCATTGAAATTAAAACATGGACTATTTTTGAGTAAGAATAGTGTAGATAGAAATATATGTACATTTATATATATACATTCATATTCCCTAAAAGTTCCCCTCTTACAACAATAAAACACTAATTTTGTACAGTGGTGTCTTGAAATATGAGTTTAATTTGTTTCTTAACTTCATAACTTGTTTCTTGTTTGTTTCGTAGATTCTTAACTAAAAACACTCGCCTCTGGAGTTATTTTTAGGCATTGAAATGAATGGAAGTGCCATTAATTCATTCCAGCATACCCCAAATGACAAGACATTTTTGTAATGTTTTTTTAATGAGATGCAGTACAGTGGGACTCTGTAACAAAACATTTGTAATATCATACTTTAATTAAGTAAAAGCAGTATAATACCCACATTTTGACCGACTGGAGGCTCAGTTCCTCTCTTGGCTTCTCAGTATGCTCAGTATTAGTTGTTTGCAGAGGATAAAGAATATATGCCTGTGTGTATTGTTAGACGATCTTTATCCGTATGTCTAGTATTGCGTTTGGATATTCAACGCTTAAAATGTACCACCACCACCACCACCTGTTCTGCCTCTGTAGTTTTCCATTGAATGTTTATTTATATTTTGGTATTTAGATATCCGACTGAAAATTCTACCCATTAACCGAGTGTCATTGTTACACCCCCAGGAAGTAAAGACAAGCATCACTTTGTCAAAATGTATTTACTATGCGTTAAATGAAATGGAAAAGGTCTTACAAATACCCCCCTATTTGTTTATCTCATCAATCAAGTCTACCGTGTCTAGTGAATATAAATTCAGCCCCAAGGAATATAGTGAAGCGAACAATAGCATACCTTCAACAATGTCATAAAGAATAATTCCCTTAAATATGCATTTGTTTTGTTCGTTGAGCTTCCTCTGACGTGTCAAAGGAGTGGATTTCATTGACACCTGGCCTCCAAGTGGATTTACCGCAGGAGTTGAACCTGCCCGCCTATAGGCTGCGATGACCCTCGCTCGATACGATAAGACCAGAACTGAACTTAAACCATCGGCGTTTCGAGTCCGAGCCCCACCACTGAAATGACATTCAGTGATACTCAGCACCAACTTCCCCTTTTGGCGTTGCCCCTTCTCTAATAGTGGAAGACAGTGCTGGGCCAGGGGAGTAATGATTTTAGCTTTAAACTGAATTAACTATTGATTCAGCGGCGGCCCACTGTGCGGACGTGCTGTTCTGTAGTCTTGCTTTACCAAACGTAGCCCCTCCACGCATACGCACACATATGAGGAGATACATCCATACATGTCAGCTCAGCACTGCATCCGCGGTAGCCCGCTGGGCGTGAATGGGCCCTGTGAGGGCAACACAGAAGCAGCTGCACAGTGTTTACGCGGAATGAGCTTGGAGACGAACGCAGATTTGGGAGATGAAATCTGGTAGTGTATCACCACCGGGATTTTTCTGAACTCCCCATGTAACAAGGTTGGCTGTTTTATTTGAAACGTGTTCTTAAATCCGCGCTGGCGCCAAGTGATTTGTGTCAGTTAAATCCTGCGGTTTGTCGGTGGGGTGACGATAGCTGCGTTGGCTATTTAAATAGCGTGACATCATAGCATACCGGCAACTCCCAAATAATAGTGTTTCCTTCCTTTCTAGTACATTCTCTTTTTTGTTTCCTTCTTTTATGAGTTAACAACCACCCATTTCGTGGACGGCTATTCATCAAATCGCCTGTTCAAAAAAAAAATTATTTTGCTTTCTCAGCAGTTACTTAGCAGGACTAATATGAGGTCCTGTTTACAAAATAAAAGAGCAGTTTTAATGTTTTGCAACATATTACTGTACTAAATGGAGTGAAGTTAGTTTTATCTTTTTAGAGTGTGTGTGTGTGTGTGTGTGTGTGAGGAAGAGATAAATATCTGTAAGATATGTGGCTTAAAACGTTTGGAAAATGGTGGTTATAAAGTTGCGCAACAGCAATGTTAAGTGCAATATTTCTAATACCGAAACATTTCAGATAATAACAAAGATACATGTATCGGAAGTTTACGCCTTGATGTTTCAGCGTTTTCCCGAATGGGAGGCACTGACACGTTGGGTCGAGCTCTAAAGGAAATTGAAAGGAATCCCATAGTGTGTGTTTTAAACTGCCGTCACTATACTGCAGTCATATTAGCATAAGTGTCATGTTCCGGAGGCCTTGGCTCAGCTACAAAATCGCTTGTCAGCAGTTTAGGTGATGGTGGAAATCAGGGAGTTGAATTCGTTGAGTTGAAGTATTTTAGTGGTTTCCAAGCTAAAGCTAAGCTTTTTTTTTTTTTTTTTTTAATTGTACCCTTTTGAAAAAACTGCTAAAGCTAATATAAAAGTTCGAAGAAGCCCCGCCGTGTGTTTTTCTGTGATGTCTTATCTCCCGTCCACAATTGACAAGCCCATATTTGATGTTCAGATGACGTGAACGCATGCAGACAGTGATGGTCCTCAGCGTCAGAGCTTAACGTGCCACGCTCATGTTTGCTGATGTGTGGTTACTCCATCGGATTTAGGGTGAGGCGGGGTTATATCGGCGCGATATTGTGTTCACCCCAAAGGTTGAAATAATTTTGTGCGGGATAATAGCTGCAAAATGCCTTATTTCCCACTGGACTTTCTTTCTTTCACACAAATATTCCTGCTCTGGGATTTAAAGAAGAGGTGAGAAAATGGAAGAAAACATCTCAAAATTGACACAGACAAAAGAAAATAGACGTGATTTCATGCGACAGACGCTGTTGTCTGTTCACATGGTGCTCGGCATCTGTGTAGAGCTCTTAATACTCTCTTATTGCAGGAATTTGCTTTGTGCTCAAAGAGGACTATCAACACTGTGCGGATTTCCCTTTATGCTGCTGAATTTCATCAACCGTATCTGACACAAGCGACCGTTTTCTATTAAAAGAGTCATGCATTTTTATTGAATGCACGTAAGGTTGCCTCTTGACATTTCAGCCGAATGAGTTTAAGAAGCGGCGATGTAAAATAAATCGACTTTCCTCAGTGTTTCTCTCGGGGGAACAACAAAGCAGAAGAAAGAGTTGGAGTAGGAGTAGGAGAGCAAGAAACTGAAGAAGCTCGGCTAGCTGTTATCTTCTGTTATATCAACTACGTTGTGGTTGCAAATTCTTTCCCTTGTAATTTCTATTCTGGCTATTGATATTTCGGACAAGTTATACAAGCACTCAACACAACCAGTTGATCCTCCGTTGGTGTCTGGCAACGGCGCCAACTGCAGGTTGTTTCCTGCTTGGCCATCATTCTGTTTCAAGTCACGATCACAGGGTCAGTAACACATGAGCGCGTGTTAAGTATTGAACAGGTTCATCATTTACATTTGCAGATTGGCAGGGAAAACAATCACTCTCAACACACCCCCACACCGGAGGCTAATCATCCCATTAATCTTTTACCTGGGCAGTGAATGCTTTGTTCGCATAGCAAATTTGGGGAGTTCGTCAGGGTTCCTAAAAGGTGGCAAATGGTTGCAAAGATGCTTACAGAAGGTTTTTACTTGTCATTTAAAAAAAAAAAAAAAGCAATAACATTGAGAGTGCAATATTCAACTTGCATATCGCATGCAGAAAATTATTGGTGTACCTTGAGATTTTTTGTTTTTTTTCGTGTGTAAAAATATGTGGCTTGGCTCAATATAGGTTGCGTAAGACAGACGTTGATTCCAGTAACGAACAATGAAAAAGTCGAAGCAATAAAAATCAGTTCAAGTCAAGCCAGATTTTATTGTCGAATATGCTCAATGTGCAACAGACAGCACAGATCAAATTTCTTTCCTCTCAACCGCAGTGCAACCACAGGAGAGAGAGGAGCCGCTGCAGGTACCCGCACCACCATCAACAGAACAGTTAACATAAAATCACAACACGTAAAGACACAGACAGTCGGGCAATCGTAACCACTTTTTCTGCATACACTTTGTTGTTTGAAGCAGTTGTAGATGAAAGAGGAACGAATCAAAGTGTCCTTTCACCACTGGATCAGAGACGTCATGCTGAAAACGTGCACACGTCTGCGACAAGCTAAGTTCGATCGAACAGAATGCTTTCCATTCTACATACATGGAGACGCCCATTCATTCGTCCCATCATTTTTAATTACAGAGCCTTCCATTGTCTGCCCTGACCCAATTTACCGTCAGCTGCACAACCCCTTCCAATCACACTTAATTTCATCTGGCATTGGACTCCCAAGAACACCAAGCGCCTTCTCCTCCTCGTTGAAAAAAAATGAATTGGGGAAAAACAATTCCAACCTCCACTGAGGTCTTACGGCCCCTTCTTCTCGGGGACGCGAAACAGCTTTTTGTGGCGAAGATTGATGCAGGTGGCAGGGGATGTTTTCTCAAAGAGGAACCCCTTGAAAGCCAATAAAAACACAGACCCCCCTCGGGGACGTTACACCACTAATTATCACTTTGGCGATCCTGATCAATGTCCCTCTTTCGTCCGTACTCGTCTGTTGATTTTCGTGTTTATGGCACGTGGCTTACTGATATATAAACTCTTCCGTGCTCATGAAGTTGTCATCTTCATTAACCGGTCATGCTCCTATGTAAGCTTTTTTTTTTAACCCAGTAAAATAATATTAATCTCTACGTCACCTTTTAATTATCGCGACTTCACCCCTGTCGCAGAACTCCATCCCCCATCCTCTCCAGCCCCCCCATCCCCTATTTCGCTTCAATGTCATTCAGTGCCATTTACTGTGTACGGAACAGAAATTAGGCCGAAAAAAATCCGGCTTCTACGGACAGTGTGAAAGGGGCTTCTGGGACTAACTTCAAGGAAAATTGCAGACTCTGATCCTTGCGACCCCGTTTTGTGTTTGTGACATTTGTACAGAACAGCAAAATGGGAAGTGGAAAAATATCGGCTTTTTACAGGCAGTGTGGAAGCGACTTACTGTATACGACCTCATAAACTGGAAAATGGCTTGACTTTGTCCCCTCATTCCATGTCTTTTTTTTAATTTTATTTTTACGCTAGCTGCACACCCAGCAATGCAGCCAAACCTGACTGAACTGTTGCCCAGTGACTAGCAACTAGTTTTCATGAGTGACAGGCGGTCGGCCACCGGGGAAAAGTCACTGCACCTAACAACCGTCACAGCTCAACCTGTTATAGGGGTTGGTCAGTGACGTTCGCAAGCTGAGCGCTGAGGAAATGTGATGTCATTTTCAGTCGACAGCAAGTGGCAAAATGGCTGCCCCCTAAGATGGATAAAAATGGATGGGTTATGCTGCATAATTCATATTCTACAAATGCAACGTGTGTTTAAACTAGTGGATGTGCAAAGGACACATTATTGTCAAGAAAATGTTTGACTTGATTTGCCTTTTAAATGAGACCCATAACAGCCATGGCGGCAATGCCAAGCCATAGAAATTCAGCAAAATATGATGTTTTACAACAATACTTAACAAAATTTATATTTTCATATGTACTTACAGTGGGCAGTGTCAATGAAGGGGTCCAGGCAGCCTCACAAAATTATATTCTCGCCCACCTCCTCTCTTTGGGGCTACCTGCTTCGTCATTGACAATCACGCCATGTTTTTGTGGTTCAATAAAAGTCTTGCAGTACAATATACAGTATGTGGAGCCTGAGAAGCAGTGTCGCAGTTTCCTTTTGCATCAGTAGTTATGCAGGGATCAATCAGTCAGTGTGAGAGTGTAAGTTAACCATTTTTTTTACATATATCAGCATTACAGGAAAATTGAAAAATGTGCCTTCGACTTGGACAGGATAGAGACTTCTTTCAGAATCTACCCTCTAAAAATATGTTTCTAGGTCAACTCTTTAAGCAGCACATGTAAAAAGGCAGAAAAACGGATGTTTTTTTTCTGATGCATGAAAGGGGTGTGAATTGTCTCAGAAAGTGGGCAATTGCCAGGTTGACCTTCTGATACTACTTGCTTCTTGCCATCCATTTACCGCTGCCGCATTCAGATCAATGTTCCTCCTGTCTGAATAGACGAGAGGACATCTCTGAGACTCCAGTTTGCCATCAACGTGGCAGAGTAACACTTTCCAAGATAAGTTCCATTTTTGGGTTGATTTCTAGTTTGATAAGCGAGGCAGTGTCATATGCGCAACACTCCAGGTTCAACGAGGTCTGAGCAGGACATCTTTAGGGGTGATGGCACCAGAGGCTGCGAACCACCTGCTCCGACAACCACTTCTCATTTATGCGGAACACTGTTAACATAGCCCCCCGAACCCCATCCTCCACTCACTCCCTCTCTCCCTCCGGCGCAGACTAATTAATGGATACCATTCCTAGTTGATTAGCCCAAGTCCTTTCGGTAATTACATTCGCATACTAACTGCTCGAAATAAAAGGAGATGGGAAAAAAACGGGCACAAAAGGCTGGAAAATATATGGATGCACTTCATGCGTAGGCTCTGATCTTAATTTGTTCACGCCATTGTTTCACCCCCCCCCCCCGATAAGACATCGTTTTATTTCTTCTTCTTCTTCTCATCAACTGCAGTTCCTGGTCATTATTTTAAGACACACACAAAAGACAGATGAAACGTAAATTGAACGAAGAACCCGCGATTCTTACACCACCCCCAACCCAAATCGAGTCTTGCGTGGGTCGAGCCCACTTCACACAGAGGTGCATTGTGCTGCCTGACCCAGCTGCTAGCCCATAATTCTTCATTCTATGTCCTATTGTTCCAACCTTTCACCACGCTTGTGTCCCCGAAGAAAGGAAGTGGCTGCCACTTTTCGAGCAGACGATGCATGGGTCAGGAAGGGGGTTTCAGGGGTTGTGAAAACATTTCTTTGCAAAGTGCCTCATTTTAGTCGCTGAAACACACATGTGGCATTTACAGCCTCCATTATTTTAATGCAGGAATGTCCCAAAAAAAATGTTGAATGTCCTTTTGCGGGTGCATAAAATTACATGTGTTAAAAATGACACCTTGACCAACCCAATACGAGCTCTGTCGTGGTGGTGCACGGTTTAATTGGTTTGCGATAAAAGCTTATTGGACTTTTTTGGGGTGGGTGCAAGAGGGAGGAGGGTGCGCCAACTGTTGAAGGGGGTGCGTGGCTTGTGGGAGTTTGAGAAGGGCTCCTCGAAGATCAACAGCTATGACTGCCAACGCTCGCATTAATTCGCTCTGATTACCCCGTGTCATACGCGCCCCCATATGTATAACACACTCAACCTCATGTGGTATCGCTACGCGCCCACAGGTTATGTGAAGTTAATAAGCCGCTAGTGCATCTTGATACTTGTCTTTGTCATGCAAACGCTTTTAATTGTCATTGCCGAAGCCGCTGAATAGACAGAGTGGCGTCTCATTACTTTCCACTTGCACTGAATCAACCCAGGCCTCCGACTGACACAATCATCGGGGGCCAAAGTGGCGGTGTGGCCTCATAAAAAAAAAAAAAAAGGTGGTTCAAGGCCAGTGTGTAAACATTTGGCAGCGAGTGCGCATGAGTGACAGCTATCCAATCTTAGCAGAGCAGCAAGTTGATGGTGTTTTTGTTTTCTTTTCCACTTTCAGTTCCAGAACAACAACAACAACTACATGAACATGTCAGAAGCGAATGGCGCCCTGCTGACTGCTAGTGATGTGAGTATACATGACTTTGAGTCGTAATTTTAATCAATGAATAGACTCAGCACATTTCATTTTTTAAGGAACGGGTTGCTACCATCTTAACGTGGTTCACCATTTACATCCCTGGTAGATTTGATATTTTTTTGAGGGTGGAACGTCCAAAACTTGTGGTTCGTAGAGATCTTTTTTGTGGTTTTCTACCGTATACTGTGCTTCATTACTTGATTACTTCAATGAGGTGTTTTCTTTATTTATTTTGGTTTGTTTTTTTAACCAGGACGTTCAGTCGAATTCTAGTGGGTGTGAAGATACCGGAGGAATGCAAGTGTACTTGTGCCCATTTTTAAGAACTAGTGTGATCTGAAGTGTTGTGGGAACTCTTGAGAGATAAGGCTGATGAGCCACACAATTAAAATGTTGGAAAGACTAGCGCAGACTAGAATCAGGAAAGAAGTGAGTATAAGTATGGTTTTTACCCCTCGGGAGAGTTCTATACATGGATTATTTGCAGTGAGAGTGCCGATGGAGAAGTACAGAGAAGGTCAGAAGTTGCTGCATTGTTTTTTGTTTTTCTTTTGTATAGGAAGGGATACCCAGAAAGGAACTGTGTGGTACTGCATGAGGAAGTCTGGAGTGGCAGAAGGCTTTGTTACAACAGCGCAGGACACGTATGAGAGCAGTTGAACAGTGGCAAGGGGGTGTAATTGTGACAGAGAAGTTTAAGGTGGAAGTGGGACTGCAGGGATCAATTCTGAGCCCCTTTCTTTTTACACTAGTGATAGGCTCAACAGTCCAGAGCATCGGTGAACGTGGTCAGAAGGCGACGAAACTGTGTCAGGGGACTTATGTAATCAAAGAGTCTCTGCTAGGATGAAAAGACAGTGGTGAGGCTGGCCATGATGGACAGATTACAGAGAGTGGCACTGAAGAAACGAGAGGAAGCAGAGCGTGGTGATGTAAATGTAAATGCTGAGGTTTTCTTTAGGAGTGAACAGGTTGGGTACGGTTAGAAATTAATTCTTCAGTGCGTTTATCTATAGGCCATACGTTCATTGATAAAGGGAAAAAAAGATTGACTCTCAATTTGGGTTAATGTCTGCGTTGCGGGCAGACAACCATTTCTAGAGAATAACCCAGTATTGTTGAATTCCTGTTGTTGTTGCAACCATGTTGAATTGAGCATCCAAAACAACAGTATGTACTGCTTTGCTATTTTCAGATATCTTTTTTTTTCCTTTTTGCCATCAGCAGGTTTCTGTTGTCGTGGCCTTCAAAAAATGCACTTTTGGAGTTAATCAGTCAGAGGCTCAATGATCTATGCTCTTGGGAGATTTCACGGTGGACCTTCAACCTCGATTTTTTGTGTGACTTTCAAGGCGTAGTTTTCACTATTTTCATATTTCGACTTTATTTGGAAGTACATTTCTTTTGGTTGTGACATGTCTATAAAATTGAAATATTGTGTTATTTCAACAATAAGCAGAAGAAACATAGCTTTCCTTCCTTGGTAATCCTTCAGTATCATTCCCATTCAGTTCATTCTTTTCATTGGCCCCATTCCATGAATAATAGAGCTCTTTTTCATTGCTTTGTGACTCATAATTCACCACTTCGAAGCATCAATTCCAATATAATAAGCCCACTATCCATGAAGCCCTCTCTACTTTTCATATGGATGAATTCCTGTTACTCCATTCCGCTCTGTTATTTTTAGCGCCTGAAACATTTGTGCCTCGTCGTTTGTCCCGAGACCCAGAGACAACGCAGGTAGCTTAGCGCTCACATCTCGCATTGTCTGCTGCTGACAACGACAATGTACATACCTGCCTTACCTCTCAAAGACAATAAAGAAGCTGAAAAGAGGTTCTGCAGTTCTGCCCGCTGGCATAAAACCCGAAATTGTGTTGTGCTTTGGTGCTTCTTTCACACAGAGATCTGACTTCCTTCCATATTCCCGCTCTACAGACGACCTGTAATTTTGTGTTTGGGTTCCAAATGTACATTTGGTGATGTTAGCTTGATTGCTGAGGTACAAAGGCAGCTTCACATCTTGTGCGTATCAACATTTTTAGCCAAGAAAGATGATTCTGTTTCTGATTCAGATTCTGGCTTTCTGCCTTATTTCCAAACTGATACTACGCCCAAAGCCAGAAAACTGCGAGGTTGACTTTGCCACCTCGATCCTGTGTCAGTCGTATTCACGCGAAAGAGCCACACAGGAAAAAGTCTGACAGTTTTTAAGCGTTTTTCTCAAATCTCTGTTCTTTAAGGACACTACAGATCTTATTTTTCACTCAGATACTAACTTCAAAGAAGTAAGAATATCACACAGGTCAACTTTATCCTTCCATTGTGGGTCGATGTACTTTACATGGAACAGGAAGATAACCTCTTGTTTCTGTTCCGTATGAACAGAACTGACATGGAATTAGGGCGGCATTATGTTTTTTTTCCCCCATCTTTTGAGAGCCTCCGCATGTTTACTTCTCTGTTACATTCTTAAAAGGTGAAATACTGCCAAGTCAGTTTGGTCCCCGCCCCCCATGACATGTCAGTGCCATTCACATAGAACCGCCACCTCTAAGAAATGTCTCATTTTTGCCTTTACTGCTACCTCCATAGCCAGAAGATTGCTGGGTCGACTTCTTCCCCGCCCATTCCATGTCAGTGTTTTTCATGCAGAACAGCAACACATTGCCCTGTATAACCAGCACTGACAAAGAGTGGGAGGCATGGAGTAATGCCAATAATATCCCACCTTCAATGAAAACACAGTGGAAAGCTGACCCCCTATTTTTTTCTTTTAACCAGGTCACGGTTTTGTGTGAACGGCGCAAATGT
The DNA here is from genome assembly GCA_018466805.1 of Hippocampus abdominalis. Lineage (NCBI taxonomy): Eukaryota > Metazoa > Chordata > Actinopteri > Syngnathiformes > Syngnathidae > Hippocampus > Hippocampus abdominalis. Next base: position 20,942,459 of record CM031696.1, read on the forward strand.
CTGATTGCGGGATGGCGTGTCGCTGTGTGAAAATCACGCACAGTTAGGTCAAAAGCCTGCTTTGTTGGGTTCCTTTGCAAAGAGCGAGAATTGAAAAAAAAAAAGACAGATCTTCTTTTAATGCCAATTTCGCAGGATCTCTGTGTGAAAAAATGCCATGGATACCTTACACTGCTCCTCATGGACAGTTTTCTCCTGGCTGTGGAGCTATTTTTGTGGTAATGGTCCGGTCGCGGAATGGGGTGACAGAGTCAACCCAGCAATTTTCTGAGCTGGAATAGAGACCTGTGTGAAAGCAATCAATCGAAAGCCCGGACCAGGTTGTGAAGTTTAATACGTGACAATCATTTGTCCCGCCGTATATTGTTGAGAGAAATTGGCCCTGCCCCACAATAAAAAAAACAAAACTGTAGTATATAATCGCATGGCAAAGAAAAACGGGTTTATGCAGAGGTTTATCCAGATGACGAGAGACCTTAACTGCGAGCTCCCCAACCAGCCACTTCAGTCAAATGGGGTGTGGGATGAGCTGGAAAGGGTGAGTTTGGTAAACGGGCGTCGCTCCTTCAGTTACAGAAAGGGGTGGGGAGGGGGGGGGGCAGCCAAACTCATTTGCACTTTATCAAAAGGAACAACTGTTTCCAGTGTTTTGAGCACAGATGGTATTGCTCCTTACTAAGGAGGGCCGAGAGACAGAGGGAGAGATTCAGGACACGAAGCATGAAGGCTTCATTGTCAGGCTTCTTCAAGCTACTCTAAGATGCATTGTATGTAAAAGTAAGACTTTGCCCATTTGAGACACTGTATCTCCCCAAATAATGGACAAGTGTTGCCCTAGCCAACCTTACATCACCTGCAAGTAGAGGCTTGCTTGCAGTTCCTTGTAAACGTACTTTAGACGCTGAGATCTTCTGCACAGACTCCAGCGTATCTATTTCTGCTTCCCCAATGTCAAAGACGGTGTGTGCCTCTCCTCCACTGAATTTGAAGGGAGTGGAGCTGATTTCATGGGCCAACAAGTAAGTTGGCTGTTTTCCCTCCCACAATGGTGAAAATCTCCCTTTCTACCTGCGCTTGTCTACAAAAATGCAGAAAAACAGCCCCCATAAACTCCACCCATGCGCCTAGCTAGAATGCGCTTGCTAAAGACCCAAAAATTGGGCCCGAATATCCTTGTGTGAACGATTAGCATCTACGATCAGAGACAGAAAGAGAGCGTGCCCAAAGCAATTGCGGCAGATGTTCAGTTTACCGGTAATAAAAGTCTCTTTTAATACCGCACTAACCAATCAATCTCATCTACTCGGAGACGCCATTTAAGTCGTATAGTTTGGGTTAGCATCACCGATCAAACGGCTTAATTCTCGTGGCAGTTAATCTTTCTTCCTGATGGAAAATGTGAGCCGTTTATTTGAGGGACAGGTAATAAAACGTTCCATCCTTGCCAATGTGTTGCATATAATATAGAGTGATCTTGCATGGGCTGTGGCGTTTTGACGGCCGGTGTATCATTTACCTGATGCACTTAGAGAATGAGATAAGATGACCTGGTTGTGCCTGCTAAAGCATACATCCCTCGCCGGCAAATAGCTTTGACTGCCTCTCTCGAAGTAAAAGATACAGTCCGGGTAAGATTGTCTTCCACCCAGATGTATCATTTTACTTAGCCAATCACATTAGAGACATCTAATGAACTATAAATATGTAGAAATGGACTACAAATTTGAAATAATGTTGATTAGGGCTTTTGATGGCTGATGTTGTCATTTGAGTAGTTGCACTCTGGCTTTCTGCTGATTTGAAACTAGATCCTTAATCCTGCCTGCCATTGATTCGCAGGCCGGCTACATTCAGTAATTACATGCTGCTGCCTTCAACATGTCTTGGTTATTGCGTCTGTGAATCGCATTAGTACATTTATTGAAGGGCTGGGAGTACTGCCTGAAAAGCTTTTTGTTCTCTCTCCCTGAAAGAGCAGCCCGAAGGCACTCTGATGAAAAAAACCAAACAATAATAATACACTGATAAAAATTCGACCTTGTTATGTTTGTTTCGGGAGGCATTGTTGTAATTTTCTTATTGCTTTTTAAACAATGTGCATTATACGTTGACCAATCACATTTTGTTCAGTCGGATCTGTGGGGTTGGAGAAAAATGGGAAATAAATGCTAAAGCTGAGATTGTACGGGGTCAAAACAAGGAATACATCTTGCTACAAACAAAGCAGTTTGTTAAAAAGAAATTACCCGTATGTTGACACAATACATCTCGACTGAGAAACTAGCATGTTTTTTTGGGCGGGGTTTGTATGAGAATCTAACATTAGCCGGGGTGTTAGACGGGGTTACGGAGCATTTTTGTTGCCTTTTTAAGGGTAATGTAAAATGAGTTTGAGTGGTTTGGGGTTATACAGTAGTGTGCGGCATATTTGTGTTTTAAACTATTAAGATTTATATTTACAACACTTTGGAGGGGGTGGAGGTGGTCAAGCCACCATGATTCACCCTTCACATTGTATTGACCAGAATTCCTCTTTTATGCGTATTGCTTTGCATTGACCATATATGGTTGGATTTGGCCACAAAGCGGGTGGGCTAGGAAAATGACCCATGCGCCCACTATTCTGTGACTCAGAGTACGACTTCCTACACACAGGTATTTTATCAAATGTCATATTCGGCTGTTGTGCATTGTTCTTGTCCACTTTTAGGAAGAATCCTTGATGATTGAAGCCCTCTTGGACTCCAAAGTGTCCTTTTCAATCCACAAGAGTGCTAATGCTAACTGCCAATGTTGCCCACTTAACCTGAACGTGCACTTCCATCCTCGTGCCAGCAGTTGTTTTGGCACTTGGCTCAGCCGAGCTATCCGGCGCCGTTTGAATACATAAACAGACCGGCGATGAAAAGAAATTAGACTGTGCGTTTCTTAATCTTCGATCACAGGCCCCCTCTGAGCTGCTCCTGGTCTGGAATCAGCTAAGCTTTATTGGAAGTGACTCGCGGCAAGACCGTGACACCCTGCTACGTCCAGTAGGATCAGACCCATTCCTCCCCCTGCCCCAAACATCCTAAAAAAGGTCTTTCCTCATGGACAGGAGACATATTTCAACACTCCTTGTTTCAAATGAGATCAGACTGCACCGAAGGCCTCGGGTGCATATTGTATTTTGTATCATCATTAAGGTACAGATGAGATGGGCCTGCAGTGATACCGGTGCCTGTTTCCATCACTGCATGTCATCAACTTCCTTGTTCATAAGAAAATTAAACCACTGACAATAGATGAGTACGATTCTGGTCCAGCCTTCTTCCTATTTGTTGGGCTCCAATATCCTGTTCTGCCCAATTTTCAGGCAACCCAAGCGGGCCACAAATAAGTCATTGAAAAAACAGTAAGTACAGGAATTCTTGTAGAAGCGTCCTGTCACAATTCTGCACAAACCGATTCATTGGACGCCATTCGTATCTTCGAAATGCTGTATGTCAGGCTCATGATAAAGTGAATGAAAAACCCTGCATAAGAGGTCTCCTGACTCGCACAGAAGCTGCGGTGACATGTCCACTAAACAGCGAACCTCCTCGTGATTACAAACGTATAATATACTGTCAGTATGACTTGAGCAATGTGTGTAATGAGAGACTCAGTTGTTGCTACTTTGCTGCCATAGGAACCCAAACAAACCAAAACCCACTTCACTAAATGTGCCAAATATCGTTGAAAACGGCCCTAATGCAACCTTCCGTCACACATCTGTACTGTTTCTGCCCCGTATGTTGAAGCACCCAAAACTTCCGTAAACCAGCTTATTAATGCTACTACTAATTTGAAGCTTCGTCTTCTCCTCCCTGTGCCTCACTTTGCTGTCAAAGCAAATCTCGATTGCTGCGTTATATAATACAGATGAGACCGAGACCACAAGTTTTCCACGCCAGCATACAGCTTGACCCGGCTCGGCAGGGGAAGTCGGAAAAGATGAATGAACGCGGCAAAGATGGGGGGGAATCTCTGGAGCTTTCCTCTCGCTTGACTTGTGGCAGTTGAGTTTTTTAACTTTTGGATACATTTGTATTTTTGTATTTTTTCATTGGCATGTTGGCATCGCTGGGACTTTTTGAGTGGACTGAAGCTTATGGCAACGGAGAGCTCATTGCGAACAGTTCCTACTGGAAGTGCTTGTCATCTTTTCAGCGCACAGGCAGCCATGAGCTGGCATTTTGACAAATTGGACTTTAGCTTCCTGTGAACTGAAATGTGAACTGGCTCTGTTTTCGGAATGAAAATGGTCTTAACAATTTCTGCCCCTGGATGGTTATTGGTTATTAGATTTGGATGCCCGTCGTGGCTAACGTATGTTATGTAGACGTGGTAATACAAACACGCAACAATGGAAAACATTAGCATTAGCATTAGCAAAACTTGTACAAGATTTCTGTGAGAATCCTAGTCGTAAGTGTGTGAAACACGATTTTATAAATTGAAAGAAATTAAATTCAAAGAATACGTGTTTATTTGGATGGATCTGAACTCCTGTTTCCAAACCAGAATAATACTGCCGATATTGAATGTCGTTGAACTTCCTGGAGCCTCTGCTGGTTGCTGGACTTCTTCTTTTTTTATAAGCCCATAATTAATCAACAATTGGTTATACGTATTCGATCCGAAGTAGGTTGTTGAAGAACTTACTGCGATAATGGAGCAAAAGTATGTGTTTCTGCAGAATTGTCCATTAAGATTAGGATTATGAATAGTTTTGTGACAAGTTGAAATATTTTGTATGATGCTGATGTACTGATACGGTGTGATATGCCATGGCAGTATTTTGACCCACCTCTGAGGCTATTTCCGTTTGTTTCATGATGCCAAAAATCATGTTTCTTGATATTCTGAGACTTTGGCCTGGTGAAATGGTTGCAAGGTTGCCATGGTGCATTTCATCTCAGTTCTTTGAAAATTAAACTGCGTTTGAAGAGAGGCCTTCATGATTATCATAAATGCCTTATTTTGGCTTTCAAGACCAATTACAGTCATGTCAAGGATGCTCTGAAGGGAAGCCGTCCTGTAAAAGTGACCCCCAATTGCTTTTGGATGGTTAGACCAACTTCAGTCATTTTGTGGATATGATCCACGGCTTCATGTCACTTTTCAATCAATCATTATTTTGCAAAAGGACCGACAAGCACCTTTGACACCGTGCGCGTCCTTTGATGTTCATGCGGTCATCGTGAGCTTATGAATACACTGCCATTCCGCAGAGTGGTGACTTAAGGCAACATTGCAACATAAAAACAAGACCAAAGTGTGTGAACATTCCCATCTCAGCGAAGGCGCGTAAGCAAATTAAGCGTGTCGGAAAGCTTTAATTCCAAAGGCAGAAGGATTAGGCTGTTTGATGAGCAGATTTAAGGGTGCAGGCGAGGGGAACAAAAAAGAAATACTCCTGGCCATGTGTAATCATCTTTGAAAATGCTTTTTTCAAGCTTTCTAGTCTGTAACGTGTATTTTCAGTGCACTTCAACCTAACATCTTGCATCCCAAAGATTATAAGTGCCTTTATCGTGCATGCTCTCGCTCTCCTGTGATTGCCATTTGATTTTTTATTTATTTTTTTCCCCCTTTGGATGCCTTCAGCGCATTAATAACTTCAGAAAAAAAATGACGCTTGAGTGCACGTAGAAGATTTAGAAGTGTGTTATCACACTCCGACAACTCTTAAACAACTTCTGTCAGCTCAACTAATATTTTGTCTCCTCCTCTCCCTTGCAGACCTTTCACACACCCAGCCTTGGGGACGAGGAGTTTGAGATTCCTCCCATCACACCTCCGCCAGAAATGGAGTCCGGCCTCGGCCTGTCTGAAGGGGATTCACCTTTCCACATCATGCCGGAGCCTCCAACCCAGCATAGGAGCTCCCTGATCCCTCAGTTCCCCCCTCAGAGCTTGGATCTTCCGTCCATCACAATCTCGCGCAACATGATGGACCAGGATGGGATTGCGATCGGCAACGGCCAAGCGACGGTGAGCATTACCGGCTTTCTACTTTGCCAGAACGGCACAGTGAAAATATTGTTTCATCGCGTCAAGTATTCAGTGCGCTTCTCTTCATCCGATAAAACGGCTGCTATGGCAACAAAGGAAGTCGCTTCTCAATTTTTAAACCGTTGTACAGTCAATTGTAGACTTTTAGGCAAACCTCAGGTTGTAAGAGGTGAGCGAAACGTAAATGCTTTTCCCCAACATGAGACGGTCAATTGCGGAGTTGTAGCAGGCGGGTCCGTGAGATTGTTGTCTCTGGTTGGGGGAAAAGGTGTTCTTTTAAATGCCACGGTGGGTAGAAGCACTGAGAAAGAAAAATGGAAAATGTCAACTGGGAGACTGCTTGTCTATTAGAAGAAAAAAAAAGAAAGAAATTCATTTAGTGCAGTAGAAGCAAAAGGACAAAACATGATTGGTCCAGATAATGATAATATTGAGTTGCCGTCAACCATTTTAATGTCTTTCCTCAGTGGAAATATCAGAAATGGGTTGAAGGGAAAGCCTGCAGGAGTATGTTAAGCTATATTGTACCAAGGACAAAGACATAGTGTATGTACTACTTTCCTATGTCGCACTAAGGTCCGTTTCTGCTATCATGGCCACATTTTTCCTTGTTTTCATCACTGATAAACCTCTGAGGTGTCACCACGCGAAAACTATTACCGTATTGGCTCAAATATAAGACGGTGTTTTTTGCATTGAAATAAGACTGAAAAAGTGGGGGTCGTCTTATATTTGGGGTCTAGACATTATACCCATTCACGAAGCTAGATGGCGCCAGATATCATTGAAGCGAATGCTGAACTTGACTCCCCAGGCCAAAGTGAACCCCTGTCACGAACAATTAAAAATAAAGATAGCGCTAGCACGAAGAAGAAAAATAAAAAAATAGCGGTAAGAAGGAAAAGAGAAGAAAATAGTCGAAGAGAAAACAGAAAATGGAGAAACGTAGCGACAATCTGGAGAAAAGTGGGTCGAAGATCGGCCAGGTTAACCGGCAGCTGAGGAGAAGTTATGATGTCATTTACATTTCAAAAGCCAGAAGCCTTTCATTTACGAATATGATTGCACTTTAGTTTACATATTTGTCAATAAACAATAAACAAACAAATATTTAAAAGTTCAGATATTAAGATATGAATGAGGCAAAATAACATGCTTTTTCTCTCAAATATATTGTTGTAATCATTTGTTTCAGATGTACTGTAATTATTTTCTGTCTAAAAATTAATTTGGTGTTCAAAAATCTTTTTTCAAACTTGAGTCTTGAAAAAGATGGGGTCGTCCTATAATCAGGGCCGTCTTATATTCGGGCCAACACGGTATGTACCTCCGTACCATGTCACATTCAGGACTGTATTTTCTTTATTCGGTTTTTGTCTCACACTTCATCGCTGATAACTTTATGCGGTGACGTCCGTAAAAAATCCAAGCGACTTAACTCCTTGAGATACTGACGTCTTCATCGTTTCGGTACAAATATCGTTTGATTTTGGAGTTTCTCCTGGTTCCACTGCATTTATTTACATTCCATAAGGGGGAAGGGCTATAAACTCTTAAGAGCTCCCCATCCCCGCCTCCTTGCTCCGGGGCCCACGAGATAATTGCCGCTTTTTTAAAAAACATCCCGTACAGTAAGTGAGGGCCCCACAAGGGCTGTGCCTAAAGAATTTTCATTTCACGGTCAGTTAAGCTCGGTACATCTGGAGGAACCTTGACACAATTACATTCTGGACCATTCTCACGACTTGCTGGAGGATTAGATTTTGATTCCCCGGCATTTATTCCTCCTTAAAGACCATTTGCATGGCTCATGTGTCTGATTGGACTCTTATTTCAAAGCTGAGAAAGTAGGTTGCCGCTCGTTATCGGCCATCGCACATTCTTCTGCGAGGAAAAAAAAAAAATGGCCACGGTCCTTCATTTTCTCCTGAAATGGGATTGATTCCCCCAAAGTCTTGCCACAATGGCTATCGTCACTCCTTTCACCTGATTCTTTTTTTTTCTTCTTTCAAATCTCCGAGAGGTAACTTTTGAAACAAGATAAGTGCTGTTCTCAGTTTGCAGACAGTGATTTACGAGGGCCTGGGAGGGGTGTTTTGTCATTGGTGTCAGCACGCCGATAACGGAATGACACGCTTATGTACATGATTACAAGCTCACTTCTTCATTATGGCCGCAGGGGCCAACAAATAAACGGCACAATATTGCAATTACATTTTTCATTTGTCTCGTTTGATTCCTGCTCACTTTTATCCAGAAATCATGCGAAATTGCACTGGCAGAGCCCTAACAGACGGTACGGCATTCATCCAGCCGTGCCTTTAACACAAAAACTTGGTCAAGGCGCTGTATGACTGCAGCTTTGCGCGTTTTCACGCGGCAATTTGGCTTCCTGGGGTCCTACGTGAAGTCTACACGGCGGGGCCACGGAGGCAAGTTGCATCTTTACACTGTATTTATTTAAGCCGTTACGAAAATAATACTTCTTTGCAGTAACTTTTTTGCATGTTTTTTTTTCTAATATAGTAAACATTTGTCATTTTCCTCAAAAAAATGTTCACAGTGCAGTACAAAGATTTCTGATGATTCATAACTTTAAATGGATAAAATTCTGAATGTTGAATATTTACAAACGACACGTGTTGATTTCAACCTATTTATTCATAAAATTGTTGCTGGCCCAATTCGAGCCAGTGTCAGTGAAGTTCGGATGGCCCCCGGTCGTGGTTAATGCAGAAACCTGATTTGACAATCAGACAACACTGGTCAACAGTAAATTATAATCCATGCTGACATTCAATTCAACGTATACAGTATTTATGAAAAGATTATACAGGATAAGATAAGAAAACCTTTATGAAAGCCAGCCTGTGAATACATGTTGGTCTTGAAAATTGTTCACCTTGTTCGGAGTGGCCGTGGGCGCCTGAAGGCAAAATTATTATTTATTTAATCCGCTCTCCTAACAAGCTCCGAACTCTCATTTTATGTTTCCCAGAGTGTTCCCTTCCCCTAGTTTGTGCTCACACCCAATCGTACCGCCCCCATGTCCTCTACCACACAGCGAGGGTCCCGGGTTTCTATTTCCAAAGAACACCTGGTGCCTTCGCCGCGTCCTCACATGTGCAAGGACACAGAGAAAATTGCCTCAGTCTGTCCTTTTATGATTGGATTACAAACATACAGTTGTTGTCTTGTAATGCAATCTCTGTTTACCAATGTCATGTCCGGCCACCCTGTGTGTTCTGGACGGATTATCCTGTTCAGGGTCACCGGAAAACTGGAATATGGTGTCAGAAGCGGGGATACGTCTTGGCCTGATCACCTGTCAAAAGAGAGTATTAATCCAAGGCACTGAACAGTTCCTGTAACATTAGCATTGATGCTAACGTAGCACGATAGGTGTCCTGGCCGGTCTGCCAATATTACGGCCTTTGAAAGTGGGTTATTTGGCGTTGCCATGGCAATGACTTTTTATCCTTCTCGCTATACGACTGTAGCTTCTATATTGTGACGCTGTTACTTTGGGTGCATTACTAAATGCCGGATTGACTTTTTCCCCCCCTTTTTATTTTGCCGCTGTTCAAAAATACACGCCTCTGGGGGCCGTGTCAGAAATTGCTTTCAAAATACAATTTAAAAAAAATAATAAAATGTAGAATGTTTTTTTTGATACCACCTCAAAGGGCACAAAATTGCCAAGTTGATTTCACACCTCATCCCTTGTTATGGCTTATGAGAAGAAAAAAGGGCGAGAAAAATGTGGACTCTAACCGGTAGTGTGAAAAGGGTTTCTCATACTTCCTTAGAAGTTTGCTTATTGCCATGTCACCTTGTTTTTGTGTTGGTCATACAGAAAAAAGAAAACGCAAAGGCCCTTTCACACCACCTTTAAACGCCGGTATTTTGAAAGGGACCTGCGATACGACGTCAGGAGGGGGGAAATGGCCTCTATTCCATTCAAAGGTGTTGACACAGGAAAAAGGCTGTAACATGCTGGCTTTTCCAAAGGCAGTGTGAAAGGGGCTTCTGATACTAATTCAAAGGCAAAAAAAAAAAAAAACACGGAACTTTGTTGTACAGGGTGACGTGAAAAAAAAGGTTGTGTAAAAATGGCTTATGACATTACTTGAAGGTGTAAAACTGCCGACTCAACCTTGTTCCTTCCATTCCATTTTGGTGCGGTTGGCACAATACAGCGGTGCAGATAAAAGGTTAAAAAAAAAAGTTTTTTACAGGAAGTGTGAAAAGGGTTCCTGATACGACCTCAGAAGACGGAATATTGAGTTGCCCCGGTTTGTCGGGTCAGTACAGAACAGTGTTGCAGTGAAAAAAAAAAGTGTCTCCTGGGGTAGTATCAGATGCCCCTAATCAGCTTTTGCAGACGGTCTAAAACGGGCTTCTGTTATTACCTCCAAAGCCGGAAAAATGTCAGGTCGACTTTGTTCCTCCTCTTCCATTTTGCTACCATGTATACCAAAAAGGGACACGGAAAAAGATAGAAAACGCCGGCTTTTAAAGGTAGTGGGAACGGGACTTCTTGTATATTCTCCAAAGGGGATCAAATCAGCAGGCTGACTTTGTCCCGGAATTTTCATTTGAGTGCCAGAAGTTTGAAAGCGGCTTCTGAAACTTATTTTACTTCATCCCCTTGGGCAGTGTATCTAGTCATCCTCCCGATAATAATTTATGATGTTTAATCATGACATCATATTTTTCAATGAATGTACTGTATTCTGCTTTTGGAGGACTGAAAGGCCCTCCCACCCCCCACACCCCTCCCTTGCATTGTAGCCTTTACCAGTACTCACAATTGCATTTTTCTCATTTGGCTTAAGCGCCGTTGCTGAAGATGGGAGGGGCTGTTTGTGTGTATGTGTGTGTGTGTGTGTGTGTTTTAAAAATAAAACTGATGTCACCATTTAGAAGCCCAATAAAGGAATATGTGCAGAGCGCTGATAAACAATCTTTAATAGGACTGACCTTTCATGCTGGCGAAAGTTACTGGGGGATTCATCCACCCGTAATTACCATATAGATGATTTTTAGCCCTCTGCTGCCACAGAACATTTCCAAGAGCTCTGCCCATTGATTGAATGGAAATTGAACTTGTTAACATTCTTTTCAGTGCTCCTACAGCTGAGCGCACGCGGCCACTGTTCATAAACTCTCCATCAATTCCGATTTTTAAAAATTTTATTTTGGTGATATCTTTGTCAAAAACATCATCACGCGAGTGTCATCCAAGCCCAGAAAGATGGCTTTCATTTTATGGCGTCGCGTCAACAGAAATGCATCAAATAAGCAACTTTTCCCCGCCGTCCTTTCCCCGACGTTATGTGAGGAATATTACAAAGTGGATTAACGGTTATTGATTTGAGACATTGCATCTTGTTTAGCTGCTGAGAGCCAGAGATAAGGACGTATTTGCAGATTGACGATGACTATCAAAACATCTCGTCTGCGGGGCTGACAATACCCCAATCAAAATGCAAACGAGAGGCGGCGGGCGCCGTACATCGGCAGCCATCCATTCATGCGTACTCGAGGCGACTGCGAGCCAAGATGATCCGTTAGCCGTTAGCCGTTACGCGGTGATTACAGTCACGCAACCCCATATTTTGTTGTTGTCGCTACAATCTGCATGCAAATAATGCACGTGCACTAAAGTTAGTACATCTGTTCCAATTTGTTGGAATTTCAAGATACTCTGTCCCAACAGTTATGCACTGTAATAGAAATGATTTGTTCCAGATGGATGAATGGATGGATGGATGTTCCAGAGCCAAACTGATGCCATCATGACCTTTTTATATTTGCCTCCAAAGTTTAAAAATGGAAAAAAATGTCAATTTTACCCAAATTTTCTGAAAAATTCTTGTTTCCAAATAGTTTATACAAGGAGAGTGATTTGACAATCATCTTGGTAGTTATTTTCCAGACCCCACCCATGATACTTGAAACTACATGATCGTTATGTCAAAGAGGGACCAACTTTCCACTTGGGTCAATTTGACCCAAATGTTTGGGTTGTTTTGTACTAAACATTTTTTTTTGTACAAAACGACATTTTTTTGTCTTTTTTTTTTTTTTGGTTCAAAACGGCCCAGAAATGTGGGTCAATGATTATTGATTGGTCCCTGTTTGACCCAAATAGAGCAGAAAACTGACCGTGCTGCAACATATGCACCTGGCAAAATTTGCATTGGATCTTGTAACACAACGAGTACATAAGAAGATCACGTTTAACAAAATAATCCAAGTTGGGCATCAAGCCCCGCTGTGTGATCGTAGTCCTAAATACATTTCTGTAGTTCGGCCCAGCGAGCCGCCATTTACATCACGAAGACTCCTGCATTGTTTCTTTTGCATTTTTTTCCTACAATTGGTTCATTAAAATGTATTACTTCAACAACTAATTTGTTGAATCATTTAAAATAAAATAAAAAATGAGTACAATACAGTATTTTACATTTACATGTGACATTTTATGATACACATTTGTTTTTCTTTTGTCCAATCAGTTAACAAAGAATAATTAAATCCATTCTAAATTTTACTGCCAAAATGAAATACTGTACTTCATATAAATATGACTTTTTGTCTTCAGGGCATCAACAAATAACCTGGCTCCAAAACAAATATGGCCTTTGAGCACTAAAACTTTGCCAACTCTGGTTTAAAGTTGACTTTCCAGGTTTCACTGTACTGGTTAGCGTTTAAAAGAGAGAGAGAGAGAAAAAAAAAAAATCAATGTTTAAGGAGCATTTTGAGGTAATCAGCATATTCTAAACAAACGGGTGCAACGGCCCATTGCCCGGCCTGCATCATTGCCATACAGATGGCCGCGACTAATGAGCTCAGCATGCGTCTTTTTTACGGCGCAAACGGCAACCCGTCATGTTTTCTGTAACGACAAAAGCACTTGGAAGCGAGCTGGCTATGCAAATATGCTCACAAGCTTGCGAATGTGTGCGTGCACGTGTGTGTGTTTTCTCATTTGTGAGAAAACAAAACGATTTTTCACAGCATATTCCTGTCACATGTAGATAGAGCCCTTCCGTGGCTCCACAAATTGTATTCATGATGAGAGAAGTGACAACAATATGTTGTGTCCTTAAAAGGTGTGACAATATTTCTGCAAGATGGGCGAGTTCAATAAAGCCTCATGCATTGCTTTATGATGTGTTGATTTAGGTGGAGATTGAGTTTGTGCCGCTGAATACCAGATGGACTCAGCCAGAAGGAACAAATCACCTTCTTGTGTTGCGCTCACATCCCCTCCTCTGTTCCATGTCAGCTCTCTGATCTGGCAGCCCTTAGGGACAGCTGCTGGTTTCAAACTAGCGGCAATCAATGCCAACCTGTGCAAATATGCACCTTGCACGGGGCAATTTCAAGAAAATGTTCCTTCTCCAAGTTCAGTCTCCAACACTTTCAAGAATCGGTTGACGTTGGAGACAGTCGTTCTGTTTTAAAGCTCAGAAAGTCTTTCATTTGCCTGCTTTTCCTTCTCAAAGACTTTCAAGTTCCAGATGCTTTGTCTTAGAGCCCAAAGTTTCTTTCTAGAACCAGTCGATGCTTCTTAAAGGCTTCCAGCAAACACTACTCTCAAAGACTACCTCAGGAAACATACGGATCTTCTGTTCAAGAACAGATTGTTGCTTCTTAAAGATCATTTTTCAAGAACCAAAGACGTTCTTTCAAGAGTACGGAATTCCTTGAGACTCTCAAGAACAAATTGCCAAGCTCTTTCAAGAACTTGGTCAATCTTACATGATTTCACTTACATTTGTTGTACTTGTTCCCTGCACAAGACTTTTTTTCAGTTGTCAATTGTACCACATGCAGTCATACCTCGGTTTTCGACCATAATCCGTTCCAGAAGGCTGTTGGAAAACCGATTTGTTATTGAACACGTCTGTTCACCACTCGTCTACCCGAGGAAGCGTCACTTCCTCGTGTAAGGAAGGCGGGAGGAGTCAAGTGACGCATTTAAGTGCGCTCAGTCTGTTCGAGAACCGAAATTTGGTCGTCATCCGAGGTATAAAAAAATCAATTTTGGGTCGAAAACCGATTTGGTTGAGAACAGAGACGTTCGAAAACCGAGGTTTGACTGTATGTGTTTAGGTATAAACAGGAGTAATCATTTTGTGCATGGTATGAAGAAGCACTTGCACCAAAAAAAAAAGACTTGGTCTCCTTCATACTTGGCTCTGTTGCAGATTTTAACACAAAAAAAACAATTTCAAATAAGATTTGTCTGATTTGTCACTGTCTTACGTGACAATAATTCGTCGCAACTTTGTAACCAAGTCATTTATAAAATCTGCATTGTGTCACTACCACACAACAAACCACCATCCTTGCCTCCCTTTTCCTCTCATGAAAAGAGACGCAGACCCAACATGAAAACTGAAAATCAATCCTGCATGACCATATTAACATCGCCCCCTTTTCCTTTGGTGCCACTCTCGCAGAATGTCAGACCGGCCCATCTCCGTCAGTATTCAGCTAACCCAGCCATGCTGATGAAGTCCATCGGCAACATCAGCGTCCCCAACGGGATGGTCTCGCGGAATCAGCTGACCACCATCAACCAGTCACATCTCAACACGCAGCTGAACCTGAACGCGGGGGGAGCCAAAATTGCCCACACTTCCCCATCGCCGCCGGCCAGCAAATCCGCCACGCCGTCGCCCTCCAGCTCCATCAACGAAGATGACCAGGATGAAGGCAACAGGGTGAGGAAGTCATCAGATGCATTCGAAAAAGATTGAATCTCAAGACATATCTGCGAATATGTATTTGTATCTGCACCAAAATCGATCGTCCTCCATCATTGCAGGTGGTGGGCGAAAAGAGACCGGCGCCCGTCGATCCCACGAAAAAGCCCAAGACACCCAAAAAGAAGAAGAAGAAGGATCCAAACGAGCCTCAGAAGCCAGTGTCGGCATATGCCCTGTTCTTCCGAGACACGCAGGCCGCCATCAAGGGTCAGAACCCGAACGCCACCTTTGGCGAAGTGTCCAAGATTGTGGCATCCATGTGGGACGGTCTCGGGGAGGAGCAGAAACAGGTACGCCCAACAGATTCTGAACTGTAATCATTGACGGTGAGAGCAGTGATCTCGCTCAGTAATTCAGATCTACGGTACGCATCCTCGACCATTTGAATTGGTTTTTTTTAGGGTTTTTCAGTCTCCCTTCCTTGCTTGGCTGTTTATAGATTGATACTCTTTCCTAAAGTATTTCACAAACCTGATTGGCGGCAGTACAGCCCCTTTACACAGTACATTCAAGAACCTGCTGTTTCTTTTCCAAAGACTCTTTCTGGTTTGTTGCCACTCAGGAGCTTCTCAGAACCAAATATTTCTTTTGACAAAAAAAAAACCTCTTTTCAAAGACTGTTTAGAGGACAATATCTTTCTTCTGAATGACATTTTCCTCTAAAAGACACTTGCAAGTATTTTTCCTTCTCAAAGATCTTTGGAAAAACACATTACCGCGCAAAGACTCTTGAGAACCAGATGTTTCTTCTCAAAGAGTTTTCTTTCTTGAAAGAACCCTTCAGTTGCTCCGCGAAGACTTGACGCCCATCCGTATGAGACTGCAAACTACATAAATTTGTCGCAGAGAAGTGTGTTTAGCTCCATAAGAAAGAGCTCTTTGAAAAGATCTTAAAGTTGGTCTGTTCTGAGACCTTGAATCATAACTATACCGTTTGGCGGAATTGGAGTTTTAGCATCCTTCTTAACACCCAAAACCGGTTGATCATTGATATCTGTTGTCATGTCGTTGCAGCTGTACAAAAGCAAAACAGAGGCTGCCAAGAAAGAGTACTTGAAGGCCCTGGCAGCATACCGCGCTAGTCTGGTCTCCAAGGTGAGATATTTCTCTTAATCGTCAAAAATATTGCGTAAGGAGACCATAATTGATTGATTTGTTCTTGTTCTTCCTTCTTCCAGGCTGCAGCGGAATCCGCAGAGGCGCAGACGATCCGTTCGGTGCAGCAGACCTTGGCCTCCACCAGCCTCTCTCCTGGCCTGGTACTGCCCTCGCCCCTCAATCAGCACCCCTCCATGTCGTCGGCCTCCCAGGCTCTTCAGCAAGTCCTTCCCCGAGCCATCGCCCCCAAGCCCCTGCAGATGAGACTCGGGGGCAATCAAATCGTCACCTCGGTCACCGTTTCCCACCAGAACATGTCCCCAGCGATGCCGCAAATGCTGGGCCAGATGGGCTCCGGCGGCACCATGGCGCATTCCACGGCCGTGCCGCAGATGAGCCCGCCCATGCAGCAGCAGCAGCACGCCATGCAGCAGCAAATGCAGCAGCACCTCCAGCACCACCAGATGCAGCAGCAGCAGATGCACCACCAGCAGATCCAGCAGCAGATGCAGCATCAGCACTTCCAGCACCACCTCCAGCAGCAGCTCCAACAGCACCACATCCACCACCAACAACAGCAAACGCAGCAGCAGCAGCAGCAGCAGCAGCAGCAGCAGCAGCAGCAGCACTTGCAAATGCAGCACATGCAAATGCAGCAGCAAATGCATCAGCAGCAAATCCAACATCTTCAACAACACCAGTCCCAGTGTTCGCCGCCGCATCACTCCCCGGGCACGCCCCATTCTGTGGGCTCCGCGTCGCTCGGCAGCCCCCAGCCAGCCCCCCAGCAGCAGAACCCTCCGCCGCCGCAACACCCCTCCCAGATCCAGGCCCACGCCCAGGTCCTTTCCCAAGTCAGCATTTTCTGAGCCAAAATCCAACAAGGACATTAGAATAAAAGCATCGGTCCAGGTTGCTTTTCAGCGTTGCACTTAACAAGTGTGTCACAATTTAGAATGTTATAACAAGAAGAACTGGTGTCGATTGTTATAGACGGATATGCACTCGCGTAGAAATGTGAGGCCAAAGGGAGAGAGGGGTTGATGGGGTTTCGTCCAAGCTCGGATGGCGTAGACCGACACTCCCTCACTTACGAACAAGTTACGTTCCAGAAGACTTTTCCTGTCTTCATTAGTTCTTTTTTTTTAATTGTTGCTATGTATTTCTTAGCTTACCATAATCGTTTAAAAGACTCACTACGAAATACTCATACAAATTTTAATAACGAATTCCGTGATTTCGTTTCGTTTTCTTCGGCGTGCCTTTCTTTAACATCTAAAAGGACTTTCGAGGTAGACGACCGCAGAAGAAATGATCAGACTCATTTTTTTTGTCTTTGTGAGTCACGTTGTAACCTTTGAGAATAGCTCAATGTCGGGATCCTGATGCTCGGAAAATGGCGACCCTTGTCCGGAAGACAAAATGTAATTTTCATCTGAAACATCTTGGATGAAACAGGTTCCTCTTCTTCTTGCTTTTCATTTCACTGCAATTCTTCCAGTAGTCCAAAGTCCTGCCTGGCATGATTTGTGGCGGTACACTGAAGCCACGCAACTCAAAAATTCATTTTTTTTTTTTTTTTAACAAACTCGTAAATATTCATGTCCAAAATATATCCTGAGTTTGACGTTCGTAAGTAAGGGGGTGCCGGTACTCGTTTTGTTTGTGGTGTCTTTCAGATATCTATGGGTACGCCATGTGTCTGTCACTGTTTTTATTTAATGCAAAAGCTTTATTTATGGCCAGAGGCGATGACAAATGGAAGAGACTCATGTAACTGACTGGACTGGTCGCTGGTTGGGAGGACGTTTTCAAGACCCGAAAGATCATTTTTCTGCCGCCGTGTCGTCCAAGTGTCGCTGTTATCTGCTGTACGTGTTTTTCGTGGAGACGGGGCTGCTACTGCCCCCCCATCTAATCCCTCAAAATCCAATCGTCTATTACTTTTCACGTCAGTTGTTGAAACAAGTAAATTGTCTTATTTTTGTCAAACAAAAAAAAAAGGGGATATTTTATAATCCATTTCACCAGGCGGACGCTTTGGAGGAGAGTGATGTATTTTTAACCGTGACAACAAATGTAAAAAAAAAAGAATAAATAAATAAATACTACAAATAAAGCAGAGCCGATCTGCTGCTGCACTGCCAAAGCCAACTGAAAATTAATTCACTCAAAATACAAAAGGCATTGGAGGGTTGTTTTTTTTTTTTTGCCAGCTGTACTGTAGACCCTAAAGTAAGTCAGAAACACACACAAAAAAAGAAATTGTTGTACATTTTTTCATATCACTTGTAAATTTTTAATATGTGAGGCTTTAATGAAAACATTGTTCAAATGACCTGTGGATTGCTATATCGCATAATGCGTTTTCTGCTCTTTTTCTACTTTGTTTTTATGAGTTACAATAGCAACAATACGTTTTTCTTTCTACCTTCGCTTTGCCATACAAGTAGACAAGTCATCAACGCATCCCAGAGACATTCCATCACACCTAATATGACAGTAGCCATACTTTTTTTTTTTTTTTTGTATGAAGTATTATATATTTGTGTGTGTTCAGAATTAAACTATCAATCGCAAATATTTATTTGACGGAATCCCTTTTGTTTCAGGAGTTACTATGCCTTTGATCTTATTGTTAGCTACTAATAAATACACTGATGAAAGTGATTGGAGCCCAATTTTATGTTTTTTTTTTTAACCATTTTTCAATGTTTGCGATAAATTTCCAATGAGTAAACTAATAGCATTACTTCTCTTTCAGTGACAACACATGATAACAGTAAACCCCAAACAATACCTCAGTTTTAAGTCATGGTTTTATCCATATTGCGTATAGAAAGAAAACTTACCCGCCTCTTAAAGGCACTTAACACAAACACCGTAATACTTTGTGTTTTCTATATATTGTGTGCTTGCATACTTTTTACTTTATGTCCAAATACATTTACGCTTGGAACTGACTTAACTTCTGCTGGCATCTTAATGCGTTTGAGTGCAGCATAACTGCTAAATGCTGCTTCACCATGTTTGCTTTGAATCCCCGAGCTCCACGAATTGACCAGACTCTGCAGACCTTAAAGCCCTACTGAATTCGTATTAGCATTTCTTCAATGTAATCAGGACTTAAAACCGTTCAGTGATTTATAAAACAGTAACAGAAATTAGAAATCTATTCCACAGCTGACTGGGAGCCAGCGTAAAGCCTCGGCACTGGAGTGATGTGTTGTGATCTCTTTACAGTCTGCAGCTGTTTGATGCTCCTTTGTCCAGTCAGAAGACCAGTGCAGTAATCAAGTCTACTTTGAGATAAGAGCATGGGTAAGTTTTTTTTCTTGGTGTGCCTTGGCAACCTTTCAATTTGGATATGTACAATATCTCAGGTGCTAAAAGACTGTTTGGAGGGAAAGAAAGAGAAACTGAATTGCATGTTTTGGGAATGTGGGAGGAAGCTGGAGTACCCAGAACCCGGAGTCTTTGAGAGGGATGTGCTCACCACTAGTGTACTGCGCTGCCCGAGCTTTTTTTTTTTTTTTTTTTGACACAATTGATGATTCTAATGTTTTTGTAAGTTTCCGTCACATTTATGGGCATCGTTTGTGTTATCTCCTGGACAAGGTCAGCATGTAACTGCTACTTGTCTTCATCATCATAATAACAATACACACCAACCCCCACCCCCTTCCCTTCTTCATACTGCCTTCAGAATAGCTTCATTTCCAACATGTCCCAAAGGCTTGGAAAAAAGAGTGTTGGGGGGGGGGGGTCCTTTGGGGGGTCTTGGCAAACAATAATAATCCTATCTTCACAATAGGTTTCCAAGAAAAGGTCTTTTTTTTCTTTTTCTTTTTATTTCGTCCAAAGGCAACTGAGAGGATTTCAACTTACAAATCAGCGGTGTGAATTGACTCTGACGACAATACGGTTCTAATTTGTTTTCCTGTTAGTGTGTGTGTGTGGGGGGGGATCAAATAAAAAGGCCAATTTCTTTCACCATAATTGGTGAAGAGGCAAACACACACACACACACGCACAGACACACATACACACACACAAAAAAGTCTTATGATGTGATGAAAATTAAAAGGGCCCGTGTACGTGACTTCAATGCAAGATCGAGAGAGAGAGAGAGAGGGAGAGAGGACGGAGGTGCTCCGGTGTCCATGGAGACCGAACGCACGCTTTTAAAAAACACACAATAATGAGCCTCTGGGAAATGGCTGTTATTATTATTCCGAGCGGATTCACAGCCGAGGCCCCATAAATAATGCATGGAAGAGTTCCTCGCTGCTCCTGGAAGCCCTTAGAGCCGAGCCCGGTCAGTGTGTGGACAAATATCCCACAGCCAACTGAATCAAAAGGTTACAGCTCCATTTCAAAACACAGCATTTAGCAGATGAATCAATGCACTTCCTTCCCAATACCTGACTTTGCACAATTCGAGTCAACTACACAGATATGAAAAAATAAATAAAGGACTATCAATGACACTCTCCTTGTAAAAAAGTGTTCTGCGAGAGGAATGTTTCCTCAAACAAGTGGCCTCCGCTCTCCTTGACACATTCCTCAATTAATGGCCGAGCGCCTCACTGCAAAAAAATGCACAAACAAAGCATGTTTTAAAATTTCGAATGGCTCCTTCTGGCCCCTTAAGTTATTATTTCACAGAGTAAATCCCTTCATGATCCGAACAACTTAACGTCACAAGGGTCACGGGCGTGCTGGAGCCTATCCCAGCTGTCTTCGGGCAGTTATGCGGGGGACACCCTGAACTGGTTGCCAGCCAATCACAGTGCACGCATAGACAAACAACCATTCACTCTCACACCTAAGGACAATTTAGTGCAGGGGTCCCCAAACACCGGTCTGCGGAGCGGTACCGGGCCACTGCCCATTTGGTAGCGGGCCGCATAGATACAGACCTGTGAGCTGTGAGCCTATTTACTCATTTCTCCCTATTCAAGTTCTGATCTTTTTATGATAACTTATTTGCTTTCGAGAGAAAAAAAACCTGACTGTTTTGTTCTCACACTGACTGATATTTGGAACGATTTATTATTACCTCAACTCAGTTCCAGCTGAAATATAAATACAGACAAACCTCGGTTTTCGAACATCCCGGTTCTCGTACAATTCGGTTTTCGAACAAAAATTTCGAGTTTTTTATGCCTCGGATAACGAACAAATTTTGGTTCTCGAATTAACTGAGCGCACTTGAATGCGTCACTTCACCCCTTTCGGCTTCGCTACAGTAGCGTCCATTGTGAGCAGACGTTTTTGTATTGTTCAGTAGATTTTTTTTAAAAAGCAGACGTGTTTGGTGAAACGCTTCCTCGTGTAGCGTCCATTGTGAGCAGACGAGTTTGTATTGTTCAATAAAAAAAAAGCAGACGTGTTTGGTGAGACGCTTCTGTTAGGTGGAGTGAAACCCCCCTCTTTTCAGAATGGTTTGCCCCAGCAGCACGGGAGAAGTGCATGCGTTTGTTTACGGCCGGCAGTTTTGAATGCAGCGGCACATAATCAACACTCTGGTGTCCGGTGTCTCATTATTATGCAATACTCATACAGAAACAGCTTCCTCGTGTAGCGTCCATTGTGAGCAGACGAGTTTGTACTGTTCAATAAAGATTTTTTTTTTAAAAAGCAGTCGTGTTTGGTGAGAACTATGTAATATTGGACTGTTATTTTTGCATCGTGTATCAGCCCCTAATCATGGCACCAAAGAAAGCAAGTGGAAGTGGTAAACCTGGTGAAGAAAAGAGGAAAATAGTGCGCAAAACTATAGAATTTAAGAAA
Organism: Hippocampus abdominalis; assembly: GCA_018466805.1. NCBI lineage: Eukaryota > Metazoa > Chordata > Actinopteri > Syngnathiformes > Syngnathidae > Hippocampus > Hippocampus abdominalis. Next base: position 20,964,181 of record CM031696.1, read on the forward strand.
GATTTGATCGCGAAATATGAGTCAGGTGTGCGTGTGTCTGTGTTGGCGAAGGAGTTCGGGATGCCGAAATGCTCCGCCTACTGCCTGATGACAGCTGGGATAGGCGCACGCCACACGACAGATGTTACTATGTTAATGTTAAAATTGGTGGAAATAAAACATACTACAGTTTGTTTGTACAGTATTTTACATCTTACCTGCTCTCCTATTACATGTGTACAGTTTACGGTGTGAAATTGTAAAAAAAAAAAGTTGTTTTCTTGACTTGGAACGGATTAAACATTTTTACATTGATTCCAATGGAAAACATGGTTTCGGTTTTCGAACAGTCTTCTGGAACGGATTAACTCATTCACTCCCAAAGACGTTTTTAAACGTCTTTTCAGACTTGGTTCAGAATTGGCTGGTACTGACTGAGTTAAGTACGAAAACCGAGGTTTGACTGTATATATTTGGACAAATATATATATATATATATATATATATATATATATATATATATATATATATATTTGTACAAATGTTTCACTGCTAATTGACACCTGGTCCCTTCTGCAGTTGAGCAAAGAAGCCTTGGGACAAATACAGGCCTCCCCCCTCTAAATGCCACACCTCCAATGGATGCCCGATCCCTTCTGCAGTTAAATATTCAATATGTCGGACTTCAGCTCTCCTCTTGGTGGAGCTTAAGAATAAAGCCTTTGGCCAAATAAATGCCTTACCTCAAGTAAACACCTTACCCTTAACGGATGCCTGATCTTCTCTTCTCAACTATTCATGTCAGTATTCAGCTGTCCCATTTGTAGAGCACATCAGTCAGTGTTTTGGACTTACGGGGGCAACCGGCTTGTGCGCACCCTCCCCCGCAGCAAAAAAAACAAAACAAAACGCTGCGTTAGCAATGTTGTGATGAAGTTTCTCTGTGAGCAATCAGGGCAACGGGTGGGCGTGGGACTGGTGGTCAGATGGTCAGTGTCAGCAGGGCTTTTGTGGCAAATCGCTTTGTTTGTGTGCGCTGGACGGGAAAGCGACAAAAGAGTGAAATAAATCATTAAAATAGAAAATCCCTTTGCCTGCACATCTGACTCTGCACTCACTCTCCAGCGCAAGGAGTGGGGGGAGAGGGGAGGGCATAATTAGGTCATCCCGTGATTGTATTACTTACAATGACAGACAGACCCTATTCTGTCAAAAAGCAGCCGGGGGGGGGGGGGTTACTTACTCAACTGCAGTAATTACCAGGCATTTATTGGAGGGAGGAGTGGAGGAGTGTCGTTCCACAAATCATCTTGATGTAAAATGACATGTTCTTAATCAGTTTTGGACATGTAATCAAAATCATATATTATACAATATAACATGTGCATTAAATTGAGACACAGCATGTATTAGAGGAGCAGCCGCTATGAGGAATATTCAGTCGTAGTACAGATGGATAATGCCAAAAATTCAAAACAGATTTCCACCAAATTTTGTAAAGCGGTGGCATCTGGTGGACCAGGCATTTGTTATCTGTAAGGTATTTATTGATGAGAGGCCATTATTTGTCCAGATGCATGTTTGGACGCACAGATACCAGGGATGCGGGGTCTGGGGAGGCAGAGCCTCACCTGCTTGTGAAGAATAAATACATACATATATACTGCACACAAATAAATAAACACGTTTACAGTCAAACCACGGTTTTCGTCTATAATCCGTTCCAGAAGGCTGTTTGAAAACCGAAATTGTTCGAAAAACGAAACCACGCTCTTTTAAAAATAAAAACGTTTACTGAACACGTCTGCTCACAATGGAAACCAACACGAGGAGTTTGTTCGAGAACCGAAATTTGTTCGTCATCCGAGGCATAAAAAACTCAAAAGTTTGGGTCGAAAACCGAACTGGACGAGAACCGAGACGTTCGAAAACTGAGATTTGACTATATTTTCTATTTTAATGTGCTGTAGTATCACTATATTAGCTCTTGGGTCTGTGCTTTCTAATGATTTTCTTTTTGACTCCGAGGGTATTCATGATTTCCTTTCGAAATTGCAGAATTTGCATATTTCCTATTCAAATAAATGGGCAAGACAGCGGCAGCGAGCTGTTGGCCTCACCTAAGATTGCGCAACCCCTCACGAAAAGCACAATTAGCAATGCCACCATTTACTGTATTGGTTTAAATGACTTTTTTCCTTTTACAGAAGTGAAGATTGACAAATAAATATACTGTCTCGGTTCACATCTCCGATTTAATATTTTTGGGCACTTCTAATATGCGTTCTAATTTTCTATGGTCAGATTAGTGCATTTGACATTTGTGTGCCATATTTAGTTTTGCTGATGGCATAAAACGCAGCAGTGTGAAGGGAGGCAGACAGGATTCTGTCTCTGCTTCCTCCACACCGTGGCAGGCAGCCACACAGCCACACCGAAGGGGGGCGTACAAGAGCACACAAGTTCATATTAGTGACGTTCTTTTTTGCAGGTAGATGCCGAGCTAGTTTGTCTTGTAAACATGCTTTACAGCCATAAATGTTTTTTGGCTCGGCTGGCGTTCTCAGCTTTTTGGAATGAAAATAATTTCCTTCTTGCACCGACCGTGCCAGCTACAGCGGTGTCTCTCGAAAACCTTTATTTGTTCAAATGCATCTTTAGACAACCTCGATGTATGTCGCAAGCAAATCATCATGCCACCGCCCACTTGTTTGAGTCCACGAACTAGAAAGGATCCTCCAACCTAACAAGGACGAATGTCAAAATTTTGATGATGTCGATGATGACGGCAGTCGTGTCAGTGAATGGAACTGCTCTGATGTCGTGTTCAGCTTTCTGCTTAATGTAAGAGCGACGCTGCCACATGGGAACATAGCGGCTCGGTGATTGATAGTGCTCTAATATGCTTCATCCTGCTGTTAATGAGAGCAAATAGCACCACTCTCCGCAGAGTAGTTCACCATTAACACACTCAATGGAGGCCAAGAAATAGGGCTGCGCTGCTCATGTTTCTCTTCCGCTTGAAACAGATCACAGTGGGAAACCGCAAAACCAAGAATCTGCATCTGCTTGTGATGTCCTGGGTTTTAACTACCGGTAATTAATATCCAACTAAAAAAAGCAACAGCACGAAGCTCTTCAGATTTAACAATTTTATGATGCATACACTCTATTTGGCATTTCATTAAAAGCAAATTTTGCAGATACCTGCCAGCGCACCACACTTTCTAGATGTTTTTGTGGAAATAGTTTTGCTGAGAAATCCTCATGAGCTCAAGCTGGCCTGCATTTCATTTGAATGCTAACCGTAACTTTTACACACAAAAAAAAAATCTATTTGTATTAATGGTACTGCCCTGTAGCCACTTGGTATTGTATCAATACTATAGGTTTTGCCGCAGCAAGGGCATGTCCTTGAAGATATGTCCAGGGCAATGACAATTTGGTGACCGAAAGCTGATTTCAAGTTATTATTGCTCGGACCACGTTTGAATACTGGTGCAAGTAGCCTAACGTGGTTTTGCAGAATTTGATCAGGGCCCAGGCAAATATTAATTCATAAATATGACAGCGGGCATTGCTGCATTTTTTTACGCTCTATTTTTGTAGACTGGCAGATGTGCGCTAGGCGTAAAAATCGGCTCATCTTGATTTTCATGCCTGGACAAGTCGAGCGCATCCTTTTTAGTACAGTCAAACCTCGGTTTTTGTCCATAATCCGTTCCAGAAGGCTGTTTGAAAACCGAAACCACGCCCTTTTTAAAATAAAAATGTTTACTGAACACGTCTGCTCACAATGGAAAGCAACACGAGGACGCGTCACTTCCTCGTGTAAGGAAGGCGAGAGGAGTCAAATGGTGCATTCAAGTGCGCTCAGTTTGTTCGAGAACCGAAATTTGTTCGTCCTCCGAGGCATAAAAAACGTGAAATATTTGGTCGAAAACCGAATTGGTCGAGAACCGAGACGTTCGAAAACCGAGGTTTGCCTGTACTTCATACTGGCGATCTGTGATGGCCTTTGCAAACTTCACATCATCTGCAAGTGGTGATCTTGCAGTTCCTTCTCAAATTATTTTGCATATGTTAATCTCTTGCATGGACTCCAGCAAGTCCATCTCCGCTTCTGCTTCGTCAAATACTGCGTGCACCTTTCCTGCGCTGAATTCAAAGGAAATGGCATGATCTCTATCACAACGTTTGGCTAGGAAGCAAGTCAGCTGTGTTTACCCCCACAACAGTGCAAACGCCCCTTTCTAACTGCGCCCATTTACGAGTAAGACTGCGCTGTATTTCGTTCCAACTGAATAATGTATTTTGTTGTGTTAGAGATCACAAATTCCTTGTAATTCTTCAGTGTAAAGATGCATCCACATTCATTATTAAAGAAACATCACTATCGCCCATATTGGCCCTATATCTACAAATCTTGCAGTCATGCACACCACAAGCACACAACCTCCATTCCATCTGTACTTTATCATCCCTTCCCTTTTAATGCGGCTCACTTGGACTGGTAATCATAAAAGCCATTAACTTGGCCAACGTGTTTCTATGGCAACTCAACTGATTAAGGGCGGCAGCGGCGATAGATTACACAAAATCGCGCCCTGTCACCACCAATTACGTCAAAGGCCGGTGTACTTGCCATTACGCCACCACTCGCCGTGATAATCGATACGTACGGACGGTGCCCGGCGAGCGTTTCTCTTTTTCCTCCATGTCGTGCCACAAGAGGCAGGTGGCGCGGAGACACCATTGAAAAGTTGCCCCTATTCAAGGCAAACTCCTCCAACGCTCCATTCATGCATAGCAAAACACCATCTGCTCCTGTTTTGCCCCCCAGCAATCGCAGCTGACCGAGAGAAAAAAAAAAAAAAGAAAGAAGAAGAAGAACAAGAAGAAGGAGGAAAAAAAATCCATGATAACAGCTGTTGCCAAACAAAAGGTGGTGGGGGTAGGAAAAGGTTAGAGATGAGCAATAATGACTCATTTACTCTGTATGCTCTATAAACATTTACTGTTGCGCTGGAGGAGGGAGGGATGCTTAAAGGGTTTCAAAACTGCGCAAGGTGATGATTCAATTGTGTTCAAAGTGCACACTGAATTTTTAATGGGTCCAATAAAGAGAAGAGAGTAAAAAAAAAAGAAAACAATCTATACTGTACAGAGAGAAAAAAATCTATTTAAAACTGGTATTTAAAAATATGTATGTTTTTATACTGTATGTTCGGTAGACATGCAGTGCAGTTCAAAAGTTTGAGATGTAATATATATATATTTTTTTTTTTCCAATGAAGGTGGCATTAAAGTAATTTGAAATAGAGTCAAAGTGCTTTTCTTTCAAGAATGGCAGATTATTCAGTGACTCCAAACTTTTGAACACTACTGTATATCCTCTAGGTGATTATACTGTACTTAACATCTGTCTGTCTGTCTGTCTGTCTGTCTGTCTGTCTTGTCTGGGGGCTGGCCCAGCTGTCAGTGGGCAAGGTGTATAGTAAATATTAATAACTATCATCAAGTTATAAATATAAAGAGCTAAACCTTCCCAAATGAGTTGCAAAAAATATTTTTTTAAATGCTTATTCTAATTTGCAGTGCGATGAAAGAAAAATGAAATCCCCCTAAATGTTTCATGAATGCATTTGAATTCAAAAATGACTTATTAAATTTAATTTACGGGAACCCAGTGGCAATCAGGCTTCGGGCTTTGTGTGCTCTGATTCGAATACATTATGATGCCGTTAGATGTGCACACATTTGAATACATCATATTAAAATAATAATCATACCACGAATGCACTGCATTGAAATGTATGAATTGTATTATAACAGAAGATCATTTCTTTTTTTTAAATCGCCACAGCAGAAAAACTAAACAATATAAAACAAACTCATATATATATAAAATAAATATATAATAATGTGATAAATAATAAATATACACAATACATAAAATATAGTCATACACCACCTAGTAATCACGTAATCTGTATTCAATATCATCAATTGATTGATTTTTGATGATATATTGATGTTCATTTCACATTAGATGCTCACTGCGTATATATACATATATATATATATATATATTTTTTTATTTTATTTATATATATAGTTTTGTATATATATATATATATATATACAGTATATAAATATATATATACAAAACGTATTAATAGAGAACTGTGTGATAATGTGGAACTAAAAAAATGCCATTTACTACTACTATTAATAATAATAATAATAATAACTTAAATTTAGGGCACTCTTTAAATTATAATGCATGTTACGATAAGTTAATAATGTAATCATATATTTAATGGGTACTTTATATCCGATATGAATTTAAGATAAATGACTGGTATAAATTAATAAATAACGTGATTGACGGAAGTTTTGACAAGGTTGAGCAGTAGCCATAACATAGGTAAAAAAAGCAAACAGCTTGCATGCCTGCAGACCTCATCTGCATGGCGGAAAAAAATCGTGCTGAAGTGTCATTGCGGCCATTCTCTGAGAGAAGAAACTTTTGATGGCCGCTTGCTTTCGTGGAAATAAGGTTTAATTCATCGGTCTTGTTGTTTTGCTAACCTGGATGCAGAAAGGTAAATATCTCATGCTTTGAAAAGCGTCGAAATCTCCAGAAATCTCCCGTAAAACCGCCAAAAAGTCACTGCATCGTTTTTGACAGTCACTTATTTGAAAAACTTGTGGCTCAGGGAGTCTTAAAGTGGCTACATAACGTGTCAAAGTCGCTAAGTTGGCCACACTGAGCTTTGCTCTTGGTCATCGGGGTAACGATTGACGCAGAGGTGGACATTCGTCAGTCCGGTGAGTCCGTCGATGAGTGGCCGTCAGTATTTCAACGCATGCATATAAACTGCACGCATTGGTTGATGAGCGAGCTTGCGTAACAAATCACGAGCCGACACCAGCTCCAGATGCACGTGAGCGATTGTTTTGAGCCTCAGAGTGAACAGCTGCACTGTGAAACCTGGACAGTGTACAGTTGACGACACAAGACAGACTCCTGCCATGCTCCATTCGTGCGCATTTGTCTTGTGTGTGTGTTTTTTTTTCTTTTTTTAAATAATTTTACTGCCCAGGCCATCTTCATTAGTTTTTCATTGGGAAGAACAAGTATTTTTCTGTCACAAGCATGAAGGGAATTGAAGGGAGGGTGCGGGGGGGTTGGGTTATAGTGCTTGCCCCGTATATCCATTCAGCTCTCAGAGTGATTCATTGTTTGAATCCTCTCTTTGTTCAGGGCCAGGGGGCCAGCCAAAGGGGATCGTGGGGGTCCAATGCACCTAGTGACCTTCCTGTCCTGGAAGTCCACATATCCTTTTGTTTCTTATTGCTATGTGGCTTTTTGACAGCACTTTCAAGTCCTAAAGCTGAACTAATTGGCCGACTCAATGACTAAGGATGTATCATGGGTCTAAAGTGGAAAGATTGTCTGTTTGACAATCAGAGGACACTCTACCATGTCATAGATTTGGTCCACCAGAAGAATGCTTCCTCACAGTTAGCCAGCTGATGATAAGGCGGGAATAGTATGCCAAAAATGACAATTCAGTATGTACCTTTGTTATAAGGTCAGCTTTCACTTAGGAAAACAGAGTCATAAAACTGGTTCGCTATTTTTGTAAAGCAGTCACAAGGGGATCTCAAGTTGTGCTAGCCCACATTTCAAGGTTAAGAACTACTTTGCACCGCGGCATAGGAATATGTCAACACATGGCACAAGGAGGCACGCTCAGTAATCACCGTACTTAACTGTTTTTCATGAGACGGTTTTATATTTACGGCGCAGAGGTTTTTTTTCATACTAATTATTTATTGTAAATATGACTTTACTGCTGCGTTAACTTTGTTTAAAAATCGTCTTTTTAAACAAAGAAACATAAATAAATTGCAAGCATGTAGCAATAATTGTTTGGGCAAGGCATTTTGAATTACCAGTATATAGGAAAACAATATCAGGCAAAGGTAAGAGAAGAAAAATACCTTACTAAATATTACTTCATACATTGATAACGTTATGAACACGTATCCAAACAATAGACTGAAAGGCATTTAAAACAATTGAAAGTAAAGTCAAGAAATAAAAAGTAGCTGTCTCAAAATCCTGACAAAGCTTCGTTAAAGCATTTACAGTGGGGCTAACTTCACTTCAGTTGGACATTTATTTGATTTGAGTGCAGCAGAACAGCAAAATGCCACTTCACCGCGTGTGCTTTGAAATCAGCGTTCCTCTCATTTCAATAAGTCGTCCGCCTTTATTTTCAGGGGTGGGCGGCTGACGCTCGCTCTATTCATCACCCACGTTCTAATGTGCTAATGCGGTGTTCCCAGTCAGAAGCCGTGTCATCCATCACCATCGTTTTGACAAGCCACCAATAGCAACACCCCCAACCTGCCATCATCGTGGTTGCTCACTTGCATAAAAGGGTGTCGTGGGGGGTCACTTCACAATGTCCCAAATCTCGGATTCCCACTGTGTTAACTAGCTAGCTGCCTTTGTTGACGAATAGAAATTCATAACTTCTTGTCCAAAAGTACAGAAAAGTAAATAAAGTAAAATTAACCCCCATGCAGTAATGATCCCAAAATTGGACATTTCGGACACTTTGGACGATTTTGGACTGTTGGATAAATGGACACCACAGACAAAACAGTGAAAAATAACTCCACGAAGCTGACATTTTGCATAGGATGTATATCTATGTCTTGGCCAATTCCCACTGAACATTTTGAGGGGTTGAAAGTGAAAAAAAATCAAAAGTGAAAAAAGTTGTTGCACATTGGAAGAGGGACATTTTTGGGACAATCCTCGAGGACGTAATACCCTTCATGCAGCCGCTTAAAAACACTGCATGAGGGTTAAGCGACCATTTTTTTTTGAATGTGTGTGCGTGTATCTGTTTGAAGGAGTGGGAGCGTGTGGTGGGTGGTGGGGTGGGGGTCTTACTACAAGCACAAGAAGATCATCAGATCAGGACTGCGCACTGGAGGGCCCGAGAGTCGAAACGCTAAAGTTCTGAACTGCTTTCAGTGCTGCCTCTCCTTGGCCCGCATTTTTTTTTTCCTGCCCTTTTCAATCATTTTAATTTTGCAATGTGATTCTCAACCGTGAAGGGTTATTGTAAATTTCAGGAAACGCCAACATCAAACAGATTTTCATTTCAGGCCCTTCATACAGGAAACCACTTTGTCCTTGCACATCACTTTCGGATTCCATTTTCCCTTGAATGGAGCCATAATTTCAATGTACTGCATAATGTTCTTCTGGAGGAACATGGAGGCATTGTCCTTGTAGATAATGGTGTGTTGCACTGCGGTAGACATACTGTAATGCAAAGCCGACCAATACAAAAGTACAGTTGCAATGGAAGGATTCCCCCTTTTTTACTTTCTGTAAATTCGATTTGATAGAAACATTTTTATTTTGTCTTAGGCAGAATGGTGTTTGCAGATTTGAGGTTTGGAGAGTAGTGGCGTAGAGTGAAAATAAATCCACAACTTCTTTCGGATCCTGACCGATACATACTCAACACAAACGCTAACCCTCTCCAGAGTTTTGTGGAAAGCGATAATAATTTTGCGGAATTCTGCAAACTGAAAACAATAACCACGCGTTTTCAAGACTATATCTTATCAGGGAGCAGAATCAGGAAAAAGCCTCTGTACTTACTTTCGACTCTTATTTCATTACATTGGCAGTACTCGCCGAGTCGCCGGATTGTCACATTCTCTTTGACCTTTCCTCCAATGACGAAAGCAGAAGTGCTCTCAAAGGGAAGCGTGTTGGAAAATAAATGGAAACGGGGTCTCAGAGGAAAGGTCAGGACGCGTGTTTTAGTGACATGGCTTTGAAAAATACTTCATATGACATCAAGACTTCAAATAGGCAGTTAAACCTCACATAAATCAGAGATATCTTTTTACATTTCTTCCAGCATGATTAGACTTAAGTCGATTTCTGTCAGTCAAAGCTGGCAGCTAGGTGGTGATCCCTTACGCTTGTTTTTTGGCTTTGCGAGCTTATGCTTCACTCACAGCTGCTTGTTTACATGAATGTATTATCGCCATCTGGTAGAATCAAGGTGAGAGTTTCATTTACACGATTTCCTCTTTCAAATTACATTGCAAATTCCAATACGGTCTTCTTTTGGACAGGGTAGTAACGTAGCATAACTCTTTTGCTAGAAACAATAATGTTGCTATTGCTGCGAAAAGAGTGCGGGTACGAGACTGACCTGCCTGCAGTCCAGACCTGTCTCCCATTGAAAATGTGCAGCGCATTATTAACTGGAAAATACAACAATGGAGACCCAAGACTGTTGAGAAGCTGACAATGTACGTTATGTCAGAATGGCAAAGAATAATACCGTATTGGCCCGAATATAAGACGGCCCTGATTATAAGACGACCCCCTCTTTTCAAGACTCAAGTTTGAAAAAAGACTTTTTGAACACCAAATAAATTTTTATATAGAAATAATTACAGTACATCTGAAACAAATGATTCTAACAATATATTTGAGAGAAAAAACATGTTATTTTGCCTCGTTCAAATCTTAATATCTGAATATTTAAATATGTAAACTAAAGTGCAATCACATTCGTAAATGAATGGCTTCTGGTTTTTGAAATGTAAATTACATCATAATTTCTCCTCAACTGCCGGTTAATCTGGCCGATCTTCGACCCACTTTTCTCCAGATTGTCGCTACGTTTTTTCATTTTCTGTTTTCTTCTATTATTTACTTCTCTTTTCTTTCTTACCGCTATTTTTTTATTTTTCTTCTTCGTGCTACCGCTATTTTTATTTTTATTCTTTGTGACAGGGGTTCGCTTTGGCCTGGGGAGTCAAGTTCAGCATTCGCGTCATTGATATCTGGCGCCATCTAGCGTCATGAATGGGTATAACGTCTCGACCCCGAATATAAGACGACCCCCACTTTTTCAGTCTTATTTCAATGCAAAAAACACCGTCTTATATTCGGGCCAATACGGTAATAAGCCTCAACAATTAGTGCCCTCAGTTCCCAAATGTTTATTGAAAGTTCTTTAAAAAATAAAATCAATAAATAAAATGAAATTAAAAACAGTGGCAAACATGCCCCTGTCCCAGCTTTTTGGGAACATGTTGTATGTATGTATTCGCGCGTGTGTGTGTGTGTGTGTGTGTGTGTGTGTGTGTGTGTGTGTGTGTGTGTGTGTGTGTCCTATTACACAATTGTGTTTGTAGCCAAAAGACTCCCCACAACTTGCAGTCCAGTAAATAAAACCCCGGTGCCAGTCAGCTGAAGTTCCTTCAACTGTATGATTCTTAATGCAGAAAAATACATAATGAGATGTTTGTTTTTGTCCCTCGGGAAGCCAATATATAGGACAAAATGGTAAACATTAATGGTGTCGGTCACCTGGCGCAAACAATCCACCAAGTGACTCCACAGTGAATTATAAAGATGATGGATGAGTGCAGAGTAGCAAATCTACAGAGAGGGAAAGGTCACAGCAGCTATAAACCCGCCGCCTCTGTTAAAAAAAAAAGAAAAAAAAGAAAAAAATAGAGAGAGAGAGAGATGGATTCTGTAAATGGTTGCCCACTTTTTCCCCATTTTTCCTCCTTCTCCATTGCAAATAGTCTCTCTCAGTTCCGATTGCGAGTGCGGCAGATGATTTTAATTTTCTCTTTTTGCAAGTAATAAACATTGACATGAGAAGGAGCCCCGGGCAAGAACTCTAATGAGAAAATGAAATTAGTTTTTCAGCTGACTGATCAGAAACATTTCATACACTATAATCAAGCATTTATTTGATGTGATTTGTTTTTGTGTGTTTTTTCTTTGCCATTAATGTGTGCCCGTGGCTGTATATGTGTGTGCGTGTGCAAATACATTATTCATGCATCTCTTTGCCATGCTACCATTCTTGTTATTGCTCGAACACGCTGCAGCTCATGACATTTTACAACCTTTTCGACAACAACTAGCTCGCTTGCTATATGTGACTTTTATACGGCTCCTATTTTATTGTTTTGTCATCCAATTACAGCCAGCGATGTAAAGCGGTGATGGCAACGCCGACGACATGACGAAAAAAAAACCCCCCGAAACATTTGATGTCCATAAAATTATGTCCGCAAAAGTTTGAATTGCCCGACGATATGAAAATGACTCGGGCTCCCGCTGCGAATCAGGTTGAGAACAGTCAACATTCAGTGCTGCTAGAATGACTGCGCCCTGTAAGCCAATCACTGCACAGATAGCGACTGGAAAGACAGCCAGCCAGTCACCGGACGGTCAGACAGAAATGCGAGCAGAGTGGAAAAACCCCCCCAACAATTTCTTGAATATAAGTCGAACAGAAAAGAAGTAACTGTTCTCACTTGCGCTGCTAATCGGGTCGTGACTGTGTCACGACCAGTCCGTGGCACAGCTGGAGTGATTGACATGTAGGATATACGGTATGCTTGTCACATGTAACATTTTTCCGATGTCAATCAACCCTAAGAAACTGCATTCTAGCCCACATTTTTTTTCTCATTACTAATCACCACACTCCAAAATTACTCGCGTTCAGCTCCCTGAATTCATTAACAATGTAAGAAAATATCACGTGTCGCCTTCACACTTTGATCATTTTAGTCATGTGCGGATTTATTGTTGCCTGGCCTTTGAATAAGTCATCTTTTTTTTTTTTTTTTTTTTTTGGTGCTGCCTGAGGCTGAAGAATCATGTTCATTAGCGTGTGCTTGTTGTTGTTAACTGTGTTTGGAAAAGAGCTGGGATGACTGCAATCTGCTTCCCATCTCCCTCCGCTAGCACTGAGCAAAGAAGAAATCTTGCTTTTATGTAACATCACTCTCTCGATCAGCAAGAGAGAATATTCCGTTTTATCATTTGGCTGGAAGCTGAAAGTTATTTAGCTGCTGTTGGATTGATAAAAGTGAAGGAGATGGCAACACTTAAAATCAAATTCGGAACAAATGTTCACAAGTATAGCAGTACTGAAGTTAGCAGTTAACCGCTGTTGTCAAACTAAAGCCTGGAATGATCCGAGCAGGGATGCAGTTTGTTACGAGTTTAATATATTGACTGGCAAACATCCCTTAATACTCCGCCACAATGTATTTGTAGTCATTCCAATTTAATAAAAAAATAAAATAAAAATACAATTGACCTGTAAGCAAGTTCTTTTTCAATTGAATTGTTGAAATGATCCTAAAAATTTGGCGCCATGCTTGGGACTTTTTCATGCGTCTGGTTGACACTCTATAACCACCTAAATGTGGTGAAATGGGTGCAGATTTTTGTCTAGCATTCCGAGGTGCGCCACTGAGTGAGCTTTCTAATAAGTACTCCACTTTCACCAGGATAAGTACACTCACCAAAATGCGTGACTTTTCGAGCCGTGTTGAGGCTACCAAAATGGCATATCATTCGATCATAACCAATTTCAAAAGGGGTATTTGCACTGCACTTCTGCATGGACCCAAATAACTAAAATCATTTAAATTAGAGTCAATAATAACTTGAAACTATGACCATGAAGATAACACATTGAATATCTTCCACACTTTGATGATGCACTTTTTAAAACACACACATGGAGCTTATTGTGTCAGCCCACACAGGCACATCTTGTTCCCACAAAATGAGAATTTGTGTGCGTGTGTGTGTGTCCCAGAATAGAAATGAATATATTTGTGCCTTGTGGTTGAGGAAAGGAAAGGTACGGCGAGTGCTAGCAGGTGAAATCTAATAAAGTTCCTTTCATATTTATCTTATGAGAGATATTCGATGTAATTGTGTTCAAAATACTGACCTTATCTTCTATATAGTCAGAAGGACTGGCTTTAACTTAGGCTGGGGAGGATTTTTGTTCGATATTAAATCATGTGTACTCCGCTGCGGAAAATGAAGAGCAGGTTGCAAGAATTGTGCCACTGCGCATTTAATTAGCCACCTTTCGTGTTGATATTTTCACCTTTTTGGCATTCCACAAAAGCCTTATGTGTGACTCTCGGACCAATTAGTGTCTCGCACAGCGTTTGTAACTTTGTGGCTAATCTTAGCGGCATATCTCATTTGCATTCAAATCAGGGCGGTCGAAGGTACAGTACGCCCAAATATGCCACATTTGACAATGCAGAAACAAAACTAGACTGACTGCGGTCCATATATGACTTGGGCAAGTAAAGTGCAAGATCTCCCCTTGCGGATGATGTCATCCACCATGCATCTGGCTGTAACGATCCAGAATTATCGGGATAGGGGTGGATCCCGTAAACGGAGACAAAGATAAGATAATGGTACAAAAAAAAGGTTTATTAACAAAGACAAGACCAACAAAGTGCAAATCATGACGCTGGTCAACACACCGGGATAAAACGAGAGAAACAAAAAGCGCTTGCAAAAAGCAAGGAAAATACCAACGGAAATTGCTTGTCTCAAAATGACGAAAGAATCGAATCACGACAAATACCAACTGAGAATCACTTCCCAAAGTAAATAACTACTTACAAGAAAACGGAGAGCAATAAACAAGGAACGAGAAAAACGGAGCAAAATATGGAACATCTAGAAAATTGGGTTTTCTCCGGGTATTCCGATTTCCTCCCACATTCCAAAAACATGCATGGCAGGTTCACGGAACGCTCCAAATTGTCCCTCGGTGTGAGTGTGAGCGCGGATGGTTGTCTCTGTATGCTCTGCGATTGGCTGGCAACCGGTTCAGGGTGTCCCCCACCTACTGGCCGGAGTAGGACATTTCTTTATATGTCCTGTTATTTCTTGTCATCGGCTGAGATCAGCTTCGGTTCAAGCTTCATTTTCCTTTTCGAGGCCTCTGCCGTCAAACAATAAGTTCCATGCTTTTAGCGTGAATGACTTAAGATGGGGGGGAGTAGCTGACATCTTCTTGTAATTGGCCTACTGTTTCATACCCCCCAAAAAATAATAATTGGTTCATTTGAGCTAGTTGAAGGATGACAGGAAAAAAGCATCCCTTTAAAGAAGATCCATTGTGTTCTTCAGGGACTAATCTACTACTCGGCTGTCCTATTTATTGTGTGCGCGCTAACAGACACGAACATGGATTTGCTTGTCTCACTTGTCACGGCTATGAAGGAAGAAGGGGAAGATTAATGATGCAAGTTTCTCTTTAAAGTGCCGTTATGGAGCATCATTCAGCGCTGCTACCACTGCCAGCAACACCGCAGTCGTCTGTACCGAAGATTACATTTTGCCTTTTCTTCTCATGTGAAGAACATTTGGAAAGTGTTGTTTTTCTTCCCATTAGCTATGAAAGAGCAGTTGTTAGACAGGCAGGCAAAAAGCTGTTCTTTGAAGAGTGATTTTCTATTTAGATCCACCGCTGCCTTAAACGCTGCCTGTTTTATGTGTCTGTAGTGGTTAATACAAGTTGCTGAACAATTTATAAAAAATAATCTACGTGCAGTTCCCCACCCCCTGCAATATTGCAACTCAATATTGCCATTTTTTTCAACGTCATTTTTTTGGGTTTGTCTTTTTAACAAACAAGCAATAAATTAATCAATGTCACAATAAACAATACAGTCAAACCTCGGTTTTCGAACGTCTCTGTTCTCAACCAAATTGGTTTTCGACCAAAAATTTTGAGTTTTTTATGCCTCAGATTATGACCGGAAATCGGTTCTCGTCCAAACTGAGCGCACATGAATGCGCCACTTGACTCCTCTCGACTTCCTGACACGAGGAAGTGATGCTTCCTCGGGTAGACGAGGAAGTGACGCTTCCTCGTGCTGCTTTCCATTGTGAGCAGACGTGTTCAATCAAGATGTTTTTATTTTAAAAAGAGCGTTTCAGTGTTCGAACAATTCCGGTTTTCGAACAGCCTTCTGGAACGGATTATGGTCGAAAACCGAGGTATGACGGTATCAGATTTATTACACATAAATGTGTTGGTCTTGAAAGGTGAAGCGAAAAAAAGGCAAATGAACCATGAATGAAGATGAACACTTTGACTTGCAATCTTTTATGCGTTCACTGATAACACAAAATGCTAGCTAACAAGTGTGGCGTTAACATAACTCACAAAGACAACGGGTGTGACCCGGGTGCAAGGCGGTTTCCGAGTGCCCAATTTGTCATGATTGTTCTGTTTTTGACCAACAGGTGGCATTGGGGAGCTTCTCCTACAGCGTCGCACCTGTTGATCATCATGTCATTAGTTCTTTTCTTTTAAAAAGGAGTGTCTCGCCGACCACTCGGGCTGTCACATTGTTTTTGTTTCAGCCATGGTTTTTTGATTCCTTGTTACTTTGGTTTATTGGTGTTTTTAGGATTTTGTTTGTTTTGGATTTAGTTTTCCCAGTGTTTGGTAAATGCATTTTGTTCAGTCCACCCTGCGTCTCCCTCCTGCCTGCTTTTTGGGTCCTCTACCATCACGCGTCATGACGCAATTTGCAGGTCTGTGATCTCCCAAGCCAACTTTGTAATCATCCGCATCATTTATATTATAAATGATGCGGAGATATACATTTTATATGTCTGCTTGCATTTCCTTGTCAATGTACATTGAATGCTTTGACCTGCCATGCAACATGAGCAAACCGGTTTTCTTCTTCTGCCATCTTAAACACTATCAGTGTGCCTTATGCACACCACATTTATAGGGAATGAGAAGAGCTGGCAACAAATGGAGTCAGCTGTGTTCACGCCCACAACCGCGCAAAACGCCCTTTTTCAAACGTGCGATTTTGCATCGACATGCTCGGATCTAGAAAAATACTCAGACTTAGTTAGAGGTGCCTCACGCTAGACTTGGGCTGGGCGCAAAAATAAGAGACTTTAGTCTCTGCAATGGAACTGTATTACCTGCTCTTTTGTTGTTATTCCATTCTGACCACACAGTGTGTCAACGGTTCCTCAAGGCCCGGGGGTCGGATCCGGCCCGCCATATCATTTGATGTGGCCCGTGAAAGCAAATCATGTGTGCCAAATGATTTATGCTCAATCAAAATGTCAAATTGTTGTGTGTAATAAATAATGTTGATATTTTTCAATAATATGCTACCCTGTTTTCACACACTTGAACAATAATTGTACAAACTATTGTAGTTGACGTGAGTCTGATTTCAAAAGTAGTAATCCATCCGTTTGTTGTGTACAAGTAATAACACCCCGAGAAACATTTCTTTGGTTTCACTGTCAAAACGGCCCTCCGAGGGAAGACGAAACTCCAAAGTGGCCCGCGACAAAAATGAGTTAGACAGCCCTGGCCTAGGTTGCGCTCTACGAGCCATTCTGCCTTATCGACGCATCACTTGAACAAATTGTTATTTTCATTCTCATTTTTGGAGTCCGAGTTGTAGCCTGAAGCATCAGGTGAGGAATTAACTCTGCTTCCTTTGCCTGGTCTTTATTTGTTGTTGTGTTTTTGGCTTGCGGAGAGGCTCATTTCTCCCCCTCCGCGGTGTTCCATCATGAGTAAGCGTCCTCTCCCGGGAGCCGCTGTTTATCCTCGGATCTGAAATTCCAACCTTCCCAAACAGGGCATAGCTGACCTGGAAGAGTACAGATGCCTTCTTTATTCCTGCAGCTCCAATCTCACAGGAATTCTGTATACCGTACTACTGAAACAGCTTGAAGAGATTGCAATGAGGTGGAGTGGGGGGGTGGGGGGGGGTTGTGATGGGAGGTGTTGAGACACTGTTTGCATCTTAATAACGTGCCCACTTTATCCTCTCTACTGTATCCGACTCACTTCTATTGATTTCTTCTTGTCTGCTTTGAATCAGTTGATAGTTTTATCGACTCAATGTGCTTGGCCGGGGGCCCCAAGTCTTCTCTCTTTGCAGGTGTGCTTTAAAACCGGAATGCAATTTTCTGTTAACTATTGACACAAAAGCACGAAACCGTGTACATTTTTTTTTCACCACGGTGGACTGAGCAGACAGGACAGTAACTCGTGCATCAATTTCCTACAGTGTGCAAAGTGCGTCTAACTCTGACGTGGTAGCGTCAGTCAAGCGCCATACACCGTCCTGTGTCCGATTCATTTTAATTTAGTTCCCGTTCACCACTTTAAATCAGCTTTGTACAATACCCGCGTTCTTCCTTTTGTGCGTGTACATGTGCAAACGTGTTGATGGTGCGCTTTTGAAAAGAAAGGCAAGCAGATGAGATCATGCAGTTTAGGCTTAATCCAAACACATTATCCGTTTGCGTGAGTGGAACTGTCAAGGTGGAGGTGGTGGTGGTGGGGGGGGGAGGTGCAGTAAATTTTTCAGGCTTTGTGTGCTTTTTATTGACTGAAATGCGTCACTGTAGTAACAGAAAGCTTTGAGGGGCAAGGGGGGGGGGCAAAGCCAACAAAGGGGCAGGTGCAACTTCCTCCTCTGATTCACGCACATGTGACACTTTGCTAATATACGAGCGCAACAATCACTATTGTAAAAAGTCTCCGCTTGTAAAATATAATAATAAATATAGATTATTGACATTTATGGCAACATTATTGGTTGACACAACAAAGCTTGCAAAACAGTTTGCTTCGTTGTTTTTCCCGTGTATTTTTCAAACTGTGGGGACAATACAAGGGACAACTGTTTTTTTTTTGTTTCTTTGTTGTGAAATGAAGGAAAGCCAATTTTCACAAGAGCAAAACTGAAAACTATTTCATTGAATGGCCCAACTTTAAAAGGTTTTCAAAGTATGTTGCCTTGAAATTTTGATTTCCCCAAAACATTTTAGTACAAATAATCAGTTTTCCTTTGACCCTGGAGATACAGTTGGTGACATGTAACTGCTTTTGTCAATATTACAGCAACGTCGCGATGACGTATTACAAAAAATGTCTCTCAGTCTGATGATGGTTTTCCTTTTGTTCTCATTAGCTGGATACGACTTGAAGGCAAACTACTAGACAAAAGTAACTAGCTCATTCATGGACCAACTAACTTACAGTAATAACAACCTGGGTCAATGACAGATTCGTGGACTAATTGGCTGAATAAGTCCCAAACTCACTGCCAGACTGCATTGTGATCGATGCTCCTCACGTTCATTTCCTAAAATAATAAATAATAAAATAATCTTGAGCTTGGTGAAGCTGCAGATAAATGACTCAATCGAGCAACTTAACTTTCACCTACAACACAGCTGGTTGGCCCTGAAAAGAACAAGACGCAACAAGTCAATAAGCATGGCTATGACTCTTCATCCATTATTGACGCTGCCCAGTTGCTTTTGTGCGGACCCACGCTAGTACGGAATCTTCTCCATTAGTTTTTTTTTTTTCCACAGGCAGCAGCAGGTGGCTTGCGTTGCGTTCTATTCTTTTTTTTATTCTTTTTTGATAGGCACTTGTGAACTTGAGCCCCCTTTTGGCACCGGAGTATCTTCCCAGGAGACTCAGATGATGAGCTTCAGGTTTCTCGGTCCCGATCTGGTTGCACGTTTGTTGACGGGGAAAAGTATTCTCCAAACGTTTTACCCACACACTCACTCGAACGACAAAATTGATGGACTGTAACTTCAATGCAAAAAAAAAAAAATAAAAAAAACATGCCCTGCAAAAATTCTGAAAACATTTTATTCCAGCGTTTTATCATAATTTTTTTTAATCTTCAGCAGTAAAGTAAAGTGAGTAAAGTGAGTCAGTCAGTGAGTGAGTCAGTCAGCGTCAGCAAGTCAGTGTCAGTCAGTGAGTCATTCAGCGAGTCAGTCAGTGAGTCAGTTAGTCAGTCAGTGAGTGAGTCAGTCAGCGAGTCAGTCAGTCAGTGAGTGAGTCAGTCAGTCAGTCAGTGAGTGAGTCAGTGAGTCAGTCAGCGAGTCAGTCAGTGAGTGAGTCGGTGAGTCAGTCAGCGAGTCAGTCAGTGAGTGAGTCAGTGAGTCAGTCAGCGAGTCAGTCAGTGAGTGAGTCGGTGAGTCAGTCAGTCAGTGAGTGAGTCAGTGAGTCAGTCAGTAAGTCAGTCAGCGAGTCAGTCAGCGAGTGAGTCAGTGAGTGAGTCAGTGAGTCAGTCAGTGAGTCAGTCAGTGAGTCAGTGAGTCAGTAGTGAGTCAGTCAGTCAGTGAGTGACGAGTCAGTCAGTCAGTCAGCCTCTCTAGTCTCTCTCTCTCTCTCTCTCTCTCTCTCTCTCTCTCTCTCTCTCTCTCTCTCTCTCTCTCTCTCTCAGGCTCTCCCAAAAATTTTAGAGTCCGAGCCACATCAAGTCAGAAAAGCTTTTATTCAAATCATTTTCAAGTCTAGCTCCCCCTTCTACGTGAAAAAAAAAGAAGTTAAAAACGCTTACATTGCAGACTTTTTTTTTTACACTACACAAGCTCTTCAACATCCCGACAGAGTTGGAAAACATTTTCTTGCAGACACACTCAAAAAGTCAGAACCGCTATAATCGCAAATTTGGAGGATGCGTGGGGGTTGGGGGAGGGCAACTGATTTGCAACTCTGCAGATTAGATTTTTCGAGCACCACCCTTTAGAAATTTCAGTTTTATTGGATCCTCTATATTCCTACTCTTTTATAGAACACCTGAACATAAATTCATATGTTCTATAGCAGATTCTTGAGTGATTTTTTTTGACAAGCAAAAGCACCAATAATTTAGTCCAAGTAAGCTTGTTACGGGCTGGCCAGGCTCTACCTTCATAGCTGCAGTAAAAAGGCAAACATCTGCTCATTCAGGATTTATTTGGGAAGCCTTTAAAATTTTTGGCAGGTAGCTAAATTACAGGTTTGCTGGAGAAACTTGTAAACTTAAATATACAGAGCAGTGGCAGTACACGTCGCGGCACTTTTATTTTCTCGTACAATACGGATTTCTATGGCCGGGATAATCCTCTCGGCCTCGAAATGCGTCAATGAATGTCTGTTGTAAAGCTTGCATGATTTATCTCTGTGAGAGCGTTTGCGCGTTACAGTGCAGTGCGACAGGGACAAGAACGTTGAAGACGATGAGAGGACACAGACTTTTGCCAAGGCAATTATCAACGGTGTCATTATGTCGTTCGTTGCAGTCATTCATCAAAAACGGGTCTTAAGTTTTCATACTTCCAAACGTTCAAACTCATCCTGGTGTAACCTTAATTTGTAACTGTATGTTTCAACCTTGTCTTGAAAGCATAACTCTGGTTTGACACCCCGACACTAACCAAGGCTGGACATTATAATTCGAACCCTCAATCCAGATTTGGAACCCTGAGCCAGGTTAAAAACCCAAACTTGAAATAAGAGTTGGAAACAAACACCAGCTTGAAATTCCATTTTGGAACCTTAGCTCGAAACTCGAACCGTATTTGAACTGCCGTATTTTCCGGACTATAAGTCGCAGTTTTTTTTCATAGTTTGCCTGCGGGTGCGACTTTATACTCTGGAGCGATTTATGGGTGAAATTATGAACACATTATTATTATTATTATATCATTTCACATGTTATTTTCACATTTAACCACAAGAGGCCGCTCTAGACCTGTATTGATAAAACCACGATGTGTCTGATGTAAGCGACGTAGAAGAGGAAGCGCTGCATCTTCTACCTCTGGAGTTGGTGGAGTTGTTTTAAAGTGACACAGAGGATGAAGATTTAATTGGATTTAGTGATTTGGAGTGACATTGATCGTTTGGTGAACTTGTTAGCATGTTCTTTATGCTACAGTTATCTGAATAACTCTGCCTGGTATGTTACTTGAACATACCAGGCACGTTCTCAGTTCGTTGTTTATGCGTCATGTTAAGGTTAGCATGTCGTACACTTATTCAGCGTGTTGTTTTCTATTTTATTTTAATTTTAAATTGCCTTTCAAGATGGCATGTATGTTCTTGGTGTTGGATTTTATCAAATAAATTTACCACCAAAATGCGATTTATACTCCAGTGCGACTTATGTATGTTTTTTTGTTCTTTATTGTGCATTTTATGTCTGCTGCGACTTATAGTCCGGAAAATACGGTACTCACTTTTGCTTTCACCATGATTTCAAAATCTAACCAGCTGACTCGAGAACCTGATTTGAAACCCTAAACCTGTTTTAGGAGTTCAATTTAAAGCCTAACCCTGACTTGAAAGTCAAATTTGACACTCTCATCCTGGCCTCAAACCCTAACCTTTAATTGAAGTCCGAAATTAAAACGCTGTTAATTGAAAGCCTAATTTAAAACAAATCGTGACCCGTAACCCTAACATCTGATTCCAATTTGGAACTCCCTTTTCTCGAAACCCTAATTTGACACCCTACCACTGCTGGGGGACGTAAATAACTCATGCTATGCTGCATAAACAATCATTTCCTGTCTAATGCAGCTCCAGTTGATTCGAAACAAGATGTTGTACTGCGCTTAAAACAACCGTCATAAAAAAATTAACGTGCTGTCAAGTAAATACTGCATTTCTCTGACAACATCAATCGAAAGTAAGCCTGGTCATCTTTTGTCAAGGCAAAATTTTGCATCCAGTTCTTATGTTGGATGTGATTGGACTGTGCTGCAGTGCAGATGAATGCGGTCGCGCAGTGACGTCAAAGTGTGGCCATTCGGGCCGGGGCTACTTTTCTGCAGCCTGCAGTGATCATTCCTTCATTTTTATGGTCCACGCACCCACTGAAATTCATGACCTCATCATAATGCAGGAATTGATTTGACATACTGCTACCCCCTCACCCCCCAACCGCTTCCCAAACCCATTTTGATTTTTTTTTCATTTTTTTTTTCATGCCGGCGAGTAAATGATGTGCACCTTCCCAATTCCATTTCATGTTTAGAAATCACATTTGATGGCGCTCACAAAATATAAGCTGCTGGTTCCGCATGAAACAATAATGTTCAGCCATGACTGCAGAACTATTTGTGTTTTGAAGTGTCACTCTATGTGCACCCCATTTAAAAAAATAAATAAAAAATGACAGACAAATAATACACCGAAATGACTCCGGCGTTAATTGAGTGCGTGATGTTGTCAGGAAATGACAGGTTAGGGGTTATTTGATAGGTGGTTTTTACAAATGGGAATGAAAGGCATCATTAATCCGCTCATCTGTATGCGCGCGCGGTTTCAGGACGAAGGTAGCCGGGGAAATTGCTCGTCCTCGGCGGCTGTTAATTGTTTTCCTGATGAGTTCGGCGTGGGAATGTGCCCATTTACCTAAATGTTAACAAGGACAGCAGTGACCCACTTAATGCTGCCCACCCTTCTCCTCTTCATCTTCCTCCCCACCCTCCATTCTGAATGAAAGACGGAGAAACATCCCTTTGCGCCCCATGCGTACTTACGGGGGGGGGGGGGGGAAATTAGCATTAGGGCGCTTTAAGAAGTTGAAAGATGTTCTCAGAAGTTATATAACCGTATTTTAACTGCAAAAACAAGTTAAAGAAGACTTTAAAGGACTCGTCAACTTTACTACTTTACTACGCTTAGAGCGGAAGTCGTCGTCGGACGGTTCCACTTGGTGAAGGAGGACTATGTCTGGAAAATAAAGCTGAGAGTATAAAAGATAAGCTGGTTGTGGATGACAATAGTGGTTTGCCGCTAGTGCAAATTCCATCGGACAAACGTTATGTCTTATAAGGCGCAGGCAACAACTGCGTGATCATGACAACCAATTTCACTTAACACTGGTCGCAATAAACATTGGACTGTCCTATGCTACAAGTTAGCGATGATAAAAGTACACAATAGCTATGATGTCCCATGTCGGGCAACTACTAATTAAAAGCGTAATACTGTCGTGAGATGTGTTTTTAATCATTTGTTTTCCTTTGTTTTAATGCCAATAAGTCAAGTATGTCTACAGTGAAAAAGAAAAGTAATTGATCCATGCTTGAACATGATTTTAATGTGTTAAATGAATATGTATCATGTAAATTTTTATGGGGAAAATACGGCAAAATGACATAGGTTGATCACATTTTAATCATGTGCAACGGATGTACGGTATTTGCCGCACTGTAGGGCGCACCTAAAAGCATTCAGTTTTCTCAAAATCCGATGGTGCGCCTTATAATCTGATGCATTTTATAATCTAATGCGCCTTATATATGGATCAATGTTCTGATTTCTTGGAGATAATATTTTAAATGTTCTATAAAGCACTTTGTTACCGCTGCAGCGGTTGTGAAAGCTTTATATAATTAAAACTGTATTGTATTGTATACTCTTTAGCGTAGCTCCATCTTGTGGATGCGAAAGGCAACAGCAGCCACCATTGTAGCTTCTATTCGATGTGCTTTATAATGCGCCCTATATATGAAAACAGTTTTAAAATAGGGCATTCATTGAATGTGCGCCTTATATTCCAAAGCGCCTTATAGTGCGGAAAATACGGTAGATATTCAAATTAAGTAAATGCAAAGGATTTCTCTTTTCAGTGTAAGCAAAACGGGTCTGGAGTGCGAAAAAGACTGTGGCATACTGTACTGCATTGATTAAATATCAATGACGTCGTCGATTCATCATGATTTTAAGCACGACTCTCATCACACTAGAGTCAACCAGAAAAAAAAATCGGATGTGTGTGTTTTAGGTGCATATGAACAAATAGCCACAAGAGTAACAGAGGAGAAGTTCTAAAAGTCACACTGTCACCTTGAAGCTCTTACCGCCGACACGGCAGTAACCTGAAATTACCCGCTAATACCACACCAGATGCAGAGAAGACACTGTTCTTTTATTACCAAGCATGCAATCACACACGAACGCATCACTTTGATAACGGGTGTGTTGCATTGTTTCAACAAAAACTGCAGGATTTATACCGCAGTCGTCGAGCTTTATGTGGCCTCCTGCAAGCGCCTCAATAACAGCCTTTGTCTGCTGTGTTTTCTTGTCACTTTACGGAATAAAAATAAAACGCTCCCCAAGCCATGTTTTGGAAGCATTGTGGTGCCATGTTTTGAGTGTTTCAGTTTTTCTGAGACAATTTTAACATCTTTGCTGTCATCCACAAATGACAATTGTACTCAGTTTCATTCAGCCATTTTCTATAACGTTTAAGGCGGGGGAGCTGTAAACCTGTCCTAGCTGACTTTTTGGCACGAGATGGGTACACCCTGGACTGGTCGTTAGCCAATCACAGGGCACCCACAGTGTAGCAACCTTTCATACTCACATTCACATTTATGGAGAAAAAACTCATTTTCATCATTGGCCACACTAGATTCGAAATCCAAAATTCAGGAAAATCTTTTAAAAAGGGTTTTGTTTGCCAAAAAAAAAAAAAAACCTGCAATACTGCAATGTTTTTAAACGTGAATAAAATGAAGCAATTTTATTTCAGATTTTAGCAAGAAACATTAATGACGGAGATAGACGTCAATAGTAGTGAACCTTCGGATTCCAGTTGACAAATGTGCAATATACATCAGTGGCATTGCGATTGCACCGACACACGACGAACCAACTCAACCATCGACCAGAGGTCCTAATTGTTGAAACCATCAATCCCGTGCACCTTCTTCATTGGGTCACCAATGAAGAGTCAGCAATCGACTTTTTACGAAGTCTTAAATGCAGATAAATGCGGTTGTGTTGGTTCTAAAGTTGCATCTAAGGCTATATGCATTACTGGAATTCGGTGTATAAGCTGGTAAATGCGAGAATCATCAAATAAGAATGTATCAGGGCTGTCCGTCCATTTGAAATGTGTTTGCTGAAAAGTAACCCAAGAGACAATTTCCTTGTGAAGAAGAAATAGGTCACAGATTCAATTACAGCCACTGAAGCATGGACTCAATCTATCATGCCAAATTAAGTGTTTTAGCAACCTACATTTCTCTCCGCATTTTATAGACACATTCACTCGAGTGGAGAGATTGAGTTGAAACGGAAAGTTATTATGATCACCCCCACACCCCCCTCTCATTTTTCTTTAGTTAAAAAAGGCCCACACATTGTGTCGCTATCAAATTAAGTGCAGTAAATTATTAACTTCAGTGAGTTTGTTTTTGTGATTTAACTCGTATTAAAAAAATGTCTCCCGTCTGCATGTTGGCCCATGTTTATTTTTCATTTATGAAACGTACCGAGGATTTATCACATTCTTCTTTTGTAATTTTAGTCAGCTATCTTTTATTTCTGTACTTTGTGTTTAAACGATCTTCATGATTTTGTTTTTAAATGCTTTCACATGTTGTACTTGTAATTATGTTAAGTGCATTGAATTACTTGAATGAAATGTCAGTTTTACTCTGCATGAGTAAAACTGACATTTCATTCAAGTAATTCAATTACTCGCCTAGCTAATGCTAAACTGTCATCCATCCAACGGAATAAATTGCAGCTCCGCTTACCATTTGGCTTTCCATAATAGCAGGGGCATTGCATTTACCTTCCGCTGGAATATGGCTCTGGATCTTCAGCTAGACTAACTGAACATGGTAAGAATGGAAAATCTCAATGTGAGGCAGTTATGTAAATTAGTCCCACTGACATGTAACAGTGGAGCGGAAGTACAGAAAGGCCTGCTGATAGACAGAGCTTTTATATTGGCCGAAAACAAAACATTTACCGTATTTTCTGCACTATAAGGCGCAACTAAAAGCATTCAGCTTTCTCAAAAGTCGACAATGCGTCTTATAATCCGAACAGCCTTATACAGTCAAACCTCGGTTTTCGTCCATCATCCGTTCCAGAAGGCTGTTCGAAAAACCGAAATTGTTAGAAAACCGAAACCACGCTTTTTAAAATAAAAATGTTTACTGAACACGTCTGCTCCCAATGGAAAGCAACACGAGGAAGCGTCACTTCCTCGTGTAAGGAAGGCGAGAGGAGTCAAATGGTGCATTCAAGTGCGCTCAGTTTGTTCGAGAACCGAAATTTGTTCGTCATTATATGGATCAATGTTCTGATTTCTTGGAGATAGTATTTTAAAAGTTCTATAAAGTGCTTTGTTACCGCTGTAGCGTTTGGGAAAGCATAGTGTTCCCTTTATCGTAGCTCCATCTAGTGAATGCATAACGTAACGGCAACCACGATTGTAGATTCTATTCTATGTGCCTTATAATGCAGTGTGCCATATATATGAACGTTTTAAAACAGGCAATTCACTGAAGGTGCACCTTATACCCTGAAGCGCCTTATAGTGCGGAAAATACGGTACTTGGTTGTTTCATCTTACAGTACACTTTGTGGAAAGCAAAGTGTCAAACATGCCTAATTACTGGAATCCCCAGGCTATACTTTTACAAATCAAAACAAATTAGCCTCACTACACTGAGTAAATAAACATTTTAATGAAGCGTCACTGAACTCATCTTAGTTGTCATCAAACGGATGGAAGTCACATAAGACACTTCTATTTGGTTCCGCTTGCAGACCCTCGGCTGAAATGCCGCTAAGACTTGCATGGAAGTGATAAACTGTCATTTATAAATGCTGCTGCTCGGGCACACAAAAGCAATTTTGCGAGAGGCGATTCATCGTCTTCTGACACTTATTATTGTGTGCTGATATTCGCGCGAGGTACATCTGTGCTTGTCATCTAATGAGCTATGCCAGCTTCTCTCATTTCGCCTGCTCTCCTTCAAATGCTGGTTGCCATGACGAAGACAGACACTGACCATCAGAAGAACCTCTCTGCTGCTTGTTATGGATTCGTCTGCTGTGTAGCACTAAAGCCGCCATTATGTTGCAGTGCAGAGAATACGATTGGGATCTTCAGATCATTGCACCTCTCTGTAGAAAAAAAACTCTATGAAGTGATCTTTAATAATTCATAATGCCCAGCACAGATTTAGTTACAAACTGCTGAGAACTACAAAATTCTTTGCTACTTGTGCAGCATGTCAGCGGATCATGTTGAATAATTCTGATGCTATGGTAGTCCAAGAAAATGAAACCCATAAAATTACGTGATTTATAGAGCACCTTTCATGAAATCCACAAACTGTGTTCATTAATTTCCGAGATAAGAAATTGCAATTCTTGCAGCAAATGAGTACAGTGGATCCTCTGAAGCTGAATACAAGGTTGGCTGGCTTCCCCTTTCTAAACAACTCTACCCAGAGGAAATAACGTAAAGTGAATTAACTTTGCACCAGAGTCAAATTGTGTTCAGGTATTTTTGTATTCCGAAAAGACGACGGAGACGTCACTCATGTTATCTCGAAGTAAAAGCAGAACACATTCCTTGAGGTTACCTTGGGATGTAAACTGTATAGTTAGCTTAGTAATATATATATACCGGTGCTGTATGTATATATATATATATTCTAAATCATTATATATATATATTTTATGATATAGAATATACACGAAAACAGTCAATCAAGACTTTCATATTTCATGTTTTTTTCTTTTTTAAGTAAGTATACAGTCAAACCTCGGTTTTCGTCCATAATCCGTTCCAGAAGGCTGTTTGAAAACCGAAATTGTTCGAAAACCGAAACCACGCTCTTTTTAAAATAAAAATGTTTACTGATCACGTCTGCTCACAATGGAAAGCAACACGAGGAAGCGTCACTTCCTCGTGTAAGGAAGGCGAGAGGAGTCAAATGGTGCATTCAAGTGCGCTCAGTTTGTTCGAGAACCGAAATTTGTTCGTCATCCGAGGCATAAAAAACTCAAAATATTTGGTCGAAAGCCGAATTGGACGAGAACCGAGACGTTCGAAAACCGAGGTTTGACTGTACTATAGTTTGCATCACACATCTCTCTCTTTGCCCTCACGTGTAGCCTTGATAGCATCACAAAGCGCATGCACACACGCAAAGCCCCACAGAGCAAGCACAATGTACATGTGAAATTTTGTTTGACTTTTGACTTTTGACAAAACATTTTGGTTTAACTCCAAATTGTTTCACTCCATCAGCATTTTATGACCTAGTTTTTCCACAGTGGATGGCTAAGCACCCTGTCGTTTTTCCTTAGTCCGTGCCATGTCTGATCCCTTTAAAACATTTAGTGCACTCTGCTTTAAACGAGTCATTATGAACTTGCTTTCTGTGTCTCTGGCACAGAGGAGTCAGATGAATGTTTGGAGCAGTGGTCGCAGTTTAAATGAAGTAAAAATAGTGTGCGGGGAGTAACGTGTATTTACGCATGCGTCATGCATTCAGCCCGTGTGCGATTTCCTCGGCATGAAAAGTATCAGGCAGGTAATTGATTTTACAAGCTTCATTAGCTGCAATTTGTATATCAGATGGGCTGGAAAAGAGAGTTGTTGATTACTCAGATCTTGCTTTCGGAAATGAATGCCTCCCCCCCCCCACACACCGGCCCCCCACCTTCTTCTTATCGCTTCAACCCTAACAATGTTGATTTATAATGTTGACTCTCAGCAACTTTTTTGTTTATTCAATCTTAGTTCTTCTGGTGTGTTTGCTTGCGCTGTCATAAATATTAGAATTAATGTGTTGTGTTAGCAAACGAGGAATGTGCCGAGGCTTCTTATTACACAGTTAGAATGCATAATGAGCGCGCGCGCGCGCTTTGTATTTGCCTCCAACAGATTACATTCCCTTTTCACTTTTTCATAAGCGATGAAAGTTTGCGGCATGCAGCTGACTAGTTTCCTGTTTATGCACAGCATTGGACAAATGTCTTCTTCACATTTTTTCTTGAATCATCGGATTTGTAGAAATCAAAGGAAACCCATTAACAGTGGAGCACAATCAAATTCAGGTTGTTAACTGCTGCTAAAATCCTTTGACATGGTGTTGATTGTTGCAAGAGATTCATACAGCTTTATAAATGTTGATATAACTTAAGGGCGGCCCGGTGGTCCAGTGGTTAGCGAGTCAACCTCACAGTGCAGGGGTACCAAGTTAGTGCGTCGACCTCACAGTGCAGAGGTCCAGCTCTGGCCTCCGAGTAGAGTTTTTATGTTCTCCACGGGTACTCCGGTTTCCTCCCACATTCCAAAAACATGCATGGCAGGCTGATTGAACACTCCAAATTGTCCCTAGGTGTGAGTGTGAGCGTGAATGGTTGTTCGTCTGTGTGTGCCCTGCGATTGGCTGGCAACTGGTTCAGGGTGTTGTCCCCTGCCTACTGCCCGGAGACGGCTGGGATAGGCTCCAGCACCCCCCGCGACCCTTGTGAGGATAAGCAGATCGGAAAATGGATGGATACAACTTAATTTGTAGTAAAACAAGAAAAAAACACACAATTAAAAGCTAAATGTTTATGGTGTTAATACTTAAGAATAGCCAATTGAATTGTCAACGGTTTGTGACATTGTACATGACAGCCATCTTTGTACCATTTTGAAAATATGTTTTTCCTTCTATTTTTTTCGTAAATTTTTTCAAGCTATACAATTTCGGTGGGATTTGACGTTGTCGGGGTCCGACGTTAATAATAATAATAATAATAATACATTTCATTTATAAGCGCCTTTCAAAACACTCAAGGACACTTTACAATCAAAACGAGAGCAATAAAACCACAGATAAAATTATAAATAATAAAAGGAGAAATTAATTTAAACTGAATATGCGATTTTAAATAGTTGACGCCGGCAACATCGCCGTCGCGAGGAGCACTAGCCGACCCAGCCAGGCTGGCCAACACGCCGTGGTCCGCGGATCGGCCGCCGTTTCTGCCGTTGTCTCTGCGTGGCCGGCGGGAGGACGACCAAAAGGAGGTGATGCCCCTGGAGCTCAACCCGGAAGTGACCCTTTTTGGGTCCAAGTCCACAACACTATCTTTAGTATTGGGAAAATTGTTTCGCATAAACGTCAATAACATCACAACTCATCAGTGTCGGCAATGTTTTCGTTTCTGAAAACTCTACTCGAGAGCTCTAAATAGTATCCAGATCTTCATTTTCGTGCTGCGGGAAGTCTAGTTTACCGTGTTTGGGAATTCAGCAGACAGCGCTGGGAGTGCCGGCGAACCAAAGGCGTTTTTTAATATATAACCACAACCATAAATAGACCCTTGAAAGAAAAGAACCAGGTCTGGTTGATTTATTAATCCGACGATTAAACTCAAGTCTTGTTTCTACTGGTCGAGAATTACATCGGTTTGGTGTGTACCAATTTTCCAATGACAACTTTACCAAATGAAGAATGCGATACAGCAGTCTTCGGATTACACCGTTGCTCGTTGTTTTTCGGCTGCGATATGACCGGAATTTAAACGTCTGAATGCGCTGTAGTCTATCACCATGATTTTTTTTTTTTTTTTTTTAAGTCTCTTACGGGCTTTTTTTCTGTGACTGTACTTCAAATAATATTAAACAAAAAGACATTGAAATCTTAGAGGCATATTTCAAGTGCTTTTAAATAAGCCCACAAGAAAACAGACTGATAATATAAACCAGCCTTGACATGAACATATTTCCAGATGTAACAGATACTCTCCCTTTGGGTCCGGTACTTATTTTCCATTAAATAAAATGAGGCCTCATCATCTGAACATGTTTCAGGGAAAGTTTTGCTTTCATTGTTCTGTCCGTATGCCATGTTGAATGTTATTCAATGAGAACCCCCCCACCCCTCCTGCCCCCCTTCCCCTCTACTAACTAATTTATCTGTAGACCTCCACCCCGAAGGGCCTCTTGGACCACTTGATGGTCCTCGGCTGTTTGCAAAAAGCATTAGGCAGAGCGCACCTGCTGGTTTTGTACTTTAGTTGGAAATGCAATGCTTTTTTTTTTTTTAATGTCCTTTGTTGTTGTTTTGTCAGACGTGATGTACTCTTTCGTTCTTTCATTTTTTAAAAGGCTGCCCACTACTCTAATGAAGTTGTTTTTGATGTAGTCTGTAGATTGCGTTCTTGTGCTTTCTGGCCTTCTTAATGCCCTATTTCTGTGACACTTTAGCACTCACAAGCTCAATTTGCTGCCATAATGTTCTTTCTCTTCCTTTTATAAATAATACAGTCGCCCCGCTGTCCCTCTGGCTTCACTTTGTACAACGTGACAAGCTTGGCATACAGTAGAAGAGCACTGCTGCTTTTTCAAATGAGGAAGAAGTAGAAAAGCAATTCAAGAATTTGGAAGTGTTTTGGACATTTTCCATATTTTGGATTGGTGCAGCTTCTGCAAAAAAAAAAAATGGCTGATGGCATGTTTGTTTATTCAAGACAGCATAGCGCTTCGGGGATCTATTATCAACATGAGGCGTACAAAGAGGGCAAGACGACGAAGAAGTGGTTCTTGTAAATGAAATTAAAACTTCATAAATCTTCCTCAAAGGATGAACTTTTTGATGCAAGGCCTTGAGGGGTTTCTGCCTTCAACTTTAGGAGAGTATAACACCATGTCAAGCTATTGCATCAATGGAAAGCCGGGACACACCAAAACCAAAGGAATGGAGGCTTGTACTTTTGCAGATTTCCTCTTGAAGGATGAAGGAATTGACAATAGTTGATTGAACAGCAATAGTTGGATTGGAATGAATGATAAAAAAAAAATTGGAAAAACACCCGATTCCTAACACTACGGTACTCATTTAAGTCACTGAACAAAAAAACTGGATGTATGAAAGGGAATCTCTGGTATTTACATCTTAAACATGGGGGGGGGGCATTGTGGGAATATTTACATTCACACGATTGCCTGAGGGAGTGACATCATCATTTTCAGCGCACAGACTATTCATAAATGGCAATGGAGGCAATGGAGTCAGCGAGATAAGCGTTTTCAAACTGGGCCTACAGTCGCTGTTTTGAGTTTGCGTCAGCTAAAAACAACAATGAGAAGATTTATTGCGCACTC
This sequence comes from Hippocampus abdominalis, assembly GCA_018466805.1. Taxonomy (NCBI): domain Eukaryota; kingdom Metazoa; phylum Chordata; class Actinopteri; order Syngnathiformes; family Syngnathidae; genus Hippocampus; species Hippocampus abdominalis. The sequence continues at coordinate 20,996,815 of CM031696.1, forward strand.
TGTGTTGTCTACAGAGGTTATGTCGCTTCAATGATATGTCCAAAAAAATTAAAATAAAGATCACAGCTCAGTATGCGCACCAGATTGTGTGAGCGAAGGAGATCTTAAATGATCATAATATCAATAAAAAGATACATTGTAAATGTTGAGCGTAGATATTAAGATGTTAATCATTAAATATGTCAGCTAATAAAGACTGCTTTTAGTTAATATTTCATTTCAAAAAGTATTTTACTGAAATGAAGTCTGGAAAGGCTCTTCATTTCCAGACATTCATTTGTACCGGTAATTAAAAACAAGTACCGGTAGCCCATTTAAGTGAAATCCATAAAAGACTTAAAAATAATGATGTTTAGCCCAAAAGGTTTTCTTTATTTTATTTTTAATAACAACAAACTTTATTTTTAAATGTCACTGTTAAAACTGCATTCCTAATTACATTTTTATGTTGAGCAGGGTTGTTCGTATTTGCTGGATGTAACTATTAAAGTACACTATTATCAATATAGTTTTGTTTTAAAGCAAGTAATCAGTAGAGTAACTAAATCATGTTTTCAGGCTAACTGTGGCAACACTTAGCGCGTCACGTTGTAAACCACCGCGCGTTCCTGAGCCGTGCCGATAAAGCTCTGAGCCCTCCTGATCGAAACCCCGTAAACGTTTGCAACTTCACATCATTTTCATGATCCCCTTTTCCATAATTTCACCAGCTGATGTAACTCAAAAGGGGGACATGATTAAAAATCCCATCGCTAATTTGCTCAGAGGCTCCCGAGGTGAAAATGCAGACGGTGCTGCTTGTGACTATTTATGAGCAAGGTTATTAGAATAGCGAAACAAATTAAGCAGGCGTCACTCTGGATTATGTTAACATGATAAAACCGCCACAGTGTTGGAGACGCATTTGAACGCGACGACAGTACAGTACGCGTAACATCATAAAACGGTTGACCTCTCTGTGCTCTATGCTAATACGTTAGCGGTCAGGACATGCAGGCGCTCCGCAGCAGATCGCTGTTGATTTGTGCGCTGGGGAATAATGGTCCTCATTGTGTGACAATGTGGCGTCACTGTCTGGTGGCTAATGTCCGCTAATGATTGTCACTCCACTGCCACTGGCTGTACCCTAATCGCGTGGCGTGTTACAGTGTGATACAGTGTTGTGCGCTGACTTAAAATGCGACAGAGAAAGATTCACTGTCATTTTGAACTGGCAAATTGGGATCATTTTCATGGATGCTATGGCTATTTTGTTTACCACCAATTTTACGTCTCACACACACACACAAGCGTTTAGATGCTAACCAACACATCTCAAATGACAGAAACACACATTTCTTGGACGGGTCTCAACTGCAAATATCCATCCATCCATTTTCCGAACCGCTGAATGTTTGCTTAATGCAAAATGTCAGTCTTTCCACTTCACCGTGCAAAATGTCCTCTGAAAGGTTTCTCTTGTTGAACTTGAAATGCTTCCTTTCCTTTTGAATCCTTCACTTGTAGTTCCATCCATCCATCCATTTTCCGAACCGCTTCATCCTCACTAGGGTCGCGGGGGGTGCTGGAGCCTATCCCAGCAGTCTTCGGGCAGTAGGCGGGGGACACCCTGAATTGGCTGCCAGCCAATCGCAGGGCACACAGAGACGAACAACCATCCATGCTCACACTCACACCTAGGGACAATTTAGAGTGCCCAACGAGCCTGCCATGCATGTTTTTGGAATGTGGGAGGAAACCGGAGCACCCGGAGAAAACCCACGCAAGCCCGGGGAGAACATGCAAACTCCACACAGGGAGGCCGGAGCTGGGATCGAACCCGGTACCTCTGCACTGTGAAGCCGACGTGCTAACCACTGGGCTACCGGGCCGCCCTCACTTGTAGTTAATTCCTAATTTTATGTAAGTATCAATTGACCATCTCGACGTGAAGTTTTGAGGTTCTAACAATTTGCATCGAACTACCTTGCGCAGTGGTTTAAGAATAACCTCAATCCCAAAATAAATAAAAAAACATATTACAGTTTTTTTCATTGGACTACAGTCAAACCTCGGTTTTCGTCCATCATCCGTTCCAGAAGGCTGTTCGAAAACCGAAATTGTTTGAAAACCGAAGCCACGCTCTTTTTAAAATAAAAATGTTTACTGAACACGTCTGCTCACAATGGAAAGCAACACGAGGAAATGTCACTTCCTCGTCTACCCGAGGAAGCGCCACTTCCTCGTGTAAGGAAGGCGAGAGGAGTCAAATGGTGCATTCAAGTGCGCTCACTTTGTTCGAGAACCGAAATTTGTTCGTCATCCGAGGCATAAAAAACTTGAAATTTCTGGTCGAAAACCGAATTGGTCGAGAACCGAGACGTTCGAAAACCGAGGTTTGACTGTATTTCATATTTATGGCCTGGAAATGCTTCTTTGCTGTGATGTGATTACGACTTTACGACTGACTTACCGTAACTTTGGGCTAGAATATGAAAGAGTTCCAATCTACGTCACCGCCCTCGACACAAAACTTGTTCATAAACTAAGCAATTATTTGCATTGTTAAAGATCTTGCATGTTTCATGTCAGCAAAAGCCAAATATTCCACCGTTTTATGCAAAGCATGGGTCAAAGTGAGTGAGTGACATGGTTTAATTTTGACATCTCTGTGGGTTGTAGATTGTTTGCAAAAGGCAACAGAAGACTTTCAAAATGAGTGGATCAGATTTTGGCATCGATTCGACATAGATTCACGATCTTCCCAAGCATTTCGGAACTAGAATTGTGCTGTGTTTGGGCACGTCTCGTAAAGGATGAACTTCCTCGCCAAACCGCATGAATGCAGTATACATATATTGTTTTACAACAATATATTTACAGCAATACTTAACTATCAAATATGGTTCATGTTACTCATTTATTGTAAATCACTGGCGAGGGAAATTCAGACAAAGCACACAAAAGGCAACGTTCAATCTAACACTCAAAATGTGTATTATTGATGCATTTTTGTTAACCTCTGTGCGGTCGCTGCCCTGTGTGGACGATTTGGGCGTCTGTGCGTGCGTTTCATCTTTGTTTGCAGTCATGTAACACACAAGACGTGCCACTTCAAATTGAAAAATTAGCATTACATCGGAACTGGGCTCTTGGACTTTCATTGCTAATCCAGCCCTTGATCGACATACTCTATTAACATAAATGAAATATCTATATCTAAGTGAATGCTTCAATTCCAGTTAAAAGCAGTGGTAGCATCAAGGACATTTTTTTTGCACTTGTAGGATTAATTGTGACGAATTTCCCTAAAGTTTTATTTCACGGCGCATTTGATCATCAGTAAACAGCAATACATTTTAATACTTTTTTTTCTCTCTGACCTTTCTGAGACTTTACTATACACAAAAAGGCTACAGATTTGCTCATTGGCAAAGAGTTATTTATATTTATGAGCTTGAGCACTTGCTCTGTTTTCTCAGTGTACCCCCCACCCCCCCCAAACCACATCCTCACTTGAACATGAGCCGGGGTCGCTGTTGGGTCACAACGAATTTATCGTAGCAATGCACCGCAAAGCAGGCCGCATATGAAAAACATCTTTACTTTGATTAGATAGTTTGGTGATAAGGAAGAAAAAGTGTCCTCCAGGTGCAACTTTATTTGTATGGCTCCATTTATTTAAAACAGTGTGGTACACAGACAAAGACATATTAAAAATAAGATTCCCATGTTATTAAAGACCATGCCCTGCCATGAATAATGAAAATCCAAAAGTAACTGACAACTATGCACAAAAAAGTTTATAATTGTCTATATTTGCCACCAGATGGCGGTAAATCACTGCTTTTGTCTAAGTAACGCTGCTTAACTCACTTCAACATTGTTGCCTGTCAACAAGATGGCAGCAAAACACTACTGTTGTCTGAATGAAGACCCTCAATTCATCTCAACAGTTTCTGAACACCAAGATGCCACCACATGGTGGGGCATACAAATTGCAAGTGCATAGTCTGCTTTTCACCAAATAAAGGAGTATAGGTCATAAAATGACTGAATCTGCAAATGCCAAACTACAAATATGCGGGGGGGGAGGGGGGGGGTCGTGTCCATTAAGATGAGGAACGATACAAGATCGACATAAAGAGCAGGATGCAGACAAAGACAAAACACGTCAACTCTTACGCATCTTCCCACGATCTACGGGACTGGATTGGAATATCTCCACCTCATGCGACGTGATTTGTTTTTTTTTTCTTCTGATTGGCATATTTGTCTCTTTTTTTTTTTTTTAATTACTCAATTGAGCCGTATGCAAGGTTGTTTACCTGCTGGTTGGGTCCAAGCACAAAGTGAAATTGTGGCAGAGTTTTTACTTTTTGGATGTGGATTTGACACATCTGTAATTGAGTCGTTGTATTTCCATTACCTATGACAGGGTATGATTGTTTTTGCTCGCAGCTGTTTTTCTCAGTGTGGCATTGACAGAGGACAAAACACGAAACTTTAAGCCAAGGAAAGGATCTCAACCGCGATTCATGTGCGGGACGCTGGAGAAAAATTCTGCATATGTCTGGGCCAAATCAAGTTTTCCAAAAAAAAGGGGCTCAAGTATTCAAAGAAAGTACAAGTAGTCCAATCTTCTCAATCTTTCTTATAACGGTTTCGAACATTATCAGTTCTTCAAAACGTGAACGAGATTGGTGACCCGAGCAACTCTCTTATCTGCCTTTGTATACACCTCAGCATGTAATGTGATTTCGTGAGCACCACTTTTTTTCCGTGCATTGAAAACATGTCCGAGAGCCCCCGCACTCAACAACAACATAAAAAAATAAAAATAAAACATAGCATCTCCTCTGTTTTTCTTCAAATTGGCTGTGACGAAAACATGACTGGGGCTGGGTGGCAAGATACATTTTCTGTTCACTTGGTGTCACTTCACAGTTCGGATTTGCTGAAAGCTGTCATGAGCCCGTGCTATGGTAACCCAAGTGGATTACAAAAACAACCCCCCCCCCCCCCCCAAAAAAAACAATGCAACACAAAACGACCAGATTAACAATATGCCAAAAAAGGCGGAGGGCAAAATAGAGTGCTGGCTGCAAAAGGCCCCCGAGCCACAAGTTTGAGACCACTGCTTTAAACCTGGAATTGATTAATTCATCATTTTTGGGAAAGGCTGTGCCATGGATAACACGGGGCATTGCTGCCAAAGCCTTCAAGGAGGTACGTGCTCTTCTTTTGGCATTAACTGTCAATAAGTTAGGCTCTTGGCTACAATTTTTGAGCTAATCACTCGCCCTCAAATTGAAAATGAAACATTGATGTTTGAAGAATCCTGCCAGTGATGAAATATCAAAAATGACAACCATTTTTTTCAAGAAATTGGCCTGCCACGCATGTTACAGCAGGTCCACGGGAAGGCCAACATTGTTAAAAAAAAAAAAAAAAAAAGTAATTTCACAAGGTTGACATCATGTAAAGTATTCTTGTTTGATTGCAACGATTGCGATGTGGTGTTTTGTACGCGGCAGTGTGCATCAGCGTGCATAGCCAGTGGCTTCCTTTTCCCACATGACAAGCAGCTCCATTGTTTATTGCTCCGTTCGAAAGCTTTGTCTGTGGGCCAATCTTATCTCGCACTTGGACCCCAGCCAGCCGCAGATATTCATGAGGGATGGAATTGCATTAATTAACATTCAGTAACCCGATATGTTGAAATGCAATATGTCAGAATCAACCGCTGGCATTTCCAGTATGTGCTCTTCAACTTTGGCCATTCGACATGTTATTCAGTAAAAGTATTTTGGGAATCCTCCCTGTCGGAAAGAGCGAAGGCCTTTTCTTTTTTTTTTTTGTGGTGTGCTGTGTTTCAGGTTCTGTAATGATTCCTCATGTCTACTCGTGAATGTATTACCATCTGTGAAATGCCAAACAAATTACATGTAACGTACACCGACTGGATCCAGCAGCTCTCCTCGTCATGTCCATTAGAGGCCAATGAGCTATTGCAAGTATTTTATTGGCAAATCTAATGAAGCTGCGGCTGTCATTCGGAATTTTATAGTACACACACGCACATGCACACAAAAGCTCAAGACTGTAATGAAGCCCTTTCGATCTTTGATCGAGCCAGCGGCGGTGCTAGCATGAATGGCACCCTGTACGAAATCCGCCCCAGTTGTGCACCTGACCCCACTTCCAACACACACACACACACGCACACACACACACGCGCGCGCTCGGTTAAAAACAAGAGTCAGTCTGAAATTTTCGGTTAAATATCCTGAATTTACAGCAAATAAAGAATAACAGCAACAGCAGAAAATAACTACAAGTAGGGGAAGAGAGAATTAATAGAGAAAAAAATCTTGCAGTTCACAAATGAAAAAAAACAACAACTTTAGGAAACATTATTGAAATAATTTGGGCTTTGTTTCCCAGCATTTATGCTAAGGATTAGATTGTTTAATCATTTATTCTAATTAAGTGTTTAATTAAGTTACATTCTGGCCTTCATTGATGCTAAACCACCCACAAAGTCCTAGTTCGCATGCTAATAAATTAACAATCCAGTAAGCTCGCCAGAGCAGCGTCAGTGTCGTCCAAGTAAGTGGGTCAGTTGTTTCAGAGAGTTAACTGAAAATGCGACATCAAAGCAGTTACATTTTGTGTTTGGTGAATATTTAACAAATAAGACACGTTACAATCGTGGCAACCGTGGCTAATTGTATTCAGTTAATGTTCGTGAGGAGCTTTGCTTTGGTCATGGGCGTGAGAGGAGTGAAGCGTGGCTTTATTCAAATCAACTTCAGCACCATTAAGTCCAAAATAAAAATACAATACTGTACTCTCAGTTAGAGACAACACCCCATAGGCATGTCTCACCCATTTTTGCTGCACCCTTAAAACAAATCCAAGCACCGTCAACATTTGAGAGAGTTTAAGATTTTATTAACTTTATTTTCAGAAGCTAGAAAGTGTTAAAATCATGCAGTAGTACATTAAAAATATATATATTAATTTTAGCCTAAAAAATGATTTGCTCCACCCGTTCCCTCCCACTCCCTTTTCGACTGAGCTGCAAGCCAAGCACTGGTGCCGTCTTCCGGTCACATGGAATAGTTTGAGTGAGTAGCTCTACCTTACTTACACAAATATATATGGCAACCGTCGACCACTAATACTAACATATGAGTTACCTGATGTCTTTTGTAGCTGGGAAACATCACAAGTGGTCAGACACTACAGTTGAATTGCATCATGTTCACCATGTGAAGGAGGAAAATATGCTAGCGTTGGCTAAGAAAATTGTTTTCCACCACATGGGTTGTAAATTCAGTCTTGCCTCCTTCTCGTGTTACTAACCATCTTTCAGAAAATGAACGCAAAACACACACACACATTGTAAATTGTTTGATGCAGTATGAAATGAGGTTACGTGGGGTGCGCTGATGACTCGTACGACGTGTGGACATGATGCATTCACGTACTGCAGCAATGAAGGCAAATCTATGCACGTCTCTTGCCCAAAAGGCCACATTTCAACTTGCCTTACTGAGTTGCATATGTGGTACAAATTGATGCACGTCTAAAAGCTCCACGTTGATAACTCAGCAATTTGTAACTGCTGCCACATGCTCTAATAATTGATTTGTGATTGATCATAACTGCACGTGAACACAAGCTACGAGTGGTTCAACTATGGCAAAGGTGGAAGTCGAGGAGTGCTGTAGTACTGCCATCTAGTGGAACGTTGGTGCGGACATGTTGCTGTGTGACGTTCGCTGTCAGAATTACAATATCAGTTTGTAAAAACAGAACGAGTGAATGAAATAATGTCCAGGAACTCCACTGAGTTATAAAACAAACAAACAAACAAAAAAGTTATGCTATAAAATAATCCATGTTAAAGCTGCATTTATTCAGTGAGCCTTGTTTTGACTCGAGTTCCTTCGACACGAGTTAAACAAAATGTATCACTGGATAATATCGCCATCGTGCGGTCATGAGGAAGAGATACAACTTGGTTAAGGATACGCTGACAGTTGCCTGTCTTAATATTTTTTATTTACTTATGTAGGCAGATTAATTTATGGAATACGTATACTAATAGAAATGTGATCGACGAAGCAAGCTATTCCTTTAATGACAGTTACTGTCAAGTTATGCCTCATGTCTGTATAGTTGGCTTAAGTTAAATATGTATACATTGTATGTATTGACCAGCAATATATAGGTAAGATTAGTGTGGATTCCTTCATATTTTTTCAAAATGTTTTTTTATGTATTTGTATGGGCCACTGTCCAGAACAAAATAAAATGAGGCTACGGGAACGCACGTTATCCTGCTGTACACTTGAGGATGAATATACAGATTGTTAAAATAACATTGAAAATATCTCAAATAATTCCTGTGTTCAAACTATGAATGTAGTCATGCAGGTAAGCCTTTTTGTATGTATTCATTTTTTTGAAGAAACGTTTTTCAAGAGGTGGTTAACAAAAACACTGCATGAACAAAATGAACAATACATAAATCAACAATTCTGCAGATTTATGTATGTATGTACAGTATGTTAATATGTATGTATGTATGTATGTATGTATCTATGTATGTATTTATTTTAAACAGCACTTGAATTATTTGTTGTGAATGTATGGTCCTAGTTCAACAACAAATACGTGGTTCTTTGTTTTTGCTTTGTCAATAAAATCCAATAATGTGGTAACAGACGGATACAAACAAATAAAAGCTCAGAGGAGCTGCTCTCAAAGTCCAGAAAACAAACTCACAAATGCTCACTATGATTGTTTGCAGAATGTGTGTGTTTGTGTGTGTATCTATACATATATATATATACAGCATATATATATATATATATATATATTGTTTTTTTTATTATGGCCTTCGAAGGCTTGAAATTCAGTTCCTGTCAACAAAGAGGTACAGTAAACTGTAATGTCTGTTTGTCTGGAGTACTATAGTAAATCTAATGCCCCTAAAGCACAACAATATGTGGCGCAATATTTATTGACCCGGTTACTGCAAAATGGTCAAGGTAAAATGTTTTTTTTTCGGCTTGTCCTCAGGTGAGCTGTGTGTCATCTTTTTGATGTGAAACATCTGTCATTAATCTCAATTACCAATGCAGTAAGCTTTTTCTCTAAACTATGTGTGTGTGTGTGTGTGTGTGTGTGTGTATATATATATATATATATATATATATATACATCATAATAACACTGTTAATAAAAACACTTTTAGCATATAAAAGTATACCCTTTTCATTCAGTTAGCCCATATATGTACACATTTCTGCTGTGACTCCTCAAGAAGTAAGACCCGCGTGACACTTTGATCATCAGTAAAATGCTGCCGAGGCTTGTACATTTCACCAAATGAAACATTGATGTGCCCCGCCAAGCCTCCATCCTTCTTGCTGTGTCTTTTTGCAGACAATTGCACTTTTGCACAGCAATTTGTTCAGAGCCAAGATGTATGGCCGCCATGATTAATATTTAAAATCAAATTTGGCAAAAAGACATAGATGGATGCGCCGCCCCAGGGCTGTCGTGGGAATCCGAGCGCAGGTACATCCACGTGAAACTCTCTCGGCTCCATTAACAATACGGTTCAGATATAGTGGCGATACATAGCGATCTGTTTGTGCGCGTAAAAATAGAATTGTAACTTCTGTGTTAAGGTACTGTTTGAAAGATGCGTCGGATTATGATGTAGAAAGGTATTTCTGGCTAATGTCAGCCTATAGCATTGCTCAACATCTCCAGAAGCTCCACTCGGGGTTTACCTCACGAAGCGTAATTGTGCAGGCTGAACTGTAAGACTAGGTGCAAAATCGTGGCTTTCGATGCTGGTAAGTAAGCAACACGATGACAGCATACAGCCCTGTGATGCCACGTGAGCTCATAGCTGGGTGATGTCACACAATATGACACAAATCCTGACATGCATCAAGGCATTTAAAAGCAATTGTTCGTGGAGTGATCTTGTCAGAACGACACCTTGTCTGATTGCAGTGGATTCTCTTGGTTGGTGAGCTGACAAGAAACCTGGATACTTGACGATTATAATCTCGAGTAGCATCTGTCAGTTTTTTGGGATCTTGGACCCGTCGTCAGAAAATAAAAAAAATGTCCTGGCAAAGTTATGTGGAGAGCCTGATGGCAGAAGGCACCTGCCAGGATGCAGCCATTGTTGGCTATGGCGACGCCAAATATGTTTGGGCGTCATTAAGCGGCGGCACGTTTGCCAACATCACGCCCGCTGAAATCGATGTGATGGTGGCAAAGGAACGGTACTCTTTCTTCACCCACGGGCTGACCTTAGGCAATAAAAAATGCTCTGTACTCAGAGACAGCCTCAACGTCGATGGTGACTGGACAATGGACTTCCGGACCAAGAATCAAGATGGAGGGCCCACGTACAACATTTCTGTTGCCAGAACTGACAAAGTGTTAGTTTTGGTCATGGGGAAGGCAAGTACCCACGGAGGGGTGCTTAACAAGCAAGCGTATGGGATGGCGGACTACCTAAGGAGGTCTGGATACTAAAGCGGCCCTTTTCTACCCAGCTATCTGTCAACCGCTTCCTGTCCTTGTTGACAGTTCCTCTCCTCATTCCTGCCCAAACCGTCTTAACCTTTTTAGTTGTTCCATAGCCAAGATAAGCTGAGGACAAAGCAAGTCAGTGAACGAAGACAAACAAAATGAAAGCCAGACAATTGGACATTTTTCTTCCGTGCCCATTGACACAAGTCCTGTTGTGTGTTAGCGCTTTGAGAGCAGCCAATGCATTTTTTTGGGGGATGGGAACACTTAAAAAAGTAGCTAATCACATCTTCAACCTTTCCCAACGACTTACTGGAGGAACGACTGTGCGTACCTGTTGACTTTCCTGCCCTTCACACCGTACCAGAAAAAGCCCTTTTTGCCGGATGCCCTCTCAGTTCTGCGCATGCATGTCACCCTATCTAGGTATTGTAGTCAGACGCGGTTTAACAATCATGAAACAGAATGTTGCTCTTGTTCTATACACATCAAAAAGCAATGGACATTCCGCATTTAACAGATCGGGTATTTATTACTGTTTTTCTTTCGGCAGCTTCTGTAATGTTCCTCGTTTGTTAACGGCTGCCATTTTGTTGGACAATAGATATCACTGCTTTCAAACTACCTGAAGTGTCCAGTTTTTCAAATCAGGCCGAGCGTAGCACGAGCTTGTGTGTTGATGGTACGAATGCGCTAAAAATGAGGAGAAACATACAGCAGCTCGTGTTTAACAACAGGGGAGGCGATTGCCTTCTTTCAAAGTCCACAGAGCTGAGTACCAAGTCCAAACATCCATCTAAATATAAAGCAGTGACCGTCATTGCGAAATTGGATTGTTTGGAACCAATTTACAGTATAGCTATCTCAATAGACAACCCAAGTAAATTATTGCGTTTTTTATTTAAAATGAAAAATATCCATACCAAACTAGACCAAAAAGTAACTCTGGTTTCCACTCCCATTCCCTAAAAAATGCAGGTTAATGGAACACTATAAAATTTACACTCGGAGTGATCACGAGCACGGACGGATGTTTGTCGATGTATGCCCTGCGATTGACTGGCAACCAGTTCAGGATGAATTCAACTGTAACACTTGTGTTAGCTTAGCATGGTACGCGGATGGCAACTTCCTACTGTACTGAGCCTTTCCCCCCCGAGGGCGATTTATGATAGATGAGCGCTGATGTGCAGCTCACTTCATCACCATTGAACACAACACTCTGTGTCATGTGCGCTGTGATGACAAATAGTTGTAGTTGGCACAGATTACTCATGATGTCCCATCGCAACACAAGAACACTTGCAGGCCTTGAAGATCCCCCAAGTGACACGTGTGAGCTACTAAAAGATGTTGTAAAAGTTTCCACTTCCGGGCTACTTTGAAAAATACACCCCTCGCTGAGTCAGTCGTCTACTTATGGTAGAAGTGACATCACATGCTTTGTCTTTATAAAGGAGCTTTTTTTGCTGTGGTATACTTTTTTAAGAATATGTCAGCAAGCATTCATCCATCCATTTTCAGAAACCGCTTATCCCTAACACTAAGACTTTAAAGGGGAGGTCAACACCAAAACTTTCTCTGCAATATGTTCGATGCAGGCCCACTTGTCTAAACACGACATTCTGATTACCGTATTGGCCCGAATATAAGACGGCCCTGATTATAAGACGACCACCTCTTTTTCAAAACTCAAGTTTGAAAAAATACTTTTTGAACACCAAATTAATTTTAATACAGAAAATAATTACAGTATATCTGAAACAAATGATTCTAACAATATATTCGAGGGAAAAAATATGTTATTTTGCCTCATTCAAATCTTAATATCTGAACCTCTAAATGTGTAAACTAAAGTGCAATTACATTCGTAAATGAATGGCTTCTGGTTTTTGAAATGTAAATGACATCATAACTTCTCAGCTGCCGGTTCACCTGGCCGATCTTCGACCCACTTTTCTCCAGATTGTCGCTACGTTTCTCCATTTTCTGTTATCTCTTCTATTATTTTCTTCTCTTTTCTTTCTTACCGCTATATTTATTTTTCTTCTTCGTGCTACCGCTATTTTTATTTTTATTCTTTGTGACAGGGGTTCACTTTGGCCTGGGGAGTCAAGTTCAGCATTCGCTTCAATGATATCTGGCGCCATCTAGCGTCGTGAATGGGTATAATGTCTAGACCCCGAATATAAGATGACCCCCACTTTTTCAGTCTCATTTCAATGCAAAAAACACCATCTTATATTCGGGCCAATATTGCGTTTGTGGAATGTGAGTTAAGCAGTAAAGTCCACCCATTTTTTGTTTGTCCATCTCAGAGGTGGCCATTTTACTACTGGCTGTCAATTGAAAATGACATTGCAGTTACTCAAGGCGCAGGTAACGACCAATCATGGCTCAGCTTCAGAAAACAGGTGACACAATAACTTGTATGAAAAGTACCCACGCAACCAAGACTCACCCCAAGCAGACATTGAGTCATTGCGTCTGAGTCCATTTGAACTGTGTTGCTAACCAAAACAGCAGGTAAGCAGTTTCTCTTCCTGGAGACCTAATTCATGTCCAAAATTACTTCTGCGCACAGCATTTTAGATGATTTTTGTCGAAGTGTCGTCTTCGGTGTCCCCAATGTCGTGGTGAGTCTGCCATTGTTAACATTTTGGGGAGCTATGAGAGGCTGGCTCATTTGAGTTCTAATTTGCAATTAACAATGTAACTCAATAAAATACAATTAATGGTCCTCCCCCTCCCCAATGACGCCTCCACTGTTTGCAGACCACTGTTTGCAGAAGTGCTGGACTTAGTTTCTTATATATTTCTAAAGGACAAAACTGTACGAAACCTACTTCAGGAAACGAGTTGAGCCCTTTTATTTTTTTTTGAGTCCGCAAACATTACGGGAAATGATGATCCACCTGCTGGAAAAATGAAAACAAAATTATAATGTCTTGAAATAACTTTCAACAGGTCCAAAACCTACACTAATGAGAACTATTAAGGAGCTGCACTCTTGAACTGTGATGGACGTTTTAATGACGCCACCATGCCACAAAAATGTGTCCCCAAATCGCCCTTTTGGCTTCTCTATGTCTTGTAATAATCCTAAAAATATTCCTTTCAGGATTAAACAAAATACTGTACTAGATCGCGTGTGGCTTTCTGTTATTAAACATTGCTTCCATTACCAATATGAACACGGGCAACTATGTATGCTGGTTGCCATGGTAACGTGCAACACTCACCATTTTGACATTTTGACGTGATGGTTGGCAAAGCTTGGCTGTAATTAATCACGCTGATGATGTTTGAATTACATTTACTATACGTGTTATAAGTTCAGCTCTTCGGCTTGCTGGTTAATTGTCGTGTCGAAATGTGACAGGGCCATAATTACTGTTATTACATGATTACATTTTTTTGGATGCCTCTGCAGCCATGCATGCTCTGTAGAAATGGAAATTGTGGTTTACAGTAAATGGGTGATTAATGCAAAACTTGGAATGGCCTTCCTGCAATTTGGATTTCAAGCAGAATTCTCTGGATTCATCTGCCTTGAAACTTCTCAGTGTTGCACAGAAAACATAGGTTTGTTCATCGTGCGTGATTCGTTTTTTTTCTGTGGCTTTTGCGACACTTAATCCAAAACGAAGGAGCAGTCTCACCAAATTGTTATATTTTGTTAAAACGGTCAATATAAATCTCGCTGTCAAACGGATGTTTTTTTTTTGTTTTGTTTTTTGATTGAATAGACAGACCTGAAAATCTGGACTCACCCATTTTTAATATGCTTATATTTATATTTTATTATTTATATTTATTTATATACATTTTATTCTTCTACTTCTCCCTTTCATCATTTTGCTGCTGTAAATTGTGAATTTCTCCATTGTGAGACAAATAAAGTTTTTCTTATCAACAAAACGATCTGTGTAGAAAAAAAAAATCTCCATCCGCCCCAAAAAATTCATGCGACCAGAATAGCAACTGTGGCTAATGGGTGCTTGTTTACAGAACACATTACATCCGGCTCATACTGTCTACTGATTCCCAAGAGACTGCGCCGGTGTCCCTAATGACGTGTTGGGGCGAGTAGATATGATTCAAATCAGCCTTAATTTACAAGGTCACACTGTGGCGTGTTGATCAAACACTGATCAGCACCAGGAGTCTCCCCAACTTTTTAACTCGACTAAACTCAACACCAGACTTATTTTTAGCCCAGCCGAGGTGGAGGTGAAAACAGTAGCGAGAGGAGCTGAGAACTGCCGAGGTGCATCTTCTCTCTTATCTTAATAAGTAATGAGGCTGCCACGAGCTGACAATGAAGTATTTTGAAAATACTTGTAATGTATGGCTGCAAAAGGAGAGGTGGGGCATTGATGTATGGCACAAACAGGCCTGGAACCAGGTGAAATATTAATGGGATGCTTTCCCTTCCAGCCCCCTGGAGTTAATGCGTCTGATTGCTTTGAAGAGAGAGAGGGAATGAAAAGAAGAGTGTGGACCGAGGGACGCCATGCTCCGTAACAAATTCTGTTTTGTCTTTTTCTTTTTGGTAGCATGACTCCAAATAGAGCCATATTTCCAACAAGTTTAGTGACAAAGTTGGTGTTCATTTTATATTTTTTCCCTTCATTTTTTTTTTTCAAATTTCACACGTGCTTGAATGTAAGAGGTCTACCATACAGTTAAATAATTAAATGGCAGAGTAGTTCGAGGGTCACAAGGTCAGTAAAATATTTTGAGAAAAAAAAAATTAAGAAGAGAGTGGAATCGAAAAAGGTCCAATCATGAGAAAAGGTTTTAGCTATGAGAATCAATTTTTATTGTAAGGATTAAGCAGTAGTATTGCAAGGGAAAAAAAAAAAAAGTGACTGGTGCTCATGTTTATGAGAAATTTGACAGCTGCACTGTTTTGCATATATCAAAACTAATAAATTGATGATTTCTGGGAGAATACTAGTTCTCTACCCGCAGAATCCATTCAACTTTTTTTCCCCATCAAAACTGTTTAAAAACGTCTTTCATAATTTACAGGAAACCATTCGGAGAGCTCACTGACAAAATTCAGGCGTATCAAAAGGTTTGTGATCAAAATGAACGTCTTTCGCGTTGTGTGTCGGTCTGTGTAGCGGTAATGCTAATGACTGACTTTGAAATAAATACATAATTGTTTCAAACACCGAAAGATTCCATGATCAACACTTGCATTTGGAGTTCCCTCGCAGATGATCACATGGAGGTTCATATGGTTGATAATATGTGAAAATACCACAAGGGTGCAGCAGTGTAAAAGGAAGAGGAGCTGTGGATGTCACAGAGCACCAAAAGGCATCTATCCATAAGACCTAAATGACAACATTATTTTTCCACAGCCAGTACACCAATTCAGCGCCGCTCAAGATTTTGGAGACTGCACCACTCAGAATGTTTTGGAGAACGAATGCCGCACAACATTAATGCCGCGTAGAAATAACGTGCTAAAACGGTTTAAAGTGGTCGAACAGCCAAAAACAGGAGTCGGGCCTAAAACAACAATGCTGACGGACAGAATTAAAAAGTTCCGTTTGCGAGTGACAGTGGGATCCCGAAATGCCCTTCAACTCCCGGAAAGGTCAATAGTTAAAATAACTTTTGTCAAGAGGAAAAAGAAAAGGCGGTCGGATTGTGCTAAATTGCTTCCAGATTGGTGGGTTTCTTTGCAAGCCAGTTATTAGCCAAATCGAGTGCAGACAACTGACAACACTTAAAGCCGAATTTTCAAACATTGTTTGAAGTGCTGCTCGGAATCGTGACCTTATTTTTTTCCTCCCTATTTGTTTCATGTGCAAAATACATGCTTGGCTGGGATTTCACTTTACATAAGATTAGAAAGGATTTCTGATTGACGCAAAATGGCCCGATAACGACGCTGGAATGCTCGGAATAACCGCTACGTCTTTCGAGCTCTCAAATTACCTTTTTATTGTTTCGTGAGCACCCTCTGCGACCATAGCACTACATTTTTCCAACCTGCGTATGGTTTGTGCCGTGATTACTCTTTATTCTCCCCACAAAAGTAGTTTATTTCCTTTTCCAAGACTGCTGTTAAACAGTATGCTTATACTAGGAACTCATCATACATTAAGTTAGCATGTACACAACCACTCAACCCGGAATTCATCTTAACTAAGAGCAAATTGCGCTTTGCTTGTAAGTGGCAATATATTTCGTTGAAGTAAAGTGACAAGGATAGCCATGACATTACAAGGAAAAAAAGGAATGCATTTACAAGGCAGTTTTATTATTGTGAGGAGAAAAGGAGTTCTTTTTTTGCGGAAAGAACTTGTAAATTAGAGTCGTGTTACTATGCGAAAGTTGTCATATGAGAAGAAAAGCTTTTGCTTTACAAGAACCATCAGTGAATGTTCCTATATGATCATATCCAGTCAGACAGAGAAGGCAACCCCAGTTCAGCAGTGCAAGGTTAGCGATGCTAGCATTGGCACTGTAAACAAGCTAACTTTAGCTCCAGACGCTATATTGGTAGCACAAATGATTTATGTCTTACTATAACAGTGCCACGCTCCTTACGCACCTGATAGTTTGGTAAAAGAAAGTAGATTGTCATTTTCATGCCGAGGCAAGTCTAGTTAAGCAAATTTGTGAATTTGGTCAACGTGCTATGGTCGAGCAATCGGTGGAACGCAATTTTGTTGTATTTGATCGTGTAGTGGATGTCATTTATTCAATTCATAAATATGACAATGTGGGACAACAGTTACAATGTGCAGAACATCTGCCAATTTATTTTGGATTTAATCTTTGGGTGGAAAAAGAAGTAAAGAGCACAGTGTTGCTTCAGTAAACTTGCCTTTTTACAGTTTATTTATCAAGCATAGCATCTGGTGTAAAGGTCCCATTGGCCACCTCTTGACTAGTGCCGAGTTGCCCTGCTGCCTAAAATGAAAAGCAAATATTAATATTAACTGGTGTTAGTGTGGAATGTGAAATATGGGAGGCCCGGGAGGTGTTGCACATTCCTCATTTAATGACACATTTACGCTCTTGTTTTGCTTCATCCACATAAATGCCTCATTCAACATCATTGTACACATGGTGGCTGGTTCATTTTTTTTTCCTTACTCGAAAATTGAGAATTAATTTATTCTAGTTTTTGTATTGAGATGCAATGCATATGTGCGGACTGTAGCATAAGAATGTTAACACAAGAAGGCATGCTCGGTTACCACAGTTTTTCTTTTTATTGTGTTGTGTTCATGGTCTGCAAGTGTTGTTCATACGTTCAAACGATTTTTATTTATTTATTTATAATTTTTAGACAGAACCCTGGCCCCATAACCCCCCACACACCCATTAATTTCATGGAAAATGTGTGCTGATTTAAAAAATAAATACAATTCAATGCATTTAACTGGGTGTCAATTATACGGGATTTTTTTTCCATTCCACTGTGTTGTTTTCAGTTGTAATATCACCATTCATCACTAGTTGGCAGGCATGGCTTAGTTGCGCTTGCAACTGGTCGTATTCTGCCTGAAACAGTGTGAGTAGGTCTCATTATTTTTTCTGTATTTGTAATAACATGCAGGACAAACATAGTACCTCAATGATATTACAATTATGACAGAGTTGATTTTTTTTGTGTGGCAGAAATAAATGCTCAAAATAAGTTATTTCACTTAAATTTTGGTTTGCTGTACAACCGTTTAGATTTTTTATGCACGAGCCCTTTGCACTGGCCATTTTCGATTGTTTTTAAAGGCTGGATCTTTTTTTCTGGATCTATGATGTATTATTTTACAATAATATAAAAATAAAATACATTAAGAGCATTTTTTTCACCTAACAAGTTAGACAGTGTGTGGCCCCCAAATAGCACTGATGAAAAATTGTGGCCTCTTCCATCATTTAATGTGACCATCCCTGATCGAGCTCATCAGAGCTGTACTTTATATACTCTGGTACTTCTTGGTTTTAGCTGATTGTCAAAAGGTGAAATAAAATATTGTAGCATGGAAACAGATGAAAAATGTGTTTGTAATTCCCATTCAGATCTTAAATTGGCATTGTTTTCACAGATCCCTGCTATGATGCTTACAGTGGCTTTTTTTTTTTTTTTTACCAAAACGGGCAGCATTTGAACAAATAATTGGGAGCAGCTGCTTCAAGATACAACGCGGCTCAGTGCAAAGCTGGTTAGTATTGAAGCGTCTTTTATGAGATGACGAGTGAGTGTGTGTGTGGTGTAAATTCAGTCCGATGGATGGCCCTCGCCATCAGTGCATCCAGCTCACATTAGGGGAGCAATTACAACATGGTGAGATGAAAGAGTCTTTGTAAATATGAAATGGCCGCTCCGAGGTGACGTTAATGGAGTTAACCCAGCAACCGGGTGGGGCGGGTGCGATTAAATTGGCCTCGACCATATTAACCAATCCGTCTGTGTCGGCCCTCAATAGCTAATCGAAGAAAATGAATGGGTGTCATCAAAGCGCGATAAACGCTGACCAACTGCACTGTCCTTGTCTTGTCTAACTCTTTATTTTTGAATTCTATTTTTGTCCATTTTTGCCGTTCAGTTTGGAGTACTGTACACGTTCCCTTGGTGATGAAACTCTTGCTAAAACACTTGATTCTTACCTGGCATTTAACGGGTTGTTGGCTTTTCAAAAAGAATGTAAACCGTCAAGAGTGTCAACAAGTTAATCACAGCAACAAAAACAAAAAAATCATAAAAATTACATTTTTGACTTGAACTTTAACTTGAGCACAAAAATGGCATTTTAGTTAGAACTAACATCATGGGAATCATGTCACGAAGAAAATATATTTTGAGGGGAAAAGTTGTAGTTTTACAAAAATTAATTCAAAGTGGAAAGTCTTGCCTTCATACATATTCTGTTGCTATCATGAGAAAATATCTTCAATTTGCTTTTGTGAGTTAATCATAATTCAAAAAGTACACATTTTGTGGTATGGAATAAGTGTCCCCAAAGTCATTCGATGTGTGGTGGACATTCTGACGCTTTGCATGACGTCATTCCAATATTTAATTTTTTTTTATTTGGGCAAAACAGTTGAAACAAAGCCACAAGAAAAGATAAATCAGAGTATTTTTGCTGTCTGTATGGACTTTGTAATTTGTTGACACAATCCGTCTTTTTGAATGCGTTTCGCAAAAGCAACAAAAAAACCTGAAGAAAAAACAAAAAGGATGAACTTTTGGATGTATACGTTATGGCTAAGATATGTTAAATTATTGCGTGACATGTTTTGTGATGTCTTGCATATGGTCTAGTTTTTACAAAGGAAAAGCAAACGTTGCTTTTTGTATGGCTATGGTGTTGATACAGAATGTTCTGTCGCTTGACATCTTATGTGATGATTTTCCGTCTTTTCTACTATTGTGTCACCCACAAAAAAATAAATGAATACAATCACTTGTCTGATATACGGACATCGTTCATGACCGCCATTCAAATACCAACAATTCAGACAAATTTGGTGGTGGGATATGTTCTGGTCGGATTGTAATTGTTGTGAATCTGAGACGTCGGGACTGCACGCATTTGTGGCGAATGCAGATGAAGCACGAGGACCGGGTGTGAGGTCTTTTAATTTGATTCATCGGAGCACAGGTTGCTCGCCCTCAGCCTCAGAACGACATTGAAATACGGCGACATTTGCTTGTCGGCCGTCCCCTCGTTTAAAAGCATATTGGGCTTTACGCACGCGGCCCTATAATGATCCATCATAGCATGTGGGAGCGGACGGCCGAGCTCCACATAAATAAGCATCAATTTGGCCATCTGCTTGGATTCTTTCCATCTCCCCGGAGACCCCCATCTGCCTTTACATTATCAATTACAGTTCAAGCATGCTGCTGCCTCCCTCCCCACCAACCCTCACCCCCAGCTCTCTCCTCACCAACTTCCCAACTGGCTCAACCCTCCGAGCGCCCATTGAGAGTAAACACGACAAGCCCGAGTCGAACACGACGACTTGTTTGTTTAAAATAAACTGTCAATCTCTCGCCCAAGCTTTAAACTGACACCAAGTCGAACGCTGTGTTTACACTGCCGGTCCAAGTGCCCAATTCTGATTTAATTCCGATTTGCCTGAGTTTTGTGACACGTATTTGATACATTTCGTTCCAATGATAGGAGACATAAAACAATTTGGATGTTAAAGTCCATATTGTATTGTGAATACATTTTATAAGGGTTAACAATCCCAAAATAATATGTATAGATGACAAATTTCAAACATTGTATACTTTTGAGTTGGATTGGACTGGTTACTCCCACCGCTGATTTAAACACGGGTAACTTTGGCATTACTCCACCGCTTATATGATGGACATGCCTCTACTGTAGCTTATTAACATACTGTATCATTCATTGTTTTGCTGTACAGTACTTCCTTTGAGGTATTTGTGTTTTGCGGGCAGACAAAGATGTATCTAGGTTGCCGGTCAGTGTGCAGTATTTCAATTATGTCAATATCACACCAATGGGGAATAGCCGATCTAAATGAGGATAGTTCGAGCGTGGTTTTTTTTCTCCCCCTCTCCCTCCCTTGTGGTTTCTTTCTGACTTTCGGGTTGAGTGAATGCTGGCACGTTTGGCTGCCGCTGCTCAACCCGTATTGTGTTTTATTGTTTTTGTTCCTGATTGTAAAGTGTCCTTGGGTGTCTTGAAAGGCGCTTATAAATAAAATGTATTATTATTATTATTATTATTATTATTATATCAAGTGGCTGCACACAATAGAATCATCTGGATTGAGATTTTAGTTTAGAAGTTAAGTTTTTATGTATCTAGATCCAGATGATTTTATTTCATGCAACCACTTGATGAAATAAACCTTTTTAAAATTAAAAATAGTTTTTGCTTGTCACACGGGTTACAGGAAACCAGAACAAATTCATATATTCAGGTTTAGACTCTTCTGGACAAGTGTGCTTTAATATTAAAAAACAAACTACAAGTGAAAATTACAGCCCTTTCTTTAGGAAGTATTTCACAATAAAATATCATTTACAGTGACTGTAAACAATATTACAAATTAGACCCCCCTCCCCGAACAACATACTGCCTTTAGACTTGATCAAGCATATAGCCTAGATTATTATTATGTATTCATTT
The DNA here is from genome assembly GCA_018466805.1 of Hippocampus abdominalis. Classification (NCBI taxonomy): domain Eukaryota; kingdom Metazoa; phylum Chordata; class Actinopteri; order Syngnathiformes; family Syngnathidae; genus Hippocampus; species Hippocampus abdominalis. The sequence goes on from CM031696.1 coordinate 21,018,519, forward strand.
ATCTATTTTTTATACCTTTTACAGCTTGCCACAAACATATTTGTGATCCCACGGAAGCTCTCTGTTCAATGTAAGAGTGACAGGAGACCTTGTATCCTGCATTCCCTGCGACCAATATCTCTTCTTTCTTGCAAGGCTTAATCTCCTTTAAGGATGACCAGGAAATGTTCTGATGTGATTTTAAATACACGGCATTGCCTTCAGTGTTTGTAGCATGTGATTTTTTTTTTTGTGATGGTAGCCCTCAACTCCGCCTTGTTCCGGATGATCCTGCAAATTTGTTCCTCCGAGGAGCTGCTGGAGGATGAGATTTCCAGGAAAATGGTGGTTCTCTCACGGGTGTGGGGGGGGTGCGGCCAGGTATCTGTGGGAAGAGGACCCTCGTCAAGCATCCCGTGCCTCATTATTATGTAGACAGGTGCTCTTTTGACGGGTTCATAAGCAGTTCAGCGACAGCCAGAAGGCAGTGCACTTTACAAGGCTTCGGGAGGATCTTTGAATCGACCAAGCCAATAATCCTACTTTCAGGAATGGGAGTCTGTCCTCACCTGATCAATACCAGATCGAAAACATCAAATGGAATATATACAAACCCCCTTCTCTTTCCTAAAATAAAAATAAAAATCACTTAGTAGATCAAATTGGACAAGCAAGCGAAAGTGTCATCACCTTTGGGATGAGGGGATGGATGGATTTTCCCTCAAAATGCGGAATATTTTCCCCCGGTGTAAGCCGATGGTTACGAGAGCGGCACTTATCGATAAGGTGCTACGGCGGGGAGACGCAATCCGCAGAAGTGCTCTTTCATGTTGGTCCGTGTACAAGAACAAAGCAAGGATTAAGAGTGGGCCTTTCAGCCACGAGGCAGGGAGAGTATTTTTATCGTTTCTTCAGACTCCTCCCGGGAGGATGGTTCTGTCGCCTGCAGCGGGTGGTACCATCCCCCCCTCAACTTGGGGTCTTTGCCTGGCACCCGGGAGTGTGGGAAATTCCCGCCTCCTTCATGGCAGCTGGCAACCGCATTTAAAATATGCCCGTTTAGACTGGCATGCGCAATGGTTGAAACAATCTCATACTGTCTGTGAGTCGTTAGCTAATTATAAGAATTGAGGGTTGAATGCCTGGTTAAGTGGCACCTACAGAACAAAAATGTTAGCCTTGCTGAGAACTGCAAAATACATGTAAACCCATTTTTGTTATTCCCGCTCATCGTGCACACTCCAACGTGACCATTTTATGTAAAGAATCAGATTTTCCCAGTGTAGTGCCCTGAATTTTTTTCTTGCCAAATTTCTGCAAATTTGGGTCCAATGTCATTCTTTCCCCCTTCCTGAACTCAGCAAAGTCTAGCCGTACAGTCAAACCTCGGTTTTTGAACGTCTCGGTTCTCGTCCAATTCGGTTTTCGACCAAAAATTTCCAGTTTTTTTATGCCTCAGATGACGAACAAATTTCAGTTCTCGAACAAACTGAGCGCACTTGAATGCACCATTTGACTCCTCTCGCTTTCCGTACACGAGGAAGTGACGCTTCCTCGTGTTGCTTTCCATTGTGAGCAGACGTGTTCAGTAGACATTTTTATTTTAAAAAGAGCGTGGTTTCGGTTTTTGAACAATTTCGGTTTTCGAACAGTCTTCTGGAACGGATTATGGACGAAAACCGAGGTTTGACTGTACGTCCTGCTCAATTTAAAATCAAAACGTGTATTTCTTTGTCGCAGAACTGAGCCCTTATTTGTCTCTTCCTTTAGTTTTCTCTGCAATAGCATGTTATGGATTTTCTTGAGTGATGTCTTTTTATTTCATCATTGCTCAGTGCCGTCTCTATTTGTTGGCAAATGACTGCAAATTTGGTGTTGGGATATCATCTCTTTTATCCATCATGTACAGTACCGTATGCGGCACCATCTTGATCACTTAGTCAGGATAACGCCTCAATTTACCATCAGATTTGAGAAAATTTGGGATCAAGACTTTAATTTCTCTTTTGATCGCATATGATGCCAGCGACAGCGCGTTTTTATCTTTGCATCCCCCTCCCCTAATGTTGGATCTTTGCCATCCACAGCGATCCAAAGCAATACTCTGTTTTCGGCATCATTACAGGCTGAGAGGAACATGAAGGAAGCATTTTGATTTTTCAAGATGAAACGCATGACGATCCTGAGGATTAGCTGCGTGACGGGTACACTGTAAATATATATATGGACTAAAGAGACAGAGGCGGCTTTTTCTTGACCAGGAAACCAATGTTCCTTTTTCAAAAAAAGACCTGGCTTGGTTGAATTCAATCCAGGTATCCTTGCGATTAATTACAACTGAATAAATAATGTGCGCTAGGCCTGTTTAACAGCTTTTATTCTGGAGACCGCGAGAGCCATTTATTACCGGGGTCAGTGTGAGAGGGCGAGATAAGCAAGCGTGGCATTGAAACGGGCCAAACAGGTAGAATTTAGAACAGCAATTAAACCACAAGACAATCGCGACATAAATCACAACTTCAGAGAAACTATTGATCAGTCCCCGAACACAAGCTACTTTTCGAAAAAAAAAAACCCCAAGCCAAATCAAAGTAAAAATGAAACAAACAAACGCGAGATTACTCCTACTTTGTTTTTGAGCGTCCCTGGGAGGCAGGTGAAATTTGCCCTTATTACCAATGTCAGAGATTCAATTAAGCACGAGGGAAGCAAATGATCCCAATGAACTAATGATTAATCCGGCAGGTCTATTTACTAATGTACCAGAATGCATTAGAGGCATAAGTTAATGGGGACAGGACATCAATTCAAATACAAATGAACCACATTTGCATCGGATGCTTATTGACTGGCGTAACAAAACGAATTACAAAAGGTAATCTACTTATAAACCTTGGGAGGCAGATGAAACATGATTCCACACATATCTGCTCGCCGCTCTCGGAGTCGCCTGGAGAAATGACGACGTCAATACAAACATATCGAGCGCTTTGTTGTCAAAATAAAACATCTGTTTAACTTAGGACAGGAGTCGAGGATTGGTTCAGGTGATTTCCTGTCAGCCTGTGAAGACTTGGACCAGGGGGAAACTTACGTTCGCTGTGTTTTTTGTGATCTCGGTTTTCACACTTTGGTCATCCAAGCTATTACCCGAGGACAATTCTGACTGTTTTGTGTCAATATCCAAAGAAACTCTCAGAAAGGAACTTAACGAAGATCACTTATGAAGTTTGGATGAAAATTAATAAATAAATAAATAGAAAAGGGTGATGATACCCATAAAACATTCAATCAGTGGGCATATGGCTATCATAACAGGGTGCGCAAAGAAAAGTCTGCAATTGAATGAAAAGTCATCCATTTTGGTATAAAAGAGTCGTTTTGGGTGAATTCATGGGCTTGTACGATAGTTAACCGATTGAGCAACGCCAAATTGCGTAACCTTTATGACGATCCTTTGTAATGTGCATGAACCAAAGTGTGCCCAGTTTTATCGTTTCGAGGATTCACCATGAAAAAATGGCAAAGGCTCCATTCGTTTCTGCTTTCGGCTATTTCACGATGAATCACTATGGTTCTTATTCTTTCAATAAATGAATTGCTTTTTGGGGGTCTGCAACAAACTTTTTTCCAATCAGGTGTGTCCTCACGCGAATTGATGCATTTTTAGTTCCGCCGCTACATCTCAGTTGCTCACGCCTCAAAGTTAAAAAAAACAAAAAAAGCCCTGTAAAAGCCCCTCACAGTTTTCGTTTTATATAATACATCCATCCATCCATCCATTTTCCGAACCGCTTTATCCTCACTAGGGTCGCGGGGGGTGCCGGAGCCCATCCCAGCCGTCTTCGGGCAGTAGGCGGGGGACACCCTGAATTGGTTGTTATATAATACAATAAAATCTTTATTTATATAGCGCTTTCACAACAGCCGCATGTGTAACAAATTCTTTGCAGAACAGTTAACATAAAATAACAAAATACGGTAATACAGTCAAACCTCGGTTTTCGTCCAGAATCCGTTCCAGAAGGCTGTTCGAAAACCGAAATTGTTCGAAAACCGAAACCACGCTCTTTTTAAAATAAAAATGTTTGCTGAACACGTCTGCTCACAATGGAAAGCAACACGAGGAAGCGTCACTTCCTTGTGTAAGGAGGGAGAGAGGAGTGAAATGGTGCATTGAAGTGCGCTCAGTTTTTTTAATTGAATTGAATTGAATACAACTTTATTGTCAAATGTGCTGTACGTATGTGTAACATACAGCACAGATGAAATTTCTTCCCCCTCAACATAAAACAAGAGGAGCCGCTGCGGGTGTCCGCGCCGCCATCAAAAGAAAGTTTGTTCGGGAACCGAAATTTGTTTGTCATCCGAGGCATAAACAAATCAAAATTTTTGGTCGAAAACCGAATTGGACGAGAACCGAGACGTTCGAAAACCTAGGTTTGACTGTATAACACAACACAACACAACACATAAGATATGTGATCAGAACCATATTCCAGCATACGTCTTGTTGTTTGAAGCAGTTATAGATGTACAAAGAAAGAATCAGAATCAGAATCAAAGTGTCCTGTCACCAGTGAATCAGAGGCGTCATGCTCAAAACGTGCACGACGTCCCACAGGCCAGCTACAAACTATGTTTGAAAGTAAACAAGAAGCTGTAGCGTCCATTGACGAAAAAAGAGATTTGCTCACTTCTCCTGTCCCATGTAAATCCGCTTCAATTCCTAGCGCCGACTCTCAGTTCCAAACAGGTATCCACGCTCCACGCCGACGCTCCTCTCTCCTCATCCTCGGATCGACAAGTCATCCATCCAATCACACCAGCGCAGACTGTCCAACAGCGCCGACATCTCTGCTGAACAAAACAGGGCAGTGAAAAATGCAGCCCATTACAGGCGCAAAAAAACACAAGCGCCTCCAGCGCTGTCAAGCGGCGACACTCAAATAGCGCTGACATGCCCTCCCCATCAAAATCAGTGCTGGGACAGACGTGCTGCCGAGAAGGCTTTGCACAGCTGTCAAGCACAGATTGTCCTCCTTTGACGTTGATGTCCACACGAAGGACAACAAACATCATATGGCAAAACAAATGACAAAAATAACAACAAAAAAGTAGACGGCTGCCAACTACGGCGCCATCTTGAAATCATCACTAAACCTGATTCATGTTAGAAGTTTTAAGTGAATTTGCTTGATTACACACTGGTTAGCTTTTCGAATGGAATACATTATAATCACCGTCCTCATTTCTGAGTCAACATTTTGGAGACTTGGATGCCTTAGATATGTTTGCAGTTTTCAATGATTTATCCTCAGCCGATGCTTTGAACAGTGGCTAGTTGAACATGAAGATATTAAAGCTGTTAGCTTAGTCGTTGCAGTCAGGAAGGAGGCCATTACCATTTATCGCTTGGCATTTTCAGGGACACATCCTCACGCCTCGACTTGGCCATCTTCACAGATGAACGCATGAGAACAATGTATGCATGGCTCGTGCAGCAACTGCACAGAACTACCTCGGCGACTTGTTATGAATATGTTTAGGACCGAGCGAGCGGGCGCAAATGATGTTTTTCAAGTAGTCCGCGACGCCGGCGATTCATTTTGCACGTGAGGTGTCCATCTTTAAAGCGTCGCAGTCCACCCTTTGTGGCTGTTTTTGAGTTTGGAGATGTGCCTTGAATAAATTGAAGTCTCATTCCGGGGGTGAGAGACATGAGCGGGAATACCAATCCGGTGTGATAGTGGACTTGCTCGTTCCATGCTGAGAATGAGTGGAACTGTATTAATTTGAAGTGGGCCGCTCCCTGTCTGGAAAACCGTTTGTAAAATAAGCTATTTTAAAAACGTCAAATGAATTCCGAGGCCAAGGCTGTATCGTTTCTACCAATAAATCTCTAGAGACGGGGTTCTCAACTAAAATGTGTCCAGTGGTGATGCAATATTGGGAATGGCAATATTGAATAAAAAATAACAAAACAAAGTAAAGCGGGTCCTCGGTTAATGCTGCAGGTACGTGGATGTCGTCGCGTGGTGCGAGAAGTCTTGCTGAGTCGTCACCATATTAAAGTATTTTTATATTTACGTAATCTCACCTATTCCTGGTTTTTGTGCTCTTTCTGAAGCACCACTAGATACCACTAGATGCCGCCAAGGCCTTTACAGTAATCCCTCGTTTATCGCGGTTAATGGGGACCAAAACCACCCGCGATAAACGAAAATCCGCGAAGTAGCGACCAATTATCATATATATAAAAAAAAAAAGCCCCACATGGGCCTTTGCGCTTGAGCAGAGCACACCAACACACACACACACACACACACACACACACACTGGCCAACGATCCTGGCATGCAGCAGACGTGTTTATGATTAGTCAATTAAGGTTGTTTAGACAATTAAGGATGGAAGAGACCTGCTTTTGTTCTTATAAGTCTCTCTCTCCCCCCCTCCCCACACACACACACACACGCACACACACAAAAAATATTTTTTTTTTTATGAATATGTTTGAAAAAATGTGCGATGCACCGGAGCCGCGATAAACGAACCGCGAAATAGCGAGTAATCATTATATACATAGGAAAGTAGTCCAGTGGTTTCAAGGAAGTGTGTTGAAGTGATACCACTTGATTGAGGGACACGCTTTGTATGTCGGAGAAGAGCCAAATGTAGGCTCGGTAGAAGTTATTGATGAGCGTCTTTGCCGCATGTACACACTGACACTTTCGGTTCATTTATTTGAGACATTTATTTTGAAGGGAACTATTGTGAGATGAGTTTGAAACAACATCAAACTCTTTTGGAATCATAGTATGTGTGATATTTATGGTTTAACGTCGGAGGTAGTTGTAAATATTTTTAGATGGGGGGTGTCACTTACTCGCAATTCTTCATGAATCACGGCATGGTTTGGTGCCTGGAGAGACAAACAATCATTCACACCTTTTATGGAATTTTGAATTCCAAGCATGTTTCGGTGATCTGTGCGGAAACCAAACACAAAGATTCCGGCTCGTCGGAAAACCGCAAGCGTCTTTCAGGGCGAGTTATTTGCCGCCGCATCTGATCGATCGCCTCCCCGTGATTTCTGTGCTTTGGGGCAATTTCATTTTCCGGCGCATCGGAGAAGTTATCTAAATGGATTGCACAATCAACCGCCGTGCCCCGTAACCATACAGCAAATAATTATTCTGTGTTCCGATGTTTGACAGGAAAAATTAGCAACAATCACCAAGAGAGCAGGTGTTTTTCTTTTTTTTTTTTTCGCCCCCCACTCCCCCCGCCTTTACTTTCCCCAAATGCCTGCAGCAGTAGCGGTTGTGCACAAGACTGTTATTGATTTTAAAACCATTTGACAAAGAATAAATAAGACTTGCGAGGAGGGAGGCCTTAGCCATGAGCTTTTTGATCAATCAACATGTCGCAGCTGGAACTAAATTCAATTCTTATTTATCAAAATCCCCCCCCCACATGCTCGTTTAGAATGCTACTCGACGGCGCTCTGCGGAGACTCTTAACGGTCCTTTGAGCCACGAGCGTCAATGTCACCACCATGGATTTCTTGACAGGAATACTTTGTTGTGAAATCCTTATCATGTGCATTAGAATTGCATGAGTCGGGTGTTCACACAGATGTGAGATAAATTAAGGCTGCGGGGCGCACAATTTGGAAGAGGGAAAGGGCTCAGTTGACGCCGATGACTATTTTTGGGTTATTAACTCCAGATTTTTGACAGTAGTGAGCGCATATGAGTCTCATCAGGGTGGGACCTTCATCACACACAAGTGCTTTACAAATTTACAAGTTTATTTGTGCATTTATGCGATTGAGTGAAGCCTTGTTATTTGCGGGGGTATGGACACAGAGAAAACACATGAGTTATTAATGCTGTTGCTTGGTGTTAGAATAGAAAATACAATGTTGTCATGTTTTAAAGTTTCATCTTGTTACATGCTTCATTGTGTTCAGAACATTTGGCACACATTAGAGGCACAGAGAATCAGGGGTCACTTCGAGGCCAAGGGACCCGAGCGCATGGTACCAGACCATGCGCTCCTTATCTCAGAAAGGAAGATTTAACCCTGGACGGAAGGGGGTGTTTGTGCGCTCCATCACGAGAAAGGGTCACGAGCCAGGTTACCACATATCAATTCAGAGGGACACCAATCGTTAAAATGTCGACGTGTCTGTTAGTTTATGGACGCTGGTGCTGAATCCATGGGAATGCTTTGTCTTTGGGGCGGCCCAATTTGGACCGCCCAGGGGTGCGACATGTTAATGAAGATGGGAGTGTTTTTCTGATATATTCCTTGTCATTTGCATATACAGTCAATAAAAAGGCCGGCAGAGGTTGCAGAGGTCAGGTGACAGTGGGGAGCGCACACTGAGTGGCTTCAAAGAGATCTGCACCTCCTGCCGGCAGAGAAAGTCGATCTGTTCCTGCGTCGAGTCTTTAACAGTCCGAGTGAAAATCTCTGACATTACTTGGGGGCTCGTATCCGGGATGGCGAAGCCTCTCCCTGCGGTGAGCGGTCCATGACGACTGGGAAGGACCGGTGCACCGGCGAGGCCTACGAGATTTCGTGAGGGCCTTTCTTTTCTTGGGGCCAGGAGCACTGGCCGCTCACCGGGGAGACGCGACCGCCAATCCAACGGACCTGGGAGGGCTCGATCAGCGGGACAGATTGCGAGAAAATTAAGGTCAGTCTGATCACTTTTGGTAGTACGGGCCTGTTGGCTCCGGAATCAGAAGCTAGTTTCTCTGGTTGTCGCATAGCTATCTAAACTTTAGTGTTTTGGGCTGCGGCTTCAGTGGCAAGAGAGTACAGGGCAAATAGCCCCGGAAACGGGTGCTAGCTTCATAGGCACAGGACCTGATCAGTCCTGTGTGAGTGTGTATGTGTATGTGTTTGTGTCTGTGCGTGTTGGAGTGAATGTCACGAGCTTGATGTGTGTGTGTCGCGCGCTGTTCCTCTGTGTGTGCGTATGTCTGTTTGGGGGTTACGATACCGTGCGGTGCCGTAACCCATATAATAGGCAGTGGGATTGTAAACAGCAGACTGTCGTGGATGCTTTATGCATCCCGCCCATTGGGTTGAAGAGGATTTTACCACGATTGTGATTTTGACTTGCTGTCCCACTGATGAAATCCAGTTTTTAGTGTCCGCCCTGTGCGGTTGTAAACTGGACCAAATTGGGATTAACCACTCACAAAAACGAAACCAAAAAAAAAAAAAAAAAACAGGGGAGGGAAGTTGCGAATATTGAACTAGAATAATTCGCTCCGGTTCGAAAGTGATCGTGAATGTTCAATTCGGCGCGGGTACGTAGCATTTTATTTTGACAGAAACATACCGGAGCGAGAGTGCGACTTCCTGTAAATTCTCGTGAATACAGTACTTTCGGTCGTTGCTAGGCACAACATGGCGACGCGGTCTTCCCGTCGCTGGGGACGAATTAACAAACACAAGACGACAACGCGTCACGATGAAGAAGCATTGTTTGAAAAAACACGGTTAGCTGGAATAGACGATGACGGAGCGATCTGACTTGTGCAAGTAATTAATGTTTATTACGCCGAGGGAAACCAAAACACCAAAAGTCCTCGAAAAAACAAACAAACAAACAAACATAGCAAGCCGTTTGATTCCTCCAAATTCACTTCTGAGGAACGAAGGCTTTTGAAAGAGGTTAGATGTTTTCGTTGTGGCGAAAAAGGCCACGTAAAGCGACTATGCAGGCGTAGACAGAACGAGGAGGCGAAAAAAGAAAAAACAACGGACCTACACGCGGCTTCGGGATCCTCAGACTTCAGGCAGTCGTAGGGGCCCCGCATTCAAAAAAAAAAAAGGCGACGACACCCTTGTTTCTGCTTTGGCGGGCGAAGTGTCGGAATGTGGTCAAGTCCGACAAGGACCGATCAAATCAAACTGCCCTGAGTCTGGAGGTGCCGAATTGACGATAATGAATGAATGCTCGTCGGTGGCAAATACCAAATCAATAATGCGATGTAAATCGTATTTAAATATTTATTCATGAAACAGAATAAAGTTGGTCTGACGGCGATGTTTAATGAACTATATGTTTATTAAAATATAAGGGTTAAGCGAAAGGAACATTTGATATAATATGGCGTATGATAATACTGTAAACTGGTGAGTCTTAAGTTGGATAGAGGCCTGAAGGCAAGGAAACTGTCGAAAATGTAGTTGGACGGTCGCAGACCGCGCGGAAGGGAATGCTGGACGGTCCAACTGTTGAGTAGGTATTGATTTGAATGGTAAAGTTAAGGTACATATGAGTCATGATGATAATGCTGTAGTCTGTATAATAAAAGGAGAGAGACTGATAATCATATTAGTGATGCATGGCGTTCTGTTGGAATCCTCATGTGACATTGGCACATGTAGAACGTTTCTTATTAGAGAAAATATACACTAAAGTGAAGAAAGCAGTGTGATGAGTAGTCAGAAATTGATTTCTGATCTGGGCATGTTATTTGTGCACGTCATTTGTGTTTTTGCTCTTATGGCCTGTAATATTTTATATATATGATGATGTTTGACTGCCTCGATGAGGGGCCAGAATGTAGGGAGAAGAGAGAAACGTGTTGAGGATTCCTCAGTCCCCCAGAGGGAGGGGGGCTGGGTGGATGCAGTGCTCTTCTTGAAAGGAGAAGTGTGAAGAGAATTGTTGTTTTAGATTCAAGTCAACTTGTTGCCAGATGTGCTCTTTGTGTGCTGCAATTTCTCTCCTCTCAATCACAGGGGGGGGAGAGAAAAGCAGTCTTGTCCGTTTTTCTGCATACACCTTGTTTTTGAAGCAGTTGTTGACGAAACAGGAGAGGAACAGAGTCTCCTTTTCGACAGAGGATCAAAGATGTCATGCTGAAAATGTGCACATGTCTGCAACAGGCTAAGTTTGAAAGAACACAGAAGCTGAGATTTGTTCTCAAGTGGTGAGTAGAGACGGTTCGGAAATTGAAGATGAGCTAAGTAGATAGACAATGCTAATTGGAATACAATTGAGGCTATATTGCGTTGAGAGGACGGCTTGACCATTGCTGTCCGCATTTGAAAGAACAATGATTGATAAAGTAACAAGAACGAAGTTATGGTAATCAAGGCAGCACGGTTCTTCCTCCACCGCATGGAGGAGGGAGCGTTGAATTCCGTGCCATCCTTCACATAGACAAGGCAGGAGAATTAGGAGCGGATGGCCAGCCTGCGGGCAGGAGGCCTGTGCTCACCGGACACATGAAGAATGTGTCTTTATTTTTCACAATTGCAAACACTGTTCCAAGTTTTAAGATATTGAATGAATTAAGAAAAGATATACACAGCGTTTATCAGGAGAGGGGCACTCTAATTACTGTGTGAGCTCTGCAGGAACCCTCCATGCAGGTCGTAAACCGCATGGAAAGGGGGGTGGGGGGGACACAGTCAAGCAATTCAGCAGCCCCCACCCAATTCCACTGTGGATTGAGCTCCCTCAGTCTGCCCAAGACAAGTTATAGACAATTGGTAATATTAGGAAAAATGCAAAGGAAAGAATGAATGAATAAATAAAAATAGTATTTTCGAACTGATGACTGCCATACTACTGTGGGATCAGGGACTGACCGAGGCTTTATGAACTTGATTCAATTTTTGACTTATTTGATGGATATTGTTAATCTGTGGCTACCAATTTCGATTTGTGTAGCACAAACTGATGTTTGAAAAATTATGGCTAATTCTCCCACTTTTTCCCCACCATAGATGACGCGAACTGGCAAATTTATTTCTTATTTTATGTGCAGCAATTTGGAATCAAAAGCCGAGACGGTGACTGAGAAATCATCGAAGCTACAGAATGACGACTGCACTTACAAGAGGCCAAGGGTCTCCAGTAATGCATGCAAAATAAAAATTTAAGAAAAGGAGAAAATTGAGAAATGTAATCGAATATGGATCAGTGTCTCTGTACAGGCTCCACCATGGCTGACCCTACCCCCACCCAAGCTCCAGGCCCACTGGGAGGCCAAGATGGCATAGCTGTGGAGGGGGGGTTAGGAGGTGATGTGGGCCAGTGCGGGGGTCATTGGGGACCAAGCTGACTCCTCCACTGTGGTGAGATAAAACGGACATTGGAATGCCTGCGCTCCTCCATCCGCCTGTCTGGCAATCAGACTCTGATTTACAAGCTCCGACTCCTCCACGAAGCCTGTACACTGATAAGCCACGCCGCCCACACGTGAATGAGGCCCAACTGCCACATGGGTACTCCGACGCCCCAACAACGGGGGTCACCACCGGCCTCACCGAAAGACTGTCCGCTGAACTGAACATGCTGGATTGCAACTTGCTCGTCAAAGCCAAAAGTCTCCAGGCTTGCTGCTCAGATGACTGAAAGTCACACTGCTGAATGAACAATTCTCACCGCCAACACAAAGCTGACTGTTGCTAACGTCAGTAGATGATCCACCACCGAACTCTGTGACCATTGTCAGCCTTGGGCCTCCATGGTTCTTCCCGTACTGCCCTACAGTCCCGAATGACCCCACCCCACTGCACAATGCTTTTGACAGACTAGAGAACAACATTTAATCGCATGGCCTGGTTGGTTGAAACACAAGGCAATTTATTTAATGTTCCCTATTCCTAAATTGTTATAGGTTCAGAGGAGGGTGTGCCAGCCGGAGTGGACCTGTCAGAGGATCTCATTGACTGGTACTGTATTGCATGACCACAAAACACATTTTTCTCGCATTGAGTCCTACTCATCTAGCTAAGGAATTGGAACCAATGGTAAAGAGGGTAGGCACGTTCTCAATTGGAAATTGTTTGAAATTCCTAAAGCAATGTGTTTGCCGTCTACTCAAATGAATGAAAATGTTTTTCGCAGACACTTTTTTTTTTTGAAAATGTTTTTCGCAGACATTTTTTGAAAATTGTTTTTCGCATAAATTGTTTGAAAATCGTTTTTTTGCATACATTTTCCCATGGTGAATTTGACCAACACATTTTTCCACATTATGCTTTCGGGATCATATAGGGGGATTTCTCATTCACTCGTCTTGGTGGTAAAATACTTAATGTGTTAATAGTTAATGTGTTTCCAAAATATATATATATATTTTTTTTTAGTCAAGTGGCTGCGCATCGCTTCTCAACTTCCAATCGGCGTTGTACTCATTCAATACACTGATGATCTTCTTGCGACACCTTTTGAGGTTTGCTCTTCGGAAGCCACTAGGTGGCTCATTTAACTTTTTTGGAAAGGTAAATTGGCAATGTGCACGCCGCCGTTATATTTTTGGGAGATTTGCACAGCGATGTCGGTTTTTCTCGTGCGGCCTGATTGCTTCAAGCTGCTTTATTTGGATATTTTTGACGAAGAAAACCCTATTTCTACTGTTATTTTTCAGGAAAGAGAGGGGGAAAAGTGGATGACGGATTTTGACCTACGTCAGCATGCAATTGGACCCAAATCAAACAAGAAAGATTCAGCATGCTTCGGACGTACGGCAGCATTAGGAACATTTTTACAAAACGTTGATCACATTGTGTTAGACAGTCCCTTGAAGTGGTCCCTACTTGTCACAGTGGCTGCATTTGTCTGTTCGAAAGTGTTTACAATGTCAGTAGAACAAACTGAGAAATTAGACAAGACCAAACATAAACCCAATCTGACATATGAATCAGAAGGGATCAGTGCAGCGGATGGAATGGTTGAAGGCTAACCTCAACACCTCATTGCTGCGCTGCCCTTTTCCGCTTTATAAAAAAAAGAAAACAAATAATAAAAACGGGGAAATAGACCCAGAGATGATTAGTATGCCACGGTAATATTTGAACCAGATTATAGCGAATTCAGACAGTTGTCGCTTTAAACATTTAACAGAAAGGCTGATTTGACTCATTTGGTAGTATGACGATGGCCATCCATCGAAACAATTACAGTTCCAAGAAACTCAAAACTTAAGAGAAAACAGATAGCCCAGGGAGTTGGTAGCAGTTCTGAGGACACTGGAGAGGGCATCGTGGTTGGAGGTTAACACCCATATTGATTCAGTCGATGTGGTTAGGACAATTTTTATGGATTTACAATATTTAGAGGAAAGATGGTAGAATGCATGTTTTCCACCCTAACCACCTTCTTGCAGACCAGGAGAGGGCATCTCCTAAGGAGGAGAACTCCAGATGGAGTGGCCAGGAATGAGACTGACGTATCCCGAGCAGCCGTATGTAAGGGTCCTAAAGCGGAAGTGGCACCAGCCGAGATGGATGGGACCCAACGAAGTGACGGACGGGACCAGTCATGCTGTCCGTCTGAGAGGGAAGCACAGCCCCAGGAGCATCTCCGACTTCAAAGTGAAATTCGGAAGGACGACTGGACATGAAACCAAGACAACGCTATCAGGGGGCCCTAGCGACGCCAGTCCCACAGAGGAGAACCAGCACCCAAGTTCAAGTGCGCCCCGTGCGCGCACCATCGAAAGACCACAGTAGGAGAGAGGGCTTTCCGTGGTAAACACAACCCTCTCAGGAAAATGGCGCAGAGCCCATGAAGGGCAGTCAAGTGTTGCTTATGCATCATCAGCAGCATCATCATCATCATCATCAGGTGGCTACAGAGGCCCAATGCCGTGAGGCAGGGGGCAATGAACCACAGGAGGAAGAGACATTGCAACGTTTGTTAAAAGAAGATACCTGTGTAGGAAAATTTAGTCTCACTGCAGGACCTATTGGTACCACACTCCCACGTGAACGTCTGTTTAAACTCGTAAAACATAGAATGAAGTGTGGTGTTTGTATCTCCCTCTCCCTTGAGTGATTAACAGCGCCCGAGTATGATCTTTTGTGACCCCCATCAAGTCCCCCCAGGAAGGAATTTCTGTCTGGACTTTGCCATCATGCGAGGATCGAATTGCATCAACCTTCCTTTGTTTCAGATTTTTACACAAGGGGCAGGAATGCCCGCCTTTTGTGATCGTATTATTCCTATATTAATATGAGTAAGTTGTGTTTCTTTCCCGACAAAAAAAGGAAAAAAAAGGGGGGGGGGTGAAATGAGAAGTTTTCTGTTCTACTTGTTTGTGAGCTAAGGTTAATAATGTTATGTTGAACCATTATGACTGTCCTAATAGTTGCTCCAGGCCCATGATGAGAATTCAACACTTAAAGTTGAGCAGAGCACACACGTGGATTTACATGTTTTTCAGAAAATACTTTTTTATAGTATGTCATTGCTGACGTTCACAACTGTTCACAAGTGCCGGTGATGTTTTGGAAACTTTCGGGAAAGCATTATGTGAACGCATAATTACGTTTTGGTATTTCGTCTGTAATTAGAAGTGACAATGGGAACACATTTTGTGAATGGTTGATGTTTCCGGGTTTATTTTTATTTTTTATTCTTATACAAGTATTGGACTGAAAAAATTAGACGATATATCTTAGTTTCCCATTTTATGCGTGGCTGTTGCAAGAGAAAGGGTTTCTGTCCTGCATTTTATCCCTATATACACGATATATGCTATGCACTCCCTTGGGATGTTTCCAGGACAGTTTTTCCCCCTACTCGCGCAATCGCTGTCGAATTGATGTTTGATGTTACTTTAAAACTTGTCAAGAGGACGGAATGTTAGAATAGAAAATACAATGTTGTCATGTTTTAAAGTTTCATCTTGTTACATGCTTCATTGTGTTCAGAACATTTGGCACACATTAGAGGCACAGAGAATCAGGGGTCACTTCGAGGCCAAGGGACCCGAGCGCATGGTACCAGACCATGCGCTCCTTATCTCAGAAAGGAAGATTTAACCCTGGACGGAAGGGGGTGTTTGTGCGCTCCATCACGAGAAAGGGTCACGAGCCAGGTTACCACATATCAATTCAGAGGGACACCAATCGTTAAAATGTCGACGTGTCTGTTAGTTTATGGACGCTGGTGCTGAATCCATGGGAATGCTTTGTCTTTGGGGCGGCCCAATTTGGACCGCCCAGGGGTGCGACATGTTAATGAAGATGGGAGTGTTTTTCTGATATATTCCTTGTCATTTGCATATACAGTCAATAAAAAGGCCGGCAGAGGTTGCAGAGGTCAGGTGACAGTGGGGAGCGCACACTGAGTGGCTTCAAAGAGATCTGCACCTCCTGCCGGCAGAGAAAGTCGATCTGTTCCTGCGTCGAGTCTTTAACAGTCCGAGTGAAAATCTCTGACACTTGGCCTAATGTGTTTGCTTAGTTTCCCATGTATTTGTGCATGTTTAGACCCTCAAGTCCTGTTTTCTTGGTAAGCAATGCGTTGCCATGGAAACATCTTTTTACGAAAATTCCCAAACTTCATGTTGCAACATCATTCTTTTGAGCAAATACAAGGTGAATCTTGTCAATCTGCTGGGAGAAAAAAAATATTAAAGAATAAAACATGTACAGTCAAACCACGGTTTTCGTCCATAATCCGTTCCAGAAGGCTGTTCGAAAACCGAATTGTTGGAAAAACCGAAACCACGCTCTTTTTAAAATAAAAATGTTTACTGAACAGGTCTGCTCGCAATGGAAAGCAAGCGTCACTTCCTCGTCTACCCGAGGAAGCGTCACTTCCTCGTGTAAGGAAGGTGAGAGGAGTTAAATGGTGCATTCAAGTGCGCTCAGTTTGTTCGAGAACCGAAATTTATTCGTCATCTGAGGCATAAAAACATGTTTGGTCGAAAACCGAATTGGTTGAGAACCGAGACGTTCGAAAACCGAGGTTTGACTGTATTTCCTTTAGCCAGTAGGTGATGCTACCACGACATTGAAAAATAATTTCATTGATATCTTTAATCAAATAATTATCACATAAAATCTCTGTCAAGTCCACGTTTTAAGGAAACCCTGAAAATAGCCAAACTGACCATGATACAGTTTATTCAAACCAAAAATGGCAAACTTTTATGTAGGTTTAAACTGCAATTAAAATGCCTACCGAGTTTCCGTTTCCGAAATAATCGGGCGGTGTGGTGTGCAATGGTTCAATTATTAGCAATGCAATGTTAAGGACTAAGAATTTAAACAGTTTTAAGAAAGTTGCCCCACCGCATACTAGTGCAGTGACTATATCTCGCATTTGTACGAAAGGAGATGACGTGCATTGTAAGATACTTGCTTGATGTGTAAGTTGAACACAAAGCTGTATTCACGGCCGCAGATGGCCTGCTATTTCTTTACATCCCCCTTGGATCAGCTGCACACCCTGTAATTTATGACGGTGTCAGCGTATGTTCAGAGATCAGCAGTCATGATCCAAGGCAGTCATTTAACGACAATACGCCGTGATTATCAACCAAGACCCTGCAACACTTTGGTTCAAAACACGGCTGATTAGGAAATCCATTTTCAATCATCGGCCATCAAGTCAGATAAAAACCTTTTCTTGACTTGTCTTGCCATCCAGGAGAAATACAACAGAGGTCATTATTTTAGAGCAGGAAGACCACGCCCACTCATCCACCTCTGCGCTAACACCAACCCTCATGATTGCTTGTTTAGTGCACGCATGCTATTGTACAGTTCAGAAACATGTTATCATGTTTGAAATGAACTGAAAGACTGTAACAAACCAACATGGACTTCAGAACGCATTCAATTCCACTTAATAAGGTCTTTTAAAGGGTAAACATTAAGCTGAATTTCCGATCAAACATGAATCAGCTCTTTGTGTAATTACGACAAAGGCACTGATTATAATTGCGGGTTACTGCTGTGGATTCTTAAAGATAATTCCACCCCTGAAGTAGTATAACAATGATATAAAGACAAATGTTTGTAGACACCTTTACCGACCTTTGACTGGGATTCAAAAATGACATTTAATGTTAAATTAATAGTTTAAAATCAGAGAATAGCCTCTATGTCACTACCATGGCCAGCTAACAATCACCTGGATTATATTGTACCTGGCAAACTTTTAGAAGTTAATGCTGGCATTGCTGCTAGCATGTTGGTGTTTCACAGTTAGAGATATCTTATGGGCTTCTTGAGAAAACGTATGTGGGAGCGCGATTGTAAAGGACACAGCTAGCTTACAACATTATCCATACAATGTTGGATAATGGCGAGTGCGTTGACTCATTTTACACCTGTTGAACTGTCAACCAAGATAGCATTTAGCGTTAGCCGAAATAAAAACACCACCGCTGGTTACCAGATTGCCGAATGATGTTCAAACTTTTTTTCAACTGTCAGAGGATCCCCTTCCCTGTGCTCACACGAGGCCATGGCTAAAGATTGAACACCCTGGAGACAGATAGTCAAAAACGGTCCCTCCAGTATTGAAGCGTCACATGCCCAGCAACTGGGACTCAAGTGGAAAGTACACAAAAGTCCCCCTTCATTATTTTTCACCTGCTCACGGTGCCAGATGAAAAGTCCCACGTTGGACTTTTTGGTCATGCCCGACATTGCCACCGATTGACTTTTCTCAATTTGCGGTCCTGTGATGTCTCGAGATTGAAGGAGACAGTCATATTTATTTATTTATTTATTTATTTATTTTTATTTTTATTTTTTACAGGAATAGTTGCATTTGTGATGTGTAAATGTTGGAACTCACACACTTGCCTATAGGCCTATAAGAGTCGCTGTCTCTCCCTTGACCAGGCATATATGATGAAATATTTACACATAACCTTTTTGACTTTATTCTTGTCAACTAGAACCAATGTGGAGAATCTTACCTAAATGAATAATTTGAAGGAAAAAAAAGAGGAATGGCCTCTTATTCCTGGTTGTGTGACTGATTTCAAATGCTTTTGGCAATTAGTAGTAGCACGTGGCGCAATAAGAGCCGCGGTGTTTTGACAGCGTAGATTTAGATTAAATCCATTTTGAGTGGAAAGGGAACTCCTTCATAAAGAAAGGGAGGGCGACAATTATTATGAATTAAACATGCGATGAATAAAGTGTTTAATGTCATTAATATGTCTCATTCATTTCGCGGGCCCACTCTGCACCCCCATCACTGTATTTGCATTGAGCCGAGGAGGCGACGCTGTGTCACTGTCAAACGGAGCATTTGTAATGTCGCTGAGCACTGAATTACACATATTTTCAGCGATGCATTAGCATCAGGATGTGTCGTTTCCATTTCTCAGGGACGAGCAGGAGGCCCGACAGCTCATCCGGATGTGTAAATACAGTACAAGAGAAAACACTTAACTATGACATCACCTGTTCTAGTGTATTACTCTTCTTTTTAAAAGGAGATATTTCCATGATCCCACCCTGGCCTACTGTTGCTATACTCCCAACCTTTGAGGGAATTTTCCATTAGGAAGTCAGATGTAAACTGCAACATTTTGTTTTGTTTTTTTCTCATCAAGTGGTTGCATGCAAAAAAAAATCATCTGGATCCAATTAATTTCTATAAGTAGATATATCGTCTAAAAATTGTATCTGTATTCAGATGATTTTATTTCATGCAACCTCTTCACAATAAAACAGTAAATTTAACACACCAATTTTTTCAGTGTATTTTTATGAAAACAAAAAACATTTGTGCTGATTAGGTTTACGGGTGCTGAAACAACGATAAGGTCCTTCTAGTTCAGGATGCTGCCATATTTGACTCCACAATCTCCACTTGGCTGCATCTCTAGGTTTTCCAGCAGTCCTCTTGAATAAAATGGCTGCATCTTTGTTGCTTCTGAGAATACGCTGCAAGAAAGGATAAAATCATAAAATTGAACACATGCTGACATTATTTTATTCTCAACATGATGCCATATTATGCACCACAGTACTCATTGGGCTCGAGAAATCCGGTTTCTCTGTGCCTTCAGTCACCTTTGCATATAAACTGCTGCACCTAGCATATATCGTTTCAGTATTTAAAGTTAAATGGCTTGAAATGCAGTGGGCGCTTATCTATTTATTTTTTTCCATACGTAAATGAATCGTGATTGGCAACCGGCTTGGCCACTGAGGCAAATAATCGCTGCTCTGCAACATGGCCTGTGTCATATTAAAAAGCTCATTAGCTTCAAAGCCATTAAGAACGACTGTAAATAGTTGTTCTTGGCGGGAACCCGCATGGGCCTCTGATGCTGACAGTCTGACATCTTGTTTTATGCTGTTTATTTCTCTGTCATCCATTCAAAAACAAAGACATGAGACCTCAGGCCCTGATAAGTGGCTGAACTTGAGTTTATAAAAACACAGGGGCCTTTAAGAGCCTTTTACAAGACACTCCAATGGAGTGGCATGACTGGTTTCAAATTTTAGAGAGTTTATTGAAATTGAAGTTGAGGACATGGCGTGATATGCGGCCTGGGAGAGTGTTTATCGGTCGGGGATAAACGTAAATCTAAGTCTGCCGCGGCACAAACGCAGACACGATGTTCTAATGTTGTGTGTCACATGTTGGGAATCATGTACACATTCTTGTTAAGGGATGTAATCTGGACCCTATATGGTCAAACGCAATCCTTTTATTGACACGCTTTAACTGAGATTTGGATGCAGTTTACACCATCGGATATAAGGTATGCGGCACAGTGGGTGGTTAGCATGTCTGGCTCACTGTTCTGATGTTTGGGTTTGGAATGTTGGCTCTGGCTTGCCTGGTGCAGAGTTTGTATGATTTCCTGTGCTTCCGTGGGTTTATTCTAAGTACCGCACTATAGCTTCCTTCCACATTCTAAAAATGTGCACTGCGATTGGCTGACAACCAGTCCAGGGTGTGCCTAAAATCAGCTAAAGTGGGAAAGGTTTCGGCACACCCGAACCTGATCAGCACGACACTGAAGGCATCTCGAAATTCAAACTGGCCTGTACTACATGCTATACATACATACATTAAAAATAGTAATCGCTTATAAACATGTGGAATTACTAACGTTGAACTAGACTTTACAATGAACACCTCCTTCCGGAATGGCAGAAATATGCAAATATTTTGAGACGACAGCAAAATATTTTTCAACAAAACTTTGACGTGAATAAATCAAGCTCCTCCCTTCAGTTTAACATAACGACTTGACGCCAGGATGCCACCAAATGGCTCCAAATTTATTATTTTAATTATATAAATGTTTTTATATTGGACGTGGCTATGGCCTGAGCACAAAAACAGCAAATAGGTAAGTTTTTCAGTGAACAACACAGGAGTACCCCCCCCCCCTCCCCCACATACACAAACCCAAAATCAGTGAATAGGCAAAATCCTGTATCCTGACCCGCTATTTTGTGTGGGTTTAAAGCACGTGTTGTTGCTTTGATTTGGAAATAATCATGCTTGCAACATCCGTTCAAGTCAAACCGAGAGACTAAATCAAAAAGATATTCTTTGTTCAATTAGCGCAGTTGATTATTCCTTTGGAGGCCATCGATTACGCCGGACGGTGCGCTGTCACCTTCCTCATTATTCCCCTTGGAAGTAGCGAAGTGCTCCGTCAAGATGTGCGGTGATGAGTCGATGATGCGCACCTCTTAGCGGCCTGACATTTTCATCTATCACACGCATTTTGGATCTCTCAATCTGCTCGCCGCTCCATCATCACGCCGCCACTGTAACATGTGGCCGGGGAGTTTTCCATTAATGAAAAAATAACATATCACTGCCAATGCCATACAAATGGGCTGCGGGAGAAGTGAGAGCACTTCAGAAAATGCTCAGATAATTAGACTGTCTTGCAGCAGATTGATGGATGCCCTATAATTACCTTTTTGTTATTATTTCGGGGCCAGACAAAAAAATAAAAAGGTGGAGGGGAAAAAGCTCGCCTTCATTAATCTCATTAATGTGCGGAATTAATATCATTTTATCAGACATTCCAGAGCTGCTGGTGGTGCACGGCGCCGGAGTCATGATTCAAAGCTGTCAGCAGCAAGCGCATCAATATCAGTCACAGGAAGGCGTACGCAACAAATATGGCGGTAGCTACGTTCCGCTTTTGTTTGATTGTCAGAGTTCACCGTCATTTTCTTTTCAAAGACATGAAAAACACTTTGATGTCAAACTTTTGTATCCAAAACATTTTTTTACAAAATTCGTCAGAGAAATAATGATTCAATTTTCGTCCCACATAGTGATGGTGAAAATGTGAGCAGGGTGTGGTCTGTCTTTAGTCAGGTGGGATCTGCTCCATAAACAGGCGAAGCGATCGACAAAATGGATGAATGAATTATGATTCCGTTGTGTAAAAGGGAAACTGGAGTTGAAAGGGTTTGCATGAACGCACTTTACAATGCTGGATGATCTTGCCTCTCTTTTTTGACGACAGTTGTATATTTTGTTCGATACTGTACAGTATATGTGATGGACATACTGTCATCAAAATAATCCTGACTGTCTATGTATCAGTATTGCAGTATTATGAAACTTGGGGGGGAAAAAAAAGACTAAAAAGGCAACACTCTACGTGCCAAACCCTGTCATGCAGCAAAATGAATAATAAGGGTTCGCTCATTTGTCTGCAGCAGACGTGGACTTTTGGCTGCTAAATATACAATAGGTGAATTAACCTGGATTGAGTTCAAGGTTGATTGCTGCATTGCCTCGAGGGGCTGTTGAACAGCTGGTTTCTACTCCACTTCTTTGGACTGCATTGAGGTATAACACCCGACCCGCCTGGCGAACGATGGGCACACGCACGTGACATGGCAAACGCCATCTTTTCTTGGAGTGCCAACTTGTTGTCATTCATAATCTCAACGAGATGTAAGGTTTGTTAGCTTACCGTGTGTTTGTTTTTTACGTGGGCCTGTAACTGTAACGCACAAGAGCCGGACCGCCAGCAGTCTGCAAGTCATTACGACGGGGTCACGGGATAACCGACATGTAAACTCTAAGTCACTTCACCTCAAATTGGGTGTAAAGATCCCATTTCCTCTCCAAGCTGAACCACCTGCAGGACGACTACGATATCTGTACTTCCCACCCTTGCCGCTTTTCTGTTATATAGCGACACAAAGGCTGATTGTGAGGGAAGTGGATGGGCTACTACTGACTTTTAACGTCAGGCAAGGCAGATTTATTTCCTGTACAGCACTTTTCTTTACTGTATAGCACTTTTCATACACAACTCAGTGTGCCTCACACCACCAAAAGCACAATAACTTTGGTGCACAGTCAAAGGTGGAAGAGCTTTGTAGCAGCCAATGTAGTATATTCCGCAAGTGGAGATCTTGCAGTTCCTTATTCACAAAATTCTCTGTACTTCCCACCGTTGCCGATATTCTGTTATGGCAACACAAAGGTTGATTGAGAGGGAAGTGGACGGGCTACTACTGACTTTTAATGTAAGGCAAGGCAGTTTTATTTACTATATAGCAGTTTTGTTTCATATATGGGCGGCCCGGTAGTCCAGTGGTTAGCATGTCGGCTTCACAGTGCAGAGGTACCGGGTTCGATTCCAGCTCCGGCCTCCCTGTGTGGAGTTCGCATGTTCTCCCCGGGCCTGCGTGGGTTTTCTCCGGGTACTCCGGTTTCCTCCCACATTCCAAAAAATCATGCATGGCAGGCTGATTGAACACTCTAAATTGTCCCTAGGTGTGAGTGTGGGCGTGGATGGTTGTTCGTCTCTGTGTGCCCTGCGATTGGCTGGCAACCGATTCAGGGTGTCCCCCGCCTACTGCCCGGAGACGGCTGGGATAGGCTCCAGCACCCCCCGCGACCCTAGTGAGGATCAAGCGGTTCGGAAAATGGATGGATGGATGTTTCATATATATCACATTTCATACACAACTCAGTGTGCCTCACTGGGCGGTCAACTTAAAATATTCCGCAAGTGGAGATCTTCATGCAGGTCCTTATTAACTTACTTTGTACACGCTGATCGCCGTCATGTAGGTTGTTGTCCGTGGGCGAGTTGGAAGTATTCCCGAAGGAGATTAACGCCAGTCGTAGGCGGCGTGGGCCGTAGAAAGCCATGAAACCTGACGTCCGCATCTTAATGGCAACTCATTAATCATGCCAGGCAGAGAACAACGCAACGTTTCTTTCTTTCGTCATGCTGAGGTCTCTTCGGTGGATAAGGACCCTGTGTCATGGTGGCCATGTGCGGACCAGACACTGTTCGCACTGTAAATAGTAAACATAAGGAGCAGTTAGCATTAGCTTGATTGGCCTTGCTACAGAGACGCTGCAACTCTTTGGCTTGCTTTAGTTTTTCTCTGAAATAAATGAGACAAGAAATAACACATTTCTCCAGATATTATGCCCTTCTTTCAGAAATACAACTTTATGGATATCTATCTATCTATCTATCTATCTATCTATCTATCTATCTATCTATCTCGAGAGATTTTTGTTTTGTCAACAGCATGAAATGATTCCAACTCCTCTTGACTTGATTATGAATTACGTGTGGGAGTACATCTGAAAGCTGGAAATCATCACCCCCTTCCAGCAGCCATCGATTGGGGCAGCAGAAAATCCATAGCGGCTGATTTGTGAACCATTACGTTTTGAAGGCAAAGCTCATAATGTTCATATTCAACAGCTTTACTGTGTACCTGGCGAGGGGGCGCTAAAGACGTGGGGGAGGGGCAGGGGTAGCGCTTTAAGACACCAAGTGTTTACAGGCGAGCCGTTAGCGAACGAGGGAATCACGTTGGAAGGATTGAAGATCATTAAACAAATCAATGCAAGTCTATCTGCAAGATTGCCCACACGTGCAATAAGACAATGAGAGGAAATGCACTGTGGTGGGTTGTTATTATCATATTTACAAGTTGTCTTTGGATTCAATGAAGCATAGCAACAACAGCGAAACCCCATTGCTCAGCGCCAGTCCTTGTGTTTATACAACAAATTAAACCCACATCCAGGTAGGTGGTAGCCCTTTTGTGAAACAACAAAATAGACCGCATAAAAACAACCCCCGCCCCGCCCCCCATGCATCTGACAATTTGTTGGCTGAACGTAGACTTAACTTACCGCCCGCTGGAATGACGTGTAAGCATTGGTGTAGGGAGTGCACCGAGGTTTTGGTGACTGTGATCGAGGTGCTGGCAGATGTTGTGTGGTGGATGTCATATTTCATTTTTAAATATGAAAGCAGAGTGCATCAAATCCTCTCCATCAGTGTAGAAATCCATTCATTGAATGCATTATAATTCTCATCATCTTTATTATTATTTTTAAATCACCCCTCCACACGTGGCACAGTCATGGTGGTGATGAGTGTCTCAAACACAAACACAAAAAAACAATCTGGTTTCTTTTGAACACCCACCCCCACCCCCCACCACCCAAATATTCAGCCTTTCTTTGAAACAATATTTTATTTTATTTTTTATTTTTATTTTTTTTGTTTTGCCTTAAAGAATCTTTGTAATAGGTTTTTGTTGGCAGGTTGTCTTCCCTGGCGTACGCTGATGCATTAAAATACTGAATCTTAATAGAATATGAAAAATATAAAACATCCTTTCCAGTGATCATATTTAGTGAATGAGAGGTCTTAAATTTTGATTGAAGTGACCTTAGTGATTTCACTTGACCTCCAGGAAGCTGAATATACTATTATTTAAAAAAAAAATAACAGCTACTGATTATTATTAGCCCTGCGATTGGCTGGCAACCTATTCAGGGTGTGCCCCGCCTACTGCCCAAAGACAGCTGGGATAGACTCCAGCACCCCCCGCGGCCCTAGTGAGGACAAAGCGGTTCGGAAAATGAATGAATGAATGAATGAATGATTGTTATTATTATTATTATAATGATTGCATTTTACATTTATTTTCTGCATTTTTGTCAAGATCATTGGACAATTACCCTATGCTACTTCACCAGTCATGAACTCCATTTATAGCCTTTGTAAACAAACATTCAACGTGTGAATGCGCCCTGAGCTCAAACATTTGACCCGGTGTCATTTTTTAAGGGGCTTGACATCATCTCCGCACAAGCCAGAAATACTTTGAATAAGAGCTCCTGTTCACACTGCAGCCCGATTGGGGTTAAGATGTATTTTCCAACTTCATAACTCCGGCCTTGTTCCTTCTGCTCCTGGTCAGCCAGAGGTCACACACACCGCACAAAACACATACAGACACACACACACACACCACGCGCACACACGCATTGCTGTATGTATTTTTGTACGACTCTCTCTGTGGTCCTCCGCCATCACGATGCAAAATGAAATGATAACATTTTTTTTTTTACCCTGAAAAAGGAGCCGTTATGCTGCAGTTGTCGAAAATGTCGAGAGGGGACATAAATCAAAGTTTTTTTGCAGTCCAAATGTGTGTTTCTCCACCTTAACACTGATTGCACTTACAGTACAAGCCCCCAGAGTCGCATGTTTTTCATGCAACTTTTCATTTCACTGCAGAGGACCTACCTAAAGGACACTTGCACAGAAATTTGAGAAGCTGCGTCATGCATTTTTTCCCTGAGGGCCATTCTAAAGTGTATTTAAAAATTCCACAACAAATATGCTCAATGCATGTTAGGGGTGTCAATGTTTGTAATTTTGTTTGTTTGTTTTTTTGGTACCTTAACTTACGGGTGACCTGACTTAGGGTAGAAACACATAGAGACAGAAAATATAACAATGGTCAGAGGCATTGATTCTTTATCCTCTGCAAGAAGTGATTAATATTGCTGCAGCTGACTGAGTCTCGTCCTTTGGTAGTGAAACTCATCTTCATTTGTGTCTATATGGATTATTTTTCCACTCAGTGGCCACATAGACAAAACAACCAATTTTTTTTTCCACTTGCATGAGTTTGCGTTTCTTTTTTTTGTTATGTTCTTGCAAGTCATATATGGCCCACCTTTCATAAGTTGTCCACCCCTGATGTGGTCCATCAGTCCACATTACATGCTTTTTCCCCTCCTACAAGCTATTTTCTTGTGACATCTCCAAAATCGGTCATGCAACAGTTCAGCCAGTGACCGCACACACACGCCACTGAGTTTAAATTGCTTTTTGCCTCGTCTCAGAAGGAACTTTAATTGCAATAAAAATAGTTTTAAATGGAGCAATAACGGCGGGTTTCCATCACTTGATGTCCTGTGAAAAGTGTGTGTGTGTGTTTATAAGGGTCTAGTGAGCTCAAATTAGCACCATGAATTACTGATTTCATTTATTTTGATCCATAGCCAAGTTAAAAAACTTTTTGGGACATTCCATTTTATCAGTGTGGCCCCTTAGAGGCTATTCGCAGAGCTCCCCAACCACCGACGACAACATCATCTCCTTGGCAGAGGTAATAACAAATATGGTTTTATCCGCCGAATGCATCGCTCCATCTTCCCTTTGAGATGTGTTGAGTGGCGTCCTAATCAAAAATCAATGCACCCACTTGAGTGGGGCCACGAGGCTTCCGCGGTGGGGTTATGTAATCTGATGATATCAGTCATAATGCCGTTGGAGGCAATCCACTGCAATGGGGTCACCGCGTGAGTGGTGAGAGGGGAAGCCTCCATCAATTACCACCTATTATAGGGGTGGGCTTACTGTCATAGAGTTGTGTCGACCGCAGCTTCTATAAATAATATTAACGGTTGTGGGCTCATCAATCAATATGAGCGGAGTTGTATTGCTGCAGTCTAAATGGCGGCTTCCACCGCTCGCCAGCCTCGATCAATGATTCTGGCTCCTGTGGACTAAGGCGAAGAAATCTAGCTCCTTCCCATTCCGGCGGTCCTCAGCCTGCCTTCGGCACTTTTCTTGAACCAATTACTTGAACGCCGCCCGAGTCCCATGGTCACTCGTCATGCGGCTTTGGGTTGCATGCCAAATCAACAGGTGGTGCTCTCACACCTAACCATGAAGCCATTTTCGCTAATGAGAAGCATTTGTGGAAAATGCACCAGATCGAGTGGAATGCCAGACAGACGTCCACGTGAAAACATGTTCGTTTGACTTGATCGAGTTGGTTCCCATGCCCATTTGGCTGTAACAGTGTCTTGTGCTGTGTTTGGTGGGGGGTGACTTTTGAACAAAAGCTTTCACATCTGCAAAAAATAAATAAATAAATTACAAGTAAGTGAGACACAAGATGGCACATGATTGCCAAAACATAGAAATACAGTCAGTATACTGTACATATAATACCTGTGGATGAAAGAGTGAAGCTTGCAATCTTGGTCACCAAAATATACGGGAGCAATGTGCCAGGTACAGTAAATGGATTGAGCAAGGAAGCTGCAAACTTTCCACAATCTCTTCTTATTTTCAACTTTCTGTAGCAACCCAATTCTTACTTGACGATTACTTTTTTTGCGTTATCAATGGTGATAAAGTACAAAGCACAATAAATTGTATTTGAGGGCTCAAAAGGTGATACAGGCATCGCCATCGTTTGGTGAATTCTCAACACTAGACACTATATCACCAATGAACAATCAGATGAAAACTGTTTTCCATATTCAATTTGAGGGGAACAGTGATCCCATCACAAGAAAAGCATATTTACAAATTGAACGTTATTGGGATATTGACCTGACCCGTAAGATGCCAGGCCTTTTTGACCAAATCAAATTAGCTTGAAAAAGGGGCATGCTGGGCATTTACAGTCCACATTACTTTGCAAACCTGATAAAAGGAAATTAAAGATTATAAACAATGACAGAGAAACTTATAGCATTGGACCTTGAAGACGACGTCTGTCTTTGTGCAAAATTGTTTTTGCAACAACAGAAATGCTCACACCAAAATATATTGATTTTCTCCTTCGAATATAGCACGTCACCACAGTTCCGCATCTACAAAATTGCGCCGTGTGACTCATTAGCGGTGTGATGCTTGAACACACAGGAAGTGTCAGAAAAGTGAATACATGGACTTAATGATCCCCCCCCCGGTCGCAAATATCCTATTGCAAAGAAGCAACCCTGTAAGCATGCCAACCAACGGAAGCGGAGAGGTGGTGCGATGTGTTGAAGGAAAAAAAAAATGGCACAATGGCGTGAACTGTTTCAAGCAATTAGCATTCAGAATGCAAAGAAAGATGAATTAGTCCCATGGTGGCCCGTAGACCTGAAGATCTCGCCATCCCCAGCTGGAGCGGCCTTGTCGCCAGTGAATCATTCACCCGGAGAGCTCCCTCTTTTTAGAGCCTAGCAACCGCTCAAAGGCTAAACGGTTCAGGCGACCTTTGACTCCCACACTGATGCTTACCACAACTTGTCATTGTGAGATATGAAAACACTCCAGGTGTGTAAGTGTGCTCCACATGTCACCGGGCATTTATCAGACAGGATAACAATCCGGCGTATGAAGCTGTTAAAGCATCCGTCCGACAGGATGCTTTCAATTTTGTCTTCTGTTCCTGGGGAGGAAAAACAATTCTTGTTCAAACAACAATGCAAAATAGTGCTACAATTGCTTAAGTGGTATGTCACAGACCAACCCAAATTGCATTTTCCCTCATTTTGTGGGAAAGCAGTGACATGCTGTTCAAATACTCAAGAAATAGAGCTCGAGAGTGCTGGTTAATACGTCATCGCAATAAATACCGTTGCATACAGTATATGCCCACCAACAAAAACAAAATGAAACAGTGGAAGCATTACAAGCGCACATACTATAGCAACTACTACTACAACAATGCCATACATCCATCTATTTTTCGATCCGCTTATGCTCACAAGGGTCGCTGGAGCCTATCCCAGCCGTCTTCGGGCAGTAGGCGGGGGACACCCTGAACCGGTTGCCAGCCAATCGCAGGGCACACAGAGACAAACAAACATCCACGCTCACACTCACACCTCGGGCCAATTTAGAGTGTTCAATCAGCTTGCTATGCATGTTTTTGGAATGTGGGAGCAAACTGGAGTACCCGGAGAAAACCCGCGCGGGCCCGGGGAGAACATGCAAACTCCACACAGGGAAGCCGGAGCTGGAATTGAACCCAATACCTCTGCACTGTGAGGTTGACGTACTAACCACTGGTCCACCGGGCCGCCACATAACAACAATAACAACAGTGCCAGTGTTACATAAAACAGAACAGTGCAAACGTAACTGCAAGAACAAAGAAAAAAAAATAGGGCAACAACCAAAAGTGCCTTTGGAATAACACCATTAAAAAAAGTTCAGCACACATAAAAATGACAAAAATGACAAACACGTAAGTGTAACAACAACAGTTGAATTGCAACAAAAACACTGCATGTAAAAAAAAATTACATTTAAAAAAACAAACAAACAAGCAATGCAGGTACATGTATAACAACATCGGAACAATAACAGGCAAAACCGTGAAAATGTAAATATCACAACTGCAAACAGTAAAACAGCACACATCTAAATCATTATATAGTAGCAACAGAGGCGCAAATATAACAGCCAGCCAAAGATAGCTTTGCAGTAGCCTGTATGTGAAATGTTTCAAAAGACAAAGGGTAAAGCCTTCACATTTTCACATCAACTCAGGAAAGTGCTAAATGTTTCCAGTTGTTTGTTATGGGAGCGAGAAAAAAAACAAACCCAACATGCACTGCACCACGTGAATCGGCGGCCATGAATCTGCTTCGCTGCGCCAGCCGCGTTGCAGTTTTGACAGATAAGCATCTCTCAGCTGGCCCCCACCGATCCTCTCAGGCAGATGATCAAGTCATATGATTAAACTTAAAATCCCGCTGATTCTCATCAGCTCACATCAAACTATGCTTACGGGGTGAATTAGCGAAAA